>OZ038498.1:7586620-7636620 GCA_964036315.1 Acanthosepion esculentum | reverse complement strand
TTTTTTTTTGCTTTGTTTCCCAATATCTCCCTACCTACGTTCTATATTTTGAATCTGCACCCCAGTAATATATTGGGTTTATATTAACTTTGAGCTTTGAATCTGCATATAATTTAGAGTTCCTCCCATGAGGCACAGTATTTTAAAAAATGTATTAAGTGGTTCATTTGCCATTTGTGTCTGACGACTTATGAAACCAGGAAAATTTCAGTTGCACTACAAACGTACGTATTGGTGGATTGATGAATATATACTTCATAACTGTAGTTTAATACATTGAGAACTATTTTGTTCGAACAAGAAATTAAATTAAATAAATATTTATTTGCTTATCTGTCTATGCACGCTATCGCACTCATATACAGTTGCTAAGATCTCGTTATTTAGTTTAAATTTACACTTATATCAAGCTATCTCACTTCATATATATATATATATATATATATATATATATATATATATATATATATATATATATATATATATAAGTGAATATGCTTCTGTGTTGAGGCAAATATCAGGCTTGAGAAACAGTGAATGTCAAGGGAGCTAACAAGCAGTCTACTGTCGTTTTAGATTAATATGTGAAGAGAGATAAATGCTATGGACACCGGACAGTCACGCTCAAAAGAACATGACTGGAATGGTTCGCTAGTATCTAACTCAGTGCCAATAACTTATAAGACCAGATTGTCGTTGACAACAGGACAAACGCCCAGAACGATAGATCAATAAATCGGTCATAATTGAATGTCTCCTGATACACACACATACATACACTTATATATATATATATATATATATATATATATATTATAAAATGAACAAGTTCGACAATTATTTTAAGATATTTTTATGTATTAAAATATATATATATATATGTGTGTGTGTGTGTGTGTGTGTGTGTGCATATAGATAGATAGATAGATAGATAGATAGATAGATAGATAGATAAGAATTGTGTAGATATATATATATATATATATTTATATATATATATATATATATATATATATATATATATGTATATATATATAGAGAGAGAGAGAGAAAGAGAGAGGGAGAGAGTAATAGACATAGGAAAAGTTGCATATATAGAGAGATAGATTGGTATAGGTAAGACGTGTGTAGATAGATAGAGAGAGGGAGAGAGAAATAGGGAAGACTTGTATAGCTAGCCCGATAGTTAGATATATATATATATATATATATATATATATATATATATATATATATATATATAGAGAGAGAGAGAGAGAGAGAGAGAGAGAGAGAGAGAGAGATAGATAGATAGATAGATAGATAGATATTAAGTTTGATAAATAACGATACAGATCCAAAGATAATACACACACACGCGCACGAACACACACATATATATATTTTATGTATATATATATATATATATATATATATATATATATATATATGTATACATATATAGATAGATAGATATATAGAGAGAGACAAAGCAAAAGAGATGTATTCTTGTATCTGTGTCACCTAAGTGATTCCAGATATTAGATGTTATTTATGTTGTATTTTTAGACCAAACCAAGCAGAATGTGCGGCTAAAGTGACTGTTATCGACACGGAAATTGTAGTCACCTTATATTAATGCCCTCCTCTGGAAAGACAGGAATCCATCAATACTCATCATAACTAAGGGCTCACTTGCAGAAAAAAGCAGACCATCTCCCTTGGTATGCGTATCAATCAGTCTAGAAAACCCTCAAAAAAGAACCGGTCCACTAACTATATTTATAGATATTCACGCGTGTTAAACGAAAGAACTTATCAAGTTAAGCGGCATGAACAAATCTATTTCCAACGTAATTTTTTTTTCAAAACTAGATAAACTTAGATAAAAAAAAATGTGTGTAGTGCCTTTGAATAAGTATCTCGTGAAAAGATATCAAACTCATAATAACATGGAAGTATGTTCTTTGGTAAAAAAAGAAGCCTTAAGTACATATTTAAATATGCATACGAAGGAAATGGCGTCGCAATTATAGGAATCATTAATCGAGAGAGAATTGCAACTGAAGCAGGAGAAAAAACACGGGCAAGAACATAATGAAATAGTCAATTTTATCATATAGATAACTTTCACCTCCATATTGGCTGGTTAACTTTAACGCCTTAAAAACATAACTGCTCTCTATTACTCACCAGGAAGAACCATACCTGCCTCCCATTAGAATGCCTGACGCTCAACTCCACGAGAGCACCCCTTTGCGACTGCTCGGTCTCACATTGACTGTTGACCTGAGATGGAACGAATACATGGAGTCAATAGCTTCGTCCACCGCAAGGAAAATCGACTCCCTGTGCTGCGCCAGAAAATTTTTCTCGCCGGGGTCAATTCTTCAAATCTACAGATCAACCATTTGCCCTTGCATGTCTTGTTTGTCTCAAGGTCCTTGATAAGCTCCGATGACGGATATGCAATGTAATTAGCCCTGATCTGGCAGCTCGTCTGCAGACGCTCTCTCACAGACGTGCCGCTGCCTCCCTCTGTCTTTTTTACAAATACTTTCACGGTAACTGCTACGATGAGCTGCTTTCGCTGGTTCACATACATCATGAATTTAAGCTTTCAACGAGGCTGGCATCTCGCTCTCACCCTTTCACTGTCGAAACTGTTAAATGTAGCCGTCTCTTCTACTCTAATAGCTTCATGTCTCGCACTTCTCACCTGTGGAACTCCCTCCCCTTTTCCTGTTTCCCTGATAGCTATAAGCTCCAACTATTCAAATATAATGTGTGCGTGCGTGTGTGTGTGTGTGTGTGTGTGTGTGTGTGTGTGGGTGTGTGTGTATGGGTGTGTGTGTGTGTGTGTGTGTGTGTGTGTGTGTGTGTGTGTGTGTGTGTGTGTGTGTGTGTGTGTGTGTATAAAATAAGATAAAGAATCCTGACAAAGTTTTGGAGAAAATTGACAAATGGAAAATCCTTTCATTGAAACTAGATTTGATTACGCGTTTCACCTTTCACCTTTCTATGCTTAATCTGATCAAAAAACGAAAGAAAGAAATATGTGTATGTGTGTGTGTGTGTGTGTGTGTCCATAAATAATAAACCATTTTTTCATTGACCAAGCTGGCGATTCTGGTGATGAAAGAAAAGAATGAAAATGAGTGACTTTTAAAAACACCATTAATATTTATTCTGTAATGTTATTCTGTATGTTTTCTTTATAATTCTTAGGTCATGACGAAAGTTATTATTTTTTCTCCCAGCTTTTCTGCATGAAGTTAAATCTACATCCAGTTTTTCAGAATGGGACGAATGTAAAAGATTTATGTTTTTAGGTCGGTCAATGTGTTTTCGGTGCCTGTATATACACACACGTATACACACACACGTATACACACACATGCGCACATATATATATATATATATATATATATATATATATATATAGAGAGAGAGAGAGAGAGAAACTTCATATAGTGTATAAAATAGAGTAGATAAAGTGGTCAATAAAAAATAAAAAGTCAAACGAAAGGGTAGCGATGAATTCAGTACGAAAAAAAAATTATTAATATTAACCACGTGAGAAAAATGAAAACCGGAGATTAAGGTTCCCAATTAGAAATTTTCCAACACACCTGTGTTCTTCATCAGCAGATGCGAGAAATAAACAGAGTATGGTGGAGACTATCCAACATTATTTCTTGATGCTAGGTAGAGTTCTGCTTCTAGGTGGAATTGTTTGAAAAAATCCGTTCCCGGTTTGATTTCTCGCTGTGAGAAACTTTTTGTGATTGGTAGTGGGTGGAGGGGGAGTGAGATGTTGAACAAGGGTTATAGGACCAGGGATGTGGACGGTGTTAGTGCTGAAAGATTTGTTAAGTTAGTTAATTGTTAGAAAATGGGGGGGTGCGGTGAAATTATTGTTTTTTTTTTATATTTTCATTATCATTAGTATTAGAATTTTGTTACTTTTTTATTTCAGCTTATTTTTCCGCACCCCCACCATTTTCTGATATGATTTTCCAAAATCATTCTTTATCCTTTTTTTGCACAATTTCTTCTGTTATTTTTTGCTCTTTTATTTTCTTTTCTTTGTATTGCCTTTTTACTCTCTGATCTTATCTCGATACACAACACAACTATGGTTGTATGGTTTTCCCCTTTTCATATTATCATTATCTATATTTTTAGCATTTTGTTGTATTTTTTATTTTTATTTCAGTTTATTTTTCTCTTTAATTTTAATTTTTTTTTTTTGCCTATTTCGCTATGTTCCTACACTTAACTAACTCACGTGTTAATATTAACAAATATATTTTAGAACTGATTACATCGGTACCCTTTCCTTTGACTTTGTTTTATTGACCAACTTATCTACTCTATTATATATATATATATATATATATATATATATATATATATATATATAGATAGATAGATAGATAGATAGATAGATAGATAGATAGATAGATAGATCGGTTAATAAAACAAGGACAAACGAAAGGGTACCAATATAATCAGGACGATAAACATTTATTAAATATTAACCATATTACAAAAAAAAGCACCGAGAAAAAGGTTTTATGTTCGGAATTTTCGGACACGCCTGTGTCCTTCATCACCGGTCTGAGGGACAAACCCAGAAATGGGAATTACTCACCGACTGATATTTTTGAAGATGTGATATTTTCCAGTGAAAATCGTATTATTAGCAAAAACCATGTGGTTAGCAATGTCAAATTACAACAAATTTAATTTTCTAACCAGACGCTTCCTCTGTAGCTAAATGGTATAACACTTCAGGCCTAATGATAGTTCCGTGTAGGATACAATTTTGATTCCTGTCGTAGGACACATATTTTCTACCAAAATTCTCAGGCATTCAGGCCGATAAATGTTTATTATAAACAGAGCATTTTCTGAAATATTTGTATCTATACAACCTAATTTCGTATGAAACATTTATCCAAAATTCAACGAATGCAGATTCTTTTACAGAAAAAGAAAGAAAGAAACTCTCGCAGAGGATTTTAGCCTGCCAGGTAAAACCACGTATCAAAGAGAAAAACTCTCAAACGTTCGACCGATTTCCTAACGCAAAGTAGATGGTGAGATATTTTTCCAACGTTCTTTCAAGAAAGAAACTCCAAATTCATATTGAAAAACGGAAGCTGGAAGTTCTGTATTTCTCTGTTGGACCGAAGTGAACGCAATAATAGACGAAGAGTATAAAAATTCTCAAAGTAAGAAATCAGCCGTGTTTCACGTGATCTGGTTATCCTGACATTACCCCTGGGTCAATGAAATACGTGTTGAGAGATAACGTCATCGAGTTTATTTCTTTTTTATTCCGGAAGAGGTGAGAAGTCACATAACGCTATACTTCAGTTCGCCATGTATAAGGTTTTTCACTGTTAGCTAAAATTGGACATTGACTATGAAATGTTTTGTGCCATTTTATCATTAATTTTAATACAGGTAATGGAAATAACATTGCGCAGTTTAAAAGACTGTGTAGTTAATAATGATAACGAGAAAGATGTCCGTGCTATGTACGTATTTCATATGCGTAAATTTCAGGGACAAAAACTCACAGGGTGATCTGTCTAGAGAAAGCTGAACTGTTGTATTCATATGCAAATATTTACTTTATAAATAGCAGTTGATATAGATGGAGGCTAAACAAATCCTAACCTTTTGACCGGGATTTGTGTTCTTTGAATATTAGCCCAAGCCCCAGAGGTCTTTCACCGCCAGGTAGTGCCTCTTCCTCTATAGGAGACTAGGTTTAATGCCCAGTGATTGAGGATACCCAAAAAAGAGCGTGTTGAGGGGGCTTGAGAAGTTTTGCCCGGTGTGACCGTTAAACCTATTGTTGCGACGTGGCCACCGTTAAATACCAGAAATCCTAACCCCTTAAGACGAAACTACTAGAGAAACGGTAGTGAATACTTTTAACTAATTATATTTTACAAGATGGACATTTAAAAGTCAGTGGAAATTAGATTCTGACATCGTCAAATCACGATTTCAATTCATGCTGTTTAAGTCAAGAAGTTTACTTGTGAAAATGTCTTGCGTTAAGACTGAAAGATAATGCCAGAGATTATGTAGCTCAGAGTCTCCAAACCTGGGCGCTTTCTCCAACCGGTGGCCGATTTCACCTGTTGGGTGGGCGATGAGCAACTGAACAGAAAATGGGACATGGAAAGATTTAGTGGGTGATATAGAATTGTGTATATTAAGAAGTTATTTCAGCATATGCTACTTTAAAAAAAATTCAAATTAAACATTCACAGAACCTTTATAAATATAAAACAAAAAGCTAAATATATTGTCATATTCCTAAATAATATATAATTATCCCCGAAAACAATAAATATCTTGGTATTCGCTATAATTTTGAGAAGAGTCATTAACATTGAAATAAGTTCTTCAGGCGAAATAAAAATTTTATTCGGATACAAATCAGAATAAGGATGATCATGAATAAGAAAAAATATTCGCTGAATTTTTATTAGTTGATAGTAATGTATATTCTTTTTAATTTTTATGGACAAATCTATTTAAGTTTTTTCAACACTTTCAATTCTAACCTTTACGATAAAACTAATAGATATATATATATATATATATATATATATATATATATATATATATATATATATATATATATAGTCAAAGCTAGAGAGCCAGACAAACCTACCAAGGTTTCACTTAAGCGGATCGTTAGGGAAAGCTGGCTAAAGAGGTAAAGAAAACGGTATACTTATAGGCGATAAACAAAAGACCATGGCCACGTGACCAAAGACAAAAAAAAACACAACAACGGGGAGGGTGGAGAAGAAATTTATTCGAAACGGCTTAAAAGGGAGGGGGTGATCTAGAGACAAACACGGGAAAAAACGGTTAAACAACAATTCAATCAGGGGAGACGAGGCCTGATCCAATAACCAAGATTTTCTATGTCTGCATTTGTTTAGAATCTCTGTTTTTGAATTTAATAAATCGTCAGGTTCCTTATATAAAGCTATGGCTAATTTCTCCTCTACACATAGTTTACAGAATTTTTGACCTGCTTTATATTTAGAACATCTTTTTAATATTTCCTATTTGAGGATTGGGTCTTTCTTATTTTCCTGTCTAAGTTTCCATACATAGCTGGATAGAGTAGTACGATGTTTGGTTTTTTCATTGTTAAAACTGCTCGTATGATTATAATGTCATTTTTTAAATACGTCCTGAGTATCTCCTATATACACTTTAGGGATTATATCGTTATTACAGTCATCTACGTCCTTGTAAATTTTAGCCTGGTAAACTTTTTTAGTTAGTTGTTCACTCGCATCGGTTTTTTTTTCCTTTGGGCTTTGGATCTGTATGTTGTACGATTATTTTCGACAGACGTTCATGTTCATAGCTCAGTCTTTTTTTTAAACCTTTTTTTTCCTTCGATTTTGATTTGATCATTGGCAAATCAAGAAACCAAAGATTTTCCGAGACGAGTGTAGTTACCTATATATATATATATATATATATATATATATATATATATATATATATATATATATATACATATATATATATATAGCATAATGAGAAGCCACGTATACTTACTTGATATGTATATAATATGGATAAAACAACTTAAAGTGCCAAATTAAAAGAAAACAATTGGGTGCTTTTTTGTGAAAATATTTATTTATATGTATATGTTTTTATATATTTGATATTTCAGATCACCTCGGTCCTTCCTCAGAAATTAATTGAATAACTGTATTTGGGAGTTTGTTTCCAAGTAGCTTTCGTCACAGGACGCGGACGTCACGTGATGTGGAATGCAACTGTGTTTGAATTTTAACGTAAATCTAACGATAGTATTTTAGATGTTGTTTAAAAAGGTTTTTTAACTATATCTAAACACTTTTTTTAACTATTGAAATATTTATACAGATATATATATATATATATATATATATATGTATATATATATATATACATATATATATATATACAGATATATATATATATATATATATATATATACAGATATATAGATATATATATTTATATAGATATGTATATACATATATATATATATATATATATATATATATATATATATATATATATATATATATATATATATATATTTCATTAAAAACGACTGACAAGGTGCTTTTATTTAGTTTTTTATATAATTTCTCGTGCGATCTAATAAAGTTTTTCTTTTCAGAGGATAAATTATTTAAAAATTGTCCGAATGTTCTTTTCCGAGCGCTTTCGGCTATACTTTTAGCCATTATCAAGGATTGTATTTCAACTGTTAGAATTAGAAATAGTTTGTGTGTGTTTTATAAAGTGATTCATTTTTTTTGTTTCAAAACACGGTCAAGATATTATGTCCATGTTCAAAGAACATTCGGACAATTTTTATATAATTTATCCTCTGAAAAGAAAAACTTTATTAGATCGCACGAGAAATTATATAAAAAACTAAATAAAAGCACCTTGTCAGTCGTTTTTAATGAAATGTGCTTGAAAGAAGGATTGCTGCCTAAATACACAAACATATATATATATATATAGATATATATAGATATACATATATATATAGTTTGCAATGGCCAAGTTTGCTTTCGTGTGGAATTTTGAAAGTATTAGTAGTAGTATCAGCCACATTAGTTAGCGTTATTGGTTACCTACGATTGGTAGTTTCTTTACTTCGTCTTAAAGTCAGTTTACGAACCAGGAACAAACATTTATCAAACAATTTAGGTATGCTTTTGAATATTTACTAAAAATTTTATGATTATGAACAAAACTATTTAAGTTTTTGTCAATATTTTCAATGCTAACCTTAACGATAATACTAGCTGCTATATTCCGTGCTAAGGGAATAAATACTTAACAGCAGGTGGATCCTAGAAGAATGGTTTATTGTACACAACCAGTACAATATGAAATACAGTACAGTTATACACACAGGTCAATCTAGTAATGAGTGCCACTAATTGGAAGGTCGGACGTGCTTGCGTAGTCTCTCTCTCACTCTTCCTACGTCTGCCTCGTAGACAGTAGACTTTATAGGTACTTACTACCTATAGTGTAATCATACATGGGGGTGACTGGTTATTCCATTACATCACTAACCTTGACTATAAAACTAAATTATACATATAGTTTTCAATGGCCAAATTTGCTTTCGTTTCTACTTTTAAAAATATTAGTAGCAGTATCAGCCACATAAATTAGCGTTCTTGGTTACCTACAATTGGAAGTTTCTTTACTTCATTATAAAGTCAGTTTACGAACCAGTAACAAACATGTATCAAACAATTTAGCTATGCTTTTGAATATTTACTAAAAATTTTATAATGATATTATTTCTAAAATTAGAAAATTTAATCCAGTTTTAGTCCAATTTTTCCCGCTTTTCTCTTACAAACCTCAACTTCTAAATACTGACTTTGGCTTGAAGTAGAAAACCAACCATTGGCCTCAGCAAATCGGTTGTCGATACATAAATAGATACTGATAGATATTTCAAGTGAAAGCTATAATTCATAAATTGCATCAGTTGAAACAACATTACTATTGTATGGAAACACTGAATAGTGATAAAATTATCCGTATTTTTGTCAACCAAACATTAAATGTGTGAACTTCTCTTTTTGAACATATAGATACGGTACGTTTGTGCATAAAGGTGTAAATTCAAATTTTTCATCTTTTGCTTCTTGCGTGTCCCGAAAGTCGCAGTACCATTAAAATTTATATTTATTTACCAAATGAAATAATGTTTCTCTATGTCGCATTTTGAGGAAATTTTATTCGTCGAATTATGTCTAGGATTTTTTATTTGATAAAAAAATCCCTAGGGAAAAATAATTCAAACAAATGTTTCAGGAACATTTAATTTATATGGGCACACAACAAAGACAGACGACACGAGCCGAGTTTAAAAACAGACGATACATTTATTGTTATCACACAAAATTGAATGAATTGCACAAATTTAGTGCTTTGTGTGCCAAATGATGGCTAATAACATGAATGTAAATTATCAATGAAAAATGCCTTTTTAGAATTAAAATTTATAATGCTGCATTTCTCAGAAAAGAAAACTACATAAAAAGAAGAAAAGGAGAAAATATTTTCTGAATAGTTTTCACAGAATAATTTGGCATCGTCTCTCCTGTCGTCGTAGTGCCGGCCGCTTTCCACGGCATGCAGCAATAAACATCATCATCAGAAGAGGTTTGGATGCAGCTGGGTTCCCTTACCAAATCGAACCAGTAGGCCTCGAAGGTGGTGATGGAAAGCGGCTGGATGACATTACAATTTTTCCTTTTAAAATGGGGAAGTCGTTGATTTGGGATGCGACCTGTGCGTATACATTTTCGACCGGTAATTTGATCAGGTCCGCGGTTGAGCTGGGGTCCGTCGCCAGGGACGCAGAGATAAAAAAAAATAGTTAAATATTCTTCTCTTGCTGATAGATTTTTTTTTTACTGCTGTGGCAGTGGAGACATCTGGGGTTATTGGCCCTCGTTCGATGGCGTTCCTTCGGAGGATTGGCACGATTGCGTCTCGATTAAGGAACGAGCCTCGCGAAACGGAGTGGCTCTTGCAGCGTGTCTCACTGGCGATGGTTCGAGGTCATACTTTCTCCATCAATGCGGCTGGCAGAGGATAGGAAAAAAAACTTTTTGTTTATAGTTACTTAATTTGGTACAATTTTCGAAGCAAAGTTCATCGTCACAGTGAAAATAGAACAAGCACGCAAGCCGAAGACTTTTCATTGACGTCGGAGCGACATTTTCTTTTCAATTCTCGTCTGATAGCTATTCTTTTTTTTGCGTTGTTTTTTTTTTCTTTCTGGACCGGGCGAACTCCCTAAATTAAAATCAAGTCCCCCCCTTTAAATTCCATATACACTTCCCAGAATTTGGAGGGAAACTCTTTGATTGGTTTTGGATGAAAACACTCAGGTATTTTTGCACAAATCGAATTGTGTTAAAATATTTTCCAAATTCAAAAAGTAAGCAAGAAGCAAACGCAGCGTCTGATTTAACTCTGAAATGCAGACGATGCACGCTCAAGCAGCTTATCTTATAGATGATGTCATGCCAATTTCCTCTGATTACTATTTCGCAAGTGTAGGTTTTCTTCCAATTGCAGCATGACTTTTCGGACACCCTGTATGTTGAGCTTATCGAAAAGTTTTTGCCAATTGATAAAGAATAACAGTTTTCCGTGAACCCCTTTGTTCTTATTTAGTTCGATTTTCATTTCTATTTTCTTAGTTTTACACTGACTCTACTAGCAAATGACTACAACAATCAAACAACTAAAATAGAGTCGAGTAAGTTCATATAATCATCAGCTGATAACCGTAGTTGACTGAATATTCTTATCACATTAGAAAAAAAAAGAAGTTATATTTTTTTTTAAAATGATAAAACATCTGCTTTTCCTTTTGTATCCAAATTCTCTTTCCCGATCAACCCAATTTTAAAATGGCGCTCGCTTTGATTAACGATACTATAATGGCGCCGCCTGCATCAATCTTGACGTTAATCTCACGAGATTTGATTTTTCACGCTCGCTATGTAAGGAAAAGGCGAAAGCTAATAGTCAACATTTTATGTGTCAATCACGTGATACTATTTAATGGCATCAAAAACGACCAAATAATATATCTGGTCCTGTGTTTATTGCTTTAATATTCGTCGGTGTGTGCTATATTTCTATTTGACACTCGTACTACCTTTGCGTGTATATATATATATATATATATATATATATATATATGTATGTATGTATGTATGTATGTATGTATGTATGTATGTAAGGTGTGCGTGTTTGCGAGAGAGATAGCAGGGATGTTGAGAAAAAAGATAAATGGGCATTAGTTGTTTGAATTTCCCTATGGAATATTGGACGAAATTACATTTTTCGGCTTTCTCAAAATCTATTGACATAGACATATATAATAACGTAGTTCCCCTTATCATGAATACACATATATATTTATATAGACTTCTTTTTCCCTTTCGTTGTGGCTTTTAAACATACACGCGCGCACACACAAACATATGCACACATATACAGTGCTGTGCAAAAGTAAGATAATATTTTTAAAAATTGTCTGTTTTTTTTTCAAGATGATCAGCAAATCTTAATTAAACTATATATTCATGAGGAAAAATCATTATGACATGAATTATAATCACTTTCAAAAAAATGTATATCAAGCCGGAATAAAATATTACATTATTCGGACTATTGTCCTCATTTTGTCGCCATGATTATCACAACGTTTCGGCCGTTGTACGCTCCGGCCTTCTTCAGGTGAACCCTTTATTTCGCTCACTGAGCTAGACTGTTGTAGTTCCACGTGCCATGTTTAATGGATGTCAGTTATCAGTTATCTTCTGTTAAATTCCCTCTGAAAGTTCTCCACTGCCTTAACCGGGTATTGAACTCACACTCTTTGGGCCCTGTCACTAGATCTAACCAACGCCTTTATCCACTGTGCCATGAGTCCTTGAGAACATCTGTGCATGAATTTCTGAAAAATAAACCTAATGTCTTCAGCAACCATTTTTACCAGTGCTCAAATTGCAATTTGTTGTTGTTATCATTTCATGTTTTTACCAGAGCTCATATTGCAACTTTGTTGTTATTATCGCTTTTCTCTGGCACTCCTTATTACTGGTTCCCATATTGTATTCATTTCTATGCTTGGTCGGCTCAGGAGATTCCTTAAGTTTACGAATTTTCCAAAGATGTTCCTTGTCTATTATCTCAACCTGATCCCACAGAGGGCGGTGATCTCCCTTATCTCTCCATATATGGTCAGCCACGCCTGATTTTTCCACTTTCCCTCGTGTAACAGCTTTCTAGTGTTTTTGAAGCCTCACCTTAAGGGGGTGGCCTGTCTCTCCTTTATATTTCTTTCCGAAGCTGCATGGGATAGCGTATACATAGTCTTTAGTCATGTTCTCCTCTCTGGGGGTCTTACTCGGGAGAGATATCTGCGAAGTGTCGTCAATCTTTTGAAAGTTTTCCTGATGTTATATGGACCGCAGATCCTTTGTATTTTCTCTGATAACCCCTTCACATAAGGCAGGCAGACTGTTTTCTGAGTGTTGTTTCCTCCACTTATCCCAGTTTTGGGGGGCTGCTGCCATGCGGAATGTTCGACATTCCAACCACCTGAAGAAGGCCGGAGCGTACAACGGCCGAAACGTTGTGATAAACATGGCGACAAAAATGAGGACAATAGTCCGAATAATGTAAATAATGTACATAATACTTCATCTTAGAAATATAGAAAGATATAAAAAATATTAATTAAAAATTAAAATGTGAAAATGTAAGTGAACCCTTACATTTTATATTTGGTGACTGCTCTTTTTGAGGTTAAAATGTTAACCAGTTTTTTTTCTATATTTTTTAAGTTTCGAGCGGAAGTATGTCCGAATTTTTACCATTCGTTTTGGGAAAACTCCCACAATATCTCGATTTTAGCTGTTTTTTTTGCATGTACCGCTTTCAATTGGGTTGAAATCAGGACTTTGACGAGATCGTTCCAAGACTTTAAATTTCTTTTTACGAACCCATTATTTTGTGAATTTGCTTGGATGATTCAGATCATTGTCCTGTTGGAAGATAAAGCCCTAAGTTAAAAATAACTTTTCAACTGAGGACAAGACATTTTCGTTCAAAATTACTTGGTATCTTGCAGGGTCAATTGTGTCGTCAATGCGTATTATTTTGATTGTTCCAGCTGCAGCAAAGCACCCTCATATCATAATGCGGTCACCGCTATGTTTAATGTTTGGTATCAAATTCTTCTCTTCAAAAGCCGTACAAGGAACGCGCCAGATGTACCAACTATTGTTCCTCCCCAAAATTCAAATTTGGTTTCATCCATAAAACTATCTACAAGAATGTGTCGAGCTTAATTAATATGAGATTTTCCCCAGTTAAGGCAACAATATTTGTGCTATTTCGTAAGCAGTGGCCCTTTTCTAAGAATTCTGACATTGTTCAGCTTTTGTCACACTGTAGATGAATGTACGTTGGCCAGTGAATATTGGAGAACCGGAAAGGTCATAGCAGGATATGCCAAACTAGAGGTCTGCTTTCACTTGTAGCTATTTTTCGCCGATAGCCACTTCTTGATCGTGATGCCATCAAACCAAAGGCCTTCCATTCATAAATAATTTGTTGCACAGTGAAGAAGTGCACTCCAAATCGTTTTGATAGCTTTTTGTAGCCTTCTCCATATTTAGGGTTTTTTTGAAATCTTCAAGAAGTTCATTTGATCGTTGCATATATATTACTACCTCCGTTCCGAAATAGTTGTACCAAAAAAATTTTCATGTTGTTCCAAAATAATTCTTCCAGTAGATAAAAAATCACCAAAATGAAAAAAAATATCATTTATTCCCATACTCAACAGTAAATGAGTAATATTAGTGAATTGTCATCTAAATAAGTGTGAAATATATCGAAACTGATATACATAAACAGTTAAATTAATAACAAAAATAACTGGGGAAGGTTTACTTTAACAAAAGCAGGTTTTGTTGCAACTCGTCAGAAATAGAAATGGATGCTTCAAGTTTTCCTTCTCTTTCGTGCTTCTCTTTAGACATGTGCCGGAGTTTATAGTTGTTATCGCCGTCAACTAAAAGAACTTGTTCCATTGCTAACTGCAAACTTAGAAAAGTATTGTTAAGCTTCGACTTCTGAAGTTTATTTAAGCTTTCTTCCACTGCTTCAATGAGCTGGTCAACATTATTTGGAGCTTGCTGGTGCTGAATTGATTGAATTGCATTAAAATAACCCAGATCAAGGACATTGAGATCAGGACTATTTGGAGGCTGGCAAACTAATTCAATTTGCAAACCCAGACGTTCTGAAGCTACGTTTAATTCATCTGCAACCTGTTTTATTGCACCATGCTTCAGGACACGATCTGTGAATCTTTCCAGCAGTGCTTGAAACACAGCACTACGTTCATTATTTGTCAATTCGTGCTTCTTGCAATTTCGTTTAGCATTTCTGCCAATTGGCTTCTCTTCTCCCATCATAATCTCTTGCTAGCGGGCGGTTTGAAAAAAAAATACAATTTTAATGTGGTGAAAAAGTGATATAATTTGCGCTTCAAATTATTCTGCCTGAATAAGCTAATATAAATACTTGAAGAACATCAATGCTAACCTGTTAATGTAAACGACAAACAATTCGACTAAGAATTAGTATATTCCACATGAGGTTTCTGGCTATGGAACAACTATTTCGAAACAGAGGGAGTAATTTAATTTAGTCTCTAAATACACATTATTCATACATAATGAATTATATTATTTGACTGAAGTATAGAAAGCTTACCAAAAATTGAACATGTGTCATTTTGATTTCTATATGTGCACAAAAAATTATTTGCACTGGCAACAATGTAAAATACAAAGTGTAAATGTAAGGGTTCATTTGCTTTTGAATTAATTTCGAATTAATATTTTCATTCCAGCTTGATAAACATCTTTGAAAGTTGTTGTAATTCATTTAATAGAGATTTTTCATAATGAATATATAGTTTAATTAAGATTTGTTGGATATCCGGAAAAAAGAGAGAAGTATTTTAAACATTATCTTAGAGGTTCACTTACTTTTGCACATTACTGTATATGTATGTTGTATGGATGTTCAGAAGTGACACAATGCAATGCTATTTAACTTGAATCGATATCTTCTAGCCACTGACGTCTTTCGCATAATAAAAACGTTAAAATTTCCCTTCCGCTCTGCCGTGCGACGATAGCTTGGTGATGGTGGTGGTAGGGGGTAGAATCTCTGACTGATACTAAATCGGTCGGGTTTCGATCCCAATTTGAAGCAATCAGTCTGCCTATATATATATATATATATATATATATATATATATATATATATATATATATATATATATATATACACATATATATATATATATATATGCAGTCTGCCTATATATATATATATATATATATATATATATATATATATATATATATATATGTAGTCTGCCTATATATATATATATATATATATATATATATATATATATATATATATATATATATTGAGATAGATAGAAAAATATACTGAATACTTACTAGAGATTAAGTGTCCAAGTGTTATTTACAGGTGTATGTACGAATGGATACTGTAAATTTGAAAACCCAACCAATTTCCGTAAATCTGACCAAATATTCTAAGGGCTTCTTGGTCGTGCCGAGTAGGGTGATGGTAAACAAACATGCTATAACTTGAAAAACATCTTTTAGGAGAAGGAAGTGTCTCAGTTATACAAAGCTTTCTGTATATTTAGGCGAACTGAAGAATAAATGCAGAGAAACATCAGTGGTGAAAGTGAGAATTTGAAGAAAAGCATATGTGCCTGCAAGCCAATATCTATATACGATGGACGACGGTTGGGAAGAAACGTGACGTATTATAAATTTGCCCCCAGCAGGACAGATTATTGGAGAAAAATCCTGAATTGCTTTCTAAATGTAGCTATAAAACTAAATATCGATAATGCTACCTTATTACAAGAGCCGTTCAAAAATTTCTAATCCTCACTCAGAAGGATTTGGAGAAAGAAGACAGTTTTTCGTTATTTTCCATAATAGTTCCTATTGACATCAATGCACTTGGCCCAACGACGCTTGAACATTGCAAAGCTATTGTGAAAGAAGGTGACATCTCTCCAAAAACTACTCCACGTCAGATATGATCTATCTTGATTTCTGTTGTGGATTCCGGAGATGGAATCCTGCACAAATAAATAAATAACGCCAGTAATTGAAATAGGAAAATAAGTGTATTGAACGTAAGAATACAAACTTGAAATGAAGATTAGTAGTCCAGGAATGCGGGTTAATAGAAAGTATATGTTCAAGTCTCTGTAAGTGGAGCCGTAATTCTCTCTCTCTCTCTCTCTCCCTCTCTCTCTCCCTCTCTCCCTCTCTCTCTCTCTCTCTCTCTCTCTCTCTCTCTCTCTGTGGACTCTACGTATCTCAACCTTATCTCAACGTATCTCTCGGTGAACACCCTGTGTACTCAACGTATCTCCATTCTGTTAGAATAAGTATACTTTAGACGAGTCCATCTTGTGTAAAAAGTGGAGAGTCCCACAACAGTTTCCAAAATGGCAACCAAGCAAGTGGGACTCGAGTTTAGGAAACAGGAAGAATTCAGATGGAGCTATATCTGCTGAGTAATTGGGATGGGGTCGCAATTCAAAGTCACATTGGCTGCTTCAGCTACTGAAACATGAGCAGAAGAGTGAATGGTCGAGTAACAGCACTCCTGCCTCAACTTCTCTCTGCGTTCCGACTTGAATTCTTCCTTCAGTTGTCTTAATTCTGATGCATAGTACTGTCCATTAATAGTTTGCCGTTTTCCAGTTACTCTATCATGATTGCACCTTCAAAGTAAATAAAAAGCAGAAGCCATCACCTTGCCAACGGACGCTACCTGTGTTGGATTATTTTGTGTACAGTGTACTAGTGAGCAAACCCAAATGACTTGACTCACTTTATAGTTCCCCAATAGAAGGTTAACCAATCAGGAGACGTGAAATATTCAATCCGTCTTGTATAAAGGCGGCCATTTTGATTACTCTCTCCTAAGATGACCAGAAACCAAAGAACAGAAGGAAGAACTAGGCTCTGCTACTTTATCGAGATATCCACTGCTAACCTGAACTACGCTTCCCTACTGTCTTCGACATATTCACTGCCAACCTCTGGATTCTATACTGAAAGACTACCGTCATCATGAACAACAGTTGTGTCTTAGTTATTTTCATTAGTATCGGAGATACATACATACATACATACATACATACATACATACTTTTAATCCAGATAATATCTAGAATAAGAAGTGCAATGAGAAAAAAGAAAAAGAAAAAAACTAATGGAAAATACTTACGTACTCAGTAAAGTGCTCAAAGTCTATATTAGCTAGACAGAACAAAAACGCGAGAAAACGCTAGTCTATGGAAGGGTGGCCCTAGTTGTAATTCGAGATTCAATCTCACGCGATCATCCAATGAACTGATCGTTCAAAGCATTCAATTCGTCCGAAGATCCCGTGAGCTTGAAACTCGGGTTACAACTAGAGACATGCTTTTATTTATATCTATAAAAGCCAGGATGTGTGTGTGTGTGTGTGTGTGTGTGTGTGTGTGTGTGTGTGTGTGTGTGTGTGTGACGAATGCACGGCCGCAATTTTCGACGGATTTGCACCAAAATTTACATGCACATTCTCCAAGTTAGCAAGACGGCCAAAACCCACTTTGCATTTCCCAACTCACATCGATAGTGGAAATAATCAATTTTTTCATGCTTCTACGGCAGTTTTCATGTAGTTTGCGGCCATTTTCTACGGGCCAGAGTGAGAGACAACAGCTGACTGACACGAATTTAACTAGCATGTTAGTATGCAAAAAAAATCGATAGCTGCATTCGTCACAAGTGGGAAAAATTTCAATCTGCATGGCACTTTACTCTAATTGGCTCATTCGCTTGCTTAAACTCAACGTTGATTCTGATTCCGCAGAACTGGGTTGGGTGTGAAAAAGTATTTGTGTTAACATTCTTTTTTCATTCGGTTTTTCCATTTACGGGTCCTTTTTTAAAGCTGATCGTTTTGTGTTCATTTTGTTTTGTTCTTTGTTCGTAACGGATTTAATGTTTAGTATAGACCTTAGAAAAAATTCGCAATGTGAGATAAGCAAGAAGTAGGGCATGTAGCAACATCAGCACGGCAAAGGGCACTTCTTTAACGGCAAGGAAGGGCAAAAATATTTTAAGTCAAGTGATAGCGATTGCTGTATGAGTCGTACGATTTTTGAATCAAACACAGGCAACGCCGGGCCATGCTGCTAGTATATATATATATACAGGGTGTCTCAAAAAAAGGACACACACTTTAACAGTCTCTAACATGCTTTTTATTTCTTTTTTTTATCATCAATTTGAACATTTGCGAACATGATTCTTCAATTACATTTTTCTTCTGTATTCGAAGCTATTCCATTTCACTCTATGTTCATAAATAAAGGTTTTCTCCTCATTCAAAGTGTGAGTACATTTTTTGAGACACCCTGTGTGTATATATATATATATATATATATATATATATATATATATATATATATATATATATATATATATATATATATATATATATATATGTATGTATGAATATATATATTTCATTCAGTTGTCTATCGCTTTTATTTTTATTCTTATCGTTATTATTTTATTGTTTATGTACAAAAAAAGACTTGCCAGTCAGGCAATTTTCAGGTTGGTCGATGTTTCTGTTTTACAATTTTTATAATAGTGAATTACTTTTTGGGAGTTTCGAAACTCACCAAATGTTAAATAATAATGGGCTTCAACCAGAACTCATAACAATCTACTACTAAGCTTACAAACTAAATATACCTGCTTAATATTCATACCAAGTTCTGGGTATGAGGATAAACTACACCCGGCACAATGCCTTTGAACGGGAAATTTTGAGCAGCGTAGAAATTGATGTTGTTCATGACTCTGGGTAGTAGCACCTGTTAAGGCCCCAGGTATAGACAAATAGTGAACCGTCAAACAAACATCAAAACATTAAAAAGTATAAAAATACTTTTTGAATGTTTTAGTAAAAATACCAGCAATAGATTTTGCTAAAAAGTACAAACTATACATTTTTGTAGTGAACTTACCAGAAAAACATTTTTATAAAAAAAAAACAATTTACTAACAATACATATTAATAGTAAAAGTACAAATAATAATTTTTTTATAATAAAATTGACCAACGTTATATTTTTATAGCTAAAAATTTTTAAAATTGTGTACAGTAAAATTGACAACATGGCATACATAGGCAAAAAAAAAATTAAATTAAAAACAAAAATAATTCATGATTGATCTCATTTCTTGTAAGGAGACACACTTTTTCACGTTTCGTTTGATTTTGTAACATTATTTGGCAAAAAATTGAGCTAAGTAATTATAACTTAATCATGAAATACCGTAAATTTCCATGTATAATACACCTTCATCCATAATACGCACTCCTAAAATTGTGCTGAAAGTGTTGGAAAATGCTTCTACTCACGCATAATACGCACCCCTTGTTTGGGAATCAAACCCTATAAATTATACCACTCCAATTTCATTACGTCCAGCTTTTCCTACTCTTATTAAAAATGGTTTTAAACAGAATAATATTATTCTAATTTAGTTTTATGATAATTCTTATTTTATTTTACATTTGTAAGCATTTTTAGGTACATATGATTGTATTTGACATCCTTATGGGGTCACAATCGCCGAATGTTAGTGTCAAATTGCCGTATGTTTTGAGTGAGTAGTCATTTCCAAACTGAAATCGACATACGAAACGGCATTTTTTTAAAGATATTTTTGTAGCTGTGCATAATACTCACCCCTAATTTTTCTTATTAATTTTTAGAAAAAAAAATGCGTATTATACATGGGGAATTACGGTAATGTCATTGTCATGAATTAATTATATAATTTGAATTTTCATATTTACATTCCGGCATTAAATAAACCATATAGTTGTTGATGTGCCGCTAAACAAAAACAACCAAATCAACCCAAAACAAACTATTAATCAGACAAATCTAGTAGTCACACCTATTCACTGATTAAACCTATTAAATATACCAAAATACTAAACCAGCATAACAAATAATCACATCTATCTACTAACTATACCTACCTAATAATCAAACTGATCAATTAATCACACCTACCTGATGATTAAACATACCTATCAATCAAACTTACCTATTAATTACACCAACATTTAATCATATCTACTTACTAATCACGTATATCTTCTAATTATTCCTGCTTATTAGTCACAACACACACGGACCTGCTACACGCGCCCACTTACTATTCGTATCCAGCAACTAATCGTGCCTACAACTCATGTCCATCTGCCTGAAAATCCTTCCCAGCTACACCTTATACAAGCATTTTTCAGTTCATGTGTGCCCCTCTATATTTGCCCACACGCATGCCAACGACCCCAAACACATAGTTAATAAAGCACAGGCTTCCTGTGCATATACAAGTGAGGACATCAAAAGATTGTTCAGTGCATTATTGCTTTGAAAATAAAGGACGAAATATTGCCTACCCATCGTCTATTTTTTACTTAATGACAATATTTTCAATAGTTACACGCAATAAACGATTTCAATGGGTTTTCTTTTATCAGAAACATTCGCACAGCTTTAGTAATTGACTGGTATCCGCCTCAAGTAAAGACCCCTATCGATGTTAGTTGTTTGTTGCTCCCAATTTTCTCTGTGTTCATTTCTGTTTATTTGTGTCTATCTGTCTGTATTTCTGGTGTTAATCAATCTGTAATCCTTGTCTCTATCAGTATTTCGTTGTCTCTATCAACCTATACTCCATATTCTCTAGCAATTTCTATCTCCATGTCTTTGTCAATCTGAATTTCCTTGTCTCTATCAACCAATATTTTCTTTTCTCTATCAATCCGTATGTCCTTGTATTTATCAATCGATGTTTCTTGTCTATATCAATCTGCAATTCGTAGTTTCCGGCTATTTCATTGTCTCAATCAATTTTTAATTTCCTTGTTTCTATCAATCTGTATTTACTTGTCTTAATCGATATGTAGTTCCTTTTCTCCTACAATCCGTATTTCATTGTCTCTATCAACCTGTGCTAACTTGTCTCTATCAATTTTTATCACCTTGTCTTTATCAATCTGTATTCTCTTATCTCTATCACTCTGCATTTCCCAGAGTCTATCAATCCGTCTTATTTGTCTCTACCATTCTGTATTTCCTTGCGCTTTGCATAAAATAGTCTGTCCCCTCTGAGTGTTGACTTTAATGTCCACTCATATATATATATATATATATATATATATATATATATATATATATATATACATATATATATATATATATATATATATATATATATATATATATATATATACATATATATATATATATATATATATATATATATATATATATATATTCGTTTCTGCCTGGTTTCTTAGGCATCGATATGAAGATAGATCTGCTGAGGTATTCTGGTATCTCTCTCTCTCTCTCTCTCTCTATATATATATATATATATATATATATATATATATATATATATATAGATAGATAGATAGATAGATAGATAGATAGATAGATAGATAGTGAACATTGAACTTAGAGGCGACAATCTATTTCAAATAAAACCGAAGGGCATTTATAAAAGGACCGCGGTGTAATCAAGAAAATTTGACAAAGGTAATATCGACTACAGGTTACAAATCTAATATAAACAAATAAAAATAACGATTATCTAATCCAGCAAGGACCTATATTTCTATGTTAAAAAACACACAAGTATACACACATACACAACAACATATTTATATTTTCACATACATACATACATATAGGCGTGTACACAAACACCCATATATATACATATATATATATATATATATATATATATATATATGTTTTTGAACATAGGACTGTAGATATGCTCGTCAACAGGTTGCCTAAATCAAAGGATGGAACACTCATATTAGAGAAGGAAAAAATTCTTCAACACTGGTATATTGGAGAACTCTTCCATGCCGAAAGGGAACAACTAGTAATACACAGAACTACCGACAGACCTGGAATTCTGAAAACCAAAATAAAAGCTGCACTAGCCAAATTGAACAGAAACAAGGCAGCTGGGCCAGACGGAATTGTAGCGGAAATGCTGACAGCCTAAGATGACTTTTGCATAGACAAGATCACCGAAATAATAAATGAAATCTACAACAGCAGGGATATACCGCAAGACCTCAGCAGATCTATCTTCGTAGATATGCCTAAGAAAACAGGCACAAACGAAAGCGAACTCCACCGAACAATCAGCCTAATGCGCCAGGTGACAAACCTCATCATCCCTATTCTGATGAATAGAGCGCGCAGCAGAATCGGGTCAGAGATAGGACAAGAACAGTGCGGGAACAAGGAACAAGGAACGCGATCCTCATGCTCAGAATTTTATCAGAAAAAAGCGATACAAACGCAGAAGGACGTGTACTTATGATTCATAGACTGCGCAAAGGCTTTCGACAAAGTATGCCACTTCGGATCTACTGGAACTGCTTAGCAACCTTGACATATTCGGGAAAGATATCAGAATAATCAAGAACCTATACTGGCAGCAAATATCATGCAGGCACATAGAGAACGAGTTCAGTGAATATACAAAAATAGAAAAGGGAGAAAGGCAAAGATGCGTCTTCTCGCCTGACCTGTTCATCCTATACAGCGAGGCAATTCTCAGAGAGTTGGAAACACCACCGTGATTTAGCGTCGGCGGCTACAGTCTCAACAACATAATATACGCAGATGACACAATACTGAAAGCAAACACGGAAAAGAAACTACAAAATCATCTACCGATAAGGAACTAAACATAAACTAAAAGAAGACAGAATACATGGTCGTCAGTAAAAGGATGAACTCGAAATGTGATTTGCAGGCCGGGGACCCTAGAATGAAGGAGACGCGGAAGTTTAAATATCTGGGAAGGGTTTTGACAGAGGACGGTAACTGCGACACCGAGATCCGTAGACGTATTGGGATGGCCAAGGACGCATTCCAAAAGCTGGGCAAAAATATTGCGAGACGGGGGGATATCTTTGGTAACAAAGAAAAGGGTACTGAGCTGTTAAATGACATCTGTCCTTCTTTATGGCAACGAATGCCGGACGATTTCCGCAAGGATGAAGAAGAGACACGAGGCGACGGAGATGTGGTTCTACAGAAGGATGCTGAGGATTTCGTGGACTGAGCGTGTGAGCAACGATGAGGTCTTGGGGAGAATGAAGACAAGGAGGAGGCTCATGCTTAACAACAGGAAGAGGCAGCTGAATTTTCTTGGACACATAATGAGGAAGGAGGGTCTTGAGAATCTGATACTCACGGAGGGAAAGAGAGTCAATTCTGGCGGACTTCAGCAGGTGGATGACAGAATGTGGTCTGGGGGAGATAGCAGAGGGAGTAACTTGTTGAGAGCTGCAAGGGATAGAGGGATGTGGAGTGCCATGATCACCTACGTCCTGAAAGGACATGGCACATAAAAAGGGAAGTTCCTATTTCATCTCTGTTTATAATTATCTCTCTCTCTGTCTCTCTCTCTTTATCTCTCTCTCTATCTCTTTATTTCTCTCTATCTCTTTATTTCTCTCTCTCTATCTCTATCTCTCTCTATCTCTCTCTCTATCTCCCTCTTTTTATTTCTCTCTCTCTCTTTCTCGCATGGACCCTGTTTTTTTTCGTTCGCTACTCTCTATATATGTTTTAATTTTATTCTGTGCCAGAGTATAAATATGCAGGAGTTGGACAAAATAATTGAAACACTTGTTAAATTCAAAGAAAATGTATTTAATATGGAGTTGGTCCTCCTTTAGCCTCACATACAGCTTTAATACGTCTAGGAATGGAATCATACAGCTTCCTGACTTCATCCAGAGGAATTTTCAGCCATTCTTCCATTAACACCTGCTCCAGCTCTTTAAGACACGACAGTGGAAGATAGCAGCTCCTAACTTGTCGCTCCAAAATGAACCACAAATGTTCAATAATATTGATATCTTGAGATTTGGGAGGCCACTACATGTGTTCTAGCTCATTTTCATGCTCTTCATACCAATTCTTAAGGACTCGAGTGCTATGTATTTGAGTATTATTGTCTTGGAAGATGAAGTCATCATCAGGGAATAAGGTCTTGGCCATTGGATGAACATGATCTTCTAAAATGTTCAGGTAATCTTTGCTGTTGATTCTACCATGTAGGGCTACTATTTCTATGATATGGCGGTGCAAACTATCACTGATCCACCTCCATACTTCAATGTTGGAAGAAGGCAGTCAGGGTTCTAAGCTTCTTTGAGCTGCCTCCACACATAAACTCGCCCTGAAATTGGGAAAAGAGAAAAACTGGACTCGGCTGAGAATATGACTTGCTTCCATTGGTCTGCAGACCAGGCATTGTGATATCTACACAACTTCAACCGCTTCTGAATGTTGCAAGTGGAGAGAAGAGGTTTCCTTACGGCGGCTCTTCCACGATATCCAGCCTTTTGAAGCGCATGACGAACAGTTTTAGTAGAAACTAGACTATTGAGATGATTATTCAACTCAGCAGTCACTTTGGCCGCAGTAGTCCGATGATTTTTTGCTACATTGCGTTTCAATGCATGTCGGTCCCTGTCTGTAAGTTTCCAAGTCCGACCCGAATTGTTACGGTTGTTAGAGGTTTTGCCCTGTTTCTCGAACTGCGTCATAGTTCTTGATATGGTAGCTCTTGAAAAACCAAAGAGTTCAGCGACCTTATTCATCGAGGCTCCAACCATGTGAGCTCCAATAATTTTCCCTTTTTCGAACTCGGAGAGGTCACGCATTTAGCTTAAATTTTACTATATTCTAAAAATAAATAACACAAAGAAAGTAAGTTAGATAAGTAAATGTATTTACAATATATATAACCTTACAAAGTTTTAGTCAAAGTTCTTAATAGGTCTTTGAAACATTAGAGTGGATTTTGCACCTGTCCCAATTATTTTGTCCAACCCCTGTATGTGCTTATTTTTGTCGAATATTTACACATCACTACGTATAGCTATTGCAATCTGATCGCAGTGTGATAGCGACTGTATGCGTGTGTTCGGCTGTATGTGTGAATCTAAACAGTTAACTTTGCTCGGGCAAGCAAACTTTGAACCAATTTTGATTTCTTTCCGATCTGTCTTGAGCGCTCTTCACTTTTCTTCTACGGTATTTTATTTGGAAAATTTCCATCCTACTAATTGCTTTCATGGCGGCACTTTGAGATAATCTCATTTCATTCGTTTGAATATTTTATTCACGGGGATCACGATATGATTTCTTGAAACGTAGATAGCATTTTAACTATTTGCGTCTGCCTCATAAGTGACTGGGAAAAAAATTCATCAACAACCTTTCCTGATAGCCTGAGTTTCAATTTCAACATGAACTAAGACCAGACCAAATTACCAGTTGTGTATGATTATGACGAAAGCTTAGTGAAATATTCCAAAATAAATCGGCCCAAGGCTCAAAAATAACTTTTGTGTCCGTGTGTACGCATGCGTGTTTTAATTGTGTTATTCTGCTATCATCGATTTGAACTGCGAAATAACAACTGATTAAAAAAGAAATGACCCCAAACTTTTATTGTAAATGTGGATATAACCGAAATAGGACAGTTAAAATTGAGCTAAAAATATTTTATTTTAAGAAATGATTGCTTGCAGCGACTTCATAACAAAATGGCTGTTGGCTGATGTTTGAACGACTTTTAATCACGACTAAAAAACTGTTCGACTTCGGTTTTTATTATTATTATTATTAGTAGTAGTAGTAGTAGCAGCAGCAACTATTTTCACGTTTCCATAATACCCAGCGAGTCACTAACAATTTGATTTTAATCAAATATTAACTAGGTTTGTCATGTATTCAAAAGAACCTTTTATGTATACTCTGTCAGGTGTTGTAGATAGAACCTTCTAAGTATACTCTGTCAGGTGTTGTAGATAGAACCTTTTGAGTATACTCTGTCAGGTGTTGTAGATAGAACCTTTTGAGTATACTCTGTCAGGTGTTGTAGATAGAACCTTTTAAGTATACTCTGTCAGGTGTTGTAGATAGAACCTTTTGAGTATACTCTGTCAGGTGTTGTAGATAGAACCTTTTGAGTATACTCTGTCAGGTGTTGTAGATAGAACCTTTTAAGTATACTCTGTCAGTTGTTGTAGATAGAACCTTTTAAGTATACTCTGTCAGGTGTTGTAGATAGAACCTTTTGAATATAGTCTGTCAGGTGTTGTAGATAGAACATTTTAAGTATACTCTGTCAGGTGTTGTAGATAGAACCTTTTGAGTATACTCTGTCAGGTGTTGTAGATAGAACCTTTTAAGCATACTCTGTCAGGTGTTGTAGATAGAACCTTTTAAGTATACTCTGTCAGGTGTTGTAGATTGAACCCTCCTAAAAAAGCTTCAAACTTTGATTTTATTTATTTTGTTTGGAATCCTGGTGAAAATTCTACTTAATCGTACATATCGAAATACTACTGCATTTTCCAGCTTACAAGACGCACTTTCTTTTCCTAAAAAATACCCAGGCTCAAGTAATCTTGAACGGTCACCTAATTGGCTTCACTGATAGGGACGTGGATTTGTATGTTGCGTCATTACACTATAATGTTAGCTATCTAATTCAGTCTTTTATATGATGTAACTTCAGTACTTAGCAGCTACAAGTATTCCAAAGACTATAAAACTTCCTGGAGCCGAGCCACAATCTTAAACACGCTCTCTTTACTAGCAGTGGAGGGAGAACTTTCTGCCCTTGAGATATGTCATTGCCATAGAAACAAACTCGAACGAGTGATGTAAAACAATACGTGGTGCCAGTATGTAGGGGATGCATCGTGAATGTGTTGTATGAAAATGACTTTTTTTTTCTTTGAAATTTCTTTCCAAAATTAGGGTGCGTCTTCCAAGCTGCAGCGTCTTGTAAGCTGGAAAATACGGTAGCTGATAAAAGAATTTCCCCCAGACAATGTATTTCAGTTTCATAACAAATTCTTCATTGACTCTTTTTGGTTGAATACTGCAATTTATGACCGAGAGAACATTATTAATATATTGTGTAGTTGAGAATAGATACTAACTTTACGCTATCAGTTCCATCAATAAATCCACTGTCATTGAAGACACATGTTTTGAATGTCTGTCGTATGTCAAGTTCACTCCAGACCTCAAATAAAACTCTTATATATGATCAACTGCTAAAGATGCTGAAAAATTAACTTCTTATTCTGTCGCTTCAGGGTGTATCTAACAAAAGAGTCGGATTTAACAAAATAACGTAGGATTTCTGCCATATCTTGACAAGAGCTGCTCAATCCTTACAATCCAGCCGTAATAGTACTGAATATCATTTACGCAGCTTTGAGACATATTTTGCAATCTGCAACATCTTTCCTACAGGTTGCAAACTATATCGCTATATAAAAGTCGTGTCCGTGGCAAATGTTCAGATGACCTCCGTCCTTTCACATTTGATGTTAGGATACACCATGCCACTTCTTGAATAGGCCTAGATTTTTCTGTGTTCAAAAAACACGACAAAAGTTCCAAGAAAAACAACTTTGTGAAGCAGAGTCTAATGTCGGTGCTTCCCTGAACAATCTTAATCTCATCAATGAAAAGGACAATCGTTATCTTTTCTATTTATCCCCCTAATCTTCATGTCCTAGAAAGTTTTCTGCCATTCATATAAGACACCATATTAGTCATTACCAATTAGAGTGCAACACTCTACCTTGAGTGTCTCTCGAGTCTTGTATTTGGTAAATTTAGTATTACAGACACACGCACAGACATACACACACACACACACACACACACACACACACACATATATATATATATATATATATATATATATATATATATATATGATAGGATAAAGAACAAATTGTAACTTGAAACTTTTGTAAATCTAATATCTTTAACTTTTATTAAAGTTTTATCAGAGAATAAGATATTAAGAAAGATATTCTGGTATTTTTATTATTGTGTTTTTTATTTTCCCTGGTTAAGTAGACTTCGCATGCATTCGACTTATTAAGCAGCGTTAGTATAACCTATAGCGTTCTGGCTGGATATCTGACTGACAGGATATCTGACTGATGTTAAATCCGTCGGGTTTCGATCCCGGCTTGAAGCAATCGGGCGTCTTGCCATACTGAGGAGCTGTGATATAGAGAAACACTGTCTGTAGATGACTATATATATATATATATAGATAAATAAATATTTATACTCGTTTCGAAAAACCTTAGGTATTTTGGTTTGTATTTTGGCCAGCGTACCCTGACGATCCGTGTAGGTGAAACCTAGATAGGTTTACCTAGCTCCTTAGGTTATTATATATATATATATATATATATATATATATATATATATATATATATATATATATATATATATATATATAAAGAAATATAGTCTTAAAGTGTGCTATATTTATGGGATAAAGTGCTCAATATCAGAGATAGAGCGTGTGTAAATATAAAAGTGGACATGGAAGTCAGCACTTATAGGCGACAGTCTGTTTCATGCTAGTGCAATGTTGCAAAGTTGCCTGACGATTACACTAGCATGAAACAGACTGTCGCCTATAAGTTCTGACTTCCATGTCCACTTTTATATATATATATATATATATATATATATATATATATGTGTGTGTAGGTATGTATGTATGTGTATACATGAAAGAGTATATGTGATAGCAGAAATTCTAGAACGTTTTAGAAGACAGATCCAAAAATCAAAGCCTCTGTTTCAATATTCAATTTAAAATTCTCTTTTATATTTATTAATAAAATAATTCTTCTTAACCACAGCTGAGAGCAACAAACAAGATGTGTGCTGTGAGTGACAATCATTTGTACTGACATCGCTTCTCATTCAATAGATTTATGCAGTACATAGCCATGTGACAAAGAAGGAAACGAGAAAGTTTCTCTATTTTTGTCTTGTCGAAGATAATATTTACATATTTCAAAAGCACATATCGAGGGTGGATAAATACATCGATCCGGATTTGGGTTTGAAGTCTGTTTATAGATTACAGACAAGTTTATTTTTCACATATGTTACCCAAATCGATTGCAAACTTAAAAATTATCCACAATTTGGGTTATTGACAGAAACACACTGTAAAAGAACTGTCTCGTAATGGATACCACCTACCTTACCCATAATTATAACGAATGGTGAAAAAAACAGGGAATTGCGGGTAGAAAAGTGGATATATGGGTCAATAAGAAATTAGTTGATGGAAGCATTGAGACCCAATGGATCTGAACTCTGAACATACGGCGCCCTTTTGAAGCTGCAAAAGATTAACGGATTCCAGGATGGGGCTCTCCCCACCCCGGATTCTTCCGGGATGATTGGAACAGAAGGTAAAGGTTTTTTTTTCTTGTCGAAATAGATGCTGCAGATGTAGTATCTGTTCCGTGCCGGAGATCTTCTCTCCTCCGTCCCATGTTGCATGGACAAAATTCTCGATGTTATCCCATAATATCTATTCCGTAGCGATGGTAGGACCGGCTATGACTAGCTTAGACAAGCGAAGACCAGCGGCCTGAGAGGAAACACTCAGGTCCTCACGTTAAAAAGCGACTTTGCGTCAAAACCGGCTCAGTGGGAAGGTCAAGGTAAATCCCAGAAAACGAATACAAAATGGGCGAAATACGGCTAAAGACAACACTACAAATGGAATGTAAGAAAGTGCCAAGAAATGTAAGAAAGGGCTACTCAGCTGCTTATATAGCACTGGACGAGGCAAGTTATGTCTGCCTATGGAAGTCCCCTATTATCTCATGAGACCTTCCATTTCTACTACAGAAAGCGCCCAGTGGCACCCACAATATAGAATATTCGAAGATAACCACACCGAGGCACCCAACGTTACTCATTGTACTAATCTGGTTGGACATTACAACAATAAAATGACTGCGACCCAAACTAGGTGCACCAATCTTGGAAATTTGTACAGTCTATCCTGCTATTTAATCTAAAAAGATAGATTCATGCCTTTTCCATATGCATTAGTGCGAAAGTAAAGGCAACACACTTGGCTGGAACTAGGTTTGCTGACCCCCCACACACACACACACACACATACACACTTTCTGTGGTGATAAAAACCTTTACGCTTAAAGTAGCCGAGTTTAAATTCTGATATGAATTAAAATAATTTTTTTAAAAAAGGCTGTTTTGTTATCTAATTAAAGTCTATCTTATGTCGGCCATTGGCCATTGTAAATAAATAAAACCGATAAATTCGAATTTATACAGTTAGACTTCAGAGGTCAATTTAGGAAGCTTTTGTTGTTCTTCTCAGCCAAACTTATTCTCGTCATTTTATACAGCAGAGGTTTTGTTTTCTGTTACCATAAATGAGCATAATTCATTAAAAATAAAAGTTATGTATCTGTTAATGCATTAATTTTTAGGAAAATCAAGCAAAAAAGAAAAAGAAAAATTATTTTAAATGGAATAAAATCCCTATTAATTTTAAGTTATTTTTTATTTCTCGATAAAATCCCAAAACGAATGTACAATGTTATTGTCCCTGGACTTGCATCTGGATTTCAGTCATTTCCCTACTGTCCTAATGTACTGTCTTTATCTATAAATCCTTTCATAGTAATCATTCTGATGAAATGGCCTCTATGGAACCAAGACTTTATGAATTTAAACGAAGTACTAGATTGGCGGCAAGGTCTCATAATTTTACAATGTAAATGGCTAAATATAATCGTAACTTCTTGTTTTTTCTCTCGCACTTCTTGATTGTGGAACTCTTGCTTTCCAGTTAACTTTCATTTTCAAAAATTTAAATTCAATCTTTATCTTCGGGTTTCTTAATTCATCTTCTTTTCTTGTTCTCCCTCGTTAATAACGTTTTCTTTTTCTCGTATCTCTGTAATCTCACGTGTCTTAGTAGCTTTATTGCCTTGATTGGGGTAACATGATTAAAACAAACTGTATTACTGTTGTGAAGTTATTTCCACAATAGAACTTGTAGTCGGACTAAATGCGTCCTAAATGGGGTAAATGTACAGAAACGTTAGGAACTTGTAATAAAGTGTTACGCAGAGTAATCGAGTTGTGGTCGCTGATAACTACTCCTCCCTCGACTACCTACTGACTCCTACTTATAATAGGTGGGAGAGTCTATTCTCTAGACCAGGTGTCTTTCACTATAACAATTATATTCCTCAGAAATATATTTTGTATTAATATTTAAATCAAATTTTTCATCTGAATTTCTTGGATTAAAATTTATCATAATTGACATTCGAAATTTTAATTCGTTCTTCTCTCCGGTTGTCTTCAGGTATTCGTTAATCCACGTCATTTTCATGGAGTTTCGAACTGAACTCTTTAACAATATACCTTCGTATATTAAATAGTGTTTAGTTCGAAATTCCCTGCATAATTCTCGGTGGATCGACTTCCCCAATCAATTATAATCATAATTATTGTCTTCTTTCAGGGTTAATTTGCTGCCACAAATTTTTTCTGCATTCAATATTTGCTGTTCTTCCTTGTCTTAACTTTGCCATTCATATGATGAGTTTCTGGTTATTTTTTCGTTTGCTATGCCTGAGTCCCCCTTTTAAAGTGTCCTCTACCTAGCCATATGTCAATTTATCTGCTGTTATTATTATTATTATTATTGATTGATTGATTGAGAGAGAGAGAGAGATATCAGCAAGTTGAACTAAGTTGCACTGGAAAATACGAAGGCAAGTATACACGTCAGGATATACAGTCTGATAAGGACATACTAGGTACATTATTATTATTATTATTATTATCATTATTATTATTATTATTATTCCCTTTGATTTCTGTTGTATGCCGAGTTCGAATTCTAGTCGAATCTATTACATTCACTTACCTGCTAATGCACTTGGGAAAGGATGGAGGCACGGTGGATAGCGACTCGGATTGAGGTATCGAAGAGCCGAGTTCGAATCCTAGTCGAATCCATTGCATTCACTTATGCCAATACCCTTGGGAAAGGTAGGAATCCTCCTCTTCTCGTCCCAGCTATGGGTAAATAGCAGGCTAGACTTGGTTTTATAGCCTTGGTTGGCAACTGGTCTACCGCAGAAAGAAATGGCAACCTACTGCAGGAAAAAAATCTGCCTCGTCATTCATGTATCGAAAGATACATTATTGCCTAAGCGTGTGTCCCGCATGGCACATAACTGACTGACACATTTTTGGTTGGGTCCAAGCCAGACACGTAACGTTAGAAATGGCTTCCCTGGCATTTTCCACTGATCATTTTTTGTATAAGATCGCATGCATTTTACATAGATAAAGCACTTCTTTATTTGTGAGAACAATTTTTGGCATTTATTTAAGGCGCAGGATACAAGGAATCGCTTCAATAAGACTATCGGATCGTTTTTCTAATCAACCCGAGTGCTCTAATCACAACTGGAATTACTGATGTCCTCAAGTGTCACACCTTTGAGATTTCGATTTCAAGATCCTTGTATGTTTTTTGAAGATCTTCAAAGATACATTCCAAACTGCAGGAACTGACATGTCAATATGAAAGCACATTCTGTTCTTCAATATCTGTCTATATTTCTGAGAGGAGGTATTGTGTACACTATTTACATTGTTCGGACTATTATCCTCATCTTTGTTGCCATATTTATCACAACGTTTCGGCCGTTGTACGCTCCGGCCTTCTTCGGGTGGTTGGAATGTCGAACAGAACCCTTTATTTCGCTCGCTGGGGTAGACTGTTCTAGTTCCACGTGCCATGTCTAATGGATGCCAGATATCTCCTGTTAATTCCCCTCTCCAAGTTCTCCACCGCGTTAACCAGGTACTGAACTCACACTCTTTGGGTCCTGTCATTGGATCTAACTAACGGCTTTATCCAGACTGATGCCTGACTCATCCTTCCAACTTAAAAAAAAATAACAACCCGCTTAAGCGCCGATAACGATATTCTCCTTTACCCCCCTTCAAGATCAGATATTTTTTACATTATTATTTGATTGGATGTTCTATCCGAGTCTTAGATATTTCGGCCGGCTGTGCCATGATGGTCGTATCGCATCTCCTACTAAGCAGCGGATAGACACAGCACTTTTCTTAGTACATGAGCTGTCCCAGCAGTATTGCCACCTAAGCACTGCCAAAGATATCAGGTGTCTTGAGGGCTGGAATGGTTCCTAGAAATAGTGCCCAGTTCACCAACCACAAAAGGAACAACTTAAACTGTTTCATCTTTCTGTTTCGCCTCTGTCATGTCTTGGTACCTCTGTGTTTTCTCCCCCCCCCCTTCATCCTAATTTACTGCAACGTCTGCTTACATCTATTACCTTCTGCTCTTGTGTACACGCATGACATCAGGGGAATTGCCAGTCAAGAAGGTCGTATCCTGCCTGGGCATCACGGTGGCGACTGTTCATACCACTTCTTTCCGCGCTCGACACGATACGTTCCCCATAGATGCCAAAGTATCCTGAGGGTTAGTTTTTCATGCTGGCGTCTGTAGCCTCTTTGTGCAAGCTAAGTGAAACCACTGACAAATTATTATTATTATTATTATTATTATTATTATTATTATTATTATTATTATTATTATTATTATTATTATTATTATTATTATTCCTCACTATCATGTTAACATTAACTTTTTCATTAAAAAGAAACGAGGAATAACAATTAATAATAAACGCTTTTCTTTTCGTCATGGGAAATTACTCACGACACACTGTATTTATTATTTAATCGAATGGAAACGTTTTATGTAACCCAAGTTGCCCTGAAAGATATTACTTATAGTTGGTCGATGTTAGTTGAACACTAAAATATTGACGCTTGCAGACAGACCGGTTAACGACAAATTAGATTCTAATAACGTTTCACCGCGAGAGAATCGGCGCAACTACCATTTCATCGTCGCAGGAAGTCTTCCATCGACAATGATTTGCTGATTTGTGGATTTATCTGTAAAATAAAACACCAATAAATTATGTGATATGATCAGTTAATATTTCTTAACAAGCATCTCGAAACATTGGTTAAATTCTAATACACAACCTAGAAGTTTCCATGCCTTCTTCTTCTGGAGCATGTTGACGTTATGTAATGGTTAGAAAATTTGTCTCGCTAGATTACGATTAAATAGTGAGTTAGGTCATTACTGAGGGCCCCATACTTTCGGCCTTGTGCCACATCTAAGCTACGCTTGGAAAATCACTATCTATCTATCTATCGGGGCAACTCGAGTCGGTTAAATGTTTAGCAAGCTTATCTCGCTAGAACAATTACGACTTAGTAGTGAGTTTGATCCTCACTGGGTGCCCCCTTAATTCGGCCTTGTGCCACGTCTATGCTACGCTTGGAAAATAACTATCTATCGATCTATCTATCTACCTATCTGGACACCTCGAACTGGTGTAATGGTCAGCAAGCTTGTCTCGCTAGAAGAATTACGACTGAGTAGTGAGTTCGATCCTCAGTGGGTGCCCCATAATTTCGGCCTTGTGCTACATCTTCAGGACATGGGCGATCATGGCTCTTCAAAATCTCTTATGATTGGTAGTTTGTCTCATTAGGTTAAGGATCCGGCTTTTTATTCGGCCATCAATTTACAAAAGCTCGTCAAGTCGGTGGATTGCTGCTTCTCCTGTGAAGGTTAAGGTTTCCAAGTTCTCTTTCCTCATTATGTGTCCAAGGAATTTCGACTGTCTCTTGCGTTCCCAGCACCTCGCTCGGCTTTTGGAATGTCTCTTTCACTCGTCCACTGCATACTTCGGATCTTGGTGTCACATTTTCCATCCTCTGTTAAAAAACGCTTCTCAGATCTTCCAACTTCAGCTGCTTGATGTTGACATCTCCAATTTGTAACTTGCATTTTGGGATTTTCTCTTTCTAATGAATATACTTTCTGTCTTCTTGCAGTTAGTCCTTTTTTCATGCCTTTCTCTACTACTCTGTCTAGAAGCTCCTGTAGTTTTCTTTCCGAGGAAGCCATCAACACAGTATCATTTGCGTATCTTAATAGTATTATAATCTTGTCTAAAGACGATACCGGCAGCTCAGAAATCAGCCCACTGATTCCCGCAGCCATGACAGCGATGTCCAAATTGGCAAGAATATGGACGAGTAAAATCAGCTTTCAAACAAAAAAGCCATGATTGCCATGAAGGGGCAGAAGGCATAAAGTCAAATCCGTTTGGGTTTTTGATAAAAAATAATTACCTGACATTTATATTCTGAAATGGGCAAAAGATCTGTTTTGCTTGAAAAATCAGCGTCCAAAACCGTAGATTTTACCAGAGTTCGAACATTCACTGCTGACTTATATACGTGCAGTCATTTCAGGACATACTGTTTTTGATTTTCAATATTCCATGTTAATTTTACTACCATATAAAAGGATGCATGCCCCAGCAATTCAGCAGACTTTTTGAACAAAATTCTTCTGTTCTCAGCACCTTGATCAGCTTTTGAAATGCCTCTTTCGCTAGTGTAATACGTGTTCGAACCGCAGTACCGTATTTTCCAACCTCATTTTGAAAATCTCCCCAGAATTTTGATCCGCTGCACCAGCCTGATATTGACATCTCCAAATCATAAATCACATTTGGGGCTTTTTTGTTTGCTGATGATCAGATTTTCTCTCTCCTCGCAGTTGACAGCCCCTTTTCTTACTTTCTTCTACTACACTGTCTAAGAGGTCCTGTAGTTTCCTTTCTAAGTCGACCATCAATACAGTGTCATCTGCGTATTGTTAAGTTTCCACTAACCAAAAATAAATCCTGGTAGGATCTCTAGTTTCCTTAGGTTAGCGTCATGGAAATGTTGAATAAATCTGGGGAGAAGGCGCATCCTTGTCTCAGTCTCGTTTCTATTTTTTCATAGCTACGCAATTTATAATCTATCCGTGTGCAGGACGTTTGCTTCCAGTATAATTTCTGGATTATTGTAACATCTTTTCCAAATATATCTGGTTTCCCCAAGAATTCAAATACGATCCTTGTGTCGTAATTTGTTAAATGCTTTTGCTTAATCTGTAAAATATAAGCGCAAATGCTTCTGCATTTGTGTGTCTCTCTCTGATCTCGTTCTGGCCATGAATATTGCATTTCTTGTTTTGGTGTCCTTGATAAAGTCATACTGTTCTATTTCTTTGTCTCATACTGAATCAGGACTCGCATCATTAGTTTGCTTATGTGGCTCATTAAACTGTTTGTCTTATGGACTTATATTTTTTTACTTTTATATTTACAAGAAATCCTTAACGTTGCTTCTGACCTGTAGTTAGATGTCATTAGAAGCGTTTAGTTTTAAGTCAGATCATTAAAATCTTTTTAAATTATCTTGAAGCAAATTTCAGTTCAGCGTCTATTCTTTTATTGTTAAGATCTTTGTTTATTGATTCTATTATTGAAACGTAGCTTCTGACCTGTAGTTAGATGTCATTAGAAGCGTTTAGTTTTAAGTCAGATCATTAAAATCGTTTTAAATTATCTTGAAGCAAATTTCAGTTCAGTGTGTATTCTTTTATTGTTAAGATCTTTGTTTATTGATTCTATTATTGAAGATCGAAGAGGTACACAACATATGTCACTTTTTACTTCTTCTTCTTCTATGTGTCGTGTCATTCCAGGACGTGGCTGATCATGGCTCTCCCCAATTTCTTTTTAATTTTTAAGAAAGTTAAAAAAGCTAGTCACACGGAAAGGATTTGTGCAGTTTGTGGAAAATGTAATGTGAATTATGAAAATCGTCAAATGTGATTCATTAAATAACGCGATTGTGATTTCTCACTGAATAATGCCCTACAATTGGAGAGAGACATTCAGGTTGTGATTGAATTCGGTTATGACTTGAAAACAGTCAATTTTATACGACACTCGCGATATTCAATATAATCCCAATACAAAAACTAAGAAAATGATTGGCGCCAACTTGGTTAAGTTAGTCACATGATGTATAACTTCCACAGGTTAATTGAAATACTACCGGATCGTGACTGCTGGATGGTGGGTTTTGTTTAGTGACATATCAAACTCCGTGTGTTATTTAAGCCGAAATCTAAATATTTCGTAGGTAATTTTATACGCTCAAGTAAATGTATGTTTTTTTTTTAAATATACTCTTTGAAGATCATAAAATGTATTGTTGGTATTTTTTTAAATGTAACGTTGTTAATTTCACCAAAAAATGTATTGTATTTACATTATTCGGACTATTGTCCTCATCTTTGTCGCCATATTTGTCACAACGTTTCGGCCGTTGTACGCTCCGGCCTTCTTCAGGTGGTTGGAATTTCGAACCGAACCCTTTATTTCGATCACTGGGGTAGACTGTTCTAGTTCCACGAGCCATGTTTGATGGATGTCAGTTATCAGTTATCTCCTGGTAATTTTCCCTCTGAAAGTTCTCCACTGCCTGAACCGGGTATTGAACTCACACTCTTTGGGTCCTCTACTGGATCTAACCAACGCCTTTATCCACCGTACCATGACAGACCCAAAAAATGTATTGTTGGTATTTTTTTATAAAAAATGTCTTGTTGGTAATTCTCTTATAAAAATGAATTTTGCCCTTTTTAATGCTGCACTGATTGTCATTTTACTGTAAAAATGTAGTATTGGTCATTTTACTATAAAAATGTATTGTTGGTCATTTTACTATAAAAATGTATTGTTGGTCATTTTGTTATAAAAATGTATTGTTGGTCATTTTGCTATAAAAATGTATTGCTGGTCATTTTACTTTAAAAATGTATTGTTGGTTATTTTACTATAAAAATTTATCATTGATCAATTTACTATAAAAATGTATCATTGGTCATTTTACTATAAAAATGTATCATTAGTCATTTTATTATAAAAAAGGAATTATTGGTCATGTTACTATATATATCGAGTATTGGTCATTTTACTATAAAAATGTATCATTGGTCATTTTACTATAAAAATGTATCATTGGTCATTTTACTATAAAAATGTATCATTAGTCATTTTATTATAAAAAATGAATTATTGGTCATGTTACTATATAAATCGAGTATTGGTCATTTTACAATAAAAATGTATTATTACTCATTTTACTATAAAATGTATTGTTGGTCATTGTACTATAAAAATGTAGTATTGATCATTTTACTATAAAAATGTATTGTTGGTCATTTACTATAAAAATGTATTGTTGGCCATTTTAAAATAAAAATGTATTATTGGTCATTTTACTATAAAATGTATCATTCGTCATTTTAGTATAAAATTGTATTATTTGTCATTTTACTATAAAAATGTATCATTGATCATTTTACTATAAAAATGTAGTATTGGTCATTTTACTATAGAAATGTATTGTTGGTCATTTTACTATAAAAATTTATTATTGGTCATCTTACTTTTAAAATGTATTGTTGGTTATTTTACTATGAAAATGTGCTATTGATTTTTGTTTGAGTGTTAATATTTTCTCATAGCTTGGATACTAACACGTGCAACCACCGCCTGTCATGGTGAACCTGAGAACAACAGCAATTAAGTGCTGGCTCCATAGGCCTTGCTGCCGGTTGTAGTTTATCGGCATACCCATTACGAACGGATAGTGATTAGCTAATTGAACTTAACAAAAATATTCTGTCTTTTGAACAAATTTTGGTAGGACATGAAAAGTGGATATTTTTCAACAATGTGGAGTGTAAGAAGAGGATATGGAGCAGCCAAAATAAGTCACCAGCTTCTGTGCCAATGTTTATTTAAAAAAGATGATGCTGTGTATATTTTGGGATAGGAAGAAAGCGGCAAACAGAAAATACAAACATTAACAACAACGCTTGTAATATAAATTATTAGGTTTTCATCAACATCCGCCACTTTCTGTTTGGTACCCATTTTTAGATTGCGCAACTGAAAAAAGAAACCTTTCCAAATAGACAGAACATAGAATGGACTGTATGTAATGTTATGTGATAGCATTAAAATTGATAAAGACTCTTCTACAAATTATAAATAAGTCAAATTAACAGTCAAACTTGTAGCTGACAGTTGAGAATAAAAAACAAACCTTATTCTTGCTTACATTATTTAAATTCGAACTAATGTCTTCATTAGTCCGAGTTTCAATAAAAATTCAGACAGAGAGAGAGGAGCATTGGCATATTCTATAATGAATGAATAAATATAAGCTACTTAATGCGACGAACAAAATGTGGTTAAAATACAAACAGAATTATAAAACTTATAGAGAAAATACTGACAGTAATCAAATGTGTCAAAACAGAGCGATCTTGCTAATTAATACTCCACTGTTTGATAACCAGATGAGTTTAATAGGTTATATGGCGAATAGGGTATATGGCGTAATGCTATACGCCGCATTGTCAACACACTCATATTATCCAAATCAAGCGTAGTCATTTATACCAACATAAATTGAATTTATTAAAAAAATTTAACGGGCGATGAAAAGTCGATGCTTTACAACAATGTGAAATACAAGAAACTTTAATGCAACTAAAATCAACCATCATTAACCATACCAAAACCCGTCTTTCATTCAAAGAATCTGATGCTATGCATGTGCTAGAATTAGAAATATGACTTGACGTCCTTCGAAGAAAGAAACATTTATTTCGAATAATTAATGAACAGGATTAAAGCAAATGTTAAAAAGAAAGAGCCTCATAGTCCATTCCCATGACACTTGACCCTTGTTTCTTTGGTGGCAGGCAGAAATTGTCAATTGCTTGGGTTTCCTTGAAAATTTTCACGCATAATGTGTATTCACCATTTCAAGGATTAACTGGAATTGGTACATTTTCAGATTATCATTTATTATGATCTTTACAGGATTAACTTAGAAAAAAACAATTCACTTCCAGGGGACACTGATAAGATAAGAGGAGAAAGATAAGCAGTTCTATCAGGATAGAGTGAGGAATCTGCCCAAAATACCGTAGTGAAGCAAAACGGAGGTTTAAAACAAAAAGTTCAAAGTTCTAATTAAAAAACAAATGTTTAGTTTTAGAAACTCTTGTCTGTTCTGAATCAACCAAGATCCAGAAACGAGCTTGACGTTTGCGTGTAACCCATCTAGACTTGTTTCTGGAGATCTCCAGTGCCAGAAATGGATTCAGGACTTACAAAACATAGGAACAGAGTTCTAGATCCTGATTTTTTTTTTTATAAATACAAGGAAAGATATTTCTAAAACTGATATTTGGTGCCAGACATATGATACCAAAAGTACGTAACGATCAATTTAATATATGAAAGGAACTGAGTACATTTTTTATATCATCCCCGGAAAACTTTTGTTATATTTTGCCGATTTAAATTGCTTAACATTTGGAAAATATTTCGGAATTTACTTTAAAAAGGAGAGAAAACATTTAACTCTTGTGTTTTCATAGCATTATTTGAAGTTGGGGACAATAAAACAAGTAAAAATATTGCAATGTTTGACTGAAGTTTCTGTTGTAGGACTTTAAATCCATCTTATATAAGTCATTTTCTAAGAGAGCGTCAAGCTAACCCTTTGAGTCCTGGGTTCCTGAACAATTTTAATCCTTCCGCCTGAGCTCCTGAGTCAAAATTAGGTATGTAATGTTTCACGGTATATATAAAAACAGTTACAAGTGTTTACCCACCGTTCAACTGGGGGCTGGGCATTAAGTGAACTTTCTCAAACACTGTTTAACCAGTAGCTGGGCATTATGTCATCGTTCTCTACCACTGTTTAACCAGTGGCTGGGCATTAAGTCATCTTTCTCTACCACTGTTTAACCAGTGGCTGGGCATTAAGTCATCTTTCTCTACCACTGTTTAACCAGTGGCTGTGCATTAAGTCATCTTTCTCTACCACTGTTTAACCAGTGGCTGGGCATTAAGTCATCTTTCTCTACCACTGCTTAACCAGTGGCTGGGCATTAAGTCATCTTTCTCTACCACTGCTTAACCAGTGGCTGGGCATTAAGTCCTCTCTACCACTGTTTAACCAGTGGCTGGTCATTAAGTCATCTTTCTCTACCACAGTTTAACAAGTGGCTAGGTATTAAGTCATCTTTCTCTACCACTGTTTAACCAGTGGTTGCACATTAAGTTATTTTTCTCTACTACCGGTAAAGCGGTGTTTAGGGTTCGACATGACACTCGCTTATAATATTAATTTCAACAAAATTCCAATGACTCTTCGCTCAAAAAGTGATAGAAAAGCATCTACTGTTTAAACTTGTGTATAGTGTGAGATTTACATTCAATTTTTACACAAAATATAGAGTTCGCGTTATACACAGATAATGTTTTTGAAGATGTTAAATATCATGCTTCGGTGACCAGTTGTACTATACACAGGTAATTTTTCGGAAGTGGGGAATTCATATAATAATTTCTGCAGTGGCACTAAACATCAATTCGGCTTATACATGACTATATAAAGTTTCGAGAATTGATCATCTAACAGTAAATGATTTTTTAAGCATATCACCCCAGGCAAGGCGGGAGTGTCACTAGCGCGCCAGGGTTTACAGAGAGTGAGAGCAAGAGTAAAGAGGGGTGTTTGAGGAAAGGATAAAGAGAAAGACGGGGGTCAGGATTAAGGCATCATAAGATGTCGATTGACATTACATTTGAATATTTGAAGATTATAGCCATCAGGGAAGCAAGTAGGAGGAAGGGATTTCCCATCTCTGTCCCACAATGATTGTTCCATTTACGTACAAATTTCATAGACTAAATGGAACAATCATTATGGGACAGAGGTAGAATAATATAGAAGAATGGCTAGTTTAATAATCAGATTAAATTGAAAAAGGAAACATTTTTTTAAGCATTTCACCCCAAAAAAGGCCAGAGTGCCACTAGCACGCAAGGGGTTACAGAACGTGAGAGCAAGAGTAAAGAGGGGTGTTTGAGGAATGGATAAAGAGAAGGACGGGGGTCAGGATCGAGGCATCAGAAGATATCGATTGACATTACATTTGAATATTTGAAGACTATAGCTATCAGGGAAGCAAGTAAGTGGAAGGGAGTTCCACTGTGGGGAAGTGCGAGAGAAGAAGCTGTTGGAGTAGAAGAGACGGTTACATTTAACCGTTTCGTCAGTGAAAAGGTGTGACCGAGATGCCAACCTAGTAACACGCTTAAATTCATGCCGTTGGGACACCAGTGAAAGTAGCTCGTTTGTTGCCATGAAAATATTTGTAGAAAAGACTTGCCTTATACTTGGCTTCCTTCTGAAATCACGTCTTCTTTCGGTTATAGTTCATGTAAAACAAAAGCACTTTTATTTTATCTTATTAAACTGAAGAAAAAGTTGGGTCGGCTAAAATTCTTTTCCAACCTATCGTTAAACCAATACCTAATATGAAGCAGAAAAATACATGCACAAAAGACAGGAACAGCGTAGAGAGTTCTTTGTTTTCTATAGTAAAGACGGAAATATCGTATAGAGGTCGTGTTTCTATTGTAAAGACGAAAATATCGTATGGAGGTCGTGTTTACTATAGTAAAGACGGAAATATCGTATAGATGTCGTGTTTACTATAGTAAAGACGGAAATATCGTATGGAGGTCGTGTTACTATAGGGAAGATGGAAATATCGTATAGAGGTCGTGTTTCTATTGTAAAGAATAAAATATCGTATAGAGGTCGTGTTTTCCTTAAAGACGGAAATATCGTATAGAGGTCTTGTTTACTAGTAAAGACGGAAATATCGTATAGAAGTCGTGTTTCCTATAATAAAGACGGAAATATCGTATAGAGGTCGTGTTACTATAGTAAAGACGGAAATATCGTACAGAGGTTTGGTTACTATAGTAAAGACGGAAATATCGTATAGAGGTCGTGTTTCCTTATAGTAAAGACGGAAATATCGTATAGAGGTTTGGTTACTATAGTAAAGACGGAAATATCGTATCGAGGTCTTGTTTCCTATAGTAAAGACGGAAATATTGTATAGAGGTCGTGTTTCTTATAGTAAAGACGGAAATATCATATAGAGGTTTGGTTACTATAGTAAAGACGGAAATATCGTATCGAGGTCGTGTTTCCTATAGTAAAGACGGAAATATCGTATAGAGGTCTTCTTTACTATATTAAAGACGGAAATATCGTATAGAGTTCGTGTAAATACAATAATATCGTATACATGTGTTTCCTATAGTAAATATGATAATATCGTATACAGATCTTGTTTACTATAGCAAAGATGGAATGATCGTATAGAGGTCATGTTTTACTATAGTAAATACGATAATATCGTATAGTGGTCGTGTTCCTATAGTAAAGACGAAAATATTGTACAGAGGTCGTGTTTACTATAGTAAAGATATGAGTGTAGACAGCGCGTTTATATTTTTGTTTCTTGTTTAGAATTTGAATGTGTAATTTTCCCCATCTTTTCAACGAATGTTTATCAATGCTTGATACGATATTTATATTCATTTTTGCGTTTGTCTAATTGCAAGACAATCGACATTTCAGTAGTTTGAAATATTAGCACGCATATTGTCTAAAATCTTTTCCATTTTTGACAATTTTTTCTAAACTTTGGTTATTTACACTAAAGAGAACCCTAAAAACGGAAATAAAGCGTTTCAGTCTGTTAACAGTAGAGGTCATTGCTTAGCGGTGATTTTATTACTTTTCTGATTTGTGTGAACATTTCTAACCTTGACGATATTAATTTGCGGAGTACTGTTCTCTGTAATTTTGTAATGCTCTTCAACACAAAGCGAATAGTGCATCTTACCCCCAAGCATATGGATAACAATGAAGATTAAGAGCAGAGGTAAACGATATTAGCCTCAGCCGAAATTGTTTGCGCTTAAATGAGGAAAAATACAAAGAGATAGACGCATTCTCTTCTCGCTATTTGCGTATTCATAAAGAATTGTCAGACATTAGAAATTATAGCATAAAAGGGAAGATCGATTTATTTATCATATGTCCAACGGTAAAAGCCTGGGGGAACAATATTGGAAACAGAAGAACGTTAACCTTAGATATTTCATCAAAAAGATATAACACACACACACACCCACACACACCACATATATATATATATATATAATATTATAATTATTTTTTAAAAATATGATCCCATCGCTACATAACAGTTCTCATGTTTCGAAAACGAGAGCCGAAACCCTCAATATAATTATTAAAGTTAAATTGAATTAAAGTATCAAGCCCTGTTTCATCCTCAAGCAAAAATTTAGGAATAACCAATCTTGAAATTTACGCATCTTTATAAGCATGTTCCTTTGCAAAATTAATTACTATGGAAACGGCTGGGGCGGCCATTTTGGTTAGCTGGTCAAACAGTTAATTCTTATCCACATATCAGTCACCTTCGGAAAGAAGTCAAGCCGAGGTAGGGTGGGGTATCTATTTCAAAGCGAATGATGGCATTCATGTACGCACATCGTCTTGTCAGTTACTGCGAAAGATAGCTTTTGGCACCACGGTATGTCGTTAAGTGTCGAGATAATTTTGTTTTATTTTATCTTTTTTTTTTATCCAAATGACTGTTTCATATATAAACGCATCGCACTGAACTACAATTTTTTTTTTTGACGACTTCATAAAGGGTTTTTCTATTTAATGATTGCGTTAAGCTTTTAAGCCTTTTATTCAACTATGAAATTTAATATTTTTTTATGCTAATCGTTAACTCATGTCTATGGTTTAATAAATTTTCATTATTTAGAAACTTAATAACGTGTAGTTTTTCATGTAGGCATAAAGGGCATGGGTCATCCCAGGTTTTACAAGTATATATATATATGATATAAGAATGAAAATTGGAAAACTTCTCAGGTTTTTGCCAACGCGTTTCGTCTTCAGACTTTATCTAGGCAAACAGTTGATAATGTCGGAAAACGAAACGCGTAGGCAAACAAATAATATATTTTCCAATTTTCATTCTTACACCAATTTGTCTTTTCCACAGAATTGTGCTGGGAAATTTTACTCTCTCTTTCTCTCTCTCTCTCTCTCTCTCTCTCTCTCTCTCTATATATATATATATATATATATATATATATATATATATATATATATATATATATGTGTGTGTGTGTGTGTGTGTGTGTGTGTGTGTGTGTCCAGGGCCCGCGCTGAAAGACTGAATGAAAAAAATAAAAAATAACAATAACTTTTACAAAGATATATTTTTTTCAAATTTTTTATTATTTTGGAATATAATTAATGGATTTTTTTTAGTATTATGTGTGAAGAACAACATCCCTCGAATGCCCACCATTTTTCTGTTCACAAATACAGGCTTTTTCCACAAAGACCTACTTGGATCATCCTTACCACTTACGGATTATATATATATATATATATATATATATATATATATATATATATATATATATATATATATATATATATATATATATATATATATTGAAGGCAGAAGGGTTTTTCTGTGGTGATTATATACTGAGCTTTCTCAATTCAAGGCAGAAAAGCTACAAAGGCACAAGTCTTTACGGGATCGGGAAGAATTAGAAACACAAACATTAATGATTATCAGAAAAGGAAAAGAGTAATCAGGAGGACAATAGATAGCGATTGATTTTACATTTAAATTTTTTGAAGATTAAAGTTGACTGGAAAGTATGGAGCTAGAAAGAAGTTTCACAAGCCAAAAGTACGAGAAAATAAACTGTTAGCATAGAACTTACGGTTAGATATAACCAGCTAGGCAGTAAAATGATTCGACGCCAGTCTAGTACTGCGTTTAAATTCAAAAAAGTCTAGGTGACATAGCGAAGAGCTGACCCGAACAATTACTATGAAAGTATTTATAGAAAAGACACAGGGAGGCAACCTTATGGTGGTGGGAAAGTGAATGAAGATGAGCTGCCATATCAGGATCTATAATATTGCTGATTAATCTTTAGATTTTATCAAGGAGCTCAAGTTAAATAGCAGGGCACCGGATCATATGCTATCAGTAATACTCTAAGCATGGACGAATGGTAGACTGATAGATATATATTTGGTTAAAAATATTAACTCGCCACAAAAAGAGAAAGGGAGAAAATAACCACTGTTTATTTTTTAGAATAAAAAGTTGCCACAAAAATGGCACTTCAGTTATTTGATTCCCTTAAACCTTTTTATTGATCGAAATTGAAATAAAAAAAAATTCGGAGATATTCAGCCACACTGTAAATACAAGTAAATATTAAGTGTTATCACGGTAGACATTGGAAATCGATATTTGTGATAATGTCGCATTGGTGTCAGGTCAGAGATTGCTTTTGTAACCTGTCACATTTTACGTGGAGAGGAGCTGGAAACTATGAAATAAACCGCATTGCCATAAAATATGACACAAAAAGTAATTACTCGGACTTTCATACCGACAAGCAACTAGGTACACTAAAAAATTCTCGGCTCGATCTAATTTTCAAGATCTGACCAAATGTCAAGGAGATTTTTAAGGGCTCCTTTATTAGGCTCGTAAAATTACAGTAGCCATCATAATTGGTTATTAAAAATGATGTATTTATAACTATATATATATATATATATATATATATATATATATATATATATATATATATATATATCTGTATAGAAGCTTACTTCTTTCTTTTTTTTCAACGTAGTCTCCCAGCACTGTCACACACTTTTCCCATGTGTGCACAAGCTTCCGTATTCCCTCAGCGTAAAAATCTTTGGACTGATGTCTCAGCCAGTCGCTCACAACACTTTTGACTTCATCGTCACTTTTAAACTTCGTGCCTCTCGTGAACGCTTTCAAGGGACCAAAGAGGTTAAAGTCTGAAGGGGCAAGGTCTGGGCTGTAAGGGGGATGAGGGAGCAGTTCCCAGCCCAGCTCGTTGGTGGTCTGCACCGTTTGGGCTGCTGTGTGAGGCCTTGCATTGTCATGATGCAAGATGACTCCTTCTGACTGATGACCCCTGCGTTTGTCCCAACAGATAAGCTCAAAGTCCTTGCAATGTCATCCACTGTCACCCTTCTGTCAGACTGAATGAGGTCATTGACCTATTCGATCACCTCAGGAGACCTCACATCTGTAGGCCTTCCAGGGCTGTCTTCATCCTCAGCACTGCTCCGTCCTTCTTTAAACAATTTAGCCCACTTGTAGACATTTTGTTGGGCTGAAACATGTGGCATCATACACAGTTGACATTCTCCTATGAATTTCAACTGGTTTGCACCCTTCAGCAACCAAAAACTTGATAACTGACCGCTGTTCAATCCTGGAGCATGCTTCTTGGTCGGCCATCTTTGTTAATCGCCAAAACTCTCATTTTTTTTTAATCTGCAAAAGAAATTAAATCCATGTGAAAAAGAAGTAAAACAAATTCACTGGGTGGAGACGGATTGAGGGGAGATGGACAGAAATAGAGAATGAACAACATAACGAGAAGGGAAAGACATTTTGAGATAGAGATTTATGAATCAAGGAATCATTACTTGTGAAAGAGAAAGATAGAAAGATTGAAACAAAAAGATGGATATAGATTTGTGAGAGGGCGTCTTTCAGAAGAAAGTAAATTTTGACATGGAACAATAAAAGATTAGGCGTATTGGCCTAGTTGCCTAGCACGACAGAGCCAAGAAATCCCGAATGGAACTGTATTTCTGTTATTTGTACTTAAGAGAAGGATTAAAACAAACTTTTCATATTTCTAATTAAGAAAATAAGAGTTCAGAAATCCTGGTCTGCAGTGAAGAATCAATGTTCCTGGAAAAATGCTTAAATTTTGTTTTTAAAGATTTTCCATACTAAAAATATGTTTTAAAATGAAAAAGATGTGTGCTTTATCTAGTGTGAAAGTAGACAGTCGCAGGATCGGAGATGTATGCTTTGTCTTATCTCCAAATATTTGAAAAGTTATAGCAATTTTCTAAAAATATCTTACATGTGGTTCAAGGATGAAAATATAGGGCACCCATTGAGGATCGAACTCACTATTTAGTATTTGCAAAGTTAAGATCGTTTGCTTAGTTAAGAATCCAGCGCATGTTTTTCTCCGAAAAAATTTCTCCAATATTCAAGACGAAAATAAATAAATATACTGTGTATTAAATAAACGGGGCGTTTACTCAAATACGAGTATCCACTAAATATTATTCAATATGTCTCTGAGAATGTGTGTGTATAAACATGGATTATGTGATCGCAAGAGTGTATATCTAAATTTGAATATAAGTTAATGATAACATGTATTACTTTCGCTGTGCCTGTCTCTCAAATTGTTCGTCTTGTTTCTACGGCGAGGAATAGGTATATATATATATATATATATATATATATATATATATATATATATATATATATATATATATATATAATAAAAAGACTTAAACACTAATATTCCATGGTCATAATTTATTCCATTGGAATCGTAAAAACGATCCAATTCATCAGACCTACAGAATCAAAGAGAAAATAGAAAAAAACAGAAAAAACAACTCCGGGAAAATATTAGTAAGAGTATATGTGTGAGAGTTTGGGAGGACATGGGATCTATATAGAGGGGTAACAGACGAGAGAGGCAGGGAGGTCCAAAGGTGGAGGGGGCATTAACCTTTAACAGAGAGGAGATTTAAAGAAGGGTTTCAGTGAGAGAGTGTACGTATTTTCAAACGTCCGAAGATATACCGGAAGAGTGTACATTTCTTGGTGACATACACACCCCATAGGCGATAAAATCTTATACTCCCGCCCAGACACCTACAACACATACATACACACACACACCTATATATATATATACATATACATACACACGCCTTGAAAAACCGATTTCAAAACCCATGCTAAATTGGCTATAATTGAGATAATGGAAAAGTTTAGGTAAGATAACATTAGAAAGATGTTAGGATATATATATATATATATATATATATATATATATATATATATATATATATATATATATATATATATATATATGTATATGTATATATATCTATAAATATATATATGTATATATATATATATATATATGTATATATATGTATATGTATATATATATATATCTATAAATATATATATGTATATATATATATATATATATATATATATATATATATATATATATATATATATGTATATAGTACTTCAAACACTTAAAAGAATCCAATAAAACACATAAAGTTAAATGAAATTAATCTGAAAAGCTAGAATATGTAGGTCATTATATGACCTATGTCCTTTGTGCATACATGAGAAACTATATATTACTAAGTT
>OZ038498.1:7529120-7581620 GCA_964036315.1 Acanthosepion esculentum | reverse complement strand
ATCATTGCGACATGAAAGAAAACAATCATTCAAAGTTAAGTTAATCAATAATCAATCAATGAGTGCCATCCCAAAAGTTATTAATATCCAAATGATGTTTCACATTCGAATACACAATTTCGTGACACGCACGTTGTTCTCCGAAATAAATAAAAAACTGCGGTGAAGTATACAGTCGTAAAGCGTAGATCTAAGATTAGAAAGCGAAATGAACGCCATTAGTGGGACTTCCTTATAGAAAAATAAAATTAATTCCTTCAATATATTTTTTTTCTTACAATAAATTATTTTAGTACATTGTTTTTATTAGGAGGAAGAATGATTATTGGTATTAAAAGTTAACTCTTCGAGTTAAATTTCCGTTCGATTCTGTTTCCAACATTTCACAATATTATTACTCTTGCAAAATGTTAAATATCCCCCCCAAACAAAAACAAAACACTATGAAAATATAAAAATACATTTTTATAGTACAAATACCAGCAATAAATTTTTATATTTAAAAATTTACCAACAATATATCTGTATATTAAAATTACCAACAATACCTTATTTATAGTCAAATTATCAAAAAATGCATATTTATAATTAGTCCTGGGTAAGACGATAAACTGCATCCGGTAGCAAGGCCTATGTTCAGGAGATTGGAGTTTTTGAGGAGCCTGGAACCACTTGTTTATTGCTGCTGTTTCAATATTCACTCTGACCCAGAATGGTAGCACTTGTTAGAAACACAGCGATTGGAAAAAAGTGAACCCCTGTTGTAACCTAGAATGAGGAAAAAAGAAAACGGAGCTTCGAAATGAAATGGTAATCTTTATAACATCAACAAAATATAACACTCGCCAGCGGCGTGAAGTAGGTAAACCACAGCTAGCGGTGGACGACTTAGACAGATTACCCAGGTTTACAATAGTGTTCAACGTATTTATGAGGATTGAGACATACACATTAGTGTTCTTAGGCACGGTATATGACCCTCACCCAAACAAAAACAAAACACTATGAAAGTATGAAAATGTATTTTTATAGTAAAACTACCAACAATCAATCTAATATACAAAAATGACCAACAATACATATTTTGAGTGCAATTACCAACAATACAATTTTAATGCAAAATGACCAACAATACATTTTATACCAAAATGACCAGCAATACATTTTATACCAAAATGACCAACAATACATTTTATACCAAAATGACCAGCAATACACTTTATACCAAAATGACCAACAATACATTTTATAACAAAATGACCAACAATACACTTTATACCAAAATGACCAACAATACATTTTATAACAAAATGACCAACAATACACTTTATAACAAAATGACCAACAATACATTTTATAACAAAATGACCAACAATACACTTTATAACAAAATGACCAACAATACATTTTATAACAAAATGACCAACAATATATTTTATACCAAAATGACCAGCAATACATTTTATAGCAAAATGAACAATATATTTTATAGCAAAATGACCAATAATACACTTTATAACAAAATGACCAACAATACATTTTATAGCAAAATGACCAACAATATAATTTTTCTGTAATCGAAAGGATGCAACTGCGTTCAAAATATATTTAGTTCAACCCCTAAAATTGTGTTCAAAGTATTTAGATTATTTAATCCATGAATGGGTTGATATGCCGCTAAAGAAAATCAAACAACCGACCAAGAAAACTACAATATAAGACATACATATCCTCTAGAAATGATGTCCACACAAACATGTATATACACTAAAGCTGAGTATCATTTACCATGTATTCTATTGTGAAAGCAGAATAACATTTCATATAACATAGCATACTTTCATTACTCCAAGTAACCGGTTTGCGTCTTAGTGGCATTATCGCCTTGTTTAGGGTGAAGTGATTTTATAAGTCTGCTAATATTGTCTTATTGTTTTCAGTAAAAAGTTTCCATTAGCAGCGTCTTCAGGTTTTATGAGAAAGAGAGAACCAAAGTCAAAATACAAACAAACCAATAAAAAGTTCTTCTACCAAATTGATTTATAGTAAAAGTTTTTGACGGTAATAATACTTTCTTCAAAGAAAGTGACAAAATATATGAATAATAAATGAAAAACGACGAATAAGTGTTTATATTTCAACTTAAAACACATCGGGGAATTATTTTATTTCAAAATAATTTAATCTTAGTTTCTTCATAGATTTCATTATCTCAATGGTAGTAGATAAAAACATTTAACCCATTTTGCTCGGTATTAAAAATAACTATGTTTTTAACTACGGGTTATTTTATGAAGACATCATTAAATATTTACTGAGATGTACTGATAAAATGTTTAAACGTTAGCATGGATTTCCTTGTGAGCTAAAACCTAGACAAGTGTATTGTTTAACTATAAGAGATTTTTGGAAGAAGGCTCCTTTGACAATGAGTGAAGTGAGGGAAATTCAATGATTAAATTCTTCAGCTTATTTTCCAAGCTTGCCTTCCTAGAATAGAACGGAGACAAGTTATGTTTTGCTTCTTCCTTCCATGCCTGATGATTGCGTTTAACATGAAACAGACAGTTGCCACCGGGTGGTGACTTCAATGTACAGTTTTATATATATATATATATATATATATATATATATATATATATATATATATATATATATATATATATATTATAGTAAAAAAAGGAAGAACAGTAAGATATGTAATCCGGTGTTATTCTTGATATTTATATTTTTACAAAACAGTTGTAAATTTACAGAGCATAAATAAGTTGCGATGGATAAATTGTCATCTAATAAATTGTCATCAAAATAATACTGACATTCAACTTGATATATATATATATATATATATATATATATATATATATATATATAACATAATGAGAAGCCACGTATACTTTCTTGATATGTATATAATATGGAGAAAACAACTGAAAAGTTGCAAATTAAACAAAATTTTTTTTTTTTTTTTAGTATTTATTTATATTTATATATATATATATTTGATATTTCAGATCTGCCCCGATCTTTCGTCAGAAATAAATTAACTAACTGTATTCAGAAGTTTGTTTAAAAGTAGCGTCCGTCGCGAGACGCGGACGTCACATGATGTGTTCATATTCAAACACAGTTGCATTCCACATCACGTGACGTCCGCGTCTCACGACGGACGCTACTTGTAAACAAACTGCTGAATACAGTTATTTAATCAGATCGGGGCAGATCTGAAATATCAAATATATATATATATATAAATATATAAATAAATACGTAAAAAAAAAAATTCAATTTTTTTTAATTTGCAACTTTTCAGTTGTTTTCTCCATCTTATATATATATATATATATATATATATATATATATATATATATATATATATATATATATAGGTTCCAAAATTGGGTGGAAAATGAAACTCAACGAATGCTTTTAATTTAATATAATTCAATTTGAAATTTTTGGTTTCTGTTTTTGAAACATGGTAATTTCTGTGTAGCGATGAAACGACGTTTTTTTCCTCAGTTAATTTATAATATCATATATATATATATATATATATATATTTGTGTGTGTGTGTATGTGTGTGTGTGTGTGTGTGTGTGTGTGTGCCTGTGAAGACAAAAGGAAAGTTTATCTTAGCCGACCCGTTTCGTCCCCTGAGGAACTTTATCAAGGCAAATATAAGGATGTTATTTTGCAACAAGTGTTTATATACAAAAGAAAAAAATTTTTTTAAACTTTTTAAGGAACGCTCATAAATACTCTGAAAGTTGAAAGTCAGTATAATTCTCATTTGTTTTGGGGGGAGGGGCGAATTTAGACGACACTTTATCCATTGCAACTCATATTAAATGATATGACCATAGTATGTCTATTTCTTCTTATAATAATCTTTTCTTATTCTCTAATCAGCTTCTTGATGTGAAGATGAAATTTATCAAAGAGAGGCGCCGTAGTTTATTCTTACCCAAGTACTTTCGATCCTCTCCGAGATCATCCTCAGTCGTGTATTTTAAAGATAAACTTATTGTAAGTGTGACCGTCGTGATGATGATGTTGGAAAATACGCTTGAACGCACTATATATATATATATAGAGAGAGAGAGATAGATAGATAGATAGATAGATAGATAGATAGATGGATATATATATATATTATGAAATGGACAAAGTCCGACAATTACTTTAAGACATTTTTATGTTTATACATTCTTTTTATAGATACAAATATTTCAGTAAATGCTCTGTTTATAATAAACAGTATTAAGAACATTTACCGGCCTGAATGTCCGAGAAATTTTCATAGAAAATATTCGTCCTCCGACAGGAATCGAACCTGTATCCTATACGGAACCGTTTGAGCCACAGAGGATCTTTCGGTTAGCAAGGTCGAATTTACTGCTTTTAGACTACAATCTTCCATGAATCTCTCACGTACACTCATATCTGCTGAAAGCGTTTATTATAAAAAGAGCATTTGCTTAAATATTTGTATCTATAATTGTCATAAAATAAATTTATGTATCTATATGTGTGTGTGTGTGTACAGCAGCGCGTTCAAGCGTGTTTTACACGCGCGCACACACACACACGCATATATGTATGTGTGCGTGTGTGTGTGTGTCTACTGCGTCTCACATTATTACCGCCTTCAAGATTTATTGAAATATAAAGTAAATACCTATTGAAATATAAAATTTTCGTGAATGACGACAAATATCTGGAGCATTTAGTATGACATCTGGTGAAATCTGCCCAAATGTCGACATCCACACGGAATTTGAATGAATTGCGAATATTTCGAAGTTTCAAATTAAAAGCAAGCTTGAGAGCCTCTCGAAGAAAAGCATATATAAATTTGCAACGTTTAAACAACGAGTGAAGATATATATATATATATATATATATATATATATATATATATATATATATATATATATATATCTTAACCCAAATAAATAAATAAACGTCTTCCGGTGAAGTAACCGCCAAAATAGACTACCCACAATGCACCACTGACCCGTATATATAAATAGCCGAGAAAAATAACAGTACTCGTGGCCTGACAATTGCGTCTAGCATGAAACAGACTGTCGCCTCTAAGTGTTGACTTCTATGTTCACTTAATATATATATATATATATATATATATATATATATGTTTATGTATCATATATATATATATATGTGTGTGTGTGTATATTATCCACTAATAATAATAATAATATATATATATATATATATATATATATATATAATATTATTTGATAAATAGTAGGATTAATTCCAAAGAGGATATAAAACCAAAGAGATATAATAATAACAGAGCAATTAATAATGAAAGCGGAGTCCATTGGTACAAATTTATTTCACGGGATTAGAAACCCCATCTGTTCAGACACAAACATTTTACACCAGCTAACAAACAAATACAAAGATTGCTGTAATTTTTTTTCTTCCGAAGAGATGCAGTCTGATCACGTGAAATTAATTATTACCAATGCGTTTCTAAGGACTCCGCTTTCATTATATATATATATATATATATATATATATATATATATATATGAAAGGCTCAAACACTAATATTCCATGGTTATAATTTATTACATTGGAATCGGAATCACAATCCAATTCATAAGACCTACAACATTTGTAGATCTGATGGTTTGGATCGTGATTACGATTCTAATGTAATAAATTATAACCATGGAATATTAGTGTTTGAGCCTTTTATATCATATTCTTACTCTATCCTGGACATTGGGTTCTTGGATTCTATCCTCTTGGTAATTTATTCATATATATATATATATATATATATATATATATATATATATATATATATATATAAATGTGTGTGTGTGTTTATTGACCATTAATATTATCAATATATATATCTATATATATATATATATATATATATATGAAGAAATATAGTCTTAAAGTGTGCTATATTTATGGGATAAAGTGCTCAATATCAGAGATAGAACGTGTGTAAATATAAAAGTGAACAAGTGTTGACTTCTATGTTCACTTTTTTATTTCTATATATATATATATATATATATAACCCCACGAATACGATTGGTGTATATGGAATAAATTCCAACAAATACTATTCTTAAAAGCATGCTCAGTACAGAGTAGCGCAAATATAATTTATTCGGAAATTGTAACATAAATATGTCATAAAATCACTACAAAAATATCCATTTCGTTTCAACACTTCTGGTATATTATTAAGTGATGGAATGTACAATAAAGGGGTTTAAAAGGTTCAAATCGACCAAACACCCCTCGATATAGGAAACGCTGTTACATAACCTACAATGACCAATCAAAATACAAGTATATGAGAATTCAAAAAACTTGACAACGAACCTTGGTTATACTAATTAATGCTTTAATGTTAGATTTAGACTAAAATATAAATTATTTTAACTAATTAATATTAAATTTTACTATAAAATTAAAAATTAAAAATTAACAATTTTAAATTTAATCTGTATTAAGTTTAATATATAATAAAATTATTTAAAGAAAATGATGAAAATATACATATATTTTGTTATATATATCGTTTCGATTGAAAGCCAGGATAAATGTTAAAATCTACTATGGATGTAAATCTTCGTTACAACTTAGATACATTTGGTGTTATGGGCAAGGGAGGATGAAATCTTGCAAAAGACAATACATACACCATAAGATTTGAATATACAAACACGTAGATATATATATAAACACGCAAAAACACGAACAAAACAGGAAATAGATGACCATGACCCTTAAAAAAAAGAATAACATATACATACAATGAAAGGCATATATAAGCGATCATACACGTATACATTAATAAAGACACACACATACACACACCCACAAATATTCAAATTTGAAAGTGTTAGTAAACGAATTGAGACTATAAAAATATTACTTACATGGCAATTTATTGCGTATACACCAATCCTATACTTGGGTATATATATATATATATATATATATATATATATATATATATATATATATATATATATATATATATGATTCCTTCGCTACATAAGAGGTCTCATGTTTCAAAAACGAGAGCCGCAACAAAATAATTATTGAAATTAAGTTGAATTAAGGTATCGAGTCCCGTTTCATCCTCAAGCGAAAATTTAGGAATAAGCTATCTTGTTGTTTGCGCACAATATAAGCTCTACTTCTGTATGGAGCACTGTCTTTTTAAAAATAAAAACAAAAATACTAAAGAACTCTGGATTATTTACCTAACGTTTTATTTCCTATTTTTCTGCATACCTGCACATATATATATATATATATATATATATATATATATATATATATATATATATATATATATATATATACATATATATATAAAGAACGAACAGTAAGATATATAATCCGGTGTTCTTATTGATATTTTTTATTTTTATATTTACAAAAGAGTTCTCAATGTAAATTTACAGAGGGTAAATACTATATATTATGTAATTAAATTTGAAGTTTTTAGCTTCAGTTTTGAAACGTGGTTATTACTGTGTAGCGAAGAAAACATATTTTAAATCAGTTAATTTGTAATATGTATATATATATATATATATATATATATATATATGTGTGTGTGTGTGTGTGTGTGTGTGTGTGTGTGTGTGTGTGTGTGTGTGTGTGTAATGACCAGCTACTCGTATCCAAACACACCCACCTTTTTCAGACGCCTGTTCTGAAACATTTCAGTTCGTTCAACAGCCACGGAAACCACCTGAGTTTAATATTGATACTATACTGAGCTGGCCTTATTTACAATTTGGGGGAGACAGATTACCTCTAGCGTGTTTAATCGGTGGAGTGATTCTAAAAACTACTTCAACACGTTATTGTTTAGTGGATACCCGTATTTAACATAGACGCCAAGTATTTTTGAAACTTCATTTAATGAATGAAAATTAAAAATAAATAAATAGAATGAAATCGAGTAAAGAGCCAAAAGCTATCTCCCTGTCTCTCTCTCTATTGTTCTCCCTCTCTTTCTCTCTTCTTCTCCCTCTCTTTCTCTTGTCGTCTCTCTATCTCTCTCTTTTGTCCACTCACTCTCTCTCTCTTGTTCTCTCTCTCTGGTTAAGAAGAATTATTTTATTAATCAATATAAAAGAGAATTTTAAATTGCATATTGAAACAGAGGCTTTGATTTTGGATCTGTCTTCTAAAACGTTCTAGAATTTCTGCTATCTCCTTTACTCTTTCATATATACACATACATACATACACATATATATATATATATGAATATATATATACATATATATATATATATATATACATATACATATATATATATATATATATATATATATATATATATATATTTCTAAAGAATTCATGGATTTTTTTTAATTCGACCTTTTTATTACTCCAAACGTCATTTTTAGTGGGTACTCGTATTTGAAATTTGAATTAAGATTTGAAAATTTCAAAACGCAGGCCGATCGATGTTATAGACTGGTTTAAAGTAAACATTAAAATGGCGCTTCTTTTTCAGCACGCACTACCATAACGTTTGAAGATATATATATATATATATATATATATATATATATATATATGTGTGTGTGTGTGTGTGTGTGTGTGTGTGTGTGTGTGCGTGTGTGTGCATGCGTGCGTGCGCGCGTCTTGAAATACTAAATTCTCCCTCAGCGATAGAAGCATTAGCAACCGATTGGGTACTGGTTAATATATACACCCCTTCTTCTCATGCACTCACTTTCATGTCAAACGCCATTTTACCAGGCATCATCATCATCATCATCATCATCTTCTTCTTCTTCTTCTTCTTCTTCTTCTTCTTCTTCTTCTTCTTCTTCTTCAGGAGGGAGATAAAGATAACAATTCTTCTTCGCTTTTAATAACAATTTCTTTCCCATTCTTAGGAACTTAGCGAATAATAACTTTATGTGTGTCAAGCACAAAAGAACTTACAGAAAAAAAAATGTTTATGAGTGCATGAGAAATAGAAGTAACAGCAAAATCCAGCGGCCAGTATCTAAAAGGTTACGATTGGAATCGAAACTGAGTTGGTTTGCTGAACTGAAGAAATGAAAAGATTACGACACCCGTCCACTACAGACTGGGAAAGACAGACAGCTAAATTTGAGATATTGCGTTAAACAGTGAGCTCTGTGTTGTTATCAACTCACACAGACAAAGGATACTCCGAACATAATGCCACCTCGTTGTTTCCACAGAAACTGCAACATATACAGGAAATATAATATACGTTTTCACTTGAAAAACACTATTTTTATAAATAGTCACTACTATTGGCGATGCATTTTATTTATCAATAAACAAGAGTCCTCATGGTAAAAGTCTTCACCAGGAATGGTGACACCCTTTTTCACAGCCTAGCTTATCACACGCATTCCCGTCGACATTGTTAAAACGTAGTAGCTATTACCTAACTATACCACTTCCACTGCTTGTTCTCCTAAAACGTTCAGAAGGTATTCATATCTGCATCTCATCTTCGCAAGCAATTTCATGCCAAACGTCATTTTATCAGGCATCTTCTTCTTTTGCGCGCTGTGTCCTTTCAGAAGGACGGGTGGCAGAAAGCGAACAACTTCCTATTATTTGTATGTCTAAGACGTCTTTGTCCTCTTACTGTCTCCTCCCAGGATATGTTGGATCATCCAAGTATAGAAGGTTTATATTCCCTTTTATTTATTTTACTAAAAATATTTTGATCAGATAGGGAAGATATTCTTTGTGTGGGACCTTCAGGACGTGGGCATTGATGGCTCTCCACAACTTCCTATCCTTTGTATCTCTTAGCAATCCCCTGTTCTGCTACCTATTTTCACAAAGGTGTTCGCAAGGTTACTCGCTGTTTCCAGAAATATCAATTGTCTCTTTAACATTCTAAGCACAAATGCTTTTCGTTAAAACTTTCTCGATAGTTCTTCTCTGGTTGCGTCTATGGAATTCCCATCATCTTTCTGTAGAACTACATCCCTCTTGCCTCAAATATTAGTATCACAATTAACACAGTTAAAGAATATCATTGCGTTCAGATGAAGTTTTCTTTTTTCTCTCTTAGTTTTTATTGCAATTCTTGGATTATTATTCTCTGACTATTGACATAAGAATATGAATTCATACGTACGAATTTTCAACTTGGATCACCCAGCTGTCAGTCTCTTGCTCTGGCTTAGAGCCAACAACCTTAGTGACAGAACCTATGAGAATAGTTTGATATACGGAAGATACTCCAGATACTTTGCGTGACTCTGTGATTGAGTCTGAGACATTACCAACCATTGTTTCCTTCTTCATTGGAATTCCACCATAATAACGGTGATAGCAAAAAATAGAAAAAGAAAACCGGACACGGAATCAAATTATACTCTTCGAGAATACTGGTCTGTTGCTGCTTTCTTTTTCTGTCCGCTTTTACGCAGGAACGTCTTTAAAAACGACAAAACTCTTTTCACCTGTTTTTGTTTTTTAGTTGTTTTTTTGTTTTTTCATGATTCCTCCATTCATTGTGTTCTTCGGTAGAAAAAAATCACATGAAACTATACACCAGACTTTTATTACATAGTTTCCAGTTCCATGAAGATCTCACTCTTTCCCTCACTCCTCACCCACCTTCTGACCCTCGCATCTATCTATCTATCTATCTATCTATCTATCAGTATATTTAAATATATCTATCATTGTGTTAAAATATATCTTCCAGTCTGTTCCATCTATCACACATCTCTTTAAGTCTTTTCACATCTATCTATCTATCTATCTATCTATATATCTATATATATATATATATATATGTATACACATACATATATATATATATATATATATATATATATATATATATATATTGGCAGCATATTTTAATTTAGTATGTGTGATTAAACAATTTGGACATGTATTTTTGTATCTATGTCATTCTGTTCATATTTATCTATCTATTCCAAAATGTACTCTCTATCTCTCTCTCTATCTCTCTAGCTATCTATCTATCTAGCTATCTATCTCTATACATATATATGTGTATGTGTGTGTGTATGTATGTATATGTTGGCAGTATATTTTCATTGAAGCCTGTCTGATCAAACAATTTAACATGTTGTATTTGTTTATTTTTAATAAGCTCATTCGTAAAAAGGAACCATGGTTGTATTTATTCAGCACCTTCTTTACCCTCGTGCTTCCTTGCTCTTGCTTTAAGCATGAAACAGCAAAGCTTATACGAGATTACTAAAGGATCTTATTAAAAATAAACAAACACATGTTTCAATTGTTTAATCAGACATGCTCACATATATATATATATATATATATATATATATATATATATATATATATATATATATATACATATATATACACATACATACATATATATATATATATATATATATATATATATATATATATATAATTTATTCGAAAATTATAACATAAATATGTTATAAAATCACTATACAAATAGCCATTTTGTTTCAACACGTCTGGTGTCTTATTAAGTGATGGTGGTGAACTTGATAAGACACCAGAAGTGTTGAAACAAAATGGCTATTTGTATAGTGATTTTATAACATATTTGTTATAATTTTCGAATAAACGTTATATATATATATAATTTTCGAATACAATGTTATATATATATATATATATATATATATATATATATATATATATATATATATATATATATATATATATATATATATATATATATATATATATATATATATATATATATATATAACATTGTAGTTTATATATATATATAACATTGTAGTCAACACTTAGAGGCGACTGGCTGTTTTATACAATTGCGTCTAGTATGAAACAGCCTGTCGCCTCTAAGTGTTGACTATAATGTTTTACATTTACACACGCTATATGACGGTTCCGTATAGGATACAGGTTCGATTCCTGTCGGAGGACGAATATTTTCTATGAAAATTTCTAGGATATTGAGGCCGGTATATGTTATTAATACTGTTTATTATAAAATAGAGCATTTACTTAAATATTTGTATCTACAAAGCGAATTTATAAACATAAAAATGTCTTAAAATAATTGTCGGACTTTGTCCATTTGATAAATTCACATACTTCACAAATCAACAGAATACAAAACGGTAAGATATTCGTTATCATTAATTCATTTGTGCTTAAGTCTATACCGGAAACGAGGAAAATACATGCGCATTACATGGACAACTATAGAATTGAAACCAAAATAACAACTGTCTTTACAGAAAAATTGACTTTATTTTCCCCTCCTCTTGTATATAAATCTATTAAACAATTTCCCTCCTCTTGTATATAAATCTATTAAACAATTCTTATTGAAATCAAATTATCCAATGCACAAATCATGTAAGTTTTTTTTCACTATTTTGAGGTCATTCTTTGCTGAAACCTCAGAAATATACTTCAAGTTTTCTCTTCACATTTCAGCAAGCCGGTTGATTTCTAGTCACTATTGCGCATGCGTGCCCATAACGGAATTATCGACCAAAACTGAAATTCGATTAATACCTAGAAACTGAATGCGCTTTGTTAAAAATTGCGTAGAAGTGTTGACCGGATGACCAGAAACATGCACAGCGTCGGTTGAATATCGCTTAATGTGTAACAATAATTTTTTCCCGTGGTCGGCGGTGGGGGGGATTTTATGAGCACATGAGCAGCAGAATACTACGGTGACGGTTATTTAAGACAATAAATATTTCATAGTAAAGAATACACATACACCCTTTTTATATTAAATTCATCCAACACAAGGCACGAGAGCCACTCAATATAGAGAGTTACTGATTGAAATGTGTAAAATGTGGTATTAGGAAGTGAAGATTATGAGGATAAGGAGGATAGATAAAAATTGATCCTTGAAATTGACGATTTTAAGATTGTAGTATTCAGGAAAGCATCCACGTTTTTTTCTGTTCCATAATGTCGCACTTTTGAAGAAAAAGCTGAGGGAAGCAACTTCCTTACAATTTGTATACGGGAGAAATGGGATTGATACAATTCTAGAACTAAAAAAATCGATATATATATATATGTTAATTCATGCTTCAATAAATAATATAGACAAGTTTTGTCTATTTTAATCAAATTCATTTCATATCGTCTGATAAGCTTAATAACATTATCATTGAAAGACGAAAGGAAATCACCATATTGATACATGTTTTTTAAAATCCTATCTAAGCTTTCGGCTGACATAAGCCATCATCAAAGATGACAATTACATTACAATAAATTAAAGAATACACGGACATAGCAACAGTGATAGTCTGTTTTGTTTGCATGGAAGATTTCCAAACAAAGACAAAGTCGTGCATACGAGACGCTGGAAGTGAAAATCTCACCGCGTCCCATGACATCACACATGACTACGCGAGATTGAAAACGAGAATTGTTAAGTATGGTAAGCCGTTATTATTTAATCCGTTGAAGATACAATCTCCCAGTGAGCACTTGAATTTGTAACCTATGTTGGTTTTTTGCAAATCGCTCACAATCGTGGTGGGTGAGGCTTAAGAATCAATGGATTAAATAAAATTTATGTTGGTCACACCACAAACTCACTTTCACGACGCTTGACTCTACATTTGAATGATAATTCTAATATTTTTAGGCATTTAAAACAACATGCCTGGCCGCATAGACAATTCCGGAAAATCCTTGTTGAAAATACAAATATACTTAAACATGAAAACAATAAACAAAAACTAAAAATTCTTGAAGTTATATACATATAAAAATTGAAACATAACCTGAACAAAATAAACTATAAAAACTCCGCAAATATACTTAAATGCGTATAATTGGTAACAGAAGCCAGTTTGGTTTATACCAACAGCTTCCCATACTTAACACTTCTCGTTTGCACTCTCCCGTGGTCATGTGTGACGTCACCGGACGCGGTGAGATTTTCGCTTCCAGCGGCTCGTATGCACGAATTTGTCGTTGTTTGGAAATCTTCCATGCAAACAAAACAGACTATCATTGTTGCTATGTCCGTGTATTGTTTATACATTTATTGTAATGTACTTGTCATCTTTGATGATGGTTTATGTAAGCCGAAAGCTTAGATAGGATTAAAAAAACATGTATCAGTATGGTGATTTTCTTTCGTCTTTCAATGATAATGTTATTAAGCTTATCAGACGATATGAAAGGAATTTGATTAAAATAAATAGACAAAACTTGTCTATATTATAAATGACACCATGTTGGTTTTTTAGGTATTTTAAGTTGCAAATCAGTTTTTGCCGATTGATTTGTTAAAGGTAAACCCAAGAGGAAATCAGCGGCAAAGCTGTGAGAATTTTCTTGTGTTATCATCTGCATAAGGATCTGAGAATGTGCCTAGACAGATAAATAGCAGAAAGAGATAAAAACTGAAGAAAGAGCCTTGGTTGAAGCTAGCATTAATCTCATGAGCTTCATAAAGTTTGGTCATTCACAACGACCTTCCAGTGAGAAAGCACTTGTTGATTGCTTAGACTCTTCCTGGATGACCATGAATGATAACTTTCCCATTTTAAACCCAGCCATTGGCATATAATCGAGACATATGGAAAGAACTAGTCAAGTACTCAGCTTCACATCGACACTACAAACATACACGGCTTTGGGACTGAATATAATGATGATATTTTATTTAATGCAATGTATTGCTTTTCTCGGCAGTTTTCTTTTTCTTAACTACAATTTAGGTGAGCCAAGCCACTCAAAAGAGGAAAATACATTGGTGTGATACTATCTTTTTTATTAAACTGGTGAATTTGCAGTTTGCAAACACAGAAAACCTTTTAAATGCCACGCAATATACTTTTCAAATAACAGAGAAAATAACATAGTTAAGAATGAAAACTAAATTGAACCAATTTTATATAAAAAGAAACTATGGGAATGTTTCAGGAGAAAATGTCACTGTACATTGGAGAGAATAAAAAAGAACTGCAAAAGCATTGACAATGGCGACAAACGTGGGCGGAGCAAAGCAACAGACACCATTTTGAAAGCCTTTTTGTAGGCTGATCCTCTCTGGTTTCATAATTGAAACTGATGATCTTCGGAATTTTAGAAAATGGTACCGATTCTCTGATAAGAAGAACAAATCGTATCATTACATTATTCCAGTGAAGCCTGATGGTTTTGATAAAGTCTGTTCACTACAGAATCACAATCAAATAACTGTACCAAATAATAGAAACCACATCAATTGTGGAATGTCAACAGCAGCAACAACTAAAATGGGTAGCACATGCAAGTCGAAGAGAAAATAATGACATAATCAAAATGTTGACATTCCACATGACTTCAAACAAAAGGTTAGGCGGGAAACCCCCATCAATGCTGGAAAGAACTTTAACAGATACTGGACTCGAGAAACCTATTAGCATGAAAAATAGTTTTAAGAGAACTATTACTTAAATTTCAACCGAAAGTAGTGTTAGCTGCTTGCTCAATCAATGCCGAATGTTTCCTAGTAGGGAAACATCTATTATTACAAAATATATATATATTGGCACGGTGGAGTAATGGATAACGGCTTGGATTGAGGAATCGGAGGGCCGAGTTCGAATTTCAGTCGAATCCATTACATTCACTTACGTGCTAATACCCTTGGGAAAGGTGTGAATCCTCTCCTTCTCCCTCCAACTATGGGTAAATAGCAGACTGGGTTCTATAGCCTTGGATGGCAACTGGTCTAGGAGAAGGACAGCTCTGAATTCAAAACCTGCGGAGGGTCGTTTGGGGACCTTGTGGCATTCGTTGCACCAGGTCCCTGTATTCGTCCCTCCAAAAAGTGTGGATGGCCCTGCACAAAGCCTTCACCACTATAATCAAATCTCATGTGTGGGTGTCGGGCTTTCAGTTTCTGGGAACTGATCTGCCTGACCTTCATACGTCGAGTTCGACGGGAGAGTCCATCATATATATATATATATATATATATATATATATATATATATATATATATATATGTGTGTGTGTGTGTGTTTGATAAAATATAGTTTTACGATATGGCATATTTCAGTGATGTATTGTGGGTCTAACACTTTCGCCCCAGCCCCTCTACTCGGTCCTAACCAAACTTAAGTGAGTGGCCATAGGTCCCCTGAGCATCCGTAGATTATTCGACCGGTCCGCTGGTTTAATCCTGCTTTCTGCCCACGTTGTGATTTGTTTGATCCAGAAAGCAGAAGTGATGTCCGTCCATTCACGGTCGATTGAAGATGTAGACACGGCTGGGGAGTATGCGCTAAGAAATTTAGAATGCAGCCAAAAACAATATATATATATATATATCTGCAGAAAGCCGTGCAAACAATTATTCAATGGTTGAATTGTTAATGTCTTTTATATAGCAGAAAAGAATAGTATAGAAAAGAAACGTGTTACAGAAAAGAACAGTAATTGACGTAAAAACTCATACACTGGAGTCTGGACAGAGAGTTTGTTGTGATTAACTTGTGAAATCGTCTCAGAACGATATACGACTTTTGCGATGGGTGGGGTTAAGATTTCTGTGCGGGGCTTAAAGTTTATAGTAGCGTTCCTCCTCAGCAGTAGTAACAGTAGTAGTAATATTCGTGGTAGCAGAAGCGGCGGTAATTATATCAACAGTACATGTTAGCGGACGCTTCGTTCCAATCTCTGACGTCACTTCCTCTCCTCTTCGAGGCCCCAACTCGACTCTCCATTGTCTCTAGCCCAACTCTTGCCCGGGCTAATTCTTTTCTCCAGTCTCTCTCTTCCGTCTCCCACTTTTTCAGCATAACTACGCGTTTATATAGGAAAACTCGGCTGATCATAACCGACCCTTGGCCCTACTACTTCGCACGCGATTATCGCGGGGTTCTGGCTGCTTCGACCAAAATCATGTGAATTCCAAAGTTCCTCATAGCTTACTATCTATACTCTATTTCAATTTTTAACCGATAAAAATTATATCGAACATTTCCATTGTATTCAAATGACCCAAACAGATCCAATGGGTACAACTTCTGCCCTAGATCAGATTTCCCATCAGTAAACAAAATGCTCTGACCTAGTTTCGCTACTCAGATCTACTCCCATTTCAGTAAAAAAAAATATATATACGCGTGTGTGTGTGTGTGTTTCCCAGATTCTCTCTCTGTCACAGTGGGTATTGCATTGTTCTAACGGTTATTTTGGTGGGCGGTAACAGGTTATGTTTAAAATTATACTGGGGGCTATCAATCCTTTAACAATTGCTTTGCTTATATTAGGAAACAAAATGAAGTTTTCGAGAGGACGAGAAACAATTACGTTTATAAGAATCTATTCAACTTTACTTGATCATCGACATATCGAAGCCAAAATGATGTAAAGCACGTCGGATTTAATGATGCCTTCACCTGCCCAGTGCGACGCAGGTTCGAATGCAGCTGAAGTGCGCATATTTTTCTTTAGTAAAATTCCTTGAATATTAAGGCCGGTAGACGAAAATAAAAAATATATACTGTTTAATAAGTAAACGGAGCGTCTAGTCAATTATGAGTATTCACTAAAAAATGTGCTCTAAGTAATACAATATTATCAAATACAAATACATTTATATACATATATATATAGAGAGAGAGAGAGAGAGAGTGTGTGTGTGTGTGTGTGTGTGTGTGTGTGTGTTTGTGTGTGTGTGTGTGTGTGTGTGTCATTCCAGATCTTGAATAGAATTTACACTCAAGAGAACCAAGTGGAGAATCACATCTCCGTACAGCTGCAACTGGCTTACAAGCAGCTTGAGAGAGATTAGGTATATATCACTCACTCCGCTCAGACATCACAAGCGTTTGGGACAAGATGATGGGATGCACACACACACACACACACACACACACACACACGCGCGCGCGCACATATATATATATATATATATATATAGTGTCATCCACAGACAGACTGTTTCGCTGTATCACAGCTCATCAGTGTGGTCCGGTCCGGTGGCCTCTAGCTAGGATCGAAACCCAGTTGAATTGGCGTCAGTCGGAGATTCTACCACACGCACGGCATAAACACATAGTGACTGAGAGAGGTCGACTCGCTTTACCGGAGAGTCTTGCATTATTAGCCGTAATAGTCACTGTTTACAAACTCACACTTCCTCGCCAGAGAGCTCAACCGAAATAAATCTTTCAGGAGCATATATATTGTCATCCACATTAAACAATTTGTCATCAGTTCAGCTGGTTTCGAACGCGCGTCGCCCTGGGTAGGGCAAACCATCATTAGGTCCGACGTATGTGTGTGTTAGTGTATATATATACATATATATATATATATATATATATATATATATATATATATATATATATATATATATATATATAATATGAGTAAAAGTTTGTCACTTAGCTGACTGATATTACATTCAGCATCCTGACTCCAGAGTTTGTAGGCGCACCTGGCCGTCAACTCTTCTGTTGGCATCAGTAATTTACTGCTTATATTGGTGTAAGTTTTTCCGTATTTTTTTATACGTATGTGCGTTTGCTCGCATGCGTCTATGCTTGCGTATGTAATTATATATATATATATATGTATATATATATATATACTTTATTTTATGATGTTACATCGAAAACATTTTAAAATCTCTACACAATAGCAGTCGTGTTTCGATGCGTATCAACGCATCTCATCAGGCGATTGTAAATTACTGGAACTCACCGACAATTTACTATTTTTTCGATGTAATATCCTAACATAAAGAATATTGATCTACTTTGTATTGAGCCCACTTTTAAATTAAATATTACGAACGTTGGAATTGTCCTCTATTCTTTCTCATCTTATCTGGGTATATATATATATATATATATATATATATATATATATATATATATATATATATATATATATATGAGAGAGAGAGAGAGTGAGACAGAGACAGAGACAGAGAGACAGAGACAGAGACAGAGACAAAGACAGAGACAGATAGATAGATACTCACATATATGTATGTTCACATGTATGCATTAAGTTTTGGTAATTCCGGCGCAAGTGTGTCGATAGAAATTAGTAAGATTATATAATTTTCTAAACTTGTTCCATGTTTGTGAAATCTTGCACTTTATATAAAATAAATAAAACGCACGTGAAATGTTAAATAACTCATTTATGTAGCTCAAATAGGCACCATGTTGATGAATGACAGTTCTCCAACGTACCTCTAAATTTTGGATCCCATCTTTCAAAAGATTCTCATCCTTTGATGTGACAAACATTTCAAATGCTTCGATGGCTTCTTCCTTATGGGTGAATGTTTTATGGCGCATGAAAACTTCAGAATGCTTAAATAAGTGATAATCATTAAGAGAGATGTCATGGGAATATGGGGGATGAGGCAACATTTCAGAATTCAGTCTATGCAGCTTTTGGACAGTTGAATGAGAAGCGTGCAGCCCTGGGTTGTCGTGCAGCAAAATTGGACCATCCCTATTCACAAGTCTCGGATGTTTCTTTTTCAATTTCTCCTGCATAAACTGAATTTATCCACAATACGAGGTTGCTGCTATTGTTTTCCCTTGAGAAATTAATAACCCCTTTGAAAGACCACCATACAGAAACCATTAAATGTTTAGGGTGCTATGGAGGTTTTAGATATTGTTTTGGCGATTCAATTGCATCTAACCACTGGACTATATACTTACTGTTGTCAAAGAGTATCCATTTCTTATCGCATGTAATGGTTCGTGCAAAAATGGTTCTTTTTTCCAGTTTGTACTCATGCAGTAAGATTACAAGACATTGTTTCATTGTAATCATTTTCATTGGGCTTATGAGTAACAATATATGTAAAGAAGAATTATCTGGAAAGAAAAAGAGCCAGGAACAAGTCAAGATTTGTTTATATACTATGAAGGTTAATTCTTTAGACGACTGGATCAACAACCAACCAAACATGCGTCATTTCATATGTGACAACCTAATATTACCGCACCTGTTACATGTATTTTCTGTTATAATCTATCATAATCTCGTTCGCCGTTGAAGTTCACAGATGATGGCTTCGTTCATGTACCGTGTGTTACAAAAGACCAATCCTTTTCCTGACTGTTTTCTCGATTTGGCTTCTATAGTATCAGTCGAGAATAGTTCTCGTCTGTGTCATCGTGCCTGGATAGATATTTTAATACATGAATAAATTTCAATGTGAGGTTAATAAATTTCCTTGTGAGATTAAATGTAAGACGAAAAAATGAGAAAAGGGATTGAACATAGAAAAATAATTAGAAACAGATGCAAGATGCTGAATCATTAGAAACTTGACAAAAAATGGAAAAATATCGAACGAGAAAAGAAACAAGAACGAAGAAAGAAAACGTAGAAGAAATATCAAGAAAATATAAAGACGACAGGGACTTATGAATGTCAGTAACAGTTCTTCGTTTTAATTGCCTTTCTCTAATCTTTTTTCTCCTTTCAAAGTAGAAAGACTTGTAAACAGATTATATTTTGAATTCGGGATTTTATAGAAATAAACTAAACTAAAATGTCTTGCTTATGTTTGTATAGAATTTTCCGAGTAATAAAAAAAACGGCTGATGATCATAACATCATATTTAACAGTTGCAAACATTACTTTTTAATTTCTGTGGCTTCCCTGAAATGTGTGATTCCATTGTATATGCGTTTCAATGTGTTATATTAAATTGTGTCTCAGGCCAAAATGTTAATGCATTTCCCTGTGTATTCTTTGTAATTTTCCGCTTTTTACCAGAAATGAGGAGGCAGCCATAGAAAATATTCAAACAAAAGCAGAGAAAATAAAAGGAGACACAGAAAAGCAACACCCTCATGCATTTAAGTTCATACATATACACACAGGTAACTTTATGGATAATAATAATAATACGTGTGTATAAATGTGCGTGCATGTGTTTATATATTCAGCATTCAAAAGGTTAATGGCAATTTATATATACTGAATAGACCCAAACTTAGTGCTCAGCAGATTTAAACCCCATTAAACATTTATACGCCCAACAGGCACAACTCACTTAAGGGGTAGCCGAGAATATGTCTGGATAGATATACACAGGCAAAATCCCCATCACCTCGTAGACTTCATGCGACGTCAACGTTATTCAGTCAAATGAGGAACTACACATTATTAGGTGGCAATTTCTGAAGTTTTGGCAAATACACAAACACAGACGCTTCAGCATCAGGCAATGTTAGTGTCGTTAGTCTGGCTAACCATTTCCACTGAGTAGTCAGTCCGATCCTCGCTGAATTTACCCCTAAAAAATGACATTAAATAATCTATCAAGGCTTGAGATGTCGCAAAAATCCAAAAGCCAAACTTAACCTTCCATTATTGGGGTTCTAAAAACGATCCGATCGGGCGATGCCACTGAAAGGTGGCCTGAATAAGCGAATAATTTTGAATAGATGGTTGGACTCAGAATTGAAAAGTGGGCCATTCTGATATATATATATATAGTGTGTGTGTGTATATATATATATATATATATATATGTGTGTGATATATATATATATATATATATATATATATATATATATATATATGTATATATATATATATATATATATATATATGTATATATGTGTGTGTGTATGTATGTATGTATGTATGTATGTATGTATGTATGTATGTGTGTATATATTCAACAGCCAGAGAACCTGTGGATTATACTGAAACTATCCTGTGGGAAACTAACCCTGATATATTGTGATCAAATTTTGAAGAATGACTCATGTAATTTGTGGCTTCGTAGGAGTCACAATCATCTCATACACATTGTCTGTCATATTTAATGAAACTTGCATTTCATATATATATATATATATATATATATATATATATATATATATATATATATATATATATATATATATGGTGTCCAATAAAAATATACTCACTTTTTATCTTCCCATAGCTTCTTGATTTTTTTCTTTTTTCAAATCCAGTGCATTTAATTTGATTTAGTATTTAATTTAAATCGTCAATCTTCTCTGTAAGTGAATAAACATTAATATTTCTTAATTCTAACAGTTAATCTTGTTTGCAAGTCAATAGTGATCGCCAGTTTATATTTTTAATTTTGCGCATGCGCATTGTGTGTTTTTGATTTTGTCGACTGCTCAGATTTGGTAAAGATCTTTGATGCCAGTTTATCGGGTTTTATCAATCATGGTAACAATAATACGGATTCGTAACCATATTTCTAAGAAAATACGATGTAATATACAATAGTTTTCTATAAGTGGGTATCATATAGCTATTTACTCAAGATAACTTAGTATGGCACAAGGACACAAAATTTAGCATTCATGACAATCGAAGGCTACATCTTGTTGAAACAACGATATTCTTATGATCAACGAAGTTAAGAAACGTCGAATCTGGTCAGTACCTAGAGGATGAAAGCTTGAAATACCAGGTGTTGTAAGCTTGGATGTGAGTGTGGTGTAAGGGATAACGTCTTGAAATTGGTAAGCGGCTAGCCGAGTTCGAATTCAAGTCGAGTTCGTTTAATTTCACTTACGCTAAAATACTCTTCGGAGAGAGCTTACAACCTAAAATTATTTTCTGTCTTTAAATAACTTGCAAAATCTTGATATGTCATAAAAAACATTAATTAATCAATAATTGAACTCATAATACTAGTAACAATGTCCCCGAGACAATCAAACAGACAGGCACTGAAAGAAGCGTATACAGTATGCCATCTCCTGTTATCAAGAACAATTTTCTCTAATTTTTAGACACTAAGGGAAAAGAATAGAGGTAAAGGTATCTCTTCACATCGGAATTATTCAGCCTAAACAGTAAGGCGACTCTAAGAGAATTAGAATTCCAACAAGGATTCATTATTGGCGGACCAAATCTTAACATAAGATATGCAGTGTTAATAGCAGATACAAAAAGGAAACGACAATGGATCCTACAAAAGGAACTGAAGGAAAGCGAGAAGAAAAGACTAAACATTAATTGTAAGAAGACAGAATACATGGTTGTCAGCAAAAGGGAACAGCCCAACATGCAAATAACATATTGGGGATACTAAAATCAAACAGGTACAAATATCTGGGAAGTAGTTTAACAGACGACGCTGAAATTCGAAGACACACTGGGATAGCGGAAGGTGCTTTCCAAAAGCTAAGAAAAAATTTAAGAAATAGGAAAATTTCGGTAGAAACAAAGAAAAGGATACTGAACTATTAAATAAAATCAGTCTTCCTTTATGGCAGTGAATGCTAGCCGAATTTCTCACAGATGAAGAAGAGGACTGAAGCAACGAAAATGTGGTTCTACAGAAGGATGCTGAGAATGCTGTACATCAAACATGCGATCTATGGCGAAGTTTTAGAGAAAATCGATAAAAAAGAACAATTGTACTTAACAGAAAGGACAGTTGACATTTTAGGATGCATAATGAGTAAAGAGGGCTTATAAAATTTGTTACTCACAGGACAGATTGAAGGCAAGAGAAATAGGGGAAAACAGTGCAAAACATAATGAGGAAAGAAAGCTTAGAGAATCTCATACTCACAGGACAGATTGAAGGCAAGAGGGAAAGGGGAAAACAACGCATAACCTACTTAGTTTGCTTGTTTAGGAGAGATAACAAAAAGACAAAAATTATTAAGAGCTACAAAGGAGAGAAAATTGTGGAGAGCCATGATCGCCTATCCCCTGAATGGAAACGGTACATAAAGAAGAAGATCTGTTAGGACAGATTGAAGGCAAGAGGGATAGAGGAAAACAACGCATGACCTACTTAGTGAGCTTGAGTAAATGGATGTCGGAACAAGGTTTAGGAGAGATAAGAAAAAGACAAAATTTATTAAGAGCTACAAAGGAGAGGAAATTGTGGAGAGCCATGATCGCCTATGCCCTGAATGGAAACGGTACATAAAGAAGAAGATCTGTTAGGACAGATTGAAGGCAAGAGGGATAGAGGAAAACAACGCATAACCTACTTAGTGAGCTTGAGTAAATGGATGTCGGAACAAGGTTTAGGAGAGATAAGAAAAAGACCAAATTTATTAAGAGCTACAAAGGAGAGGAAATTGTGGAGAGCCATGATCGCCTCTGCCCTGAATGGAAACGGTACATAAAGAAGAAGATCTGTTAGGACAGATTGAAGGCAAGAGGGATAGAGGAAAACAACGCATAACCTACTTAGTGAGCTTGAGTAAATGGATGTCGGAACAAGGTTTAGGAGAGATAAGAAAAAGACAAAATTTATTAAGAGCTACAAAGGAGAGGAAATTGTGGAGAGCCATGATCGCCTCTGCCCTGAATGGAAACGGTACATAAAGAAGAAGATCTGTTAGGACAGATTGAAGGCAAGAGGGATAGAGGAAAACAACGCATAGCCTACTTAGTGAGCTTGAGTAAATGGATGTCGGAACAAGGTTTAGGAGAGATAAGAAAAAGACCAAATTTATTAAGAGCTACAAAGGAGAGGAAATTGTGGAGAGCTATGATCGCCTATGCCCTGAATGGAAACGGTACATAAAGAAGAAGATCTGTTAGGACAGATTGAAGGCAAGAGGGATAGAGGAAAACAACGCATAACCTACTTAGTGAGGTTGAGTAAATGGATGTCGGAACAAGGTTTAGGAGAGATAACAAAAAGACAAAATTTATTAAGAGCTACAAAGGAGAGGAAATTGTGGAGAGCCATGATCGCCTATGCCCTGAATGGAAACGGTACATAAAGAAGAAGATCTGTTAGGACAGATTGAAGGCAAGAGGGATAGAGGAAAACAACGCATAACCTACTTAGTGAGCTTGAGTAAATGGATGTCGGAACAAGGTTTAGGAGAGATAAGAAAAAGACCAAATTTATTAAGAGCTACAAAGGAGAGGAAATTGTGGAGAGCTATGATCGCCTATGCCCTGAATGGAAACGGTACATAAAGAAGAAGATCTGTTAGGACAGATTGAAGGCAAGAGGGATAGAGGAAAACAACGCATAACCTACTTAGTGAGCTTGAGTAAATGGATGTCGGAACAAGGTTTAGGAGAGATAAGAAAAAGACCAAATTTATTAAGAGCTACAAAGGAGAGGAAATTGTGGAGAGCTATGATCGCCTATGCCCTGAATGGAAACGGTACATAAAGAAGAAGATCTGTTAGGACAGATTGAAGGCAAGAGGGATAGAGGAAAACAACGCATAACCTACTTAGTGAGCTTGAGTAAATGGATGTCGGAACAAGGTTTAGGAGAGATAAGAAAAAGACCAAATTTATTAAGAGCTACAAAGGAGAGGAAATTGTGGAGAGCTATGATCGCCTATGCCCTGAATGGAAACGGTACATAAAGAAGAAGATCTGTTAGGACAGATTGAAGGCAAGAGGGATAGAGGAAAACAACGCATAACCTACTTAGTGAGCTTGAGTAAATGGATGTCGGAACAAGGTTTAGGAGAGATAAGAAAAAGACCAAATTTATTAAGAGCTACAAAGGAGAGGAAATTGTGGAGAGCTATGATCGCCTATGCCCTGAATGGAAACGGTACATAAAGAAGAAGATCTGTTAGGACAGATTGAAGGCAAGAGGGATAGAGGAAAACAACGCATAACCTACTTAGTGAGCTTGAGTAAATGGATGTCGGAACAAGGTTTAGGAGAGATAAGAAAAAGACCAAATTTATTAAGAGCTACAAAGGAGAGGAAATTGTGGAGAGCTATGATCGCCTATGCCCTGAATGGAAACGGTACATAAAGAAGAAGATCTGTTAGGACAGATTGAAGGCAAGAGGGATAGAGGAAAACAACGCATAACCTACTTAGTGAGCTTGAGTAAATGGATGTCGGAACAAGGTTTAGGAGAGATAAGAAAAAGACAAAATTTATTAAGAGCTACAAAGGAGAGGAAATTGTGGAGAGCTATGATCGCCTATGCCCTGAATGGAAACGGTACATAAAGAAGAAGATCTGTTAGGACAGATTGAAGGCAAGAGGGATAGAGGAAAACAACGCATAACCTACTTAGTGAGCTTGAGTAAATGGATGTCGGAACAAGGTTTAGGAGAGATAAGAAAAAGACAAAATTTATGAAGAGCTACAAAGGAGAGGAAATTGTGGAGAGCCATGATCGCCTATGCCCTGAATGGAAACGGTACATAAAGAAGAAGATCTGTTAGGACAGATTGAAGGCAAGAGGGATAGAGGAAAACAACGCATAACCTACTTAGTGAGCTTGAGTAAATGGATGTCGGAACAAGGTTTAGGAGAGATAACAAAAAGACAAAATTTATTAAGAGCTACAAAGGAGAGGAAATTGTGGAGAGCCATGATCGCCTCTGCCCTGAATGGAAACGGTACATAAAGAAGAAGATCTGTTAGGACAGATTGAAGGCAAGAGGGATAGAGGAAAACAACGCATGACCTACTTAGTGAGCTTGAGTAAATGGATGTCGGAACAAAGTTTAGGAGAGATAAGAAAAAGACAAAATTTATGAAGAGCTACAAAGGAGAGGAAATTGTGGAGAGCCATGATCGCCTATGCCCTGAATGGAAACGGTACATAAAGAAGAAGATCTGTTAGGACAGATTGAAGGCAAGAGGGATAGAGGAAAACAACGCATAACCTACTTAGTGAGCTTGAGTAAATGGATGTCGGAACAAGGTTTAGGAGAGATAAGAAAAAGACAAAATTTATGAAGAGCTACAAAGGAGAGGAAATTGTGGAGAGCCATGATCGCCTATGCCCTGAATGGAAACGGTACATAAAGAAGAAGATCTGTTAGGACAGATTGAAGGCAAGAGGGATAGAGGAAAACAACGCATAACCTACTTAGTGAGCTTGAGTAAATGGATGTCGGAACAAGGTTTAGGAGAGATAAGAAAAAGACAAAATTTATGAAGAGCTACAAAGGAGAGGAAATTGTGGAGAGCCATGATCGCCTATGCCCTGAATGGAAACGGTACATAAAGAAGAAGATCTGTTAGGACAGATTGAAGGCAAGAGGGATAGAGGAAAACAACGCATAACCTACTTAGTGAGCTTGAGTAAATGGATGTCGGAACAAGGTTTAGGAGAGATAACAAAAAGACAAAATTTATTAAGAGCTACAAAGGAGAGGAAATTGTGGAGAGCCATGATCGCCTCTGCCCTGAATGGAAACGGTACATAAAGAAGAAGATCTGTTAGGACAGATTGAAGGCAAGAGGGATAGAGGAAAACAACGCATGACCTACTTAGTGAGCTTGAGTAAATGGATGTCGGAACAAAGTTTAGGAGAGATAAGAAAAAGACAAAATTTATTAAGAGCTACAAAGGAGAGGAAATTGTGGAGAGCCATGATCGCCTATGCCCTGAATGGAAACGGTACATAAAGAAGAAGATCTGTTAGGACAGATTGAAGGCAAGAGGGATAGAGGAAAACAACGCATAACCTACTTAGTGAGCTTGAGTAAATGGATGTCGGAACAAAGTTTAGGAGAGATAAGAAAAAGACAAAATTTATTAAGAGCTACAAAGGAGAGGAAATTGTGGAGAGCCATGATCGCCTCTGCCCTGAATGGAAACGGTACATAAAGAAGAAGATCTGTTAGGACAGATTGAAGGCAAGTGGGAGAGAGGAAAACAACGCATAACCTACTTAGTGAGCTTGAGTAAATGGATGTCGGAACAAGGTTTAGGAGAGATAAGAAAAAGACCAAATTTATTAAGAGCTACAAAGGAGAGGAAATTGTGGAGAGCCATGATCGCCTATGCCCTGAATGGAAACGGTACATAAAGAAGAAGATCTGTTAGGACAGATTGAAGGCAAGAGGGATAGAGGAAAACAACGCATAACCTACTTAGTGAGGTTGAGTAAATGGATATCGGAACAAGTTTTAGGAGAGATAACAAAAAGACCAAATTTATTAAGAGCTACAAAGGAGAGGAAATTGTGTAGAGCCATGATCGCCTATGCCCTGAATGGAAACGGTACATAAAGAAGAAGATCTGTTAGGACAGATTGAAGGCAAGAGGGATAGAGGAAAACAACGCATAACCTACTTAGTGAGCTTGAGTAAATGGATGTCGGAACAAGGTTTAGGAGAGATAACAAAAAGACAAAATATATTAAGAGCTACAAAGGAGAGGAAATTGTGTAGAGCCATGATCGCCTATGCCCTGAATGGAAACGGTACATAAAGAAGAAGATCTGTTAGGACAGATTGAAGGCAAGTGGGATAGAAAAAAACAACGCATAACCTACTTAGTGAGCTTGAGTAAATGGATGTCGGAACAAGGTTTAGGAGAGATAACAAAAAGACAAAATATATTAAGAGCTACAAAGGAGAGGAAATTGTGTAGAGCCATGATCGCCTATGCCCTGAATGGAAACGGTACATAAAGAAGAAGATCTGTTAGGACAGATTGAAGGCAAGAGGGATAGAGGAAAACAACGCATAACCTACTTAGTGAGCTTGAGTAAATGGATGTCGGAACAAGGTTTAGGAGAGATAAGAAAAAGACAAAATTTATTAAGAGCTACAAAGGAGAGGAAATTGTGGAGAGCCATGATCGCCTATGCCCTGAATGGAAACGGTACATAAAGAAGAAGATCTGTTAGGACAGATTGAAGGCAAGTGGGATAGAAAAAAACAACGCATAACCTACTTAGTGAGCTTGAGTAAATGGATGTCGGAACAAGGTTTAGGAGAGATAACAAAAAGACAAAATATATTAAGAGCTACAAAGGAGAGGAAATTGTGTAGAGCCATGATCGCCTATGCCCTGAATGGAAACGGTACATAAAGAAGAAGATCTGTTAGGACAGATTGAAGGCAAGAGGGATAGAGGAAAACAACGCATAACCTACTTAGTGAGCTTGAGTAAATGGATGTCGGAACAAGGTTTAGGAGAGATAAGAAAAAGACAAAATTTATTAAGAGCTACAAAGGAGAGGAAATTGTGGAGAGCCATGATCGCCTATGCCCTGAATGGAAACGGTACATAAAGAAGAAGATCTGTTAGGACAGATTGAAGGCAAGAGGGATAGAGGAAAACAACGCATAACCTACTTAGTGAGCTTGAGTAAATGGATGTCGGAACAAGGTTTAGGAGAGATAACAAAAAGACAAAATATATTAAGAGCTACAAAGGAGAGGAAATTGTGGAGAGCCATGATCGCCTATGCCCTGAATGGAAACGGTACATAAAGAAGAAGATCTGTTAGGACAGATTGAAGGCAAGTGGGATAGAAAAAAACAACGCATAACCTACTTAGTGAGCTTGAGTAAATGGATGTCGGAACAAGGTTTAGGAGAGATGAGAAAAAGACAAAATTCATTAAGAGCTACAAAGGAGAGGAAATTGTGTAGAGCCATGATCGCCTATGCCCTGAATGGAAACGGTACATAAAGAAGAAGATCTGTTAGGACAGATTGAAGGCAAGAGGGATAGAGGAAAACAACGCATAACCTACTTAGTGAGCTTGAGTAAATGGATGTCGGAACAAGGTTTAGGAGAGATAAGAAAAAGACAAAATATATTAAGAGCTACAAAGGAGAGGAAATTGTGTAGAGCCATGATCGCCTATGCCCTGAATGGAAACGGTACATAAAGAAGAAGATCTGTTAGGACAGATTGAAGGCAAGTGGGATAGAAAAAAACAACGCATAACCTACTTAGTGAGCTTGAGTAAATGGATGTCGGAACAAGGTTTAGGAGAGATAACAAAAAGACAAAATATATTAAGAGCTACAAAGGAGAGGAAATTGTGGAGAGCCATGATCGCCTATGCCCTGAATGGAAACAGTACATAAAGAAGAAGATCTGTTAGGACAGATTGAAGGCAAGAGGGATAGAGGAAAACAACGCATAACCTACTTAGTGAGCTTGAGTAAATGGATGTCGGAACAAGGTTTAGGAGAGATAAGAAAAAGACAAAATTTATTAAGAGCTACAAAGGAGAGGAAATTGTGGAGAGCCATGATCGCCTATGCCCTGAATGGAAACGGTACATAAAGAAGAAGATCTGTTAGGACAGATTGAAGGCAAGTGGGATAGAAAAAAACAACGCATAACCTACTTAGTGAGCTTGAGTAAATGGATGTCGGAACAAGGTTTAGGAGAGATAACAAAAAGACAAAATTTATTAAGAGCTACAAAGGAGAGGAAATTGTGGAGAGCCATGATCGCCTATGCCCTGAATGGAAACGGTACATAAAGAAGAAGATCTGTTAGGACAGATTGAAGGCAAGTGGGATAGAAAAAAACAACGCATAACCTACTTAGTGAGCTTGAGTAAATGGATGTCGGAACAAGGTTTAGGAGAGATAAGAAAAAGACAAAATTTATTAAGAGCTACAAAGGAGAGGAAATTGTGTAGAGCCATGATCGCCTATGCCCTGAATGGAAACGGTACATAAAGAAGAAGATCTGTTAGGACAGATTGAAGGCAAGAGGGATAGAGGAAAACAACGCATAACCTACTTAGTGAGCTTGAGTAAATGGATGTCGGAACAAGGTTTAGGAGAGATAACAATAAGACAAAATATATTAAGAGCTACAAAGGAGAGGAAATTGTGTAGAGCCATGATCGCCTATGCCCTGAATGGAAACGGTACATAAAGAAGAAGATCTGTTAGGACAGATTGAAGGCAAGAGGGAGAGAGGAAAACAACGCATAACCTACTTAGTGAGCTTGAGTAAATGGATGTCGGAACAAGGTTTAGGAGAGATAACAATAAGACAAAGTTTATTAAGAGCTACAAAGGAGAGGAAATTGTGGAGAGCCATGATCGCCTATGCCCTGAATGGAAACGGTACATAAAGAAGAAGATCTGTTAGGACAGATTGAAGGCAAGTGGGATAGAAAAAAACAACGCATAACCTACTTAGTGAGCTTGAGTAAATGGATGTCGGAACAAGGTTTAGGAGAGATAACAAAAAGACAAAATTTATTAAGAGCTACAAAGGAGAGGAAATTGTGGAGAGCCATGATCGCCTATGCCCTGAATGGAAACGGTACATAAAGAAGAAGATCTGTTAGGACAGATTGAAGGCAAGTGGGATAGAAAAAAACAACGCATAACCTACTTAGTGAGCTTGAGTAAATGGATGTCGGAACAAGGTTTAGGAGAGATAAGAAAAAGACAAAATTTATTAAGAGCTACAAAGGAGAGGAAATTGTGGAGAGCCATGATCGCCTATGCCCTGAATGGAAACGGTACATAAAGAAGAAGATCTGTTAGGACAGATTGAAGGCAAGAGGGATAGAGGAAAACAACGCATAACCTACTTAGTGAGCTTGAGTAAATGGATGTCGGAACAAGGTTTAGGAGAGATAACAAAAAGACAAAATATATTAAGAGCTACAAAGGAGAGGAAATTGTGTAGAGCCATGATCGCCTATGCCCTGAATGGAAACGGTACATAAAGAAGAAGATCTGTTAGGACAGATTGAAGGCAAGAGGGATAGAGGAAAACAACGCATAACCTACTTAGTGAGCTTGAGTAAATGGATGTCGGAACAAGGTTTAGGAGAGATAAGAAAAAGACAAAATTTATTAAGAGCTACAAAGGAGAGGAAATTGTGGAGAGCCATGATCGCCTATGCCCTGAATGGAAACGGTACATAAAGAAGAAGATCTGTTAGGACAGATTGAAGGCAAGTGGGATAGAAAAAAACAACGCATAACCTACTTAGTGAGCTTGAGTAAATGGATGTCGGAACAAGGTTTAGGAGAGATAAGAAAAAGACAAAATTTATTAAGAGCTACAAAGGAGAGGAAATTGTGGAGAGCCATGATCGCCTATGCCCTGAATGGAAACGGTACATAAAGAAGAAGATCTGTTAGGACAGATTGAAGGCAAGTGGGATAGAAAAAAACAACGCATAACCTACTTAGTGAGCTTGAGTAAATGGATGTCGGAACAAGGTTTAGGAGAGATAAGAAAAAGACAAAATTTATTAAGAGCTACAAAGGAGAGGAAATTGTGTAGAGCCATGATCGCCTATGCCCTGAATGGAAACGGTACATAAAGAAGAAGATCTGTTAGGACAGATTGAAGGCAAGAGGGATAGAGGAAAACAACGCATAACCTACTTAGTGAGCTTGAGTAAATGGATGTCGGAACAAGGTTTAGGAGAGATAACAAAAAGACAAAATATATTAAGAGCTACAAAGGAGAGGAAATTGTGTAGAGCCATGATCGCCTATGCCCTGAATGGAAACGGTACATAAAGAAGAAGATCTGTTAGGACAGATTGAAGGCAAGTGGGATAGAAAAAAACAACGCATAACCTACTTAGTGAGCTTGAGTAAATGGATGTCGGAACAAGGTTTAGGAGAGATAAGAAAAAGACAAAATTTATTAAGAGCTACAAAGGAGAGGAAATTGTGGAGAGCCATGATCGCCTATGCCCTGAATGGAAACGGTACATAAAGAAGAAGATCTGTTAGGACAGATTGAAGGCAAGAGGGATAGAGGAAAACAACGCATAACCTACTTAGTGAGCTTGAGTAAATGGATGTCGGAACAAGGTTTAGGAGAGATAAGAAAAAGACAAAATTTATTAAGAGCTACAAAGGAGAGGAAATTGTGGAGAGCCATGATCGCCTATGCCCTGAATGGAAACGGTACATAAAGAAGAAGATCTGTTAGGACAGATTGAAGGCAAGAGGGATAGAGGAAAACAACGCATAACCTACTTAGTGAGCTTGAGTAAATGGATGTCGGAACAAGGTTTAGGAGAGATAACAAAAAGACAAAATATATTAAGAGCTACAAAGGAGAGGAAATTGTGGAGAGCCATGATCGCCTATGCCCTGAATGGAAACGGTACATAAAGAAGAAGATCTGTTAGGACAGATTGAAGGCAAGTGGGATAGAAAAAAACAACGCATAACCTACTTAGTGAGCTTGAGTAAATGGATGTCGGAACAAGGTTTAGGAGAGATAAGAAAAAGACAAAATTTATTAAGAGCTACAAAGGAGAGGAAATTGTGGAGAGCCATGATCGCCTATGCCCTGAATGGAAACGGTACATAAAGAAGAAGATCTGTTAGGACAGATTGAAGGCAAGAGGGATAGAGGAAAACAACGCATAACCTACTTAGTGAGCTTGAGTAAATGGATGTCGGAACAAGGTTTAGGAGAGATAAGAAAAAGACAAAATTTATTAAGAGCTACAAAGGAGAGGAAATTGTGGAGAGCCATGATCGCCTATGCCCTGAATGGAAACGGTACATAAAGAAGAAGATCTGTTAGGACAGATTGAAGGCAAGAGGGATAGAGGAAAACAACGCATAACCTACTTAGTGAGCTTGAGTAAATGGATGTCGGAACAAGGTTTAGGAGAGATAAAGAAAAAATTTAACTGTTACAAAGGAGAGGAAATTGTGGAGAGCCATGATCGCCTATGCCCTGAATGGAAACGGTACATAAAGAAGAAGATCTTTTAGGACAGATTGAAGGCAAGAGGGATAGTGGAATAGAACGCGTAACCTACTTAGTGAACTTGAGTAAATGGATGTCGGAACAAGTTTTAGGATAGATAAGAAAAAGACAAAATTTATTAAGAGCTACAAAGGAGAGGAAATGGTGGAGAGCCATGATCGCCTATGCCCTGATTGGAAACAGTACATAAAGAAGAAGATCTGTTAGGACAGATTGAAGGCAAGAGGGAGAGAGGAAAACAACGCGTAACCTACTTAGTGAACTTGCGTAAATGGATGTCGGAACAAGGTTTAGGATAGATAAGAAAAAGACAAAATTTATTAAGAGCTACAAAGGAGAGGAAATGGTGGAGAGCCATGATCGCCTATGCCCTGATTGGAAACGATACATAAAGAAGAAGATCTTTTAGGACAGATTGAAGGCAAGAGGGACAGAGGAAAACAACGCATAACCTACTTAGAGAACTTGAGTAAATGGATGTCGGAACAAGGTTTAGGTGAGATAACAAAAAGACAAAATTTATTAAGAGCTACAAAGGAGAGGAAATTGTGGAGAGCCATGTTCGCCTATGCCCTGAATGGAAACGGTACATAAAGAAGAAGATCTGTTAGGACAGATTGAAGGCAAGAGGGAGAGAGGAAAACAACGCATAACCTACTTAGTTAGCTTGAGTAAATGGTTGTCGGAACAAGGTTTACGAGAGATAAAAAAAAATTATTAACTGTTACAAAGGAGAGGTAATTGTGGAGAGCCACCATCGCCTATGCTCTGAATGGAAACGTTGCATAAAGAAGAAGAAGAAGACATTATTAAGAAGTATTAATAACCATTATTCCGAAGTTATTAACAGAAATAGTTGCCCTCTTAATGCAGCTTATTTCCCAAGAACATGTCAATATTGTCATGTTTTGTTTTTTTTTATGAATTTTACCAGATTTTCAATGTTTTATTTTATTACACATTTTGCTAAAACTCCAAGAAACATTTCCTTGTAATTAAAAATTATAATTACAGGACGTGCGAAAACAACATCAAAATGTATTCTTCATTTGCAGAAACTAGTCTTAGTAGTTGTGAAATTCTACTAACACTAGTTTCTATTGATTTTCTTGTGTATTGCTGTATTTTTTCATATGACGCAGACAGCATCCAGATAAAACTGTCCAATATTCATCTCGGCTGGTATATTGACGCCCGCCAATGTAAATCTCTCTTCAGAACGTTATGCAAGTTTTCAATCAAATTAACTTTGGGCGACAAAGCTAACCGCTTCAAGCGAGTATCTTTGAAAGCCATTTTATTCAGACCTTTTCTTCGTTGAATGTAATAATGCGTTGTCATTCGAAAATAGTCTTCTTTTTAGAGTATTTAGATTCTTCTTGAATTATGCCACATCTCTGCCTTCAAAATATCAATATATATTTTAGCAGTCATCTCAACAATATCGATAACTCGCCAAGAACCTTTTTAGTCCACTAGCTATAAAACTTCTACAAAACAAAAAACCACCCCCCGTCTTACTCCGTGAATCGAAACTTTTCTCCAACTGTCTGGCCCGTTCAGTGTAGCACGGTATTCGTTGGTTGGGAAAAAATTTTGCCATTTTTTATTCGATTTTCCTCATGGATATCTTTTACACGAGGCCTAGCGATCGCTCTCATATGTTTTGCTACTTAAGATCTGGTTGTTTTGAAAAATCCTTTGCTGCCACAATGGCTAGATTTCATAGATTGCGAAAACATTTTTATAACCTTTCTCTTGATACAGAGCACAAGTCAAAGAGATAAATCTTTAACTTTTCCTTATCAGACTCGTATCTGAGTGGGTCATCATCTTCAACGCATCAATTAACAGTTGACCCGCCGATAACATATTGTTTGGGGGGAAATTTTCAGTGTTTGTTTGTTTGTTTTTACTTTTTCCAAGCGCTTAAGTCATTAACTATGTATCTATCAAATCAGATTTACGATTTATTTTGAAGATTCGAACTTGCAAAAAGGCTATTAATTTGATACTCTACTATCCACAATTTCATAAAAAATGGCTACCATACGTTTACGTCAGCTTTGAATGAATTGGCTGCTCAGATAAATGTTGCCATTATTAGGTAAGTCTTTAGATTTCAATTCATATTTTATAAATCAATAAAACATTTAAGTATTTAATAACGTAAAATGGAATATATATATATATATATATATATATATATATATATATATATAAAACACGAACAAAACAGGAAATAGATGTCCATGACCCTTAAAAAAAGAATAACATATACATACAATGAAAGGCATATATAAGCGATCATACACGTATACATTAATAAAGACACACACATATACACACCCACAAATATTCAAATTTGAAAGTGTTAGTAAACGAATTGAGACTATAAAAATATTACTTACATGGCAATTTATTGCGTATACACCAATCCTATACTTGGGTATATATATATATATATATATATATATATATATATATATATATATATATATATATATATATATATATACATATATATATATATATATATATATATATAGATATATATATGATTCCTTCGCTACATAAGAGTTCTCATGTTTCAAAAACGAGAGCCGCGACAAAATAATTATTGAAATTAAGTTGAATTAAGGTATCGAGTCCCGTTTCATCCTCAAGCAAAAATTTAGGAATAAGCTATCTTGTGGTTTGCGCACAATATAAGCTCTACTTCTGTATGGAGCACTGTCTTTTTAAAAATAAAAACAAAAATACTAAAGAACTCTGGATTATTTACCTAACGTTTTATTTCCTATTTTTCCGCATACCTGCACATTATATATATATATATATATATATATATATATATATATATATATATATATATATGTATATATATATATGTGTGTGTGTGTGTGTGTTTGCAACAGTACAAAAGCGTATTAAGGCATAAAAAACATTTTTTTTTATTATAGGCCATGATAGAGTTAAAATAAAAACACCAGAACTGTTAACGGGGAATAGAAATTATGAAGAACAAGAAAGTCTGTAACGGATGACATGAATAAATTTATTCATGTCATTTCTGATGAGAGCGGACGAAACCGGTCGACTGGTGTTTTTATTTTAAATCTATCATGGCCTATAATAAAAATGCTTAAACACTAATTTTCCATGGAATATTAGTCTTTAATCCTTTTTATTATATCCTTACTCTGTCCTGGACATTGAGTTCTACCTGGATTCTATCCTCTTGGAATTATTTTTATACACACACATATATATATATATATATGTGTGTGTGTATGTATGTATATATATTTATATATATGATTGCATATGTATGTGTATATTTACCACTAATATTATCTACATATATATATATATATATATATATATATATATATATATATATATATATATATATATATATATATAAACTATTTATATTATTCGGACTATTGTCCTCATCTTTGTCGCCATATTTATTACAACGTTTCGGCCGTTGTACGCTCCGGCCTTCTTCAGGCGGTTGGAATGACGAACTGAACCATTTATTTCGCTCACTGGGGTAAACTGTTCTAGTTCCACGTGCCATGTTTAATGGATGTCAGTTGTCAGTTATCTCCTGTTAATTGCCCTTTCAAAGTTCTCCACTGCCTTAACCGGGTATTGAACTCACACAATTCGGGTCATGTCACTGGATCACATGGCCATCACCAGGAGAAATAATCCCTGGTTGTTAGTAGCAGTGAAATATATATATATATATATATATATATATATAATGTTTAATTTTTATTTGCTAAAATATATTTCTTTTACTTCAGTATTGTTATAGACATTATTATACTCTTTTATATGCGACGTTCCTTCAGAACGTGGGTGATTATGGCTCTCTACAACTTCTGCTCCTTTATTTAGGCTAATTATATCTGGTCTATTGTCTTCATATTAGTTGTTAGTATCACAAAGTTTCGAACGGTGATCCCTCCGGCCTTCATTAGGTTCATATCGTTTCGTATAACGTACAGTGAATTCTGAACGGATCTCAATTTTCATGGCGTACGGGACAACATAGTGAATTGAAGTGTTAGTCCATGTATTTAGTAACATAGCAATTTTGATTTCAATCTCTGGGTCGTAATGTGTGTAATTCGACTCGGCGGAAATGGCAAACAGTAACTGAACAGTACTAAAAATAAGAACTAGACGACATCCTTAGATATGGTCATTGGAGCTCGAATAGTCTACACCCGTAAAGACTGTCCAGAATTTCTTGTAGGTTGATTGATATACACCTGATGAAGACCGGAGAGCCGAAACGTTGGGATAACAATTACGAAGGTGACCATAATAGTCAGGATATAATAGGAGTAAATAATGTTAATTCCTCCCCTTTATAGATCTTATCTGTCTATATTATGATTTACTAGCGTTATTGATATTATTCAAATTGTTATCCTGTCCTGGGTAAGACGATAAACTACGTCCAACAGCAAGGCCTCTGATCAGGAGGTTTTGAGGAGCGTGGAACCACCTCTTAATTGCTTGTGTTCCCAGGTCCACCCTGACCCAGGGTGGTAGCACCTGTTATGGTTCCAGCTATGGGCAAATAGTTAACACTCATACTTGTGTAAAAATAGGTTTTAATACAAGAAATAATATGTAATAAAAAAAATGGTTCAAATATATATGTATGCATATACATCTTTTTTACCAAACTATCGTTATGAATTTCAGGATATAGTCAGGGTATAATAAGAGTAAATAATGTTAATTCCTCCCCTTTATAGATCTTAGCTGTTTACATTATGATTACTTGCGTTATTTATATTATTCAAACTGTTATACCGTCCTGGGTATGACGATAGACTACATCCGCGTCCAGGGTAAGACGATAAACTACATCCAACAGCAAGGCCTCTGATCAGGAGGTTTTGAGGAGCGTGGAACCACCTCTTAATTGCTGGTGTTCTCAGGTCCACCCTGACCCGGGATGGTAGCACCTGTTAGGGTTCCAGCTATGGACAAATAGTTAATACTCATACTTGTGTAAAAATAGGTTTTAATACCAGAAATACTTTGTGATAAAAAAATGATTCAAATATATATTTATACATACACACTTTTTTCCCAAACTATCGCTATGGATCTATTTCAACATTTTGTTGGCATTAAATGACCCACTGAGGTTTTTATATGCCATAAAACAAACTAACTGTTGTCATCATCTTCATTGCCATATTCATAAAGTTTTGATATTGAACTCACAACTTTTTGGGTTGTGTCACTGAATCTAACCAACATCTTTATCCACTGGGCCATGTGTCCTTGACAGATATCTGTTTGATTTTTTCGGACTTATAAACCTAATAATTCACAGCATTTTTTACCAGTGCTCATATTGCAATTTTTTCTGTTATTATTATTATTACATTTTTTTACCAGAGCTTTTCTTGCCAATTTTTTGTTATTATTTATAGATCAATTCTTGTCTCTTCACTATCCCCCTCTCACTACACAAGTGCGTTTCGCTGGCTCCTAGCTCTGTCTTTCTTGCGTCCATCATGTCATATAAGTGTCAAATTCTCCAAGCCCTCTTTTCTCATAAGGTGTCCTAAAGATGTCAACTGTCAATCTGTGACAACGTGGGGTGGTTGGCCGGCCGGCCCGCCCGCCGCGCGCTCGGTCGGTAGGTCGGTCGATCGGTCGGTAGGCCGGTCGATCGGTCACCATCGGGACGTGCACCTGTCTCTTCATGCGGGACATCGACCGCAAAATAGGATTCCACTAACAACTAAGTGATCTCGAGTGACCTTAATGTCTTTCTGTTAACATTTTCCTTAAAACGTTGCTTACATTCTCAGTTCATCGTATCCTCAACATCCTTCTGTAGAGCCACATCTCTGTTGCCTCGTCTCCTCTTTTTTCTATAAGCAAATTGTCCAACGTTCACACATAGAAGGGTTTATATGGCGTAGTAGCTAAGCACTCTTGTCTTTGTTTTTAACGGGAACTTCCTTTTTCTTAATACTTTGCTTAGCTTTTTGGAAGCCATTGCTCTTCCAATGCACCTTCGAAATTGTGTCACATCTTCCGTAATGCATTCAAACAAGTGATAGTTATATTTCTGTACTTGCTTTGACATCTACAATTCTAAACTCGCTTCTTAGTCTTCTCTTCTTGCTAACAACCAGACATTGTCTTCTTACAACTGAATGTTCTTTCTTCCAACTCTCCTTATATTACTGTAGTTTCCATTCTGTGTCATAGGTGTATCTTATGTTATTAAGATTGTGCCGACGTATAACAATTTAAGTCTTCTACTGCTCTAAGAATAGCTTTTTCTGTAAAGGTTTATTATATCTTTTGCGAAGACAGTTCCTTGTATTACGTTTCGTTCTGTTTTCGCCGACTCGGTTCATTTTCTATCCCCCTTAGCAGGCAGTTTACTCCCAGTAAATATTCTCGATTGCCCTAATATAATTCTCAAATAGTTTTAAGTTTTCCTAGTTTTTCAAATATGTAAACGGTAGTTAATAAAAAGATTAATTCAAACTTAACGATGCCATCTTCGCATGTTTTAAGGCATGAATTTTCCTCGCTATTTTCTCCGAGATTACTTTCAACTAAATCCGATATCGTTGATTTCCACTCAAGGCAATTTCCAGTAGATATTTCGAATCCATTGCATTCCGTAAAATTCGTAGGAAAACATAATCAAAGAAACCGCCCCAAGAATCTTCACTAAATTTCCTTAAATTCTATGTATATCGCGCGTAAAAATTCTACTTTAAGTTTTCATAAGTGGGCGAGGAAAATGCAATTTCAAATTTAGTTCGCGGAAGAATAATTTCATCACGGATAACCACAGGCTAACCCGTTAATATAGATGGTTGATATTTCAACGTTTTCATGACAAATTATTAAAGTATAAGATATAATAGAAATTATTAAGTTATAAATAATAATTAGAAAGAATAAACTGGAGTCTTGGTTGGAAATCACATCCAAACAGTAATTCGTAATGCGCAAATAATTATCTTAACACGCGAATTCCTTTTGTGTATAACGAGATTTACAAGTGAAAAGAAGACAGAATACGTTTCTTCTCAAAGCCAATGGAGAATCGTTTTAAATGAATGGTGTCTGCTTGCATTCGTGTGATGTCCTCGCAGAAGTAGACAGGGACGCCTGAGAAGGTTTCACACATCCCAGCCGTCGGCAAAGAATTCGCACTAAAATCGTTATTATTCGTAACTTGCTTTTGTCTAGTTTCACGAACTTTCTACGCCTAAGGTTCGGTCCTTGAATATCAGGACACCCGATCAAGGACATTCCACCCAATGACATTATTACCTATTAATCGATCAATGATTTTCTAGATTTCGTTTCTGGTTCTTTTGGTTCCATTTCCTTTTGCGATAATTCTTGTTTTCCTGTTATATATTCTTCTATTCTTTTCTTTTTACTTGAAGCACACATGGCGATGTATTTGTCATGACGGAATCAACTCGCGAAACGTATTCCATTGGGAAAAATACTGGAAAATTTACAATAAGATGTATTCACTTGTTGTAACAGAACTGCTAAGAGTTGCTATTTTTTCTTGAAACTGGAAAGAAACGTTTCCCATTTGAACATTGAGTTGTTTTCGCTTTTATTTGGCGAGTGAATGAAGTTGTCTAGATTCTTTTACGAGTGCTTTTATCTTGATTCTTTCTTGTTTCCTCTCTTCAGATCTTCTTCTTCTTCTTCTTCTTCTTCGCCTTCTTCTTTTTCGTCTTCGTCTTCTTCTTCCTCTTCTACTTCTTTTTTCTTCTTCTTTTACGAGCGTATTTATCTTGATTCTTTCTTGCGTTGAAGTTGCTTCCTCTGTTCAGATCTTCTTCTTCTTCTTCTTCTTCTTCTTCTTCTTCGCCTTCTTCGTTTTCGTCTTCTTCTACCTCTTTTTCTTCGCCTTCTTCTTTTTCGTCTTCTTCTTCTTCCTCTTCCTCTTCGCCTTCTTCTTCCTCTTCTTCTTCGCCTTCTTCTTCTTCCTCTCCTTCTTCTTCTTCCTCTTCTTCTTCTTCTTTCTCTTCTTCTTCTTCTTCTTCTTCTTCTTCCTCTTCTTCTTCGCCTGCTTCTTTTTCGTCTTCTTCTACCTCTTTTTCTTCGCCTTCTTCTTTTTCGTCTTCTTCTTCATCTCCCTCTTCGCCTTCTTCTTCCTCTTCTTCTTCGCCTTCTTCTTCTTCCTCTCCTTCTTCTTCTTCCTCTTCTTCTTCTTATTCTTCTTCTTCTTCTTTCTCTTCCTCCTCTTCGTCTTCTTCTTCATGCCATTCTCCCGTTTCTTTCCTACTGGCTTGAATTTTCATTTCTTTCTTTCTTTCTAACTCCTTTTTTATTATAATTTCCTTCTTTTTCTTTCATCGTTTTCAGTTAAAATTTCGTCCGTTTTGAAAACTTCTTTCATCCCCCCCGCTATAAAAAAAAGAATTACATTCTACGATCCTATCTTTACTTTCTTTCTTTCTATTTCTGATTTCTTAATCTCTCTCTTTCTTAAAACTTCTCTCTCTCTCTCATTCTTTCTCTCGCTCTCTTTTTCTCTCGCTTTTTCTTGCCTATTTTTTGGTTATGTTTGATTTGTTTTCTATCAAACTCAATGGCTTATTTAATACCGAAAGTATTTTTGAATAATATTTTTTTTCAAAAATGTAATGCTTCTAAAAAACTTTCCATAAATATATTGCTGGTATTATAACCTATTTTTTTATACTTTCATAGTGTTCGATCCCTTTTTAGGGGGTAACTATTTGCCCATAGTTATTAGCCGACCAGGTAATACCACCCCGGGTCAGGGTGGGCCTGGCAACACCAGCAATTAAGCGGCGGTTCCATGTCCCTCAAAATCTTCTGATCAGAGGCCTTGCTGTTGGATGTAGTTTATCGTCTTAACCAGGACGCGGATGTAGTTTATCGTCTTACCCAGGACGCGGATGTAGTTTATCGTCTTACCCAGGACGCGGATGTAGTTTATCGTTTTACCCAGGACCCCTATGTAGTTTATTGCCTTACCCAGGACGCGGATGTAGTTTATCGTCTCACCCAGGACGCGGATGTAGTTTATCGTCTTACCCAGGACGCGGATGTAGTTTATCGTCTTACCCAGGACGCGGATGTAGTTTATCGTTTTACCCAGGACCCCTATGTAGTTTATTGCCTTACCCAGGACGCGGATGTAACTTATCGTCATACCTAGGACGCGGATGTAGTTTATCGTCATACACAGTACGGCTATATTTTAATTTTTCCTTTAGGATTTATTTTCCGGACAATATTTTCTTAATCACTCAACTTTCTTTGAAATTTCACAACGTGATTAAATAATGAATTTCTTGTAGGTTGATTGATATACACCTGATGAAGACCGGAGGGCACAACGACCGAAACGTTGGGATAACAATAACGAAGGTGACCATAATAGTCAGGATATAGAATAAATAATGTTAATTCCTCCACTTTATAGATCTTATCTGTCTATATGATGATTACTTGCGTTATTGATATTATTCAAATTGTTATCCTGTCCTGGGTAAGACGATAAACTACGTCCAACAGCAAGGTCTCTCATCAGGAGGTTTTGAGGAGCGTGGAACCACCTCTTAATTGCTTGTGTTCCCAGGTCCACCCTGACCCAGGGTGGTAGCACCTGTTATGGTTCCAGCTATGGGCAAATAGTTAACACTCATACTTGTGTAAAAATAGGTTTTAATACAAGAAATAATATGTAATAAAAAAAATGATTCAAATATATATGTATACATATACATCTTTTTTTACCAAACTATCGTTATGAATTTATTCCGAAAATTTTGTTGGCATTAAATGACCCACTCAGGTTTTGATATGCCATAAAACAAAACAAACAAATTGTTATCCTCATCTTCATTGCCATGTTCATAACGCTTCGGCTGTTATGATATTGAACTCACAACTCTTTGAATCTAATCATCATCTTTATCCACTGTGTGTACTTGGGGGCAGCTGCGTATGAATTTTTGGGGAATTATAAACCTAATGTCTCAACAACCCTTTTTGCCAGTGCTTATATTGCAATATTTGCTGTTATTATTATTATTGTATTTTTTACCAGAGCTTATATTGCCAATTTTTTGTTATTATTTATAGATCTCAGCAATTTTGTTTTTTGACTCCCTCATCCCATTACACAAGTGCGTTTGCCTCTGTCCTTCTTGAATCCAGTATGTCATACAAGTGTCAAATTCTCCAAGCCCTCTTTCCTCATAATACTGTCGGATGTAGTTTATCGTCTTACCCAGGACGCGGATGTAATTTATCGTCTTACCCAGGACGTAGATGTAGTTTATCGTCTTGCCCAGGACGCAGATGTAGTTTATCGTCATACCCAGGACGAAGATTTAGTTTATCGTTTTACCTAGGACGCAGATGTAATTTATCGTCTTACCCAGGACGTAGATGTATTTTATCGTCTTGACCAGGACGCCATTTTTTTTTTAATTGTTACTTTAGGATTTATTTTCCTGGAACTATTTTCTTCATCTCTCAACTTTCTTTCAGTTTCTCCTATTTTCTAAATATATGCAATGTCTTTCACATTCCACAAAGTGACTCATACCAGTAAATACCGTTCTGTGCAAATAGTGATGGCAAATCCAAATTAAATCTTACATCAAAGTGTGAACCGTTTAAGCCGGCTACTTTCATTCGCTTTTGCTTTCCATTTCCATTCCAAAATTATAATGTTGCTAAGCGATATTGAAATTTAAGCCAAATGTTGAAATATAACTCGTGGAAAAATCCGGAATACCAAAACAAAATCACAATGTTACATTTCCCTTATACTAAAGCAAAAATTGGATGTAAATGTTAAAATATTATTATTGAATGGCGTTCATTAAATATTTATTTAAATCAAGTTTGACTCGTTCATCTAAATAAATAGAGAAAATAAAAACAATGATCAGATAACAACAAGAACGTATATATATATATATATATATATATATATATATAATTTCTTACAATTTCTATCATATGTATATCATTGCTTGATCCGGCTTCTAATGCTTCAGTTTGAGCGGCTTGGTGATAGTAGTCGTGGCTACAGGGGGCACAGTCCTATGGTTACAGAGAACTTCAGTTGAGTTCCACCACGGAATATGTGAGCGAGCGGCGCTACATTAAGTCTGATTTGCTATCTCTTCGTCACCGAACAGTTGGTATGGTGTTTGCTTGACAACCTAACTGTAAGGGTTTCAATTCTCGGTAGTGGATGCCCACTGCTGATGAGTCCCAAATATAGGACGAAACGGCCGTCCAGTGCTTTCTGCATTCTGTTGAGGTTTCTTTCAGACTCAATGAATTACTTAATTATATATATATATATATATATATATATATATATATATATATATATATATATATATATATATATATTTCGAACCAAGTCTGTCCTTTCGTCTATGTTTAAAGACGTTCTGCCCTCCCCCACCATATTAATTCCTTTATTTATTATTTTAAATGTAGTTGTGAAATCGACTACATAGGTAGAACGATAGAGCGTTTAGATGTTAGGGTTAAACAGAACGTGTTTGCTAAAATACTCAACAAATTCTTTCGTTTGGTGATACCATTCGAAATACATGTTGGTCTTCTATAGCGGATCACTTGATAAATAATCCGACCTGTACTATGGATTTTAGTGTGAGCTGGCTCTCTGTTTTTGGCCAGAGCACACTCGTTATTCCATCTGAAGGTGTTGGAGACGCTGTTCATGAGGACCAGGCGACCCGATCTTTGTAAACAAAGCGACTGTTTGCTTGGGCTTGCTGTGCTGTGTCTCTAGCATCTTTGGTGTTATAACTTTCTCCTCTCCATTCATTCACATCATCCGCGACAGACTTACTTCTCATAATTTGTTTTCCCGTTTACAGTTCTGACGTGAGGGGACGAAACCGGTCGACTTGTGTTTATGTTTTCGTTTTCAAATTTATCATGGCCTATAGTACAGTTAAAAACATATATATATATATATTTATATATATATATATATATATATATATATATATATATATATATATATATATATATATATATATAAAGCATATTATGTCCAATGTAAACATATTAAAAGTATATTAGTATCCACGTGAGGCGGCAACATAGGAATAATGGCTGTTAGACGGACACTATGTACTTGGGTTTTATGCAGATGAAAATTATGCTGACAGCGTGTCAAAGAATAGGATGTTGGATGTCTATTAAAATTCCCTTCTTGCATTCTCATCTCGATTTTCTTTTTCCCATAACGGATTTGGCTGCCGGAAGCGATGAGCATATCAAGATCTTCCACCAGGACATTCTGTCTAATTCTGCCTAACCGTGAAGGGTGACTAATGCGTGTCCCTACGACGAGGGACCACCTCAATGTGTAGCCGCCAGTGTCTTGAGATATACAAAATAAAACCAATATATTTATTTCGTTTTAATCATCTAACATTTACATTAATTAACTTAAACATAAATGCTCTGCTTAATATTAAATAATATGAAATTGGCATCTAATATATATACATATATATAGAGAGAGAGAGAGAGACAGAGAGAGAGATGCATACATAGATCCATCCATATATATATATGTATGTCTATATATATATATATATATATATATATATATATATATAAGTGAACATTGAAGTCAACACTCAGAGGCGACAGGCTGTTTCATGCTAGACGCAATCGTCAGGTCACGAATGGCGGAGGCGGCAACATAGGAAGAATGACGACTGCGTCTCACATGAAACAGTCTGTCGCCTCTAAGTGTTGACTTTAATGTTCACTTTATATTTACATACGCTCTATCTCTGATATTATCACACCTTAAAACTATATTTTCTCATATATGAGTGTGTGTGTGTGCGTGTGTGTGTTCGTGCGCGCGCGCACGTGTATGTGTGTGTGTGTGTGTGTGTGTGTGTGTGTGTGTGTGTGTGTGTGTGTGCAAATGTAAAAGAACGAAGAGTACGATTTCAGCGTTTAAACATTAATTTAAAACAGGGCTTAATACAAAAGTAAAGCCGTAAATATTTATTTATTATTCAGTGTTATATTAGAACATGCACATACCCACTACAAAACTGGACATCTTGTTTCAACGTCAAACAAACATTTTTAACGTTTCATCAGGTGGGGAATACTACTAGCCTGGTAGCATCATGATTCCCCACCTGATGAGATGTTAAAAAACATTGTTTAACGTTGAAACAAGATGTACACTTTTGTAGTAGGTATGTGCATATTCTAATTCAACACTGCATAATATATATATATATATATATATATATATATATATATATATATATATATATTTAACTAGGGCTAATATTATTTACGAATTTAAATACCCATTAAGGAATTGCATTGCTGATCAATCAAAATTCTTAAATAATTATATAGGCCACACTACAACATGTTTGACAAGCAGACTCACTCTACGCCTTTTTGACCATAGCTCAATTAGATCTCATTTAAATATTCATGGAGTGCTACCCGAAACTATTCGTAACATACTTGTTGACAACACTAATCAAATAGCATCATCTTTAAGCAAAAAAGGCTAAAAATAATGGAAGCCTTATTAATAAAAACAAACAAACCAACACTTAATTAACTTTGAACATGGACACAATATCTTGACCGTGTTTTGAAAAATGAAAACATTTTATAAAACATACATACAACAAACTGTTTCTTATTTAACAGTAAAAATATTTAATCCTTGAAAATTGTAAAATGTATAGACGAAAGCGCTCGGATAAAAAGATCATTCGGACAGTTTTTGTATAATTTATCATATGAAAAGAAAAAAATATTAGATCGCATGAAAAATTGTATAAAATACTAAATAAAAACACCTTGTCTGTCGTTTTTTCATGAAATGTGCAGAAGGATTGCTGCCTAAATACACAAATATATATATATATATATATATATATATATATATATATATATATATATATATATATATATATATATAAGTGAACATTGAAATCAACACTCAGAGGCGAGAGGCTGTTTCATGCTGCATGCAATCCTCTGGCCACGAATGCTGGATATTTTCTCGGCTATTTATATATATCGGTCAGTGGTGCATTGTGGGAAATCTATTACTGGCGGTTATTTTTTAGGGGGTGGCTAGTTTATTTATTTATTTTCCTTTTTTCATATTTTCATTTTGTATTATTTATTCTATTTGGTTTTTGAAGTTTTATTAACGTAGTAAAAACATTGGCGTGGATTTGCTTAGGTCGCTTATTTAATAGTTTGCTTTGGTCTCGGAAGATAATTAAAACTATTTATTCGTCGAATGCTTAGATTGCTTGACATAGTCTATTCTGTTATTTTGGCGGGGGGCACTTTTTAATTTATCTATTCATTTATTTATTTATTTGGATTGATTATTTTTACTTGTTTTTGCTAATTTTTCTTAGTTCTAACGGTTCTAAAAATAAACTGACACAAAATGTTTATATTATCCAATGAAACACAAACACACACACACACACACACACATATATATATATATATATATATATATGTTTCATTGAAAAATATAGACATTTTGTTTCAGTTTATATATATATATATATATATATATATATATATACATGTTTCATTGAATAATATAGACATTTTGTGTAAGTTTATATATATATGTGTGTGTGTGTGTTGTTCATTGAATAATATAGACATTTTGTGTCAGTTTATATATATATATATGTGTGTGTGTGTGTGTGTGTGTGTGTTTTTCATTGAATAATATCGACATTTTGTGTCAGTTTATATATATATATATATATATATATATATATATACATGTGTGTGTGTTTTTCATTGAATAAAATAGACATTTTGTGTCAGTTTATATATATATATATATATATATGTGTGTGTGTGTGTGTGTGTGTGTGTGTGTGTGTTTGTGTGTGTGAGTGTCTATATGTGTGTGTGTTTCATTGAATAAAATAGACATTTTGAGTCAGTTTATTTTCATACTGATCCTTTCCAGATGTCTAAACAGTTTCTTGTGTGACGCGGCACGCTGGTGGGGAATCACTGCCCTAGAGCAATACTACGGCGTTACTGCAGATCACAATCACGCGGCATCGTTATTTTATACTTTCACGTTTACTCTTGCTTATTTGGCTAAGACGAACTTAACGCCGGAGTCAAACAATAGACCCAAGCGGACATTTTCGGTTTTTAAGCGCATTGTCAGCTCAATTATATATTAACTGTATAGTAGCGTGGTCTGATTCAAAGAAATGTGTCCCCCTAGAAGAATTAACGGTTCTATGGGAAGAGAACAGGAAAGAGGAGCACGAACAAATGATAAACCGCTGCGGTCCGACCGCGTGGAAAAGGGATGGACATGTCATATGCTACTTATTGAGGTCGGGTGCCGTGGACTCCTTGGACGGTCAATCGTTTCCTTCCTTTCCAACACAATGCTATTTCCGATGTGAAACCCATCAGTTTACTTTCCAGTCTACGTCATTGATAACGGTTGCTACGAGAGCGTAGGGTATTGGTTAACGATCAAAAGCAAGCACTTTTAACGCAACGTTGAAAATCTGATTTCCAGTTGAAAAGAAAAGAAAAAAAAATCATTGCAAGAGACTGAGACATCTACACAAAAACAACAATACCCTGTCCGGTGGCAAAAGCTGTTGGTGGCGCCAAGATTGGCAGTACGCCCTTAGTCAGTGAAACTAAGTTACCTCCGCTGGTTGGTGACTGACGAGGGCATGATATCGCGCGTGATTTCACCCGTTGTATGTAGAACAAAAACTACGTTAATGTTTTCCGTCCATTGGCAGAAAATTAAAAATGTTCACATTTTTAATTTAATAAAGAAATATTGGCGTGCGTTTAGAGACACTAGTCTCAAGAGATGAGCTGAAATTAACAAAAACAGCTTAAATTTCGCATATAATCCATTTTGAGACTTCCTTTGCCAGAAATGAACTAAGCAACCCTAAAACAGAAATAGAGGTTTAGTTCATGGTTTTCTGATAAATATAAGGAGAGTTAGGACAAAGACTGATATTTGGTACCAGGCTCATGGTACCAAAAACGAGTAATAATCGGTTTAATGTATGAGAGGAAGTGAATATGTTTTAAATATCAATGTCATTGGTCCTAACCTGGCATCTCGGCTTCAGTTTCGTTTCCACCGGTGTAATGTAGCTTCTCTCTTCCTTTTCTATAAATATTTTCATGGTGATTACCCTGGTAAACTTTCCTCTCTGGTACCGAGACTTTATTAATTTAAGCGCAGTACTCGACTGGCGGCGAGGTCTCATCGATTTATAGCCGAGTTGGCTAGACGTAACCGTAAGTTCTTTGCGAACATTTTCTTTTCTCGCACTTCTCACTTGTGAAACTCTATTCTGGCTTTTTAGCTTCTAGTCAACTTTGATGTACAAAAATTTAAATGCAATTCTTAACTCTAGAACACTAACCATGGGTATATAGTTCCCAGCGCAAATTTTCCTATTTTTAATTACAATTTTCAGGACCTGATTTTCTTACCTAAATAATGTTTTTCAGTTCCTATTAATGTTAACTAAAAGTACAACGTTTGAAGTGCCTGCATGTAAAATATTTCAAATAAAAATTTATATTTAATATTTTTTTTGATATTTTCAAAATCGGGTATGATATACCCATGGTTAGTAGTGGGGTAATTTTAATTGATGGTTAGTGTTCTAGGGTTATTCCTTGTTCTTTTGTTGTTCTCTCTCCTTAATAATGTTTTTCTTCTCATATTCTTTTAAACTCAATAACCCCTTGCATCTTAGTGGCTTTATTGCCTTCCTTGGAGTGAAATTATTAATAAAAATCTTGTTGACATCATTTTCTTACAATTTGGTATTTAAATTATTTTTGATATATTTGGGAACATATAGAGGAAAAGCTTTTGTTGGTGGAATATCTGTTAGCGTTATTTGAATTTAGGAGGTCATTGGCAAAAAAATCAGGCAAAATATTAAAAAAGAATGTATTAATTTCACTGAATTTTGTATTTTAAGACCACAATGCACTCGGTAATTCTTTAAAAAGGGTATCGATGTAAATCATTCTGTCATGCTTAACAAAGATTTCAGTAATATTGCTATAAAAAAAAAACAAGCAGTGAAAAGCTAATTATCCAGAACTGATCACCTAAAAGTAAGAGTTTTGAAAAGTGAGAGTTTTGATTAATCGCAAACTACAATAACTTGAATAATGCTTGGATTTAGGACCAAGTTAAACCAGTTCTAAAACCCTGAGACTACCTACTTTCACACGAGATTTCATACGAGATATATCACTTGAGAAATGTTCTTAAGCTACAAAAAGGTCTCTTGCGCGCCCACTGCTTGACGGAAAGAGGCGAAATCTCTTCTGGTTTTTATATATTTTTTTCTTGTTTCTTTCGGTTTTACTACTAGGTACAAACAATTCTGAAACATGACATTGTGCGGTATGAAGTTTCACGAGCTTGCTTCGCAAACCATTTTTTCAAGTGTAGTGGCTTTGATTCTTATCAGATGCCTTAAGGCTGTAGTATGTGAAGCGTAAACTAGAAAGGCAACACACATATATGCTTTTAAGACAAAGACAAAAATTCACTTGAAAGGTGTGAACTATTATGGGTTTTTCTCATTACTATATCTTGTTTTCTCTGCTTAATGTGCACCTTAAGGCATTTGGTTTTATTTCATTGGTACGCCTCGCTCATTCGCTCTCTCTACCTGTGAGTGTTTGCCGTGGCCCTGCTGGACGTGGGTGATCATGGCTATGCAAGTTTCCTACATTTTCTTGTTCTCAGAAATATTTTCTCACTTTTCTTGTCTTTCCTTCCTCCGCAAGTCATCTTTGCTGTTGCTTTCATTGATTCATTGACTTGTGTTTTGTTTACGGGTTGTCAACACTGTTTGGGTTATTTAAAGCCAAAACATATTTTCAATTTTAAAAATAATCCTTCTTTTTGTAAGTGAATATTGAATTCCCAATTTAGCGGTGTGATAAAACTGATTTTTCCAGATACAAGTCCATCCTTCATTTCGCCCCATAGCATACCCTTAAGTGTATACCGTTCTTAAGTGTATACCGGGCGCAAGTAAATGCAGCAAATTTGACCGGAACTCGAACTTGGCTCTCTAATTTCTCAGTACGAGCCGCTACCTATTACAGCACCCGCACATCCCAACACTCGTTGCATGTATGGGTTTACAAATGGGGTTGCTACATTAGGTTTTCTTTACTCTTTGCAATCATACGCTTAGTTTGCATATAACTGTGGGGCAATCACTACAATAGCCAACGCTGAAGTATGTTTTAACGTTGCAAACTTACGTTTCTAAAGTCTTTGCTGAGTGTCAAGTAGTCTAATAATATTTCGAGTCTCAACCTGGGAAATTGGAGAAGTTGAAAATGATATTAAGCTGAACCCCCAGTGGGCCATCCTCCAGGCAGTACTTCTCGTCCCGTAGGGGCCTGGGATCATTACCCGGCGCCTAAAGCATTCCCAAAAGAGGAAGTGCCGAGGGCTCTTCAGCAATTTCCCAACGCTGTTGATGTTATACCATTTTAAACTGACATTGTGTGTTTTGGTACCGACGTGGGTGCACTGAAAATGCCCCTGGGGAGTCCACAAGCGTCTTGGATGCCCCTAAACCAAATGTTTCATTTTTTTTTTTTGCTTTGCCATTTGCCTTTCTCCATTTAACCCATTTTCTCCGCGATCATTACGTGTTTGGTTAGGTTTGGTTTGGTTTGGTTTGGTTAGGTTTGGTTTGGTTTGGTTTGGTTTGGTTTGGTTTGGTTAGGTTTGGTTTGGTTTGGTTTGGTTTGGTTTGGTTAGGTTTGGTTTGGTTTGGTAGGTTTGGTTAGGTTAGGTTTGGTTTGGTTTGGTAGGTTTGGTTAGGTTTGGTTTGGTTTGATAGGTTTGGTTTGTTTTACTGCATATCAGTGAGTTATT
>OZ038498.1:7494120-7524120 GCA_964036315.1 Acanthosepion esculentum | reverse complement strand
ATTTGTACTAATGCCATTTGTTTATGTTTTTTTAATATTTCTTTTTAACGAGATTTTGCTGCATTCTTTTATAACATAGTTGACTTTTTCATTTTTTTATCCATCAAAGCAACATTTACTTTTGGGGGGGGATTTGTCTATTTTTGCTTAGAGAGATAGAAAGAGAAAGAGAGGGAGGTAGAGAGAGAGAGTTTGGGAAACACACACACACGTATATTTTTTTTAGTGAAATTGGAGTAGATTTGAATAGCGAAATTAAATCAGAGCATTTTGTTTACTGATGGGGAAATCTGATCTTTTTTTTTTTTTTTTTTTTTTTAAGCATATCACCCCGAGCAAGGCCGGTGGCCACTATCACGCAAGGGGTTACAGAAGGATTGGAGGAAGAGCAGATAGGAGTGGTAAAGGAAGGGATGTGGAGAAAGAGAAGGACGGAGGGCCGATCGAGGTGGGGAGGTTACGGGAGATATAGAGCGAGAGCAGATAGGAATGGAAGATGTCAGGAAGTGGATAGATCAAGGCAACTGGAGATGACGATTGACGCTACACTTAAACCGTTGGAGATTGTATTTTTCAGGGAAACAGTAATAGGGAAGGGAGTTCCATAGGCGAGATGTGCGAGACATGAAGCTATTGGAGTAGAAAAGACGTCTACACCTAACAGTTTCAACGGTGAAGGGGTGGGAACGGGATGCCAGCCTCGTAGGACGCTTGAATTCACGAGGCTTAGGGACAAGTGAAAGCAACTCCTCAGAGCAATTACCGTGGAAGTACTTGTAGAAAAGGCAGAGTGATGCAACATTGCGTCTTTGAGAAAGCGACTGCAGACGAGATGACAGATCAGGGCCAATCACATTGCATATCCGTCTGTGAATCTTATCAAGAACCCCGAGGCAACACGCAGGGGCCCCAGACCATAAATGGCAGCAATACTCCATGCAAGGTCGAATGGTAGACTTATAGACTTGGAGGATCGATTCAGGGGAGAAGAATTTCCTGGCTCGGCACAGGGAACCAACTTTTCTAGCGGTGGATTATGCAATTGACTCGATGTATTTGTTCCATCTCAGATCAGCGGACAGCGTGAGACCGAGCAGCCGTAGAGAGGAACTCTCGAGAAGTTGGTCATCAGACATTCTGATGGGATGCAGGGATGGGTCCTTGTGGTGGTTAATGGAGAGCAATTTTGTTTTAGAGGCGTTAAAGTTGACCATCCATTTCTCTCCCCAGTCCACAACCGATTGGAGGTCCTTTTCAATTTGAGCTGCCAGGTTAATTTTGTCCGCCTCAGTAGATTTGTGCTTGAGGCAGGAGTAAATAGCAGTGTCGTCAGCGTAGATACCGACTTGGGAGTCTATGGCGTCTGGAAGGTCATTTATATATATGAGGAACAGAGTAGGGCCAAGGATGGAGCCTTGAGGAACACCAGCAGTAGTGGGATAGGAGTTGGAGAAGGATCCACTGAGAACAACCTTCAAATCCCGGTTTGATAGGAACGATTGAATTAGGTCAAACAATCGACCTGTGATACCATAACCCCGGAGCTTGCGAAGGAGGCCGGCATGCCAAACCCTATCGAATGCCTTGGAGATGTCAAGGGCCACGGCACGGGATTCGCCGTTACTATGGATAGCTTGGTAGACAAATTCAGTGATGGCCGTAAGCACATCGGCAGTAGACCGGGCAAAGCGGAAACCATACTGCTTGTCTGAGAGCAGATCGTGGGATATCAGGTGAGTAGTCACTTCAGCGTTGATAATGGCCTCGAGGACTTTGCCGAAGATGGGAAGGAGACTGATAGGACGGTAATTAGAAGGGTTGGAGGGGTCGCCAGAGTTCTTAAAGACAGGAACAATGGTAGAGGACTTCCAGCAGTCAGGAAAACAGGAGTCCTTGAGGCAGCGGTTGTACAATTTAGAGAGGGCAGGTGCCAGTTCAGGTGCGCATTTCTTCAGGACAATGGCTGGTATTCCGTCACCGCCGGTAGCCTTGTGGGGATCTAAGTTAGAAATAATAATGCCCAGTACCGACGACGGGGTTATGTGCAAGCCGTCCAGTAGGGCCTCAGTTCTGGGAGGGAAGTCGAGCAAGGGTACCCCAGAGGAGTCAAGCATAGAATTGGAAGAAAACTTTCGAGCGAAGCATTCGGCCTTGTCGGCAGAGGTGTCAGGACCTCAAACTGATTGAACAGTGGAGGAATGGAGTGTTTGTTACTATTCAGAACGCTCTTGCAGAGGCGCCAATAGTCCTTGGAGCCAAATTTGCGGGATGCAATACGTTCCTTCATCCGAGCTGCAAATAGTGCCTTGGCATTGTCGAGGGTACGCTTACACTCATTGCGTGCAGAGGTAAATAGACGTCTGTTGAAGTCGGACATGTCACTACGAAAACGGTGGAAGAAGTGGTTCCTATGGGCAATGGCGGCTGAGCAAGCAGCTGTGAACCAGGGGGAGGAGCGCGGTTTGACCTTGAATTTCCTGGAGGGGATGAAAGCTTCGATACCGGCTTTGATCCAGGAGGAGAACTCAGAAGCACAGTCATGAGTGGGGAGCTTAAATACAGCATCCCAGGGGACATCGCGGAGGAAGTCCCGAAACGAGTCCCAGTCAGCCCGTTGGTAGCAGAAAGTGGTTCTGGTGGTAGGAGGTTCTTTGCAGGGGGTGGGGCTGAAGGAGATACTAACAGACACGACAGCATGATCGGAGTTACCGATAGGACAGAGCTGCGTGGCACTACACGACTCAGGGATGGAGGTAAAACACAGGTCGAGGAGTGAGGGCTTACAGTCACGATTGTAGGAAAAACGCGTGGGGAAATCGATTATCTGGGTGAGGGATTGAGAGATTGAAAAGTTAAGAGTATGAACGCCAGCGAGGTCAGTGGTAGCGTTCTGTAGCCACTGGTTGTGATGGGCGATGAAATCACCAAACACAAATATGTGAGCGGACGGATGGACAGAGAGGGCCTTATCAACGCTGTCAGAAATGACATCGAGTATCCCGCAGTCCTGAGAGGATGGAGAGCGGTAGAGGAAGAAAAGATAGCTTACAGCATTGAGAAGAGATAGGCGGAGACATAAGTAGGAATGATCCGGCGATTCGAGAGAGGTCTCTCTAGCCAGAGGGAGATGGTCCTTGACGTAGACACCCAGACCATGCATGTGGGTTAGAGAGTCTTTTCTGAGGAGTGGGAGGTATCCAGGGATCGAGAGATCGGAGGAAGGGATAGAGGAGTTAAGATTGGTCTCACACAGGGCGAGTATATCCGGGCACTTAGCTATGAGGAAAGACTCAACGCTGCAGAAGTTGGTTCTAATGCCGCGGATGTTAGAGAAGGAGATATTTAGAGGTTTGGGTGATTTTTGGAAGGCTGGTTTAGAGGGCAGAAGTTGTACCCATTGAATCTAGGTCATCAGAAGACAATGAAAATGGTCGAAATAATTTTTATCGATTAAAAATTGAAATAGAGCTTAGTAAGCTAGAAGGAACTTTGGAATTCACATGATTTTGGTTGAAGCAGCCAGAACCCCGTGATAATCGCGTGCGAAGTAGTAGGGCCGAGAGTCAGTTATAATCAGCCGGGTTTATCTATATAAACGCGTAGTTATGCTGAAAAAGGCAGACTGGAGAAAATTCTTGAAGAGAGAAAAGAGATGATGTCAATTTTGTGGGGACACCTTGTATATATTTGTTTAGCGATATCGAAGAAATTTTGTTTACGTGTGTGGGTGTCTATTTGTAATAGTTTGAAACATCCTGATTTGTCATTGCCAAAGTTGACTTTTTGAGCATGTTGGTATTACGGCCACATCACGTTATAGCAGCAGTTCCTGTCCGATCACAGAAGCAACTTCTAGGGTGGTTAGTACCTAGATGGGTGACTGCGTGGAAATATCCATTGCACCACCAGCACCTCTTATTCGAAAAAGTTCACCCATCGAAGTACTGGCCATATTCGATGTTGCTTAACTTCATTGATCATACGGGAACTGGTGTTAAATAGATGGCAGAAGTAGGAAAAAAAGGGAAGGCAAAGGGTTAAAGCTTCAAAACGAGCATGATCACTCGTTTTCGGAAAGGATATGTCATATAAAAATTTATGAATAATTTTAATAATGGTGATAAAGATGGATACTTGGCATTTTCGACGTAATATCTAATCTCCTATATAGCAGTGAAAGCGAGACTTGCAGAATACGAAGGGACTTATAGCAACAGAAATATGGCTATTACTTTAAAATCCTGGTGGCAAAATTAGCTTATAACGAAATATTCGGCTTTCCTTGATCAAAAAGGCAGTACTATTGCCGGTTGTAATTTATAAGATCTTCAACCCTAAAACAATTTTTCAGAAAAATAGGTTTCTCAAGTCCAGTGCATGTTATCACACTTTCCAGTTTGTTCCCATCCTATCTTTTTATTTAGTGTGAAATGTCAACATTTTTATTATGTCATTATTTTCCTCATCTTGAGTCCAATGGCTGTTATCGCTCTTTCCAGTTTGTTCTCTTCCTATCTTTTTATGTAGTGCGGGATATCAACATTTTTATTATGTCATTATTTTCTCTCCCAGTTATATCTATTATCCATTTTAGCTTCTTCTTTTGTTGAAGATCCTGAAGTGATAATTTTTCTCATATTTGGTACAGCTTTTTGCTCCTGATTCTTTAGCGCCAGTCCACAAGGTTCGAAGAAATGTGGTTTTCATCAAGATCCACAAGCTACATTGGCTCAAAGCTTTTTTTAACCATTGATCTTAGAAAGCGTTTGCAGGCAGCTGACAGTTTATATATTTCTGAACAGGTTTGAAGCCATGCATGATATCAATATGAAAGTCTCGATCTGACGAGTCTATTTAAGAACATGTCTCGAATTTTTCAGGTTAGAGTTTTCTGTTGTTGTAGCAGCTTGCAGTGTTTGGCAAAACTAGCCCCGACACAATCTCATCTATGCTCATTTTCCTTATATTCTATACTAAATTTGGTATAACTAATCCATACACCGAGGTGTTTGAAGTGTACAGTATTTGATTATACAATATAAACGATAAGGAAGGATATTTGGTTTCGTGTGGTTTGCTTTGTTTTTTGGCATATCAACCTAAATGGGTTATTTAATGCCGACATTTTTAGGATAGATTCGTATGAATAGAATATGTATTCTTTGGTTTAGATTGGTTTGGTTTATTTTGTTTTACGGCATATCAACCTCAATGGGTTATTTAATGCTGACAACATATTAGGATAGATTCGTATGAATAGAATATGTATTCTTTGGTTTAGATTGGTTTGGTTTATTTTGTTTTACGGCATATCAACCTCAATGGGTTATTTAATGCTGACAACATATTAGGATAGATTCGTATGAATAGAATATGTATTCTTTGGTTTAGATTGGTTTGGTTTATTTTGTTTTACGGCATATCAACCTCAATGGGTTATTTAATGCTGACAACATATTAGGATAGATTCGTATGAATAGAATATGTATTCCTTGGTTTAGATTGGTTTGGTTTATTTTGTTTTACGGCATATCAACCTAAATGGGTTATTTAATGCCGACAAGACTTTTATTGCTGGTAATATTATCTTTTCAAAAAGTATTTTTCGTAATATTTTTCCAAAAATGTAGTGCTGGTAATATTTTTTTTAAATATATTGCTGGAAATATGTTTTCCTAAAATGTATTACGTGTAATATTTTTTTCTAAAATGTGCTGTTGGTAATAATTTTTTTCAAAAATGTATTACTGGTATTAAAACCTATATTTACACTTTCATAGTGTTTTGATCCCAGTTTAGGGGTTAACTATTTGCCCATAGCTGGGACCCTATCAGGTGCTACCACCCTGGGTCAGGGTGGACATGTTAAAAACAACAATTACGATGTGGTTGCGCGCTCCTCAAAAGCTCCTGATCAAATGCCTAGCTATTTGGATGTAGTTTATCGTCTTACCCAGGACACCAATGCGTTTTATCGTCACGCCCAGGGCGGAAGGAAGTTTTACAAGAACTTAAAAGAAACTTACAATCAAAAACCTAGAGCTGACATTTCTAGGAAAGACTGAAGAAAGATGGAACGGAAAATCTAACACTCACAGGACAAATTGAAGGCGATGAAAACAGTGGGTAACCTATTTAACGAGTTTGTGTGAATGGATGGCATAATAAAATGAAACAGGGATGCTAAAGAATAAAAAAGATTTCTTTTCTTTTTATGTGACATGTCCTTTCAGGACGTAGGCAATCATGGATCTCCACCTCCTTCTATCGTTTGCAGCTCTTAATAAGTTCCTTCACTCTGCTACAGGCCCAAGACCACGTTCTGTCATCCACTTGCTTAAGCCCGCCAGGTATGTCACGCGTTGTTTTCCCTTGTCTCTCTTTCCATCTATTCGACTCGTGAGTATCTGATACCCCAGGCCCTCCTTCAACGTTCCGAAATGTATTCGGACATAAAAGCTGACTTTGAGGTCAACGTACTAGCTTCGACCACAATTAGAAACCGATCAGCCTATTCCATTTTATCGGAGCATAACCATTACGTCACCAAACAGGAACATCATAAAGAACATCGTATTTATCCCAGCAGCCTTTTACCTTTTATCTGTCAGGAATTATTTTAATGTTACTACTAATTTGGTCACTTGACTGTAAATCCATATTTCGCTAAGAGGTATTGCATGATGTTAGCGATAATTGCCAGATTTCCACAGATATTGGTGGGGGGCAGGAATCCCACCATGAACTTGAATCGTATCCTGTCCAATGTAGCCCGCTCCTGCGTAGTTATTGATTTCTATATTGATTTGAAATCATCTCGCGTATTGCTCCCTATGAAGCTATTTTTACTAATGTTCCATCTTTATGTTGAGACATAGGAATATATCTTAGCATAAAATGGAGTTGCAGTCAATAGAATTAAAATCCAGTAAATATATATATATATATTGACCACTTGATATAGCTTCTATATATTTCTGGGTCCATTAGGAATTTTCCGTTAACTTAATTATCCTTAGGATATGCTTTTAGCGAAACGTTTATCGATGGAGGAAGAGAAAGAGGCGAGCCGAGTTCAAATTCGGGCCTGGTCTGTTAGGTTCAGTTTCGGCACTGAAGCCGTTTAGAAAACAGGAGACCATTTCTTTCTCCATCCGTAGATAAGAAAGTAGTAAAGTAGACTGGGCTATCTAGCTTTGGAAAGGCGAAGCACTATTGTAGAAGTCATAACAATTCGCTGATAGTAAAGTAATTTATGAACAGATATGCTCTTCTCTTACGTTCTAAATGGATATGGCATCTGAAAAAACATTGTCCTTATCATTTTCAATTTGACTTCATAAATAGCTGAATTATCCTTTAAGCAAGGGAAACTGGCAAAAGCAGATGATAAAGATATTACGTCAGCCTGCTACCGTCTCTCTAGCAATACAATCGATTGTATAACCGCTATCATTGGTGCTTCTGGGCCATCGTAAATTAACATAGCGATTTTCCTGAAGAAAGTAACGCTCAAAATTAGAGAAGGGATGGTGTTCCGGCGGGGCTCGAAACAATGGTTTGGGACCGACAAAAAAGCTATTAAATCTGATTCTTTTTTTGTTATATTCTGTCCTTTCTTTTCGTCTATATCTTCTTTATTTCTGTCTTTTCCTTTCTTTGTGCTTGCTTCCTTCTTTATCCCCCATCCGCCATGTATTTTCTTGTCAACGAGTTACAGTCATTCGGCGTCCATTCGATCAATAATACTTCCTCTCTATCTATCTATCTATCTATCTATCTATCTATCTCTCTATCTATCTATCTATCTATCTATCTGTCTGTCTGTCTGTCTGTCTGTATGTTCATATCTGTTCATATCTGCATATCTATCTACCTATCTGTCTGTCTGTCTGTTCATATCTGCATATCTATCTATCTATCTATCTATCTGTCTGTCTGTCTGTCTGTCGGTTCATATCTATCTATCTATCTATCTATTTATCTATCTAAATCTGTTCACTTGTATCTGAGTTTGTTCAGATCTATCTATCTATCTATCTATCTATCTATCTATCTGTTCATATCTGCATATCTATCTACTTATCTGTCTGTCTGGCTGTCTGTCTGTTCATATCTATCTATCTATCTATCTATCTATCTATCTATCTATCTGTCTGTCTGTCTGTTCATATCTATCTATATATCTATCTATCTGTCTGTCTGTCTATTCATATCTATCTATCTATCTATCTGTCTGTCTGTCTGTCTGTCGGTTCATATCTATCTATCTATCTATCTATCTATCTATCTGTCTGTCTGTCTGTCTGTTCATATCTACATATCTATCTATCTGTTCATATGTACATGGTGCGATGCATAAATTGTCGTCTAAATGACGCAAAAATTAAAATCGCACTGATATATCATTTTAACATATATATTTACCAAAATTACACAATAAATATCTTGAAATACTAAATAAAATCGCCATTACCTTCAGCTACTGCCTCCAGATGCCTTTGGAATCCCCTGCAACTCTTCTCGGTAGTCACCTTGTTTAAGTCGATCAATGCTGTCATAATCTTTACTTTCAGTTCATCATTCGTGCTACAAGAATATTTGTTGGTCTCTGGCTCAACTGCGCCTCACACTTAATAATCAAGAGTGTTGAAGTCTGGGGAGTTAGGGGGTCAGATGTAATGGGTAATGTGTTCACAGAAATTGCCTGACAGCCATGACTGCGTTCTCCTGTTTGTGTGACATGGTGCAGAGTCCTGTTGCCGGACGTAGTGTCTTCCAGCAGTCACCCTCTTGACCCACAACCTCCTCATGGCACTTGATGTATGACTCAGTGTTGAGTCAGAGTCCTTCATCATCAAATTCGGGAGTTCTTTTCTTATCAGAAGGACCAGAGTGAGTTTTCCGAGCTGCCGTACATCCGTAATTATCATTAGACACATCTTTCCAAATCCTTTGCAATGGCATCAAATTGACTTTGAAACACTTCTGAAATATTGGAACTTAAATCTGTCTATCTATCTATCTATCTATCTATCTATCTATCTATCTATCTATCTATCTATCTATCTATGTGTCTGTCACTGTTTGTTCACATCTATCGATCGATCGACCTATCTATTTATTCACATTCTATCTATCTATCTATTTATCTATCTATCACCATTTACTCATATATATATATATGTTCATATGTATCTATCTCTCTCTCTCTCTATATATATATATGTTCATATCTATCTATCTATGTCTCTATATATATACATATATATATATATGTTCATATCTATCTATCTATCTCTCTCTATATATATATGTTCATATCTATCTATCTATGTCTCTATATATATACATATATATATATATACATATATATATATATATATATGTTCATATCTATCTATCTCTCGCTATATATATATATATGTTCATATCTATCTATCTCTCTCTCTTTATATACATACATATATATATATATGTTCATATCTCTCTCTCCATATATATATATATATATATATATATGTTCATATCTATCTAGCTATATATATATATATATATATATATATATATGTTCATATCTATCTAGCTATATATATATATATATATATATATATATATATATATATATAGAGAGAGAGAGAGAGAGAGAGAGAGAGAGAGAGAGAGATAGAGTAGCGGCCATAATATAAAAAACGGAAACAACAAAGACATAAATATGTGTATTACTTAAAAAGTAATGCATGATTAACAATTAAATTTTTACCGAATAAAGATTAGGGTGTAATGCATAAATATTATACAAAGTTACAAAAATTTACATAATAGTTTTTTTTTTTTTTAAATAAAGATTAAATGGAACAAAGGAAATAAGCTACTGGACAAAATTTAAGGAACGATGTTAATAATTTGCATAAACTTTTAATTTACATTGTTAAAAAACTCGATGGAGCTTTTCAACAATAAGTAAAAGTTCATTTCTCATTAGGACTTTATTTTTAAGCAATATGGCAAATTCTACACGCAAAACGCTCTCTTTTGAAGAAAGAAAAATCATTATCGCTAACTATCAAGAACAAAAAGTCAATTTCAGAAATTTCTGATATTGTTCATAAGTCTAAAAGTGTCGTTCATCGTGTAATTACCAGGTATAAAACCGATAAAACGTCAGATGCAAAACCAAAAACCGGCAGACCTCCAAAAACATCGCAAAGAGAAGATCGAAGAATTGTTAGAATATCTACAAAAACCGTTTTGAAACTGCTACATCAATTGCCCGTAAATTTAATGAAGAGACAGATAATAAGATCTCAAGGAAAATGGTTGCTCGCAGGTTAAAAAATGCAGGATTGCATGCCCGTATTCCAGCTTCGAAGCCTCTCATTTCAAAGCGAAACCAAAGGGCACACCTGGAGTATGCGAGAGAACATGTTGTTTGGACTGACGCACAATGGGATACAGTTCCTTTCAGTGACGAGTCCAAGTTTACTATATTTGGTTCTGAGAGCAAAACTTACGTACGCCCTAGAGCAGGTGAAAGACTGTCTTCTCAATGTGTCAAGAGAACCGTTAAGTTTGGTGGCGGCAGTGTGATGGTGTGGGGAATGATTTCACGTGCAGGAGTTGGCCCTATCATCCGCGTACATGGCAATATCAACGCTGAGATTTTTAAAAGTCTTCTTCAGCAACATGCGGTACCAAGATTACACCATAATCTTTATGAATCTCCTATTTTCATGCAGGACAATGCACCTTGCCACAAGGCTCGGAAGGTTATGGCTTTATTTGAAGAAGAAGGAATTGCCCTAATGAAGTGGCCAGCCCAGAGCCACGACCTGAATCCAATAGAAAATGTTTGGAAGATAATTTGAGAAAGGGCTCAGAAAATGGGAGTTATTGAAAGACGAATGGGAGGGAATTACTGCTGCAAGACATTAATTAGATCATGTGGTCGACGATGCAGAGAAGTCATTGAAAATAAGGGGATGTTTACCAAATATTAAATTTTGTTGATATTTTGTTCACAATCAAGTATTAACAATATCGTTCCTTAACTTTTGTCCAGTAGCTTATTTCCTTTGTTCCATTTAATCTTTATTTAAAAAAAAACTATTATGTAAATTTTTGTAACTTTGTATAATATTTATGCATTACACCCTAATCTTTATTCGGTAAAAATCTAATTGCTAATCATGCATTACTTTTTAAGTAATACACATATTTATGTCTTTGTTGTTTCCGTTCCTTATATTATCGCCGCTACTGTACATACATATATATACATACATACATACATATATATATATATATATATATATATATATATATATATACATATATATATATATATATATATATATATATATATATATATATATATGTTCATATCTCTCTCTCTCTCTCTCTATATATATATATATATATATATGTTCATATCTCTCTATCTATCTATCTAAATATGTTCATATGAATCAGCCTGTTCATATTTCTCTATTCATATCTAGTTTATCTGGTCATATTTATCTGTACATTTATATATATATGTGTGTGTATGTGTTTGTGTGTGTGTGTGTGAGAGAGAGAGAGAGCGGGGGAGCAAGGGAGTGATAGATAGTGAGTGAGTGAGTGAGTGAGTGAGTGAGTATGTTGATATCCACCTTCGCTCCCTCCCACCCTGATAGCAAATATAAAAGAATACGCGGGGAGCTACTTCGATAGAAATGGTCCAAGACAGGTGTTTGGACAAATAATATCTGTTAAGGTAAAACCTTTAAAAACCAAGTTTAGAATGAATCATTTTGTTCTAACAGGCTCCCATATTTCTAAATGGAACTCAACACCGTATACATAAGTAATAGATTCTATTAATCTGCATCTTGCGTGTTCTCTCTATTACTCGAAACCATTTGCAGCACGATCAGAAGCTAATTGCAAATAGTTGCTGTAAGGAAGGCTTTCTCTGTTTCGTTTTTATTAATTTAAATATTTGAAATCCTGTAAACAAACCTGTGACCCTTAGAAATGAAAACGCAGCAGCTCATGATTTTGGCACCTCCGGCCTTCTTCAGGTGGTTGTAATGTCGAACTGAACCATTTATTTCGCTCACTGTGGTAGACTGTTCTCGTTCCACGTGCCATGTTTTAATGGATGTCAGTTATCAGTTATCTCCTTTTAATTCCCCTCTTCAATTCTCCAGTGCCTTAACCGGGTATTGAACTCACACACTTTGGGTCCTGTCGCTGGATCTAACTAACGCCTTTATCCACTGTGCCATGTCTCCTCAAGTGTTCAGTTCAACATTCCACCCATCTGAAAAAAGGCCGGAGTGTATAACGGCCGAAACGTTGTATTAAATATAGCGACAAAGATGAGGACAATAGTCTGAATAATGTAAATAATGTACCTAATAACTCATCTCAGAAATATAGACAGATACAGTAATTTTTATCTTGAGCAAGTATCTCAACAGTGAAGGTTTTAACATCAGACATGAAGGAAATAAGCTGTTCTTATTCTAGATAATTTCGGATAGGCTTTTAGACAGTTTATTAAGTAACCTCGTAAAACATACCAGATGTTACTCGGAAAATATATCGAGGGATGCAAAAAAAAGATAAGTTTTCTGTTGAACCAGTGGTGGCATCCTGCCAGTTCGCACGAACTGATTCTTAAATCTATAAAAGCTTAGCGAACCGGTTGTTGCATTACCAGAAAATAATATCATATATTAATTAACCGATGGTCTCGGTAAAAAGTTAGTTACGCTATGCTCGTGCACCTACAGAAACTCTAAGAGCAACCCTGTCAAAAGATGGCACCTGCAATGCAGAAATCTGCACATGGAGCGCCACAAAAACAACAGCCAAACTGGAAAGGATATGGAAGAGCATCATGAACTTACATAGCAAGTTCAAGGTCTACAAATCAGTGGTCAATCCATACTCCTCTTCGGGTAGGAGACTTGGACACTCCTGGTTGAGGCAAGGAAAAGGATCCAGGCATTTGAGAAAAAATGCTTGAGAAAGGTCTTCTTCATATCCTCTGGGAGTATAAAACCAATGACTATGTATGAAGCAAGGTCAAAAGTTTTGTGGGCCAACAAGAATCTCTTCTCGCTACTATTAATCATTGGAAGATGTCATGGTTTGGCCACATTACACTGTATAACAGCTTCTGCAAGATCATCATGCAAGATACTAATGAAGGCAGACGCAAATGGGAACATCAGTGCAAAAGCTGGTCAGACAACATGAAAGAGTGGATGGATATGACAATGCCAGAACTCCAAAGAGCTACAGCCAACAGATCATTCTAAAGAAGGTTCTCTGTTTCTTCTGCTCTTAGATTCCATTAACAATTGAAGCAGTCAAGGAACTGATGATGATGATGATGATGATGATGATGATGATGATGATGATACCTTTAAGCATTGTTGAATTGATAAGTAAAAAATGAATGGCCTGAAAGTTGGATGAGATACATTTTACGCAAACCGATTCTTAAAATTATAAATGCTTAGCGGACCAGTTGTTGGATTATCTGAAAATAGTTTTATATATTAATAGCCAATGGTCTAGGTAAAATATTAGTTAGACTATGCTCATGTACACACCTAGTGAAACCCTAATAGACACATGCCCTCTACTGTTTTGAAATTCAAAATGTGGCAAATCTAGGTCTTCCAATGGATCCTTGGGACTGCAGTGATTCACTTTAAATTGGCTAAGGAACCATAACACAGCTGATGACACTAGAGTCAAAAATGCATCCTACTTCTGAACAGAAATAGAATAAGAAAAGACTTTCAATCTGAAAATATTTTAATAAATAATTGTTTTCTATTAAATTGCCGAAATGGTTTAATTCTTTTTGATACTATAAAGTGATTTGTTTCCATTCTCAGATTGAAAAGAAATTAAGCAGAATAGATTACTTACCTTTATAGAGCCGGTTCCTGGAAATTTAGGATATCACCACTGGGTAGACTGGATACCATAGCTATGTATGCAACCAGTGTGGAGAGAACTGGTTCAGCTGTACTGTGGCCCTACAACCACACCTATGTACAGGACTGATGATAATGATAGTGGTTGTGATGATGGTTATAAAAGCTTAGTGAACCAGTTGTTGGATTAGCGAAAAATAATTTTATATATTAATAGCTGATGACCGAGATAAAATGTTTGTTGTTCATGTGCTTAGTAAAAAAAAATGTGGCAAATCTTCAAGTTATAAATTTGCTAGGTTTCCATTCGATCTTTGGGACTGAAGCAATTCAGTTTGAATGTGGCTAAGAAGTCATAACACAGCTGATGACACTACAGTCAAGAAGCATCCTAATTCTGAACAGAAATATTTAAAAGAAGAAAATTTTAAATCTGGAAATATCTTAAGAAATAAATGTTTTCTATTAAATTATGAAAATGGCTTAATTCTTTTTGATACTATAATGTGATTTATTTCCATTCTCATATTGAAAAGAATATAAGCAGAATAGGTTCCTAAAGATTACTGCCTTTATAGAACCGTTTCCTGGAACTTTAGGATGGCACAACTGTGTAGAATCACATCTCTGTTGCTTCAAATCACTTCTCCATCTGTCCAGTAAATTGTCTAGCACTCACTGCTATAAAACCTTCCTATTCTCCAGTTACATCAAGCAATACACACGTATGTTTGAGTATTTATCAATTTTAACTTAGTAACTAAACTAGTAACATTCCAACATCGCCGATCGGAGCTAGAACATTCACCAACCGCGAAGAATGGATCGTTACCCAGGGAGACCCCCAGTCTTGAATGCCTATTGGGCCTGAAACTCAACCAAGACCGCAAGTAGAACTCGTACATAGGATCCATCGCTAAAGACGATGGAAAAAATTGGCGGTTCTCGGTACCGCTTTAGTAAATACCATCCCCTCTCTTGCTATTCTCTACCTTTACAAGAGAGCACTGCTGCCATACATGGGCAGGAACTTCCCATTTTTCACTGTTAGACGATAAACTACATCCGCGTCCTAGGTAAGACGATGAACTACATCCAACAGCAAGGCCCCTGATCAGAAGGTTTTAAAGTGCATGGAACCACGTCTTAATTGCTGGTGTTCCCAGGTCCATTTTGACCTTGCTGGTAGCGCATGTCAAAGTCCCAGCTATGGGCAAATAGTTAACCCCCAAACTAGAGTCAAAACGTGTAAAAATAGGTTTTAATACCATCAATACATTTTTGTAAAAATATATTACCAGCAATGAATTTTTGAAGAAAATAATTATTACCAGAAATACATTTTTAGGAAAATATATTATTAGCAATAAAAAAAACTTGTGAGCATAACAACCCATTGGGGTCGTTATGCTGCAAAACAAATCAAACCAAACCCAAAAAAAACATCAATAGAACTCAAAAGTGTCGCCGAGTCCTTGTGGGTGATGAATTATTTCCCCCTACAACCCCTTTCACATGAACCTCTATTGCTATTTCCATAACAATTTTTCAGACGGATATTTTTTAGTTCCCTCCAGTTCTAAGCTTTGCGGTTAAGACCCATCATGTTACGCATTTTGCAGCGAAACACCTTCATTTCATTCCTATTCCTTTAGTGAGATATAAGTTTCACTAGAGCAGCTTCTTCTCACAAAGCACTGCTTTGTGGAAACCGACTTTCAGGCGTATTGTTCCCCCAAATTAATCTGTTAAAATCTGGGGTTAACCGTTATCTTCCCCACATATCCCTATAATCTGTACCTCTTATTCTGTAAGCGTCTACGACGAGTGGTTCCTGGGCCTTCTACAGGGTGAACATCATTTCTGAATGTATACATTGAAAATCAGTATTTGAAATGTTTCCTACACTCGAACACTGGCGCCGTTGCGAAATGCGAAAAACTTTCACCAACATGGCAAACCCTTACGCCCGCCCGTATGCGTGCAAAAATCGATGGAGTCAAAGATTTCCTTAATGATGATGTATAACAAGCGCCTTTTGGATGAAGGTTTAGAAATGATGGGCAAATAATTGCTTTAATGGACTCTTTTAGATAACAGATCGCATGTTGTTAACTAGAGACGATTAACTTTCTCAGGGGATCTAAAATGAATCACCCAAAAAAACATATTCGTATCGGAACTCTCTAACAAGAATTAATCAATATGTTTCTGTTAGCGAAATGAAAATTACATTCTACCGTGCATCTAAGTAGCGCGCGAAAATTCTGAAGTGTTTTGAATATGAACGCCAAACAAAAACTAACAAACTTATCTTCTCTCACGCAGTTCAGATGGTAAGGTATTTATGCCACAAAATATATATACGTGCTACCTATAGTTGCAAGGATGTGTATATATACATATATTATGAAATGGACAAAGTCCTGCAATTATTTTAAGACATTTTATGTTTATACATTCTTTTTATAGATACAAGTATTTAAGTAAATGCTCTGTTTATAATAAACAACATTTACCGGCCTGAATGTCCGAAAAATTTTCATAGAAAATATTCGTCCTCCGACATGAATCGAACCTGTAACCTATAAGGAACGGTCATTTAGCCTGACGTGCTCTTAACCGATTCGGCCACAGAGGATTGTTCGGTTAGCAAAGTCGATTTTACTGCCTTTAAACTTTCAATCGTCTATGAATCAGGAGAGTTTCCGGGCCAGACTTTGATTTGATCACTGGTAAGCCTTGACAGTTTGTTTGTGCGGCGTTACAGTTTTCGTACGCTTCCCTGGAGTAACGTCCATCGCAGACAATAGCTGTAGGATAACTAATCAACAGTCGAGACAATAGTGTCTGGGCGTCATAAAAATCTGATGTAATCACGGATGACGCAATATTTTTCAAATGCAAACAAATTTCATCATACAGCCAGAAAATAGATTCATATTACTACACACCACTGAAAATGACTTAATCTGTAGGAAGAAATAGTAATCGATTAAACCCTGTCACTCTGGTGGGTCTAAAATTGACCGTATGGTGAAAGAAAGGAAACTAAACTCTTTTCAATTAATTTGCACAAGGGTGTAAATTTCGATTTATGTAAGTAATATATTCAGTGTATTTATAAACATGTTGAGAAATAAATATTTGCTGTGTAAAATAAATCTTTTTGCATTATTTGGTTTAATGATGTGCCTTAACACATGATTTCTTTTAATCTGTATGCGTTTTGTTTGATTTGAATGCCAATCATTACTAATTTCGCATGATGAGCGCTATTATTCATACAGCCGCGTCCTCGTATGCGTTGTTAACAAGCCACGGACGATGCAACTCCTGATTGTCAGGCTGAAATGTCACAAGTTTGTCGACGTCTTTTAGACAGAAATCATTTACTTTTTAGAGCAGTTCAAAAGTATGCGGAATTTTAACTTGAATTTTTAAAAAAATGCCTGATGATGATGATGATGATGATGATGATGATGATGATGATGATGATGATAATAATTATGATGGTGATGATGATATTATGGTTTTCTTACTCCAATTTAAAAACTTTTCGAACTTCAAAAATAGATTGAAAGTAGACTAAATTATCTCGACAATCATACGAATTTTTTTTAGAGTTTATGCAACGAAAGAAACATTTATTTTAATCTAATTTTATTTTTTATTTTCTCTTCCGTTGAAACTGGCACATTTCTTGTGCTGCGTATTTCGCTTCTGTTTTTATTCTGTTTTCCATATTTTAAATTTAGTTGTAATATTTTTTTTCGAATTTGCTAGAAAATATTGAAGATTCCAAAACATGGCAAACTTACTAACATAATTTATAGTAGAGTGGTATAAGGCACTCTTTATTATTATTGTTGTTGCTTTTGTTGTTGTTGTTGTTGTTGTTGTTGTTGTTGTTGACGGTGACGCTAAAAAATATTTCAAATGTCTCTCAAGAGAATTTATAGGCTTTCTAAACGTTTATAACATTTTCACCGTTCGATTTTCAAATGCAGGAAATATTTTTATATAATCTATACCAATAAAATTGTTTGTTTGTCAAATATAGACTCAACATTTACAATCCAAACATGGTCTGGAGATAGGCGGTGTCAGGCTGTGTCATAGGCTATGAAGAGTTGATCTAGTTCAAATCTGAAGGTCATGAAAGGTAATAAATAAGATGATAGATGCCTTTTCTCATGGAAGTAAAATATTTATTCCCACGTAAAAACATAGTCGCAAAGAAGGTAAATTAACGTTTGGGAGTGAATTAATTCGCGGCAACGTTACCCAGTCATTTTTATAATCTATAAAAAAAGATTAAATTAAAGGCTGCCTGTGTTTTAGTTAGAAAAAAAAGTTCCAAATCAACGCCAAACACCTATGCTAGAAAACAATAAAAGGGATCGTTTTCATATGTTACAAAATAAAGTCCTTCCAAACGATTAGGCCCCTGAAGTTAGTTGTTAACGGCCAGTCCTCCGGGGCCCTACCGATCAAAGCAGGCGCCACAAATCCCAGAACCACCACCACCACCAGGTGTCGCTTCTCTGATCAACCCTCTTCTTACTTTGCATAAATCATCTGCTTAAGGGTATACACTGGTCCTTTTTGAATATCTATGCTGATGATACAACGGCATGTGTTGACCTCCCAAACTCTAGATATCAAGTGACTGACAGCTGATCGCTATTCTGACCTAACTTGTACAGGAAAGTGTTAGGGAAACACTGGCTGGTTACACTGAATGTCTCGTAAACCAAACTAGTTATAGTTTATCGTCACAGATAAAGCCCAGAACTTTCACCAGTCGCCAATGTTCCCTCAGGGAGGCCCAGTCCCTTGAGTGAATATTGGGACTTAAACGCAACCCAGACCACAAGTGGCATTCCAGTAAGTACCTAACCTCTATTTCTATTTCCTGCTCTCCTTCACCTTTACACTAAACACACCCAGAAGAGTTTCAGGAGATTCCGAAGTCGTCTGAAGTCCCTGATTGAAGCCAATAGTGATTTTCTTGAATACCTTTGCTCTTTAGTATTTCAAGTTATTTTTGTGTAATTTTGGTAAATATATCTGTTAAAATGGAATGTCAGTATTAAGTTAATTTTTACGTAATTTAATGACAATCTGTCCATTGCACCCTGCACACAACTCTAGAGGCAAAGAAAACTGTGTCTAGCGTTATCAGATAAGAAGAGCTTAACTTTTCTTTTTTCTCTTCTTTGTTGGTTGCTTCGACTGTTTTGATCTCTGCTTTTAACCATAAATCTAGTTTGATGAGGTCTTACCTTTACAAGAGCTTCATTTGGCCTTAAATGGAATACTTTCGTCCTTATATTGGCGAGAGCTTCCTAGTTCTTACTTTCCAGTCTCGATAGAATCCTAAACCATCCCCGCCTCCTTGTCAGAGACGAATTATTTTTCACCCTGCAATCCTTTTCTTACGACCCTCTATCGCTATTTCTACGGAAAGTGTTCAAATGAATTACATTCCTTAATGCCATCAGTTCCTACTTTCACGGCTAACACCCGCGCATTGTAAAGAAGGAATCTCATTCCCTCCGTATTACATTGGTTCCACTAAACCAGCTTCTTCCCACGAACAGCTGCTCTGTGGAGCCGACTCACAAGAGTATGTTTCCCCGATCACGACAATCTTAACCTTTTCAAGTCAAATTCTAACCGTTACATTCCCGACGTATCCGTATAAACATGTCCCCCTACTATGTAACACTCGACCTTGATTGGTTCCCGCGCCTTGTACAGGGTGAACAACATTGTAAAAAAAATGAAATTGATGTATGACAGTTAAAATCTCTCTTTATAAGTTAGCTCTTTTTTGCATTAATTTATCTAATAATGAAAGCAATTTCGAATCTTCAATTTTTGATGCAAACTTTCATTTCATGAACACTTCAATGAAAATTCCTATTTGTCAGAGCAAACAGAATCACTACCATGGGAGACTTTTGACGGAGTTATATATCAAGATATTATATTAGTCTTCAGTCGAAAAATATAACAATTATATTATATAATATAACCATTATATTAGATAATATAACCATTATATTATATAATATCCTTCAAGGAGCTGTAATTAATCCCTAATTTTAGATATTCAAATGAATGTAGAAATGTAGAAGTTTTATAAAAATAAAACCTTGATTTTCAGTTCGGCTTCATATATATATATATATATATATATATATATATATATATATATATATGAAGAAAGATAGTTTTAATATGTGCTATATTTATGGGATAAAGGGATCAATATCAGAAATAGAGCGTATGTAAATATAAAAGTGAACATTGAAGTCAACACTCAGAGGTGACATGCTAGACGGAATCGTCAGAGACGTGGACCGACTATTACTTCTAGCATGGAACAGCTTGTGGCTTCAGCATGTTAACTTCAATGTTCACTTTTTTTATTTATATATATATATATATAATTAAGTAATTCATTGAGTCTGAGAGAAGCGTCAACAGAATGCACTGGACGGCCGTTTCGTCCTATATTTGGGACTCATCAGCAGCGCGCATCCACTACCGAAAATTGAAACCCTGACAGTTAGGTTGTCAAGCAAACACCATACCAACTGTTCCAACCTCGGTGACGAAGAGGTATCAAATCAGACTCCATATAGCGCCGCTCGCTCACATATTGCTTCGTCATCGAGGCCCGTTGGAACATGTGGTATGGTGTTTGCTTGACAACCTAACTGTCAGGGTTTCAATTCTCGGTAGTGGATGCGAACTGCTGATGAGTCCCAAATATAGGACGAAACGGCCGTCCAGTGCTTTCTGCATTCTGTTGAGGTTTCTTTCAGACTCAATGAATTACTTAATTATATATATATATATATATAATGCTTGGGATGCCCGTCCAGGATGCGTAAACTGCAGCACGAAGAGCATCCAGTTTCAAATTGCAATCCATGTTTATAAACATCCTTTGTCATCCATCCCCAAACATTCTCAATTGGGTTTCGATCTGGAGAGCGTTGTGGATTGCAGGATTGTCCTGCGGGAAAATCCAGATTTCTCCACATAGATGAGGGCCTTCAGTAATTAACGACGCCTTTCTTAACATGTCAATATAACTAGCAGCTGTTTGACGACCTTTTACCTCCTGTTACTAAAGAGTTCCATTGTACGAAAATGAACTCCAGACCATAATTAATCCACCTCCACTGTGTCGTGTTGAGAAAATTTCTTTTGGGACATCTTTTGCATGCCAGTAACGCTGAAAACCATCTGGGCCATCAAGATTGAATTTTTTTCTCGTCTGAAAACAACACTTTCTTCCATTTATCCACATTCCAAATTTGATAATCGGAAGCATATTGTAAACAGGAGGTCTTATCGCAAAGAAGAAGGCGAAGCCTCTGCAGCCGTTTCAAGTTCTTAAACCCTTTCTTATTTAAATGCCGTTGAATTGTCCGAGAGCTTCATTCAACATCTGCATTTGCTTTTATCTGATTTAATGTTAGGCTTGAATCTTTCTTAACTTCTCGCTTATGATTCTGTCTAGAGATGGTGAGATTTTATTGGGGCGACCGCTTGATTTTTTAGAAGCATACGCATCCGGATTTTTATTAAAGTTAGCAATGACAATTCTGCTACGGCCAATTTCATTTGCAATGGCGCGTTGCGAAAGACCAAGTTCAATAATCCTTGCCTGTTCGAACTTTGTTCAAATTTTACCCATAGCCATTTTATAATCTGAAACGTAATACTGGAAATGAGCTGCGTAGATGTCTACACGTCTGTAGCTATGAGCACACTGACTAGTTCTAAAATTTTTGTCCAGTAATCTGTCTTATGGTCGTATCTTTATGACCAACCAAAAATCCCTTTTTCAAAGTTTGTTTAAATTAATCAATTAAAAACTTAAAATGTTCACTTGTTTGTTGATAAACTACATTTCCTAATTAAATGTAAATGTTTCACAAATATATTTTGATTAAAGTAACAGTATTCTATATTTTTTTAACTCTTTTGTATCTGGTCTTAAGATTTTTGACCAAGGGCGTATATAACGTTTTGAAATGAATTGTCAAATTTATGTGTTCAATCAAGTGTATTTCCTCTGTGATTTTTCCACAGTGTTTGCCGTTAAACCCACTTTAAAATTACTTTGTGTTACATTCGGTAGCAGCGTGGGCGCACTGAAAAATACCCATCTCACTTTGAACAAGCATATAAACGCGTGTGGTAGTTAGTTGGTGGGTGTGAGTGTGAGGTCGGGTGAGACAGAAACTGACTATAATCTATATATCAATATATAAAATTCTGTGACTTCTGTTAATCTGTCCGTCCGCCACACCCTCTAAAATAGCCATAGATTAACCGATCGCAGTCAAATTTTGGGGCGAATTGCAAACAGATAAGGGCATACAAAGTACAGTTTATTTTACTAGGGTGCGTCAAAACTGCGAGGTAGTGTTTTTGTCAAAGAATTTTTCCAAGCTTTTCCAAATTTCATCGATTGGTTTACGACATTGAACGAAACATAGAGTTTGTAAATCTCGTCAAAAAATGTTAACGATACTATTGAGGATTTCAACATCCGTCAGCGTATTTCAAAAAAAATTCTAGTTTATTAGAATTTCACTAACGACAATTTTAAGTTATGTTAATTTCAGTTACATACTAGTGCCAAAAATCAGTCAGGGAACGTTAAACTAAATCTGCCTGTATATGCGGCGCAGACACGTGAGGATAGAATGTTTTCAAACATGCTGACACTTTCCACAAGATATATAGCAGTAATTAGGTCCACATTTATCAAAATATGTCAACATGAAAAGCTGGTACGTTATTATAGAAGCATATGTGAAAAAAAAATTTCAAATACATGAAAGTGGTTATTGATAATCAAATATATACAGGATACGATGGGTAAATAGTCGCCATTTTATAGTTTTAATTTCGTGCACATGCCTTTTGTTTTTGATATAGTATAATCAGTTGGGTACCGTCTGTGAGAAAATGACCACCATGTAGCAATTCACTCCGCCAGAAATTTGGAAACGATATGCTGTACTACTTGGCATTTGCACCGGAAGCTCCAATACGAACATTTCAGAGTGTTTGGGTGTCAATCTGAGGTCAGTTCAGAGGATACGGAATGAGTTGAATGAGTCTAATGGTGATTACGATGGTACACATCTTGGAAAACTCATTCTGATCGTTCTGTTAAGAGAAGATCTCCCAATTTTGTTGGTATGGGCCTCAGACTCAACACGGAGGCCTACATCAAGTGATTTAAGGAGTTAGTGCTGCCATGGGTCAAGAGGGTGGCTATTAGAAGACCCTATATCTGACAACAGGACTCTGCACCATGCCACAAAAACATGAGAACCCAAGCATGACAATCAGACAATTTCTCCGATCACATCACCCCTTACATTTGACGAATGGTAGATTTACAGAGTTGAAGGATGAACTCAGGCGAGAAAAACCTCCTGGCGCGACACAGGGAACCAACTTTTCTTGAGGTAGATGAAGCTATTGATTCAATGTAGTTGTTTCTCTTCAGGTCAGTGAAAAACGCGAGACCAAGAATGCGCAGAGAGACGCTCTCGTGGAGGTGAGCATCAGCTATGCTAATTGGAGGCAGGGAGGGTTCTCTATAGTGCAATCTGAAAAGATATGTTCTGGCTTTAAATAACCTGTTAAGCATTAAGAAGCCGAAGAAAATGAATCATTTCGAAAATATCATTTTTATATATATGTTTATACGTTCTTTTTATAGATAAAAATATTTAAGTAAATACTCTGTTTATAATAACATTTACCGGCCTGAATGTCCGAGAAATTTTCATAGAAAATATGCGCACTCAACCAGGAATCCAACCTGTATCCTATTTGAAACCGTCATATAGCCTGACGTGCTTTTACCGATTGTCCTGCAGAGGAAGGTTTCGGTTAGCAAGGTCGATTTTACTGTTTTTAAACTACAATTCTTCATGATTTTCTCTCGTACATTCATATCTACACGATGCGTATCCAAATGTAAACAAATGACATCATACATTATGACAATTATTTTAAGACATGTTTTATGTTTATACAATCTTTTTATAGAGACAAATATTTAAGTAAACGCTCTGTTTATAATAAGCAGTATTAACGACATTTACCGGCCTCAATGTCCGAGAAATTTTCATTAAAAATATGCGTCCTCCGACAAGAATTGAACCTGTATCCTATACGGAACCGTCATATAGCCTGACGTGCTTTTGCCGATTGTGCTGCAGAGGAGGGTTTCGGTTAGCATGGTAGATTTTACTGTTTTTACCATTTGTTTACATTTGGATACGCATCGTGCAGATATGAATATACGAGAGAAAATCATGGAAAATTGTAGTTTAAAGACAGTAAAATCGACCTTGCTAACCAAACCGCTCCTCTCTGGCTAAATCGGTAAAAGCACGTCAGGCTATTTGACGGTTACGTATAGGATACAGGTTCGATTCCTGTCGGAGGACGAATATTTTCTATGAAAATTCCTCGGACATTCAGGCCGGTAAATGTTATTAATACTGTTTATTATAAACAGAGCATTTACTTAAATATTTGTATCTATAAAAAGAATGTATAGACATAAAAATAACTTAAAATAATTGTTGGACTTTGTCCATTTCATAATGTGTGACGTCATTTGTTTACATTTGATTACGCATTGAGCAGATATGAATGTACGTGAGAGATTCATGGAGGATTTTAGTTTAAAAACAGTAAAATCCACCATACTAACCGAAACGCTCCTGGGTGGCTCAATCGGTAACGCAAGTCAGGCTATATGACGGTTCCGTGTAAGATACAGATTTGATTCCTGTCGGAGAACGAATATTTTCTATGAAAATTTCTCGGACATTCAGGTCGGTAAATGTCGTTAATATTGTTTATTATAAAACAGAGCATTTACTTAAATATTTGTATCTATAAAAAGAACGTATAAACATTAAAAAAATGTCTTAAAATAATTGTCGGACTTTGTTCATTTCATAATATGTGACTTCTGTTCTTCCAAATATCCGTCCATTTTCCATAAGCATTCTTTCCTTCTTTATCGTTTTCCTTCTTTTTTAAAGAATTATTTCGTCTTTCTGCTACAGACAATATTTTCCTTCTTTCTTTTCTAACGTTCTTTTATTTAATGTGATTTCTTCATTCTACTTCTCGTTTTGATTTGGTTTAGTTTGTTTTACGGCATATCAACACCTCAATGGGTGATTTAATGCCGACAAGATTTTTTATTGCTGGTAATATTTTTCAAAAATGTATTCCTGGTAATAATGTGTTGATAGTAATAATTTTTCTCTTCAAAATTCATAAATTCATAGCGTTTTGACACTTGTTTGCGGGTTACCACTATTTACCCATATATGGGACCCTAGCCTGTCGCTACCACCTCGGGTCAAGGTGGATCTCGGACACCCAGCAATTAAGAGATGGTTTCGCACTCCTCAAAACTCCTGATCAGAGGCTTTGCTGTCGGATGTAGTTTATCGTCTTGCCCAGGACGTCAAATTGTTTTGGTTTTGGGAGGATTACCCCTCCGCATAGGGGTATTCTGCGTATTCTGTGGGCCCAGTCCCTTTCGTTTCTTCCTTTTTGTTAACATTACATTATTTCTTTTTTTTATATCTAGTTTTCGATTTCTCTTTTGGTTTCTTCCAGTTTCTTCTTTCGTTTTCTCTTCTTTACCTTTAAGCTTTTTTTGCAGTTTTCTTTCTTTATTCGTTTCCTTTCCCGCTTTTTAAATTTTTCCCCTTTCTTTTCCCCTTTTTCACCACTTCAGTAGCTCTATTTACTCTTTTTTTCCTCTCTTAAAAACTGTCTATCCACTTCTTTCTTTTTATTCGTGACATGTCGCCTTCACGTACTTTTCATATTTTCCCACAATTCCGCTTTCTTAACTATTTTCTTCCGCTTTCTATTTTTTCCTCCTTCCTCCATAGGATCATTGTTTCAGAAAAACTCATTTGGTTCAAGCACGAATTCCTATGAGATAGCAACACTCCTCCCTATCCCATTCTTTGACTTCCTCTTTTTGTCACAGTGTTTTTCTTTCACACGCTTGTAAATTGTTTTCTTCCGCTGTAGGGAATGAACATGTCTCTCATATCTCGATTTCAGAATATTATGAACCCTCTAAAGACATCAATCAAAAACCAAATATTCCAGATAAATATTGAAAGCAAGATTTCGTTTCTTCGAGAACTTCTCCTTTCAAACATGTCTTAAGTAACTTCATTCTTTTTTTCTTTTGCTTGACTTCTCTATTCCAAATTCTTCTCCAATTTCTAGACTTTTATTCTATTTACATTATTTATATTATTAGGACTGTTAACCTCATCTACATTGGAATATTCACAACGTTTCGACCTCTATATGAGATGAGGTATAATGATTTACATTATTCGGACTGTTATCTTCATCTTCATTGCCATATTCGCAACGTTTCGGCAGTTGTACGCTCCGGTTGGAATTTCGAACTGAACCCTTTATTTCGTCCACCGGGATAGATTGTTCTAGCTCTACGTGTCATGCCTCTTCTGGATGTCTCGATTATTACTCTTTAACTCAACTCTCAAAGTTTCTTTTTTGGCGGACGTGGGGCTGGTATTGAACTCACCGCATCTAACCAACGCCTTTATCCACTGTGCCATGTGTCCTTGAGGACATCTGTGTATGAATTTCTGAGACATAAAACTAATGTCTCAGCAACCATTTTTTAAAAGACGTTGGTTATATCCAGTGTCTTGATTTAAAATTAACATTTAAAGAAATGTCTAAATTATATATATATATGTATATATATATGTATGTATGTGTGTGTGTGTGTGTGTGTGTGTGTGTGTGTGTGTGTGTGTGTGTGTGTTGGATGACTTTTTTATTTATTACTCCGACATATTTTTAGTTCATTTTATTTCATAATTCTATTAAGCCTCATATAACTGCCGCCTTATGAATGCGCTGATATGCATCGAAACATGAATGTATTCATATAGCGGTTTTACATATTTTCGAATGTAAAATCTTATAATAAAGTATATATATATATATATATATATATATATATATATATATATATATATATATAAATTCTCTTTTTCTTTATTCATCTATTTCATCTTTCCATTTCCTCAGTATTTTTACTCTTTCTATCTTTCTTTTTCTCTTTCTTTCTCATTCATTTGATGTTTCTTTCTTTTCTCTTTCTTTCTCATTCATTTGATGTTTCTTTCTTTTCTCTTTCTTTCTCATTCATTTGATGTTTCTTTCTTTTCTCTTTCTTTCTCATTCATTTGATGTTTCTTTCTTTTCTCTTTCTTTCTCATTCATTTGATGTTTCTTTCTTTTCTCTTTCTTTCTCATTCATTTGATGTTTCTTTCTTTTCTCTTTCTTTCTCATTCATTTGATGTTTCTTTCTTTTCTCTTTCTTTCTCATTCATTTGATGTTTCTTTCTTTTTCTCTTTCTTTATCATTCATTTGATGTTTCTTTCTTTTCTCTTTCTTTCTCATTCATTTGATGTTTCTTTCTTTTTCTCTTTCTTTATCATTCATTTGTTTTTTCTTTCTTTTTCTCTTTCTTTCTCATTCATTTGATGTTTCTTTCTTTTCTCTTTCTTTCTCATTCATTTGATGTTTCTTTTTCTCTTTCTTTATCATTCATTTGATGTTTCTTTCTTTTCTCTTTCTTTCTCGTTTATTTGATGTTTCTTTCTTTTCTCTTTCTTTCTCATTCATTTGATGTTTCTTTCTTTTCTCTTTCTTTCTCATTCATTTGATGTTTCTTTCTTTCTCATTAATTTGATGTTTCTTTCTTTTCTCTTTCTTTCTCGTTTATTTGATGTTTCTTTCTTTTCTCTTTCTTTCTCATTCATTTGATGTTTCTTTCTTTTCTCTTTCTTTCTCATTCATTTGACGTTTCTTTCTTTTTCTCTTTCTTTCTCATTCATTTGATGTTTCTTTCTTTTCTCTTTCTTTCTCGTTTATTTGATGTTTCTTTCTTTTCTCTTTCTTTCTCATTCATTTGATGTTTCTTTCTTTTCTCTTTCTTTCTCATTCATTTGTTTTTTCTTTCTTTTTCCCTTTCTTTCTCATTCATTTGATGTTTCTTTCTTTTCTCTTTCTTTCTCGTTTATTTGATGTTTCTTTCTTTTCTCTTTCTTTCTCATTCATTTGATGTTTCTTTCTTTTCTCTTTCTTTCTCGTTTATTTGATGTTTCTTTCTTTTCTCTTTCTTTCTCATTCATTTGATGTTTCTTTCTTTTCTCTTTCTTTCTCATTCATTTGATGTTTCTTTATTTTCTCTTTCTTTCTCATTAATTTGATGTTTCTTTCTTTTCTCTTTCTTTCTCGTTTATTTGATGTTTCTTTCTTTTCTCTTTCTTTCTCATTCATTTGATGTTTCTTTCTTTTCTCTTTCTTTCTCATTCATTTGACGTTTCTTTCTTTTTCTCTTTCTTTCTCATTCATTTGATGTTTCTTTCTTTTCTCTTTCTTTCTCGTTTATTTGATGTTTCTTTCTTTTCTCTTTCTTTCTCATTCATTTGATGTTTCTTTCTTTTCTCTTTCTTTCTCATTCATTTGTTTTTTCTTTCTTTTTCTCTTTCTTTATCATTCATTTGTTTTTTCTTTCTTTTTCTCTTTCTTTCTCATTCATTTGATGTTTCTTTCTTTTCTCTTTCTTTCTCATTCATTTGATGTTTCTTTCTTTTTCTCTTTCTTTATCATTCATTTGATGTTTCTTTCTTTTCTCTTTCTTTCTCGTTTATTTGATGTTTCTTTCTTTTCTCTTTCTTTCTCATTCATTTGATGTTTCTTTCTTTTCTCTTTCTTTCTCATTCATTTGATGTTTCTTTCTTTCTCATTAATTTGATGTTTCTTTCTTTTCTCTTTCTTTCTCGTTTATTTGATGTTTCTTTCTTTTCTCTTTCTTTCTCATTCATTTGATGTTTCTTTCTTTTCTCTTTCTTTCTCATTCATTTGACGTTTCTTTCTTTTTCTCTTTCTTTCTCATTCATTTGATGTTTCTTTCTTTTCTCTTTCTTTCTCGTTTATTTGATGTTTCTTTCTTTTCTCTTTCTTTCTCATTCATTTGATGTTTCTTTCTTTTCTCTTTCTTTCTCATTCATTTGTTTTTTCTTTCTTTTTCTCTTTCTTTCTCATTCATTTGATGTTTCTTTCTTTTCTCTTTCTTTCTCGTTTATTTGATGTTTCTTTCTTTTCTCTTTCTTTCTCATTCATTTGATGTTTCTTTCTTTTCTCTTTCTTTCTCATTCATTTGATGTTTCTTTCTTTTTCTCTTTCTTTATCATTCATTTGATGTTTCTTTCTTTTCTCTTTCTTTCTCGTTTATTTGATGTTTCTTTCTTTTCTCTTTCTTTCTCATTCATTTGATGTTTCTTTCTTTTCTCTTTCTTTCTCATTCATTTGATGTTTCTTTCTTTCTCATTAATTTGATGTTTCTTTCTTTTCTCTTTCTTTCTCGTTTATTTGATGTTTCTTTCTTTTCTCTTTCTTTCTCATTCATTTGATGTTTCTTTCTTTTCTCTTTCTTTCTCATTCATTTGACGTTTCTTTCTTTTTCTCTTTCTTTCTCATTCATTTGATGTTTCTTTCTTTTCTCTTTCTTTCTCGTTTATTTGATGTTTCTTTCTTTTCTCTTTCTTTCTCATTCATTTGATGTTTCTTTCTTTTCTCTTTCTTTCTCATTCATTTGTTTTTTCTTTCTTTTTCTCTTTCTTTCTCATTCATTTGATGTTTCTTTCTTTTCTCTTTCTTTCTCGTTTATTTGATGTTTCTTTCTTTTCTCTTTCTTTCTCATTCATTTGATGTTTCTTTCTTTTCTCTTTCTTTCTCGTTTATTTGATGTTTCTTTCTTTTCTCTTTCTTTCTCATTCATTTTATGTTTCTTTCTTTTCTCTTTCTTTCTCATTCATTTGACGTTTCTTTCTTTTTCTCTTTCTTTCTCATTCATTTGATGTTTCTTTCTTTTCTCTTTCTTTCTCATTCATTTGGTTTAT
>OZ038498.1:7486620-7489120 GCA_964036315.1 Acanthosepion esculentum | reverse complement strand
ATAATCAATCCAAATAAATAAATTAAAACTCTTCCCGCCAAAATAATAGTCAGAACAAACCACAACAATCAACCCAAAATTCAACAAATAGCTTTAATTATATTCCCAAACAAAAACAAAACTATTAAATAAACTATATAAACAAATTTTTATTACTTTAATAAAAACACTGATCAGAATAAAAAATAAATAAATGTATAAGATAAAAATAAAACTAAATATAAATAAAAACAAGCAAAATAATTTGACCCAAATAAATAAAGAAATAAACGACTTCCGGTAAAATAGCCGCCATAATAGATACCCACAATAAGCTATATAAACAAATTTTTTACTACGTTAATAAAAACACCGATCAAAATAATAAATAAAAATAAAATAAATATAAAGGATAAAAAACAAAAATAAATTAAATAAAAACAAGCAAAATAATTGACACAAATAAACGACTTCCGGTAAAATATCTGCCAAAATAGACTACCCACAATGCACTGACCCATATATATAAATAGCCGAGAAAAATAACAGCACTCGTGGCCTGACGATTGCATGAAACAGCCCCTAAGTGTTGACTTCTATGTTCATTTTTTATATTTACACACGCTCTATCTCTGATATTGAGCACTTTATCCCATAAATATAGCACACTTTAAGACTATATTTCTTCATATATATATATATATATATGTGTGTGTGTGTGTGTGTGTGTGTCTGTGTGTGTGTGTGTGTGTGTATACACATTATGAAATGGACAATAGTCCGACAATTATTTAAAGCCATTTTTATGTTTAACATTCTTTTTATAGATACAAGTATTTAAGTAAATGCTCTGTTTATAATAAACAATATTAAATAACATTTACCGGCCAGGATTCGAACCTCTATCCTATACGGAACCGTCATATAACCTGACGTGCCTTAATGGAAGATTGAAGTTTATAAGCAGTAAATTCAACCTGGTCAACCGAACGATCCTCAGTGGCCGAAACGGTTAAGGCACGTCAGCCTATATGACGGTTCCGTATAGGATACACGTTCGAATTCTGTCGAGAACGAATATTTTCTATGAAAATTTCTGGGACATTCAGGCCGGTAAATGTTATTTAATAATGTTATTATAAACAGAGCATTTACTTAAATACTTGTATCTATAAAAAGAATGTTAAACATATCATAAATGTCTTTAAATATATATATATATATAATTATTTTTTTAAAATTAAAAATATGATTCCTTCGCTACATAAGAGTTCTCATGTTTCAAAAACTATCACTATAATTATTAAAATTAAATTGAATTAAAGTATCAAGCCCTCTTTCATCCTTAGGCAAAAATTTACCCATCTTTATAAGCATGTTCGTTCGCAAAATTAATTACTATGGAAACGGCTGGGGCGGCCATTTTGGTGGTCTAACAGTTAATTCTTATCCACATATCAGTCATCTTCGAAAAGGTCAAGCCGAGGTAGGGTGGGGTATCTATTTGAAAGCGGACGATGGCAATTCATGTACGCACATCGTCTGGTCACTTACAGCGAAAGATAGCTTTTGCATCACGGTATGTCGTGAAGTGTCGAGATAATTTTGTTTTATTTTATTTTATCTATTTACTTATTTATTTATCCAAATGGCTGTTTCATATATAAACGCGTCGCACTGAAATACAATTTATTTTTTAACGACTTCATAAAGAGTTTTTCTATTTAATGATTGGGCTAAGCTTTTAAGACTTTTATTAAACTATGAATTTTTTTAAAAAATAAATATAATTTAAGCTCTACTTCTGTATAGAGCACTGATTTTTTAAAATAAAAACAAAGATACTAAAGAACTCCGAATTATTTACCTAATGTGTTCTTTCCTATTTTTCTGCATACACACACACACACACATTCATATATATATATATATATATATATATATATATATATATATATATATATATATATATATATATATATATATATATAAAGGGAAGAGGTTATAGTAGTTTTAACAAGAGAAAAGTGTGTATATTAAAAAGAAGAGAGAAACCGCAAACGTTTTTGGTTGTAATGTGTATTTTCTTTTTAAATATTATGCTTTATTTTTCATAATTTTGCTACACGTGTTTCCGGTCTCGCGACCTTCATCAGGCAAAGCGTGTAGATTTTCACCTATTATTAAAAATAAATAATTTTTTTTCTTATGTTTTCGATGTTAAATATTCTCGATATGAGACATTCTCTTTTTAGTGTGTTAGTGGCACACATGTCTTCCTGGATTGGCAGTGCAAATTTCTGCGTGAAAAGTTATAAAACATTTAAGATTGGTCCGAGAATTGATGGAGTAGTTATCGGCATGCTTATCTTTTAATGACCCCTGTGTGTTCTTAGATCTATTTCCATTTTCTTGTGAATTTGTGGGGCATGCGTATGTATATATATTTGTGAGCATGCGTATCCCTCTCCATACATACACAATGTCTTATTTCGAGGAATTAGTAAACACATTTCTACAG
>OZ038498.1:7409131-7484131 GCA_964036315.1 Acanthosepion esculentum | reverse complement strand
TAAATATTTCAAGTCGCTTCGGCTGCAAAGTTCCCTTTTCTAAATTCATAAATCATTATGTGTTTTAAATGCTCCTTCGACACGTCCATATTTGAGGTGCTAATTTGTGTAATTAATTCAGTTTAATTATTATGTAAAAAGGAATTATATTAAGATAAATGTTTCTAAATTCATTTGATTATCAATCAGTATCATCTGACATTTTAGAATACTTTAAAATTTGATTGAAAATACATATACAGTATTTTTGAGAGAACTTATGGGATGACCTGATATCTAGAATTTTAGGACTCTTTTCTTTTTCAAACACGGTCAGTACATTTTAGCGGTGTTCATAGTTGATATTATTGAGTGTTGGCTTTTTCTTTTTTATTAATAACTAGCAGCATGGCCCGGCTTTGCCAGGGCTTGATTCAAAAATCAAAAATCGTATGACTCATACAGCAATCGCTATCACTTGACTTAAAATATTTTTGCCCTTCCATACCTTTAAAGGAGTGCCCTTTGCCATACTGATGTTGCTACATGCCTTACTTCTTGCCTATCTCACACTGCGAATTTTTTCTAAGCTCTATACTAAAAATTAAATCTGTTACGAAAAATGACCTAAACAAAATGAACACAAAACGATCAGCTTTAAAAAAGGACTGATAACTGGAAAAACCGAATGAAAAAAGAATGTTAACAACTTATACTTTTTCACACCCAACCCAGTTCTGCGGAATCAGAATCAACGTTGAGTTTAAGGAAAACGAATGAGCCAATTGGAGTAAAGTGCCATGCAGATTTAAATTTTTCCCACTTGTGACGAATGCAGCTATCGATTTTTTTTGCATGCTAGCATGCTAGTTAACATTCGTGTCAGTCAACTGTTGGCTCTCACGCTGGCCAATAGAATCTTCCTGCCTATTCGTGGCAGCCAGCTATAGGCTCTCACTCAGGCCAGTAGAAAATGGACGCAAACTACATGAAAACTGACGTAGAAGCATGAAAAAATCGATTATTTCTACTATCGATGGGAGTTGGGAAATGCAAAGTCGGTCTTGCTCTTAATACAAACTTGGAGCATGTGCATGTAAATTTTGGTGCAAATCCGTCGAAAATTGCGACCGTGCATTCGTTACACACACACACACATACACACACACACACACACATCCTGCCTTTTATAGATTAATAATGTTTCCATTATTTTTAGTCCTTTTTACATGTGGATGAGGCTATTATATTTGTATTATCAACGAGTATGTTGCGGATTGACTTTAGTAGGTCTTCATATGTATTTAAATGAAACCTGATTGCGCTACAGTCAGAGATATGTAACGTGAGTCTTCTAGTTAAACATGATGTAGTGTATCCAGTATATTTATTTACAAATTTGGATTGGTCAGCTCCTTAAGGGACATGTGAACAATTTCTATATGATTTTTGCCGTGAAAAGGGAAATTATAAGAACACGGGAAAAATTAATTTAAAAACGTAACTGAAGTACCCTGTCTGTAGTTTTTAATGAAGCTTGTATATATGTATTTTGTATTTGCATGCATAGTAACTCTCCATCTCAGATTGTTCTTAGCTGTCAGTATTAGATTTTTGTTATTAGGTTGTTTGGAAATAAATAATAAATAATAAATACTTCTCAACGCGATGCAGTTAGTGATTAATGTATGTAAATGGTTTGGTGTGGTTTGGTTTGTTTTACGGCATATCAACCATAATGGGTTATTTAATGCCGACAAAATTTCCTTTTTTTTTTCAGAAATGTATGGCTGGTTATTTTTTTTTTAAATGTATGGCTGGTAATTTTTTTTTTAAATGTATGGCTGGTCATTTTTTTTAAAATGTATGGCTGGTAATTTTTTTTAAATGTATGGCTGGTAATTTTTTTTGTAAATGTATGGCTGGTAATTTTTTTTAAATGTATGGCTGGCAATTATTTTTTTTAAATGTATGGCTGGTAATTATTTTTTTAAATGTATTGCTGGTAATTATTTTTTTAAATGTATGGCTGGTAATATTTTTTAAATGTATGGCTGGCAATTTTTTTTAATGTATGGCTGGTAATTTTTTTTTAATGTATGGCTGGTAATTTCTTTTTAAAATGTATGTCTGGTAATTTTTTTTTAATGTATGGCTGGTAATTATTTTTTTTTAAATGTATGGCTGGTAATTATTTTTTTGTAAATGTATGGCTGGTAATTTTTTTTTAAATGTATGGCTGGTAATTTTTTTTTAAATGTATGGTTGGTAATTTTTTTTTTAAATGTATAGTTTGGTTTGTTTTTGTGGCATATTAACCTCATGGGTTATTTAATGCTGGCATGATTTTTATTTCTAGGAATATTTTCTTTTTTCAAATATTTATTGCTGATACTAATTTTTTAAAAGTATTTCTGGTATTAAATCTATTTTTACACTTTCATAGTGTTTTGAGTGGGGTTAACTATTTATCCACAGCTGCGACCCTAACAGGTGCTACCACCCCGGGTTAGGGTGGACCTGGGAACACCAGCAATTAAAAGATGGTTCCACGCTCCTCAAAACCTCCTGATCAGAGGCCTTGCTGTTGGACGTAGTTTACCGTCTTACCCAGGACCCGGATGCAGTTTATCGTCATACCCAGGACGGGCAATTAAATGATAATATATTAAAAAAAACGATGTTACTTTTTTTTCTTAAAACATCTCATCTACTTCTATCTAATGATCAAGTACGAACGTAATAAATGCAATAGTTTCCTTCATTTTCGATTAACTAATTTCATCAAGCAGACAGTAACCTATGCCTCGGGCATAGAATACTTTAAGTTTTGAGGTAAAAAAAAATACCATGTCCACGTCTTCTTTTTTTTATAATCCTTTAATATTTGCTGTACCGTTTGCTTCCATAGAATGTTGTAAAGATCTGAATAGGCGATAATCCGATGGAGTCAGTTCGGGAGAATTTTACGGTTAAAACATTTTTATATTCAGAGATAAAACATTTTCTTTTCTGTGTTTTCCAACGTGTGACATTTGTTTTGTTATGCAAGAGTAACACACTTTCATGACTGATCAGTGAAACTTATTTTGGCAGAAAGTTGAAGGAGTGCTTGCGGTTGATGCAGTTATCTTACTGCATCATTCTAATTCAACACTTCATAATGGACGATACTCTTAATATCCTAGCAAACACAAAAATATTGCCTTCTCAGGGTGTCCTGGGTATGACGATAAACTAAACCCAGTAGCAAGGCCGCTTATCCGGAGGTATTGAGGAGCGTGAAACCATCTCTTAATAGCACTTGTTCGCATGTCCAACTTGACCCGAGGTGGTACCTCTTGCTAGGGTTCCCAGCTATGGGCAAATAGTGAAATCCAAACTGGTGTCACTACACAAGGAAAGTGTAGAAATTGATTTTTGTATTGAAGGTGCTAGCAATTCATTTTCATAGTAAAAATTTACCAGTAATACATATTTGTAAATCTTTTTAAAATATGCCATGTGATAGGTCCTGAGCTAGCATCTCGACACCAGTTACTTTCTCACAAACGTGATGTGGCTTCCCTCTGTCTTTTCTACAAATATTTTAATTGCAACTGCTTTGACGACCTATTTTCACTGGTGCCCCAACTGCATGAATTTAATCGTGCTACTAGGTTGGCAACTTGTCTCACCCTTTTACTGTCGAAACAGTTAAATGTAACCGCCTCTTCTACTTCAACAGCTTCTTATCTCGCACTTCCCGACAGTGGAACTCCTTCCCTCCTACTTGCTTCCCTGATAGCAATAATCTTCAAATATTCAAATGTAATGTCAATCGACATCTTCTGATGCTTTGATCCTGACCCCCGTCATTCTGTTTATCCTTTCCTCAAACACCCCTCTTTACTCTTGCTCTCACTCTCTGTAACCCCTTGCGTGCTAGTGTCACTCCCGCCTTGCTTGGGGTGAAATTCTTAAAAAGAAAATGTTTCCTCTCCTCTTTCAATTTAATCTGATTATTAAACTAGCCATTCTTCTATATTATTCTACATCTGTCCCATAATGATTGTTCCATTTAGTCTATGAAATTTGTACGTAAATGGAACAATCATTATGGGACAGAGATGGGAACTCCCTTCCTCTTACTTGCTTCCCTGGTAGCTATAATCTTCAAATATTCAAATGTAATGTCAATCGACATCCTCTGATGCCTTGATCCTGATCCCCGTCTTTGCTTAAAAAAATCTTACCGGCAATACATTTTTGTAAAAGAAATACTATTGCTCCCAAGAAAATTGCATTTGGGCCTTACATGACCCATAAGATTTGATATGCTGTTAAACAAACAAAACGAATAAATAAACCTTCTCAGCGTGTAATCCTGGTTTGGGTTTTGCTATGACTATAGGTTTTGACAGATTTTGGTCAAGCCTTCGGGATTGTAGCTGTACTCATCACGCTTGACCAATAGTGGGTTGATGAGTTTATTTACCTCATAGTTCATCCAGCCTTCAACAGCTCTTGTTTCTGTGCTGCTGTGGGTCCCACTTACTCTCCTCCTTAAACCAGTGTCTGGTGGGGTAGCCGACCACAGGATCATAAAGCATATGTTCCATTTGATTACGTGGTACGAGAAGCAGGCAGAAACCTAAGCTGACTCAGTATGTCCAGAGATAAGAAGTGATGGAAGTTATTTTTTTTTCTAACAGGAGTGAGAAGGCCCTTGATTTGGATTTCAATTTATATTTGGATAGAATTTAGTGGATTTCGGAACAACAGTAATTAACTCAAAAACTCCTGATCAGAGGCCTTGCTGCCGGATGTAGTTTATCGTCATACCCAGGACGCGGATTATTAACCGTTGCACTATGTAAACGACAGCCTTTAGGCAGATATTTATTTACTTTTACTTCCTAAGATGATGTTCTACAGTCTCAAAGAAATAATTGACGTAACACCGACAAAACATATAATTTAAATCATATATTATAGAATTCTAACTTCAAAAGTAAAATCTCGGCCTATTCAGGGCCGATACCACCGGTCTCTTTCACTAATTACTTTTTCTTCCAATAAATGTTTATTGTCACCCTCACTATATAATATACTAATATCTTCTTCAGATATAATTTTCATCGATTATAATATCAATTGTTATTAAAGGTGACGCCATGTTGAATTTTTCTTTTCGTACAAACTTCCTTGAATAAATAGTCGATAAAAGTTTTAAAAAAAAAGTAAAATGATTCGGGTTATGACACAAGAATATGTCAATTTGGAATTATGACTAACAACATGAAGGATATCCATATTACACCAGCATCAACCAACGAAATTAAAATCAGTTGAAAAGTAACAGGAGTGATGTCACAAACCATGTCTGCCACATTCTATGCGAGGCAAGAAATGTTCATCTTGGATGCCCCTCAGTTCTTGATGGCGTCCACGCCTTCAAAACGAGTCCCCTTAATGATCCTCTTGTGGTTGGGGAATAGAAGAAAGTTACACGGAGCAAAATCAGATTAATAGTATAATTGTTCCTGTACGGCGATGTTCTTCTTGGCCAGCAACTGCTGGATGCACAGGACGTTGTGAGCAGATGCGTTGTCGTGGTGAAGAAGCCACGATTTTTCCTGCGGCAACTCTCGTCTATAAGCGCGCACTGAGAAAAACACCGCAGGATCTCTTTGTAGACTTACTGATTGATCGTCTGACACTATGTCAATAACTCATTGTGAACAATGCCTCTCACATCGAAGAACCTGATCAGTCCCGTTACTTTTTCGGGGAGACCTCGTAGATACACATATCTACAACCTTGTGCAAATTAATTGAAAGAACCGCTTTAGCTTCCTTTTTTCACTATACAGTTAGTTTTCGAACTACTGGAGTGACAGATTGTAATAGATTTCTATTTTCCTCAGATTAGGTCATTTTCTGTGGTTTGCAGTAATATGAAACTATTTTCGGGCTGTATGAGGAAATTTGTTCGGCTTTGAAAAATATTCCATCATCCGTGATTGCATCAGATTTTTATCACTCCGAGACACTATTGTCTCGACTGTCGATTAGTTGTCCTACGGCCATTATTTGTGAACTCCAAGGAAGCAAACGAAAATTGTAACGCTGCACGAACACACTGGCAAGCCTTACCAGTAAACAAATCAAAGTACTATAGACTGGCACGGAAACTCTCCTGATTTAAATCCAGTCGAGTATCTGTGGTTAATCTGCAAGGAACGACTTTGTGGAATGGACATATGAAGTACTAACATATGCACTCGGTCATGTTTCATTGGAAAAATACGGAAAAAATGTAATTAAGAACTGAATTATTCGTTTTGTTTCAATTAATTTGTACAAGAGTGTAGGTAAGTATGTATGCCGGACAAAAATAATAATAATGTATACAGGCAGGAAATTTCATATAAATCTTTTTGCGCTCATAAATATAGTAGAATAAAATTAATTAATCAATTAATTATTAATTAATAAATAAGGTTGTATTCAATAGAAACTGTATATACATTTTGGAATTAAAAAGGGGGAAATATTTCAAATCTAAATAAGTTAACCAACCCCTGACTTTATGTAATAATAAATCGCCAGCCTCTAAATAATGCTCAAAATCCGGATATCCGGGTAAGGTGTGGCTATTCGTAACCGGAAGTTGAAGCATAGTTCTCAGTATGTACATGTAAGCTCATATGCAGGGGCACTTCGAAGTGGTGTAATGGTTAACAAGCTTGTCTCGCTAGATCAATTACGACTGAAAAGTGAGTTCGAGCCCAACTGGGTACCAACAACTTTCAACCTTGTACCAGACCTGAGCTAAGCTTGGAAAAATGCTTAGGGGTACGGAACGAGAAAGCAGCGCGTCTATCATTGCACTGACTTTCACCCAAATAGCCTTGGAAATTGCATAACTCTCTCCGAGCTATGAATTATAAATCATATTCCGCTCAGCATGATGGCTGTCCGCTCGTATTCTTCAAAACCCACAGTGAATATAAACGTGCAGTTTATACGAAAACTATTCTAAGCGGACTTCAGTTATAGTTTTTTGGGAGAGAGCGCATAATCTGGCGAGATCAAGTCTTTACAAGGACATTACGCTCAAATCATCGGTCACGATTACTTCGCGCTAACACAACAATGGACGGCTCCTCAAATAGTTCTTTCAACCCAATTTCACTCACAAGGCTTAGTTCAAACAGTGATATGGTTTCCACGCACCGTCCAAAGGCAACGCATACACACCAAGATCAAGAAGTCCTGACAAACGGTGACATTCGAACACGGGTCTCATGATCGGAAAACGAACGTTCAAAACACTCAAATGTACAACCTCTCATAGTTGCAGTACAAACCACATCTGCTCTGTGCGTGTTGAAGAATCAAAACCATGCGCGTATCACGGATTGAACCAAGTCTTATCAGATTGGCACGCTCGAAAACCATGCTGAAGATCATATGATTTCTAGTGTACCTTCAACTTGAAACATGTTGTGTTGATACGGTTGACAAGCTGGTCTCAGCAGTAAATTTGATCAATTTACATTACTTTCACTGTCGTTGAATACATTTAATCAGATTGTAGAGAAAAATAGCAATTCAGATAATAACGAAGAACGCTTTTAGAAAATTAAGAATGAAAATACTTCATCTGAGAATTCGGAAACTTTCAGTTGCTCAAGACTATATTAATAGTAATGTCACATTATGATAACAGGGAATATTGTGTCATTTTATCTCAGTCTTTCGCGTTTTATGACCAACGATAAAATCTGTGAAATGGGGTCTCCAGAAGCAGCCACCTTCATGAGAAAAAAATAAATGAAAAATTTAGAGAACAAGTGGCAACAAATCAGAAGTTGATGGTTTCCGATACCGAATTTTCTTAAGTTATTTCAAATAGCAAATTTCATATTAACCAAACCTATATATCTATTTAGAGTTTCACATTAATACGAATATATTTATAAATCGTAAAAGCAAAAATATCTTGTATTCAAGAAAAGTGTTTTTAATGAGCCACTTTAAAATACCAGACATCAGTTATCTTTCGTAAATGGAAGCATTGGTTAGTGCCCATTGCTTGACCCAAGGCGACTGACTAACAAATGACACTCGTAAGTGAATATAGACCAAATGATTGAATTGCTTTCTGTCAAGGCAATATCTTATGACAGAAAACAACAGTTCTCATTTGCACTTGGTTTGGTCTGTTTTGTGTTGTTTTGTTTTACGGTATATCAACCTCAATGGGTCATTTAATGCCGATGAAAAATTTTTATTCCTTGTAATATTTTTCTTCAAAAATGTATTTCTGATAATATATTGCTGGTAATAATTATTCCTCAAAAAATATTGCTGGTATTAAAACTTATTTTTACACTTTCATACTGTTTTTACCCCAGTTTTGGGGTTAACTATTTGGCCAGTTGAGACTCTAACAGGTGCTTCCGCACCAGGTCATTGTGGACCTGGGAACACTAGCAATCAAGAGGAGGTTCCACGATCCTCGAAAGCTCCTGATCCGAGGCCTTGCTGTTGGAAGTAGTTTATCGTCTTACCCAGCACGCGGATGTAGTTTATCGTCATACCCAGGACGCGGATGTAGTTTATCGTCTTACCCAGGACGCGGATGTAGTTTATCGTCTGAACCAGGACGCGGATGTAATTTATCGTCATACCCAGGACGCGGATTTAGTTTATCGTCATACCCAGGACGCGGATGTAGTTTATCGTCATACCCTGAACGGGGATGTAGTTTATCGCCATACCCAGAACGCGGATGTAGTTTATCGTCATACCCAGGACGCGGATGTAGTTTATCGTCTTAACCAGGACGCGGATGTAGTTAATCGTCATACCCAGGACGCGGATGTAGTTTATCGTCTTAACCAGGACGCGGATGTAGTTTATCGTCTTACCCAGGACGCGGACGTAGTATATCGTCATACCCAGGACGCGGACGTAGTATATCGTTATACCCAGGACGCGGATGCAGTTTATCGTCTTACTCAGGACGTTCAAAGGTCTTGCTGTTGGACGTAGTTTATCGTCTTACCTACGACGCGAATGTAGTTCATCGTCTTATCCAGGAGGGGATTTGCAATTGAATTAATGTCAAAGTGCTGTACTCCTGATAATAATTACTGGCTGATTTCCGAATGTAATGTCAATCTACTCGGCTAAACTAATGTTTCCCGACTTGGGTGCTAGCACCCACTTGTGGGCTCTGTTATGTTGAAAGAGGCCACTGGGATTATTTCTTTCATTTGTAGGGCGGCGAACATATTGGGAGGGGGTCTTTTACCCACTTCTTTCAAATGTTCCAAAATAATTGAATATTGGCGTTCTTTTGTTATTAATTGGCCGTTTGTTGTGGACTAATGGACACATTTTGACCCATGACTATTTTATTAGTTTTTCTTTCCGCATTAAGCTAAATTTCTTGGCTTCACCCAGTTCCAAAATTATGACCGAAATTCAAAATTTGCTTTGATCTCACATCCGGGTCGAGCAGGGAAATTTTGGGCATCCTTCGTAAAATTATAAAAAGTTTATAAAATGATCTTTCATAAAAAATAATATATTCTCATTATCTGTATATCTACGTGTCTGTCTGTTTCTGCTCAATTATATCCATCTATTTATCTATCTCTGTTCATTTTCTTTCTTTTTTCTATCTATCTATCTATCTATCTATCTATCTATCTGTCTGTCTGTCTGTCTGTTCATATCTATCTATATATCTATCTAATCTCATTCTGTTCATTTTCTACCTATCTAGCTATCTATCTATCACGGTTTGTTCATATTTATCTGTCTATCTATCTCATTCTGTTCATTTTCTATCTCGCTATTTATCTATCTCTGTTCATATCTATGTATCTATAAATCTATCTATCTATCTATCTATCTGTGTATGTGTCTGTCTGTTCATATCTATCTATTTTCATTTTCTTTTTTTCTATCTATCGATCTCATTCAGTTCGTTTTCTAGCTATCACAGTTTGTTCATATCTATCTATCTATCTATCTATCTATCTATCTATCTATCTATCTATCTAACTATCTATGTATCTGAATATTGATTCTAGCACTAAGGTCATTAGCATCTGCTGGATTTACAATTTAGTCAACTTAAAAACGAACATTATTTAATATGAAGCACTTATAAAACCTGCTGAAGCAACCGCAAATATTGTTATTTCTTTTTTTATTTAATCCCCTTCATAAACATATAAATATACAAAGAATATCATTTTTTTTTACATACAAACACACACAGAAGTAAAATATGCCCATATTTTTTACGATAAGAGGAACAATAAATTAATTTAGTATTAAATTCAGTCGAAACAATTTCCAGATGTTTTTCAGTGAAACACTGAAGCGTTTAAAGTGTTGTTATGTAGCATATCTCTGCGAGGATTATATAGTCTTTTTTTAGGTTCCTAGATGTTTCACCGATGTACACGATAGAGAAATGTGTACAATCTATTCTGTATATTCCTGGCTCTGTCCTTTTGTTACTTGTATCTCATTTGGTGCTAACGCTATCTCTTCTTGCTTTAGAGGTGGTGTTGATAAATTAGATTATGGTTGGAGATGTTATTTTCGAGACTAGCTGTTATGGATTTGCTGGGTAGGATTCTGTGCCTATCTTGTTATGGTTGTCAAGATGATTATCATTATTTGTATTATTCTTCTGTGGATTTTGTAGGCTTTGCGTTTGGCATTGTGCTGTTAATAATTCGGTATTGTAGAAGTTTAAAAGTGTTTTCGATGTATTTCTCTTCATTCGACTAGACTTGGGGACTGTTATATTTTTTAATTTTATTGTCGAGAACTACAGCAAATAAAGGAAACCACATAATTTGATGACCCCCAAGAGCTGCAACATCTAAAATTCATAGCGCATGTAACACAAAGTGAAAATAATGATACAGCCAACTTTCAACACTACTTCAAACAAAAGGTTAGGAGGGAAACCCCATCAACACTGGAAAGAGGTATAACAGAAAACTGTGCTTGAGAAAACTGTTTTCTTGAAAAATTATTTTCGGAGAAATATTGTATAAACTTCGACTGAAATCAGTACTGGTAACTCAGTCAATGAATGCTAAATAGGGAAACAGCTAATACTACCATTACCATATTAATAGTAGCAATATTTCATATACTGGCAGTAGTTGGTGAAAGCTTCTTAGATCTCTTAATAGATGAACGGATTTGAAGCTGGTAAATTCTAGATGTCATAGATGAGATTTCTCTCGATTCCTTAGCTGTGTGTCTTCACAGCAAACTTATTCAACCTATACAGTGAGGCATTTCTGAGAGAATATGAAGTCTTATCAAGATACATTATTGGCGGCCACAATCTTAATAATAGTAATATTCCTACATCACGCGACATAAAACAAGAATGTGTCTTCTCAGCAAACTTATTCAACCTATACAGTGAGGCATTTCTGAGAGAATATGAAGTCTTATCAAGATACATTATTGGCGGCCACAATCTTAATAATAGTAATATTCCTACATCACGCGACATAAAACAAGAATGTGTCTTCTCAGCAAACTTATTCAACCTATACAGTGAGGCATTTCTGAGAGAATATGAAGTCTTATCAAGATACATTATAGGCGGCCACAATCTTAATAATAGTAATATTCCTACATCACGGGACATAAAACAAGAATGTGTCTTCTCAGCAAACTTATTCAACCTATACAGTGAGGCATTTCTGAGAGAATATGAAGTCTTATCAAGATACATTATTGGCGGCCACAATCTTAATAATAGTAATATTCCTACATCACGCGACATAAAACAAGAATGTGTCTTCTCAGCAAACTTATTCAACCTATACAGTGAGGCATTTCTGAGAGAATATGAAGTCTTATCAAGATACATTATTGGAGGCCACAATCTTAATAATAGTAATATTCCTACATCACGCGACATAAAACAAGAATGTGTCTTCTCAGCAAACTTATTCAACCTATACAGTGAGGCATTTCTGAGAGAATATGAAGTCTTATCAAGATACATTATAGCCGGCCACAATCTTAATAATAGTAATATTCCTACATCACGGGACATAAAACAAGAATGTGTCTTCTCAGCAAACTTATTCAACCTATACAGTGAGGCATTTCTGAGAGGATATAAAGTCTTATCAAGATACATTATTGGCGGCCACAATCTTAATAATACTAATATTCCTACATCACGGGGCATAAAACAAGAATGTGTCTTCTCAGCAAACTTATTCAACCTATACAGTGAGGCATTTCTGAGAGAATATGAAGTGTTATGAAGATACATTATTGGCGGCCACAATCTTAATAATAGTAAGATTTCATATACTGGTCGTAGTTGGTGAAAGCTTCTTAAATCGCTCTTGATAGAAACCGCATCAAACAACCGTAAATGTTTATCCGACCGAACCTTGTGCTCTACCCTAAATGCTTCGTCAGATTATTTCAATGCGCAACCCGGGTTGTTTACCAAATGTAGTCCAATCGCTGACCCACAAACCAACCGAGTCAAGTTAAAAATTTAAGTTTTTTAGAGGTGGTTTATATCAAGCTTCGTGGACGGATTTTGTGAAGAGAGAAGAACATTCTTCGTGCTATGTGCCTCATTGGTGAGTACATTTTCCCCCTTTAGATAGGACCTAATTTACATCGATTTATTGTTTAAGAATAAATCTATTTTAGTCGTAGTTCCTTATTTTCCACCAACCGATGTTTACTTTTGCCGATTATCATTACTTTTTATATGTTTGCTTTTGTGTTTTATATATATATATAAATATATATATATATATAATGCTATTCAGATTCTTTATCTCTCTTAAGCTGTTCTTTCCTCTCTTTCTCTCTCTACATATATATATATATATATATATAATTATATTTGTACAGATATATATATATATATATATATATATATATATATATATATATATATATATATATATAAAAGTGAACATTAAAGTCAACCCTTAGTCGCTTAACGCAATCATTAGGCGACATGTGTTGTGTTTTTTCTCGACTATTTATGTATGCGCATCAATGATGCATTGTGAATAGTCTATTGCATTGTGGATAGAATATTCTAACGGTTATTTTGGCGGGAGTTGTTTGTTAATTTCTTTATTATTTACTTTATTTATTTACTTGGATTAATTTATTTTACTTGTTTTTGGTTATTTATTTTATTTAATTAATTTATTTATTATTTACTCTTTTCAGTTTGCATTTTCAGGTAACGTAGTAAAAATTTGTTTTCGTGTCTACATTTTGAGATTAGTTCTAATCGTTTATTTTGTAGTTTTATTTGGTCTAGGATGGTAAGCATAGCTTATTTTTCCTCTAAACAGAGCTTGTAATTTTTTAATTGATTGTTGTGGGCTGATGTTCTTTCCCTTATTTTCCATGATATTTTGTTTGATTTGCTTTTTGTTTTTAATTTCCCAGATATACTTGGAAAGCACTGTGTTTTTCGCGTATTTACTATTTGTGAAAGATATTTTGTGTGCGTAGTTTCCTGGTTTTCATGGTCCTTCAGTTACAGTATATGTATAGTTTTCTTCGTTATCTGATTGTTTTACCATGGCTTGGTATATTACATTGTTTTATAAGCAATTGCCATTTAAGAGACATTAGTTCGTTATTCTGCAGTGATATGTGGGTTTAATTTGTTCGGGTGATTTCTTGACAGTTTTCTTGTGCTTTTTTAATTATTTGTGCCATGTTCTCGGTGCAACTATAGCTGATTTTTAACTGTGATTTTGTTGAATACATTCTGGAGTGTTTGATTCTGGGAAGTGTTTGTGTAAGAGTTTGTTTTTATGATTTTATTGTACGGTGGATTGAACCATATAATGTTTCTCTTCTATGATGTGTATGCGAGTGTTTCCTGCAATCCACTATCTTTTAGAACCGGTTCCATAGGCTTTCTGAGCTTCATTGAATATGGTTTCATTGGATGAATTGACGGAAAAACCTGCGGTTAATTGATTTTGGTATCTGCATGATTATAGATGGTGGGTGATTGGAAGCTGGGTTGACTGCAATGTTTACTTTTATATTTACACACGCTCTATCTCTGATATTGAGCACTTTATCCCATAAATATAGCACGCCTTAAGAGTATATTTCTTCACAAACACACACACATACACACATACACACACACACACACACACACACACATATATATATATATATATATATATATATATATATATATATATATATATATATGTGTGTGTGTGTGTGTGTGTGTGTGTGTGTGTGTGTGTGTGTGTGTAGCAGTAAACCAAAAAAAAATCAAAATGACCTCATATGGGGTATAAACCTATTTCAACCGACGAAAGCGTCGTCAGTCTTATTCAACCCCACTATACGACTTCGTGGAATGTACCTACGAAGTACTAACACGTGCACTGGGTCATGTTTCATTGGAAAAATACGAAAAAAGTAAATAATAACGGAATTATTCTTTTTGTTTTAATTAATTTTCAGAAGAGTCTATCTATCTATCTATCTATCTATCTATCTATCTGTATGTCTGTCTATCTGTCTGTCTATCTCATTCTGTTCATATCTATCTCTATATATGTGTGTGTGTGTGTGCGCGTGTGTTTTTGTGTGTATGTATATGTACATATAAACTGCGTCTAGAGATTATATGCAAAAGAGGTATTGTCAAATATTTTATGTAAAATCCATAGATATGTGTTATCCAATGAAATAATTTGTACTATTATGTATAGCGAGTAAGTATGAAAGCAATTAAGTCCCAATTTTCAATTTCAGATTGATATTTAGTATTTTTTCAGTAATTATAGCAATTTGCAGTGTCAAGAGATTATTTGCAAGAACTAGAATTTAGTATTATGGCTCATAAAAAAGAACAAACAATGAATGAAAAGAACTATATAATCAAAGAAATTAGCAAAGGAAAGTCTTCGCTTCAAATTTCTAAGGATTTGAAAAGGGATCATCGAACAATCAAGAAAATATGTCAAATGGGAATTCAACCAAGGAAAAAAGTCTCAGGAATTTAACAAAGCGAGATCTATCAATTATCCGAAGAGAATTAATAAGAAACCCAAATGCGTCAAGTGCGTTCATATTTGAGGCCGCTGGAGCTCCTCTGGTGTCAAGGGAAACAAGGTGTAAAGCATTAAGGAAGTTTGCTGATGTAAAAAATCAAATAAAGAAACCCATTTTAACAAAAAAACATAAGGAAAGAAAATTTCAGTGGGCAAAAAAATACATGAAAACTGATTTCAGTAAAGTGCTTTTTACAGTCGAATCAAGGATCACCCTCGATGGGCCCGATGGATGGGCTCGAGGATGGGTTTGCAAGCATCATGACTCAAGAAAATTTTTTAAATGCCAACAAGGTGGCGGTGGGATCATGATATGGGATTATTGTTAATGAGCTCGTGGGTCCATTTAAACTGAAAGACGGGGTTAAAATGAATTCCAAAAGTTACTGTGATTTTCTAGAGCAATATTTCTTTGAATGGCTTGATGACCAGTCTTTAGCCAAGCGTAGATCTATGATCTTTATGCAAGACAACGCACCGAGTCATGCATCAAAGTTTACTAAATCCTGGTTGAAAGAAAAGGGATTTGTTGAAGATTCTCTTATGGACTGGCCTTCAAATAGCTGTAACTTGAGTCCCATTGAGAACCTGTGGAGCATCCTCAAGAGAGATATTTATGGAAGGCAATTCAACAGCAAGTGTGACCTCTGGGAGGCAGTTAAAGTTGCTGCAAACAACTTACCAGCCACTAAAATTGCAAATCTAACATCAGATGTTGACAATAGGCTGCTAAGAGTTATTGAAAAGAAAGGAGCATTTGTACAATAAATTTCAGGAGGATCTTATTATTTTTTGTTAATATATCTTTTATTTTTAAAATAATTTGTTTTTTTTTATGTTTTTCCTTTAAGAAATTGACGAATTTGTTCTAAAATCTTTTCATATTACTTTTTTATATTATTTTTTACATTAGTTTTACAAAGTATAATAATGTAAAAGTATCAAAATAAATAGTTGCAAATAAACTGGCAGTCAAATTAGTCTGTTTTGTTAACTTAGTAAAAGTTTTTCCAACCAAAAATAATAGTTTTCCCTATCACTATATATCTAAGTTAATAATATTGAGTAGAATCTAAACAACATCATAATAGGACTTTTAACATTAAAGACGCAACTCTTTATACCAATTCATAACTTGCATATAATCTCTAGACGCAGTTTATAGTAATAAAGCAAAAAATTCAGAGGGACCTCATATAGGGTATAAACCCATTTCAACCGACAAAAACTTATACCATGTATATGGCCTATATGAGCTAATTTTAATTTTAATTTTTATGGTATACTACTAATTACTTCCTCTGTATAATAAATACATTATGGTCTTTTTGTAGATCAATTTTAATATTTTACGTTACTAGGATCTACTTGGATTATATACCAACGGATTTATTACCTTTACTATATATATATATATATATATATATATATATATATATATATATATATATATATATATATGAAGAAATATAGTTTTAAGGTGTGCTATATTTATGGGATAAAGTGCTCAATATCAGAGATAGAGCGTGTGGAATTATACAAGTGAACATAGAAGTCAACACGTAGAGGCGACAGTCTGTTTCATGCCAGATGCAATCGTCAGGCCAAGAGTGCTGTTATTTTTCTCGGCTATTTATATATACCGATCAGTGGTGCATTGTGGGTAGTCTATTTTGGCGGTTATTTCACCGGAAGTCGTTTATTATTTATTTGGGTTCAATTATTTTGCTTGTTTTTATTTATTTTATTTTTATTATATTTTTATTTTTATTTCTTATCTTATTTATTAAATTTATTTATTTATTTTAATCGGTGTTTTTATTAAAGTATTAAAAATTTGTTTATATTGCTTATATATATATATATATATATATATATATATATATATATTTATATATATATATATATATACATATATATATATATATATATATATATATATATATATATATATACATATATATATATATATAAATATATATATATATGGCCTGACTACTTAATCATAAACCCTTAATCGACAAATAAAACTTCCTCACAGTTATTTTTAGGACTTATTTAATCGGAATATATGTAGGTCTTTTGTGTTCCATCAATTCCAGAAGATTCGACGGATCTATTTAAAACGAGCAAAGGAAGCTGAAAAAGTCAAAATAGCGTATGAAGTAAGAAGCAAACTAGAAGCATAAAATTAACTAATAATTTTAAAGTAAATCATTCAGTTGCAATAGATTATCAAACAATGGCTTACTATACTAGAGTAGAAACAGAAGCCAAAAGAAAAACATCACAATTCTTTCCGCTCCAAGCAGGAGTTGGAATATATTTAACGATGAGGCTTTGGGGGCTTATTTTAATGTTTTCCAATAAAATAGCTCACTTTGTCTACCCAACCGTCCGCAAAATCGATAACCTCTCTTCCAAAACCCATACCTATGAAGAGGTATGGCAAACATGTAAAGCAGGGATAGATAAACCTCCAGAGAAAAGCAATGAAAAAATTAATCATGTGTATTAGCAAATGGATATCATACGAACAAATATTACTTGTATATTGCTGATTCTAAAAGCTAAAGATTAATCAGTCTGAACTGATTCTGAAGTGTCATAATTCATAGAAACGGTTCAACTATTGTTAGCCTTTGTTCATAAAAATACGTATTGAACTCAAACAAGGGACACAGACATGGAAAGAAATGAAGAGACATTTAAACATATTAACAGGTATGTAGAGATATGACTGTTCTCTAGATAGATAGATAGCTATTCTCCCGTGTATAATAAGTCATGGGCGTGGTTTCATAATTAGGAAGGGTCAGAAATTCATTGCACCTTCATAAGTCGAAGGAGTCTGCAAGAACGTTTGCACTCTGAATTCAGTTGCAAGTTCCTTCAAGACCTCAAGTAGAACTCATGTATAAAATCCATTACTAAGTATCTGTCTATATTTCTGAGATGAGGTATTATGTACATTATTTACATAATTCAGACTATTGTCCTCATCTTTGTTGCCATATTTATTACAACGTTTCGGCCTTTCAGTGTCTGTCTATATTTCTGAGATGAGGTATTATGTACATTATTTACATTATTCGGACTATTGTCCTCATCTTTGTTGCCATATTTATTACAACGTTTCGGTCTTTCAGTGTCTGTCTATATTTCTGAGATGAGGTATTATGTACATTATTTACATCATTCAGACTATTGTCCTCATCTTTGTTGCCATATTTATTACAACGTTTCGGCCTTTCAGTGTCTGTCTATATTTCTGAGATGAGGTATTATGTACATTATTTACATTATTCGGACTATTGTCCTCATCTTTGTTGCCATATTTATTACAACGTTTCGGTCTTTCAGTGTCTGTCTATATTTCTGAGATGAGGTATTACGTACATTATTTACATTATTCGGACTATTGTCCTCATCTTTGTTGCCATATTTATTACAACGTTTCGGTCTTTCAGTGTCTGTCTATATTTCTGAGATGAGGTATTATGTACATTATTTACATTATTCGGACTATTGTCCTCATCTTTGTTGCCATATTTATTACAACGTTTCAGCCTTTCAGTATCTGTCTATATTTCTGAGATGAGGTATTATGTACATTATTTACATTATTCGGACTATTGTCCTCATCTTTGTTGCCATATTTATTACAACGTTTCGGTCTTTCAGTATCTGTCTATATTTCTGAGATGAGGTATTATGTACATTATTTACATTATTCGGACTATTGTCCTCATCTTTGTTGCCATATTTATTACAACGTTTCAGCCTTTCAGTATCTGTCTATATTTCTGAGATGAGGTATTATGTACATTATTTACATCATTCAGACTATTGTCCTCATCTTTGTTGCCATATTTATTACAACGTTTCGGTCTTTCAGTATCTGTCTATATTTCTGAGATGAGGTATTATGTACATTATTTACATCATTCAGACTATTGTCCTCATCTTTGTTGCCATATTTATTACAACGTTTCGGTCTTTCAGTGTCTGTCTATATTTCTGAGATGAGGTATTATGTACATTATTTACATTATTCGGACAATTGTCCTCATCTTTGTTGCCATATTTATTACAACGTTTCAGCCTTTCAGTATCTGTCTATATTTCTGAGATGAGGTATTATGTACATTATTTACATTATTCGGACTATTGTCCTCATCTTTGTTGCCATATTTATTACAACGTTTCGGTCTTTCAGTATCTGTCTATATTTCTGAGATGAGGTATTATGTACATTATTTACATTATTCGGACTATTGTCCTCATCTTTGTTGCCATATTTATTACAACGTTTCAGCCTTTCAGTATCTGTCTATATTTCTGAGATGAGGTATTATGTACATTATTTACATAATTCAGACTATTGTCCTCATCTTTGTTGCCATATTTATTACAACGTATCGGCCTTTCAGTGTCTGTCTATATTTCTAAGATGAAGTATTATGTACATTATTTACATTATTCAAACTATTGTCTTCATCTTTGTCGCCATATTTATTACAACGTTTCGGCCTTTCAGTATCTGTCTATATTTCTGAGATGAGGTATTATGTACATTATTTACATTATTCAGACTATTGTCCTCATCTTTGTCGCCATATTTATTACATCCATTAAATATGGAACGTGGAACTAGAACAGTTTACCTCAGTGAGCGAAATAAAGGGATCAGTTTGACATTCCAACCACCTGAAGAAGGCCGGAGCATACAACGGCCGAAACGTTGTGATAAAGATGAGGACAATAGTCCGAATAATGTAAATAGTGTCCATAATACCTCATATCAGAAATATAGACAGATACTGAAAGGCCGAAACGTTGTAATACCTATGGCGACAAAGATGAGGACAATAGTCCGAATAATGTAAATAATGTACATAATACCTCATCTCAGAAATATAGACAGATACTGAAAAGCCGAATCGTTGCAATAAATATGACGACAAAGATGAGGACAATAGTCCGAATAATGTAAATAATGTACATAATGCCTCATCTCAAAAATATAGTCAAAAATTCGTTTGTTAGTAAAACGTTAATTTTACTGCGCAAATATTTTACCGGTTTTATTCTATGTTTATATGTTTTTATTTGAAAAGAAATAAAAGGGATTTATTTTTAGCCTAGTGTCTATAAGCACTGGCTTGTGAATGTGATGACATTGTCATTATGTTTTCAACCCCTTGGCCCGGATATCTGTACCTGAACTCGGTAGAAAAAGGCGAGCAATAGACGAACAATGCTAAAAAATAAGAACTAGACGAGATATCCCGAGATATGGGCAGTGGAACGAGAACAGTCTACTCCTGTAGATTAAATAAAGGGTTCAATCCAAACAGAAATTAATGACTTCATGTCGAACCGATACATAAAATAATTACGTATTGGAACCTGAAAGATGGCAACATCTACCTGCGCATTTAAATGGAAAACTTGTTCGCACTACGCACATTAAGAAATGGCAGACATTTGCATGAAATGTCCTGTATGTCGAAGTTTTAAATTAAGAGCTGGGTTGTAAGTTTGAAGCTTTAAGATGGTCCGTAATGATGTTTTGAACATGAAATGATAATTTTACAATCTTGGAAAATAATAAAAATGGCCTTTTTGGTACCAAGGAACTGATAATTTTCGTTGAATAATGCAGATATGATTAGGGTAAGTTGAGATCTTAATCTTATCAAGCTGAATTCAATATCAAGAGATAAGTTGTTTTATTTTTAAATTCCGTCTTTGTCAAGCTATGACAGTTTTAGCCTTGTGCTAGCGAGGAAGTGTTAAAAAGCACAAAACATCTTGTCCAAAATCAAATGACAAAACATTTGAGACCAAAGAGTAGGTCTCTTTAAATGCTAGCCGAAAATAATTTCGAATAAAATAGGCAACAGGATATAAGACCATTTTCAAGCGTTATTTTCCGTGATTATTCACAATGGTCAGACTAATGGAGTCTTGTTGAAATTCCAACAAGACGGTGCTGCGCTGTTTTCGGGTGGTGTGATGTTTTGGCCATGCCGATTTACACCTGGAACTTGGCGTAGTCCCATCACTTTACCACTTAGAATGTGTTAAAGTAATGGGCCCATGCAGAGTTCAAGATGGTGTTAAGGTAATTATTATGCACCACAATATTCCATCACATTCGGTAAGGAAAACTAATTCATATCAGAATAAAATGAATTTCAAAGACTCGTTTGATAAATTGTCCACTTTATTCACTCGACTTAAATCTGAAGAGGAGGTTTTACATTGGCTGACGGCTATTTACAAGCACGAATGAATATAGAAATCTAAGCTGGATACTTCGCAATTTACTTTACATTAAGAAATACGGGATCAATGAATGATTGTATTCTAAAACTAGTTTAATGAAATATATACTATACGTGTATATAATGTTGTCTTCAAAACTTTTTCGACTTTTCATAACACTGTTGTCGATATTTGCATTGAAACATTTGATTTTGTAAACGTTTCACGCGTTCTGTGATTACAAGATTTATTTTATAAAGTTGAAAAAGCTGTAAGAGTAACATGTTGGCCTTTATAATTTAACACTGCGAAATCCCTGCATACTGATAGTATAAAGGTCCTTTCATTAGTTTTCTAAATAGGATGAATTAAAAAGTGACCAATAATGTGATACGCCGGGTCGTATTTTAGAGAAACGTATCATGCTTTGCGATTCCATTAGATTAAATTCCTTGCGTATTTTTATTAAATTTATTAATCGAACATGACTTTCTATTCCTTTTTGTTTTGTTTTCTTAATATTTTTAATATTAATATACGTAATATCCTTATGATGATATGTTAACACTATTTACATTATTCGGACTATTGTCCTCATCTTTGTCGCCATATTTATCACAACGTTTTCGGCTATTGTACGCTCCGGCCTTCTTTCGAATAATGTAAATAGTGTACATAATACCTCATCTCAGAAATATAGACAGACATGTTAACAGTCCAGTATTTACATTAGTCGGACTATTGTCCTCATCTTTGTCGCCATTTTTGTCACAACGTTTCGGCCGTTGTACGCTCCGGCCTTCTTCAGGTGATTGGAATTTCGAATCGAACCCTTTATTTCGATCACTGGGGTAGACTGTTCTAGTTCCACGAGCCATGTTTGATGGATGTCAGTTATCAGTTATCTCCTGGTAATTTTCCCTCTGAAAGTTCTCCACTGCCTGAACCGGGTATTGAACTCACACTCTTTAACAGTCAGAGATAAAAAGAAAAAAACGGTATTTATATTTCATATTGCAATTAACTAAAGCGACCTTTATGCAAGTACAAAAATGACAAATGCACCAAGTGCTACCCAAACATCCGGGGAATTTGAATGGATTGGTGAAGCTGCCAAAATTCTGAACGTTTTCCGTATCGCTCAAAGTTCTCTCAATTTTCGAAGTAGTATTGCGATAGTGAAAGATGCCTTTTAAAAGATAAGCTAAGCAACATATTATGAAGCACGCAAATGTCGTTTGAAACAAAGAAAAGAGGACTGAACGATTACTTAATGTCAGTTCTTCTATATAGTAGTCAATGCTGGAAAATCGCCTCAAAGATGACTTGAAGCAACATAAACGTAATTCTATAGAAGGGTTCTAAGAATACCGTAGACGAAATTTTGGAGAAAATCGAAACAAAAAATAAATTTATACTTAATATCAGAAAGAGACAGTTTAAATTTCTAGGGTATATAATAAAGAAAGAGGGCATGGAGATTTTGCCACTCACATGACAAATTGATTGCAGGACGCAGCGAGTAATGCAATTATTGAGCTTGCGTTAAACTGATAGAATACGAGAGGGATAGTAAAATGTCTAATATTGCTAAAATTTACGAAGGATAGGAAGTTGTGGAGAGTCATGATTGGCCAAATCCTGACGAGACACGACACATAGAAGACTCCACACCATATGTTCTTTCAATCCTCAACTATTTTTTGTGAACTGAGTTTAATTCCAGATCATACTTACTTTTCTATGTAAAAAATTTATTTTTATTTTGACGCAATCTTTTTAATACATATACATATATATATATATATATATATATATATATATATATATATATATATATATACGAGCTGCGCCGCGATTTTCGCTTCCGCGTCTCGTATACATGTGTTTGTCCTTGCTTTGAAATTTTTCATGCAGCAAGGGCGGACTATCATTGTTGTTTCGTCCGTGTGTTGTTTGATCTATTGAAATTGTTAACTCTGATAATGGCTTATGGAAGCCGAAAGCTTAGATTGGATTCAAACCTGTGTCAATATGGTGATTTCCTTTCGCCTTTCAATGATAATGTTATTAAGCTTATCAGACAATATGAAAGGAACTTACTTAAAATAAATAGACAAAACTTGTCTATATTATTTAATGAAACATGCATCAATGAAAAATTGCTGCCTAAATATACAGTTTATATATATGTATATATATATATATATATATATATATATATATATATATATATATATATATGCGTGTGTGTGCATTTATTTTTCTCCTTATCAAGATTTTTATAAGGTTCGTAGTTTTATATGAACTTTTATGATAGATCATATTGGCATTTTCTATTGGGAACAAAAAACAATGGGTTTGTGCGGAAAAGGATTGAAAGTTTTGTGGGACACCAGGAACCTCTTCTTGTCACTGTCAAACGGGGGGAAATGGCGTGGTTTGGACACATTGCAATGCACGACAGCCCGTGCAAGACCATCATGCAAGGCACCGTGGAAGATGGACGTAAGAGGGGGCGCCAATGCAAAAACTGGTTGGACATTGTCAAAAGATGTACAGGTATGACTGTACCAGAATTGCTGATGGCTACCGATGATAGACCGTTGTGAAAAGGTGTGGCTTTTGCATTCGGATCCGCCATCAACTATAAAAGTGAAGGGGATCATCATCATCATCATCATCATCATGTTTACTGGATACCCATATTTGAGTAGACGTACAAATAAATAATGCTAAAAATAAACTTTAAACAGTATGTATTCATCTACTCGAAAAAAAATATAAAGAAAATGTTCCCTCCGGCAGGATTCGAACCTGTGTCTCCATTTACAGAAGCTTTTATTCAACATAGAGACGTGTAATAATAATATATATATATAGAGAGAGAGAGAGAGATAGATACAGAGATGTGCTTATGGTGCTAGTATTAATAACAGCTGAACTACTAACTAATTTAGAACTAATTTATAGAGACAGTCCTGGTGACTGGAATTCTTAATAATCAACGCTAATACTGACCGCCGACATAATTGCCGAAATCGTAGTTGCCGCGATTAGCCTTGTTGTTTTCATGATTGATGATTTCAGATGGAAAGAAACTTTGTGGCGCTTCGCTTTGACATCAAAAGCGATGAATATGCGAAATTGTAAGCTTCTTGAATAAATCAGCGCTGAAAGCCGAATGAAGCGATTCTGGTTTCAAAAATAGTATCTCTTCATTCACTTTGATTCTCAGACGGTTGAGTGAGGAATTCTCTTTTACTCTTCCGTGATATTACAGCTGTTTCACTTAAATCCGCCTGGGCCGACCACATCACAACACATCACATACACATACATCTGAACATATCGACTTCTGGGAATGGGGAGCTATACACAATGATTGTACGTTCTTTGCATTATTGCCGTTATAATATTATTATAATTTTACTCACACCCGGGAATTGTAATGTTTATCGGCATCGGTCGAGTGACGTCAATTTCCCCTTCATCTCCAACACTTGTTCAGTGGTATCAGCGATTTTGTGCCTCGGTTCGAATAGTTTTATTTTTTTTCTCTCATCTCCAGCCGATTCAAGCTTCCTACTACACCCACTTACAATCTTGATTATGGAAGAGATTCTCACTTTCATGTCCCAATTTTTTTTTTAATTCAAGAACAATGTCTTGTCCTTCGTTTATTTATTTCATATTCTTTTAGCTTCCTGATACGCTGTTACTAAAATAGTTTCACCAACTTTTTCATAACTATCAGCTTTGCTCTACAAGCCCCGGAGCCACTCCAGGTAAAGGGTTACGTTAAGGCGTAGTTTATACGGATAGAAGGGGAATATAACGGTTCATTCTAATTATAAACAGGTTAAGATTATAATGAATGGGGAAACATCCTCTTGGGATTCGGTTCCACAGAGGATTGGTTCACTGGAAGAATCTGTTCGAGTGGAACTTACTTCTGACCAATGGAATACGGATGGAATGTGGGTGGCTTGCTAAAATATGATTGTCATGGCGGGTCTTGGACATGAAGGTTAAAAGTGGCAGTTTAAATGAATGCAATTTGTCCGGGCATTTTCCATGGAAGAGACGATAGAGCAGTCAGGGGCTTGCTATATCCCGCCTGTGAGAGAAAGAGAGAGACTTTGGTGGATGGAAAATAATTTGTCAACAAGGACTCTGAGATGCTTTTGGATTATATCGAGAATGGAAAGTGTGGACTGGTCAGTCTCTGCACGATACACTATAACAACTAAAATGCTGAAGTGTCGCTAGCTAAATATATGATTAATGATTCCAATTAAAAATAATGTTGAGTTATCTCTCTTAGCAGAAGCTGTCTATTTTCTGTGTCGTGTTGATTTTATTTAAACATTGCAGTTAAGTACTTATCACGGTGCTGTTCTTGGCCAACAGCTTGCACCTCCTGGCCTTTTTGATAATACACATGTTGTTCACCAGGTTAATATCCAATTAAACGATAAGCTGCATGGAACTGACCATGGATTTTGTAGTCTGAGATGCCACATGGCTTCTAGAGGTGAAACATATGTGCATGATAAAAAATGACTTGATTTAATTGTGTTCTTGCCTTTGTCTTCTGTTTCAGTTGCAATTCTCTCCCAGTCATTGATTCCCATAATTCCGATGTCATTTCCTTCGTACATATATTTCAATATGTAATTAAGCCTTTTTTTAGCAAAGAGCATACTTCCCTGTTAATATGAGCTTGATATCTTTTCATGAGGCACTTGTTCAAAGGCACTACATACCGTTTATCTACGTAATAATTTCCTGCTCGTACAGTTTCTCAATTATTACGTCTTTTATAGGCAAAAGGACGGAAGGGAGGAAGGGAGGGACGAACGGACGGACGGAGGAAGGAAGGAAGGAAGGGAGGAAGGAAGGAAGGAAGGGAGGAAGGAAGGAAGGAAGGAAGGAAGGAAGGAAGGAAGGAAGGAAGGAAAGAAGGAAGGAAAGAAAGAAGGAAGGAAGGATGGACTGAAGTTACGGAAGGAAGGAAGTTACGGAAGGAAGGAAGTTACGGAAGGAAGGAAGGAAGGAAAAGGAATAAAAGGTAAGGAAGGAAGGAAGGAAGGGAGAGACGAACGGACGGAGGAAGGAAGGAAGGAAGGAAGGACTGAAGTTACGGAAGGAAGGAAAAGGAAGGAAAGGTAAGGAAGGAAGGAAGGGAGAGACGAACAGACGGAGGAAGGAAGGAAGGAAGGACTGAAGTTACGGAAGGAAGGAAGGAAAGAAAAGGAAGGAAAGGTAAGGAAGGAAGGAAGGAAGGAAGGAAGGAAGGAAGGAAGGAAGGAAGGAAGGAAGGAAGGAAGGGAGAGACGAACGGACGGAGGAAGGAAGGAAGGAAGGAATGAAGGAAGGAAGGAAGGAAGGAAGGAAGGAAGGAAGGAAGGGAGAGATGAACCGACGGGGGAAGGAAGGAAGGAAGGAAGGGAATGAAGGAAGGAAGGAAGGAAGGAAGGAAGGAAGGAAAGAACGAAGGAAGGAAAGAAGGAAGGAAGGACGGAAGGAAGGAAAATAAAGGAGGAACGCACGAACGAACGACGAAGAGAACAACGATGAATACTGAGACACCGCTGCAGAGGGAAGAAACGCCCAATCCTAAAAATCTCAAAACAGAGTCTCTAATTTCTTTTGACCACACATGGTAACTTTTCTTGCGTACACTAGTCTGGCGTTCTTGGACGGGCTCCAGGTTTATGTGCCAACTCTGTTCTCCATTTGGAAATAATATTGGATAAACCATGGGATCCAGATTGCAGATGACAAGGGAGTTGTTTTTGCTGCCCTTGTGGATCAACAACAATATGTCGATGAACTGGAGATGTTCCATCTTCCACGACAAATATTGCTTAAAACTCATTGTTGGTGGGGTTGTTGTATCGTCTTGTATCTGGACTTGACATAAAATGCATCAATATTATACTTGGTTGTACATTACTCTCTGGCTTGTAACTGTATATAGTTCTCATATCTTGATACGTTGCTGCATCAGGATTCTTTGAAATAAAAGCAGAGATAATTTCAAATACTGAACGCAAACAATTACTATTTTCACTGCGACTTTACAGTGCTTCATGAACCTCTATAATATAGAGTTGTCCATACAAAGTCCAGTTTGACATTATACATATAATTTACAGTCAGAGAACAATGAGGAAAGGTGTTAATGATATACTTAATGTTGGCCTTGTAATCGAAAAGCAGAAAAGATCTCGTCCTATTGGAGTCGTGATATTTGATCCAAACGAAGCGAATGAATATATCCAGTTGTAATTTCAAATTTGATTGTTCAGGAACATCACTGTCAGAAAATCGTCTGAGATGAACAGGAAACTCTTGTAGGTTAGGCAGCGATGGATTTTCGATTTTGGTAGTAATTCGAGTGTTCTCTTTTGAATCTAAGTGTTGCACGGTATTGGCAAACGACATTCAAATCTGTAGCATGGTATCTTATAGGCTAATGCTCATTCAAAGCAATTCTTCTCTCTAGAGCTCTCTGTCTTATGTTCTGAAGTTAGTCACGTCTTTCTTCCACATTCATAGCATTTCTCCATTCGTCTTCTGTTTCTCATATTCTGAAAATAATCCTTTCTTTCTCGTTCATACCATTTATACTCTCGTTATATATATATATATATATATATATATATATATATATATATATATATGAAGAAATATACTCTTAATGTGTGGTATATTTATGAGATAAAGTGCTCAATATCAGAGATAGAGCCTGTGTAAATATAAATGTGAACATTGAAGTCAACACTTAGAGGCGACAGTCTGTTTGATGCTAGACGCATTTGTCAGGCCTGACGATTGCGTCTAGCATGAAACAGCCTGTCGCCTCTAAGTGTTGACTTCAATGTTCACTTTTATATATATATACACATACACACACACACACACACATACATATATATATATATATATATATATATATATGTGTGTGTGTGTGTGTGTCCTGTTCTGAAGATAATCTTGTCAATCTCATTCTTCCGTAGCATTTCTCTGTTATTGCCATGTTACTGTGTTAAGGTGACGAGTTGCTTGTCGCTCTTCCGCCCGCAAATCTCTCTCCGTTTTCTCTGCGGTTCTTTCACCGATACTATTCGTTGACTTATTTGATGCTGGCCTTCCATTTCCTTGTATTCCTCACAGCCTTATTGAATGTACAAATCGAATAGAGAAATTATAAATTCACCCCACATTTATATGCTTTAAATGTAGGAATCTCAAGAAAATGCCTTCTGAGTTGAAACAAATATTACTTTAATTTAAAATAGCACAGAAAAGCATCTTTTTTTAAAGACGGTTTACGTGTTGACTTATTTATTGACAGTCTGATGTTTGGAAGTTATACAAAGGACACATAACTGAAAATAAATTATATGACGAATACAACATGAACGCCTTTTCATATATATATATATATGTATATATATATATATTTATATATATATACTTAATATATGGGTAAGTCCTGAAAGTCCTATTAAAATCTGAAAAGTATGTGATTTTGAAAGAATCAATATGTTTTTCACCGCGAAAAAAGGCTAAAATTCCCGGTACAAATTGACGAAACTGCGTTAACGTTAGGAAAACAAGATATCTCACCAAAATCTCCAAGGTTCTAAAAACAATAAGAAAGAAAGTTTTTTTTTATATAAAAAAAATATTTGATCTTTCCTCTTAATAATAGCACAAAGGTTTTGATGATAAAATTTCGTTTTTATGTTTGGGGAATTTTTCATCTTGTTAGCGAATTTTTGTACGTACCTAATTAAAAGTGGCGTTCTCTTTTTAATAGAATTTCATCGTAAATCGATCCACCAAGATGGCATTTACAGGGTTATTTCCTTCAGTCTGTAACAAATTTGCGAAGATAAGATTAAAAAAAAAAGAAGAAAATTTTAATTTCAAAAAGGTTATTTTTAGTTCAGTGGCTTATTTGCCCTCAGCAGATCGTTCGATCACAAAAGATGATTTAATCACTCACTACAAACAATGGCCTTTATCTAAGATGACTTCACTTCATTCCACCTCTTTGTCTCTCACTCTCTTTCTGTCTTTCTACGCCCCCACTCTCTATTTTTCCTAATTTAATCTCTATCTCCCCCTCTCTTATTGTTTCCCTCTTGGACGCTCAACTCAGTCCGGGTTTAATAGGGCTAGCAGAGGCCGGCAAGTGTGACGCTGAGATCCTAAGACGTATTGGGATGGCCAAAGACGCATTCCAGCGTATTACGAGACAGAAGGATATCTTTGGCAACAAAGGAAAGAGTACGGATCGGCTACGTGACATCTGTCCTCCTTTATGGCAGCGAATGTTGGACGGTCTCCTCAAAGATGAAGAAGAGACTCAAGACGGCGGAGGTATGTCTCATCGGAAGGATGCTAAGGATACCATGGACCGAGCGTGTGAGCAACGATGTGGTTTTGGAGAGGATGCAAACAAGGAGGAAGCTTATACTTAACATCAGGAAGAGGCAGATGAAATTTGTGGGACACGTAATAAGAAAAGAAGAGACTCAAAGCAACGAAAGTATGGTTCTACAGAAGGGTACTAAGGATATCATGGACCGAGCGTGTGAGCAACGATGTGGTTTTGGAGAGGATGCAAACAAGGAGGAAGCTTATACTTAACATCAGGAAGAGGCAGATGAAATTTGTGGGACACGTAATAAGAAAAGAAGAGACTCAAAGCAACGAAAGTATGGTTCTACAGAAGGGTACTAAGGATATCATGGACCGAGCGTGTGAGCAACGATGAGGTTTTGGAGAGGATGCAAGCAAGGAGGAAGCTTATACTTAACATCTGGAAGAGGCAGATAAAATTTGTGGGACACATAATAAGAAAGGAGGCCCTGGATAATATAATAATCACAGGTCGAATAGAAGGAAAGAGAAACAAGGGTAAGTAAAATTTATTGACAGCTACAAGTTATAGGCAAATGTGGAGAGCCATGATCTCCTACGTCATAAAAGGGCACGGCACATAAAAAGAAAAGAATAGCGTAAATAATAAAATGTACTGACAATATTTAATTTTAATTTAATCATTTTTATTTTTTCTATTTTACACATAAATCTATTTATTTTCAGTTTTATTTAAATGTAAAACTTTTGTAGTTTAGGATTTTAACCCGAACACACATAAATGCATGGAAATTGTCTTTCTCTTTGGCTAACAATTCATATCTTATGGACATGTTACACAGATAATAAAGCACACCTGTAGATTAGGTATATATAAGTACCATTTAACATTAATCTATCTATATCTCTGAAATGAGGCATTAGGTTTACATGCATTATTTACATTATTCGGACTGTTATCCTCATCTTCATTGCCATATTCAAAACGTTTCGGCCGTTGTACTCTCCGGCCTTCTTCGGGTGATTGGAATTTCGAACCAAACCCTTTATTTCGTCCAGTTGAGTTAAAGGGAAATAACTGAGACATCCGGAAGAGGTATGACACTTGGACCTAGAATAATCTACCCCGGAATTATTGGAAAAAGATTGCGATTGGCCCATTGAAGGGATTCCTGGTATCCCGTGCCTTACAAAAAATGTTTTAAAAAAATTGTACTCACAATTACAGCTCACATATTACAAAGAGATTTATCTATGTCAAATGTGTGTTTAATTTTTTTTTTTTTACAAAAATGAACAATGAATTTAACCCCACAGGAAATGAGTATACAACATAAATCCAAGTAAATAATAATAATAATAATAATAATAATTCTTTCAGTTTCCTTCTGGGAAGGAAACTGAAAGAAACTGGTACGAACACCACCCTGACCCGGTTACGGAGATAGGACCTGTTACAATTCTATGGGACTACACAATACACACTGACAGAACAATCAAAGCCAACCGCCCAGACATTCTTATTAAAGACCACAAACAAAAAAAATGTCTCCTTATTGATATGGCAGTCCCTGCAGACTGCAATGTATCTTTGAAGATATCCAAAAAGCTGTCAAAATACAAGGACCTTGAAATCGAAATCTCAAAAATGTGGCACATGGTAACATCAACAATCTCTGTTGTAATTGGAGCCCTTGGACTGGTTGGAAAAGATTCCAGGAGACTAATTGAAGGGATCCCTGGATGTCCATGCCTCAAAGAGATACAAAAAATTGTTCTGACAAGTACAGCCCACACTTTACGATGGGCTTTATCTATGTAATTATTATTATTTTTTTTTTTTTTTGCAGTGGGAAGTTTCATGATGCCATTTCTAACCTTAGGTCCCTGGGCGGGACCCGCAAAGAAATGTGTAAACGCCAGATATCAAAGAAAATAATAATAATAATAATAATAATAATAATAATAATAATAAGAAGAAGAAGAAGAAGAAGAAGAAGAAGAAGAAGAAGAAGAAGAAAGACTGCCACAATTGTGGCTAGGAAAAATAGTCACAGGAAAAAGTCAGTTAATTTATTGTGGCCGGAAATAAAGTCGGGTTTATGGTTCCGTTCTGTTTGAAACAGAAATTCATAGTAAATCGATCCAAACTCTAAAAAATATTATCTAATAATGCTACCGTCAAATTCGATATATTTCCTAGTTAGGGAGTCCTAGCATCCCATAAGACACGACTTTACGTGAAGAAAGTTTTAAGAAGTGTACGTTTTAAAGCTTGCGCCAGAATATAAGCAAATCACGAAAATCGCATACGAAGATAGACGAAGCCGTAAAAAACATTTTCTAAGAAAGCTACAGATACTTAATCGATATATTTCATAGTTAGGGACTCCTAGTATCGCATAAGAAGCAACTTTATTTGAAGAAAGTCTCAACTTGGCATTCGAATTTGGATCAAATATTCCTTGAATTTTCAATTTATTTATGGGCCTGGTATTTTGTCCACTTTTGAGATAAGAGGTTAGGATTTTCTCGCTGAGTTTTTTTTCCCTCTGGGCGCTAACCGTGTCGTGTTTCTTTCTTTTTTTCTTGTGACTTTTCTATCTGGATTCGATTTGTTGGATAGTAAGAGTTTACTGGTCAAATAGATTACGGAGAAAACATGCGAGTTTTCAGTATTGCCAGACAACTAACAAATCTGAGGATCATAGAAATATCTGGTAGCAGTATATGTATACCTAGACAAGTGCCTCATTAAAATTATCTAGAATAGTGCAGCGAAGGCCAAAATATTGAGGCGAGTGTCACTCGATTCCCAGCGAAATCCATCAGGTATCGGTATGAAAAAAGCAACGAGTACAAACTTGTGATATAAATTGTGCAAATTGATTTTCTATATAAATGGAAATAATAAGATATTCTGGGATGTTGAGATCCAGACTGACGATTTGATCCGAACGAGAAAACTGTATCTGTTGAAGGTTAATCAAGAAAGGAACACCTGTTGATTGGTACATAAAACCTGCACTAAAGGTGAATCAGATGTAATGGACGAATGAAAAATTAACAAAAATATCAAAACCAGTGACTGAGATCATTAAGGAATGTACAGTTTAGGTTCTTGTCAACAACTCCTATGAATTTTTATGTGTTCAAGTCACCTTCCTGACATATTCCATAAACTGTTCTTCTTACTCTCTAGCTCGAGTGGCTCTTGGGCCTTGCACAGAATGAACATCATTGTAAAAAAAATCAATCGTTGATGAACATATAACCTGACCAAAAGAATCAAGACTGTAAGCATTAGAATGTCGGGGAAAAATTTAAACTCCATTTATACTGTGGTTTAAGGTGATACTGAGTAAGGTGCTGCAACGTTGAGTAGATTGGTTTTACGCATTCTGTAGCAGTAACCACCACATATCTATGGCAAATATGAAAAAGCAGAGAAATAACAACAGAAATAAGAAGAAGAAGAAGAAGAAGAAGAAGAAGAAGAAGAAGAAGAAGAAGAAGAAGAAGAAGAAGAAGAAGAAGAAGAAGAAATGATAATAAATCTAGCAAACAGGCTGAAAAATACTGTTGACCCCAAATGCAGATTCTGTGATAAACATACACTAAGAATTGATCATCTTGTATCAGGTTTCACGGTATTAGCATCCACCGGATATAAAACTCGGCATGACAGGTTGGGTCAATATCTGCATTGAAAAATCTGCTATTTTTATTTGAAGGAAACTGCAAAGAAATTGTACAAACATCACTCAAACCCGGTTAGAGACAATCATATTATTGGATTTACAATACACAGATAGAAGAGTCAAAACTAACTGCCCAGACATCGTGATCAAAGACAACAAAAACAGAATGTGCTTTCTTATCGATATTGCAGTTCCTCCAGATTGTGATGTAACTTTGAAAATCTTTAAAAAAACTATCAAATTATATGGATTGAAATGGAAATATCAAGAATGTGCCACGTTAAGACGTCAGTAATTCCAGTCTTTGTTGGAAATCTGGGTTTCATTGAGAAATGTTCTGATAGTTATTTAAGGAATCCCTGGTAGCCCATGTCTTGAGGAAATAAAGACAGTATTCTTAAAAACAAAGCTCATATCCTACGAAGTGTTTTATATATGTAAAACGTGCATGCCTTTGTATGTTGTTTGAATTAAAGAAACATGCAGCGAAAAATGTTTTTCTCCTCGTCAACATGTTGCAGTAACAACCTTGTCCCCTTAGTAACTGAACTCATTCACACACACATACGCGTATATCCCCCACAAAATTTCGAAGTTTTAATGTTTTCTTTATTTTATATGTAATTGCGTGTTCTTAGAGCATTTATCTATTATACATTTAACGATTCAAGAAATAAATAACGTGACTGCAATTATGCATCAACAAAAAAATATATATTGAAACAATAACATACAAAACAATCATGCAATGATGTATAATAATTAAGGGAGAAAAAGTTGTTTCCCTTTAACTGTAGTTTGATTATGATTGAATGTTCGAAAGAATTTCTCTTGAATAAGAATGTTCAGGATTCTATGTTGAATAGAGTCTGGTGTTGGAATAGAATACAGTTAATTAAGGAGTGTGTTGATTTGAGAAATTAATAGAATACTGGTTCATGAGCCAGAGAGAGAGAGAGAGATATGTATAATGTGATACAAAAATCTGTGTCTGTGTGTGCGTTGTGAGTAAAGTCGTTGATTTGTGTGGACAGGCGAAAATAGCTGGACTCTACTGACTGTCGTAGAAAAATCGCTTGTTTTTAAAGCTGCTGGTAGGATCCCAGAGAAAACGCGGGAAAGTTGGTTTAGCACAAAAATGTTTGATTGGTTAAAATTCGACCAAACATTGATTTTGTAACAAAAACACATGTGAGCAAGTTCACGGCAGAAAAATTCCAAAGTGGTGACTGCGATTGCTAAATTGTCTTATGGAAAGATAGTATTTATTTACTAGCCAATCGCAGACGAATAAATTGTGGGCGTGGAAAGCGTAGCAGTCGCTACAAGTTCAAGAAGGAGCAGTACTGCAACACATCTGATAATACCAATGCCAATGCATTTCATAAGACAATATAGAATTGAAGAATAAACATGTATCGAAGCATAATTGGAAAGTGAATATTTCCAAAACTGGCCCTGATATTAATAAAAAAAGAAACAAAAAAGAAAAACACGATGTTATGATAGAACTATCAAAAGATTTAATACCATTTGGCCTTCAGCAGAAGTTGTTGGTAGGAAAACAACAAATCCAATGACAATATCTATTGCAATCGTCCTTGTCACCAGAAGATCACGCTTTCACTCTGCAATCGATATCTCAGAAGACATGTTTTTTTTCTAAGACTTCTGTAGATGGGGAAGGGAAAATTCAAAAATATATTTAAAATAATTCTACGAATTTCATTTATCCTACTGCATGATTTATAATCCAATAGATTCAAAGAGAATGAAAAAAAACCATAAAAATAATGATGAAAAGCCGGAGATATAATGAGACGGATATACATATACACACATATCAGAATAAATGCACGGCTTTATTATTGAATATAAACGTTATTTTTGCGTGAGTTTCGTAGATAACCGCGAGATAGTAACGAAAAAATTCCATTCCACGTGAAATAAGATCATTTATTTACCAAGTCTATTTTTCAATGCACCTCACGAATAAAACTTATAAATCGGCCCAAGTTATTAGAACACCTTGTATCTTCATATTATTTAATGTTGTATAACATTATTAAAGTTTCCTAAGGTGGAATAATGGATAGCAGCTCGGATTATGGAAACAGAGAGCCGAGTTCGAATTCCAATCGAATTCATTATATTCACTTACGTGCGAATCCCCTTGGGAAAAGTATGAATCCTCTGCTTCTCCCCTTAGCTATGGGTAAGTAGCAGGACAGCCCGGGTTCTATAGCTTTGGATGGCCACTGGTCTACTGCAGAAAGAAATGACAACCTAATGCGGGAAAATCTGCCTCGTCAGTCATGTATCGAAAGATACATGATCGCCTAAGCGTGTATCAAGTATGGTACATAACTGACTGAACTTATAGGATGAGCGGTTAGTTCGGGAGGAGAATTCAAAAACAACTGGAATTTTTCTGAGATGAGGTATTGTAACTATTTGCATCATTCGGACTACTGCCCTCATCTTTATTGCCATTTTCACGACGTTGTACGCTCTGGACTTCTTCAGGCGATATACGCTGGAATTTTGAACTGAACCGGTTATTTAGTCCAAGGTGGTAGATTGTTCGAATCCCATGTGCCATGGCTTTGGATTTAGTTTTATTTAATTCGCTTGATAACACAACAGGTTTTTTTTTTGTTGTTTTTTTCTCTCTGATGTGGCCAGGGATTGAACTCACTAAAGGAAATTACCTGAAACTGAGATCTGTCTATATTTCTGAGATGAGGTATTATGTACATTATTTACATTATTCGGACTATTTTCCTCATCTGTGTCGCCATATTTATCACAAAGTTTAGGCAGTTGTACGCTCCGGCCTTCTTGTTTTAATGGATGTCAGTTATCAGTTATCTCCTGTTAATTCCCCTCTCCAAGTTCTCCACTACTTTAACCGGGTATTGAATTCACACTCTTTGGATCCTGTCACTGCATCTAAGCAACTCCTTTATCCACTGTGCCATGTGTCCTTGAGAGCGCGAGTTCAATACCCGGTTATGGCAGAGAACTTGAAGAGGGGAATTGCAGGAGATAACTGATAACTGACATCCATTAAACATAGAACGTGGAACTAGAACAGTCTAACACAGTGAGCAAAATAAAGGATTCAGTTCGACATTCCAACCACCTGAAGAAGGCTGGAGCGTACAACGGCCGAAACGTTGTTATAAATATGGCGACAAAGATGAGGACAATAGTCCGAATAATGTAACTGAGATATCAAAAAAGGCGAGAACAGTGGATTTAGAACAATCTACCCCGTGGACTAAAAAAAGGGCTCGGTTCGAAATTCAAACGTATATCACCTGACGAAAGCCGGAGAGTACGACGACCGAAATGTCGTGAATATGACAATAAAGATGAGGACAACAGTCTGAATGATATAAATAGTGTAAATAAAGAGAGCCGTGTTCAAATTCCAGTCGAGTTCGTTACATTCATTTACGTGTGAATATCCATGGAAAGGTTATGAAATCCAACCACCCACGCCATCAGTTTTAAATAGTAGAAAATGTATTTAGAAAAATAATTATTGTTACAATCCGATTCTTAGAGTTATTCTTATAATATGTTCTGGTTTTAAATAACTCACTAAGGGTTGATAAACAAGTAAAAAACAACAATTACCAATTCTTTCTTACTTATATTTCCCAAAGGATTATCTATATATCATCAGTTTCCTATCGGCGTCTGGGTGCGTGGCCGATTAGTTAGAACGTTCGCGCTTCGAATCTCTCTCAGGTCGATTTGTCAGTGAATTCACTTCTTGGTAGCATTGGCCTTGGGCGAATTCACAGTTTGTGGCACCTGAAAATAATAACCACGAGTTGACTCAGGTCTTATGGGCGATATTGGGTGGGACGAACGATTCGAAAGCTGTCGATGGTTACGCTAGGACGAAATCCCAAGTCCTCGTAAACTGACTCTTTGAATGTACTGGTCTTGTTCAGCTACTGATCACTACAGCTTACGCTTTCTCTTTAAGGTCCACTCAGCATCGATGCCATAAAAACCACAGATTGGCTCAGTGGATGGTGAAATATACCTGAGCTGAGTTTTACAACGGTGATTAGCTGAACACCTTAGTAGATTGTATAATCCCTTGAGACTAGTAAGATTACTAATGTTGAGACAAATAACTTGCGAATGAAATGCTACAAGAGGTGCTAAAATTTAAGGTCGTAATATTCGAAGAGAAAATAAAATCTGATTATTTTCTTGTAACCAGATTTTAAAATATATATCGGGTGACCCCAAAAAACGGTTAACTTTTTAACAATCCAATAAAACCAAGAGTGATGGGAGAAAAATATTTAATTCATAGTAATTGAAACCTTAAAACATGCCATTTAAGAAACAATGATGGATTTTTCATTTTTTTAAAATTACGCCCTGTAGATGGCGTCCTCCTGTACGAATGCATTCTTGAAATCTTCTGTTGAGATTCCTCATTGACTGCTGCAACATCTCAGCTGGGATACTGTGAAGTTCATTCTCGTTACTAAAATGGCGAAATGTTTACTTGCTCAAGGTCACTGTCTCGCAGTGTTGTCACTTGCTCATGTCTGGCAATATGCACTTTAAAAATTCCCGTTTTTTGGGTCACCCTATATATACTTTCCAGATTTCTATAATAAAACATGGTTACTTTCTAGTAACCAGATTTTATTTCTATCCCTGTTGATAGCTTGGCAGTAGATGAAGCCATAATCTTGCTGAAACCTACATTTCTGTGGATTCATCAGTTTTAGCACACGTGAAGCAGCAGATGAGATCCATGCGCACCGCTAATGCGTCAAGGCTATTTCTATTCCCCGGGCCAAAACGTGGCATTTAGCTGACATCTGGTTGAAAATTCCTCTGGGGAATTAAGATTTGGTGCTGCCATGCTTTGATTAGTCAGTGTCTTAGTCAATCGCCAGAAGTTAATTCCCACAAGCAGAAAAACATGGCAGGAATCAGTATGTCAGAACGTCGTCAATTCAATTGTGGCCATCTTGAAACAAAGTTGAACGTATGTGAGTCACTTTTTCCTATGCGTCGGTCAACTGAAAAGTTGAAGTTTTACACAAAAAGGGGAAAGATGTGCTGCTCTTTCTCCCGAACTTAGGCAGCTGAAAAAGTTTTAGACGCTGACTCCAACCAGCAGATTAGTTAAAAGTATTTTTTAACATTAGTTAACAGTCTTTTTAAACATTACTTAACAGTCTTTTTTAACATTACTTAACAGTCTTTTCAACATTACTTAACAGTCTTTTTTAACATTATTTAAAAGGTTTTCAACATTTTTCAAGTTTTTTTAACATTAGTTAACAGTCTTTTTAAACATTACTTAACAGACTTTTTTAACATTAGTTAACAGTCTTTTTAACATTACTTAACAGTTTTTTTTAGTTGGGGAAAGAAGAGGTCGATCCATACGCTTCCCGATGATATTTGCAGAAAAATGTAAAGAACTCAGCTGGAATTTGAAATCGTTATCTGCTACAACCTCATAATATGGGAGGATATCAAATATGAGATGCGCATTCTAATATAAATGATCGAAAATTAACTCAAAATCAAACTTCTTCACATCTTATATATAAAGTACAATGTATGTGTGTGTGTTTGTGTGCGTGTGTATGTTCAAGTAAATCCTCCGCTACCACTGGTCTGAATTCAATCATTCATAGCTCATTCAAAAGCCCTAGAAAGGTTAAGCGCAGGAAACGATTTTCGTTGACCTCAGTTTTAAGTTAGCCAGATTATGCGACGTTAAAATATATATTAATATATTATATTTCATAATATAGGTTTGACTCAATTAGCTAAATTGTTTCTCTAACTCTTCAAATGTTCAATGTATAACGAATTCTAATTTCTATTTTCCCATCTTTACGCTATATTAATTTTATCTTATAAATTGCCCCCTGTTTTGTCACCTATCAAAAAAAAAAATAACTGTTTGTACGGAAAATAAGGATCTACGTAAATGAAATCGTCTTTAGATTAAGTGGCAGCAGAAGAATTAATGTTGAAATTTTAAAACGTAAGCTTAAGTATTAATTTAATACTTAAATGCAGCGATCAATTTTGAGTTCTTTTGTAGCTTATCGATGCCTATCGCATCTACTCCTCCCTCGCTATCGTCATGGTGGCGAAACCAAGAGTCTTCCACAGGTGCTAGCTTAAAGCTAGTATTTAATAGTTTTACCTTCCTTAAAGGAACTCAATTTTTAGATAAATTTGTATGCGTTTTTCATAAAATATGTTATCTTAAGGTAAAATATCGATTTTTTTTATTGTGGTGATTTTTTTTAAATCTATAATCTCACTCCAAGCAAGGCGATAATATCACTAGATTAACAGTATATCTTGCTGTTATCCACGCCTTATTGGGATTTTATTCGTGGTGCCGCTGGGAATTATATTTTAATTTTCCTATTGAGAAATGTGCCATTGAGGTCTCTTCTTGAGCAAAATCCGCCGTCGAAGCTTTCGTGTCATCACGGAAATACCAAGTGAAGCCACATTCTTCTCGGTACTCTCCTGTCTGTTCAGCATCTATAGCCCACAGTAATCACTTCATATGGACTATACTAGAATGACAGGCTCAAGTGTAACAGACGTCTCTTTGTCACTGCTTGTAATGAGTGCAAGCTTGTTCTCAAAGAGGTAAAGTCACTTTTCGCTGATAGAATGAAACTCTCCCACAAGTTTGTTTCTAGAAATTACTGGCGGCTATCTAAGAGTGTCAAATCCTCAGTCTGTTCTCTCTTTTCAATCAATTTGCAGATAATGCAGAGTGCTTTGCTCGAGCATTCTCTTCCAACTCCGTTAATGGGTCATGCTAATGGACAGGAAATTATCTTCATCTAACAATATACCTTCTTTTTGAGAGTAGACCTAAATTATCTACTAACGTAGAATATTTCGTTTTATGACAACATAACCTTTACATATTTGAGAAGTGTTTTAACAGAGGACGGAAGATGCGATCATGAAGTATCCAAAAACTAAAGATGCATTCAAAATTCTAAGCAGAAAAGAGAAACTCTTCGTTAGAAACAAAGAAAAAAGTACTGAAGTGTTACGTGATATCTGTCCTTCTATATGGCGGTATACTGCTGAACAATCGCCTCGAAGATGAAGAAAAGATTTTTTTTAATCAATATGGAGTATTGCTGCCATATATGGTCTGGAGCCCCTTCCGTTTGCCTCGAGGTTCTTGATAAGATCCAGAAACGGGTATGCAACGTAATTGGCCCTGATCTGTCATCTCGTGTGCAGTCGCTCTCTCACAGACGCGCCGTCGCCTCGCTCTGTCTTTTTTTTTACAAATACTTTCACGGTAATTGCTCCGATGAGCTGCTTTCGCTGGTTCCCAAGCTTCATGAATTCAAGCGTCCTACGAGGCTGGCATCCCGCTCCCACCCTTTCACTGTTGAAACTGTTAAATGTAGCCGTCTCTTCTACTCCAATAGCTTCATATCTCGCACCTCTCGCCTGTGGAACTCCTTTTCTTATTCCTGTTTCCCTGACAACTATAAACTTCAACTATTGAAATGCAATGCCGATCGACATCTCCAGTTGCCTTGATCTATTCACTATCCTTCTCCACATCCTTTCCTCTTTCACTCCTATCTGCTCTCGCTACAAATCTTCTGTAACCCCTTGCGTGCTAGTGGCTTCCCACCTTGATTGGAGTGAAAACACTTAAAACAGACACACACACACACACACACACACACACACACATATATATATATATATATATATAATATAAATAATAATATTTAATAATAATATTTAATATATTATATATATATTATATATTATATATATATATTATAAATATATTATATATATATATTATATATCATATATATATATTATAAATAATAATATTTAATAATAATATTTAATATATTATATATATATATATTATATATATATATATATATATATATATATATATATATACATATATATATATATATATATATATATATATATATATTATATATATAATATATTTTCAAGAAAGACATTCGGATTACTAACACAAAAACAGAGAATGTCTCATATCGAGAATATTTAACATTGAAAAGCATGAATGAAAGAAATTAATTATTTTTAATAATATGTGGAAATCTCCACCCTTTGCCTGAAGACGGTCGCGAGACCGGAAACACGTGTTGTAAAATTATGAAAAATAAAGAATAATATTTTTTTTTTAAATCCACATTACAACCAAAAAGTTTGCGGTACCTCTCTTCTTTTTAATATATACACTTTTCTCTCGTTAAACATCATTAATGATTTGTTTTCTTGTCCTACTAAATACGTGGCGTGTTGTACTTAGTTTTACTTAATTTCCTACTCCAAGAAAGTTAAGTGCATTAAACTCAGTGACGTTTTCTTCGTATCATTTCATGAGTACATAAACAATACGTTTGCTAAATACAGGACTACACAGCATGTTGGAAATGGTTTATCAAACCAAACATCAACAATGTTGCTCCTTTCATTGCTTTTTATTTGGACATTGGTGCCATTTCAATGTCTCTTTTGTCTAAATTGGACTAAATAAAGGGTTCGGTTCGAAATTCCGACGTATATAACTTGAAGAGAGCCGGAGCATACAAGGCCCGAAACGTCGTGAATATGGCAATAAACATAGGGACAACAGTTCAAACGATGTAAATAGGGTAAATAGTTAGAATATTTCATCTCAGAAACATTGACAGATACTGAAGAAAGCCTGAGCGTACAAGGGCCGAAACGTCGTGAATATGGCAATAAAGATGAGGACAACAGTCCGAACGATGTAAATAGGGTAAATACGCTGTTTTATCGTTCAGATAATAGAGTACTGAACTATTATGCAATACAAGTCCTCCTATATAGCATTGAATGCTGGACAATCTCATCGAAGATGAAGAAGAAATAAAATACAAAAACTTTGTTCTACAGAAGGATGCTGAGAATACCATGGACTGAACATATGAGCAGGGTGAAGTTTTCAAGGAAAATGAAAAATGAAATCACACTTATGATCAGAAAAATACAATTGAAAACTTCTAAAGTAAATAATGAGGAAAGAGGGCTTGGAGAATGTGACACTCACATGACATATTGAAAACAAGAGGGACTGTCGAAAGCAGCGAATAACTTATCTAATGAGCATATGAAAATGGTTGGCAGAACTGGGATCAGAAGGGGTCGCAAAAAGACACATCTTAGCGCTAGAGAGGACGACAAGTTGTGGAGAGTTATGTACGCCCACGTCCAGCAGGTTGCATGGCACAAGAAGAAGAAGAAGAAGAAGAAGAAGAAGAAGAAGAAGAAGAAGAAGAAGAAGAAGAAGAAGAAGAAATAAAGAAGAAGAAGAAGAAGAAGAAGAAAAAGAAAAAGAAGAAAAAGAAGAAAAAAAAGAAGAAGAAGAAAAAGAAGAAGAAAAAGAAGAAGAAGAAAAAGAAGAAGAAAATGAAGAAAAGAAGAAGAAAAAGAAGAAGAAGAAGAAGAAGAAAAAGAAGAAGAAGAAGAAAAAGAAGAAAAAAGAAGAACAAGAAGAAGAGAAAAGAAAAAGAAGAAAAAAGAAGAAATAAAGAAGAAGAAGAAATAAAGAAGAAGAAGAAGAAAAAGAAAATCAAGAAAAAGAAGAAGAAAAAGGAGAAGAAGAAGAAAAAGAAGAAGAAGAAAAAGAAGAAGAAGAAAAAAGAAGAAGAAGAATCTACCACTTCGTAATTTAAATCTACTTATATTTTAATTTTATAAATGCTTCACTGAGAAAAATACGCGAAGGTTAACAGACACCTGAAGAAGACCGGAGAGCTATACGTCCGAAATGCTTTGATAATAACAACAAAGATTAAAACAGTAGTCAAAATGTAAATAGCGATAATTCTTCATCCTAGAAATTAAGAGTGATTCACTAATTTTTTTTTTTTTAAATTTGGACTGTCTTTTTTATAAATGCAACAAGTTACATTAAAAGGAAGAAGAAATAAAGAAGAAGAAAAGAAGAAGAAAAAGAAAAAGAAGAAGAAAAAGAAGAAAAAAAGAAGAAGAAGAAGAAAAAGAAGAAGAAGAAAAAGAAGAAGAAAATGAAGAAAAGAAGAAGAAAAAGAAGAAGAAGAAAAGAAGAAGAAGAAAAAGAAGAAAAAAGAAGAACAAGAAGAAGAGAAAAGAAAAAGAAGAAAAAGAAGAAATAAAGAAGAAGAAGAAGAAAAAGAAAAACAAGAAAAAGAAGAATAAAAAGGAGAAGAAGAAGAAAAAGAAGAAGAAGAAAAAGAAGAAGAAGAAAAAAGAAGAAGAAGAATCTACCACTTCGTAATTTAAATCTACTTATATTTTAATTTTATAAATGCTTCACTGAGAAAAATACGCGAAGGTTAACAGACACTTGAAGAAGACCGGAGAGCTATACGTCCGAAATGCTTTGATAATAACAACAAAGATTAAAACAGTAGTCAAAATGTAAATAGCGATAATTCTTCATCCTAGAAATTAAGAGTGATTCACTAATTTTTTTTTTTTTAAATTTGGACCGTCTTTTTTATAAATGCAACAAGTTACATTAAAAGGAATTCCCACTGCTGTTAATGCGTAATCCGTCATCCATTTTCTTTCTTTTTCTTTTTTTCTTTTTTTTACATCCCCCGGATTCGATTCAAATATGAAGCATAAAAAGCAAAACCTTCGAATTCTATGTTTAAAATATACTCCAAATAATTATACACAGACAAGATTTCGATTGTTAATATTTACAGAATTCAAAATGTCCTCGTCTTTTTCAATGGTTATTATTATTTCTGTCGTCTACTGGCTTCCTTGTTGATTTATTCAGATTGTAGTCTCTCTTTCTCTCGGGATTGACTGTGAATTTAATATCCTTTCCACTAATTATCACCACAAAATTCACGATACCTAAGGATTAAATTAATTTTTAAAAATGAAAAAGCTTTCTTGAAAGCTAAAGGATTCAATTTACTACTTCCAGTAAGCAAAAAATACTCTTGTGTATTTCAAACAGAAATTATATTGATTTGAATCTTTTCACTTTTTTTTTCAGTAACAACGTCCATTTTTGAGACATTTGTAAAAAGACGTTACTTCTCGACTTTACAAATCGTGCAAAAACAAGATATACTTTTCTGAAACATTATTTGAGGAATATTAAATGATTTAGAGTATAATTAATCTGATCTGAAACAAATATTATTTACTTTATCGCAGAACCTGACAGTAGATTTGACGTGTTGATAGCATGATGACCGGTCCAGTGTTGTTCTACGGAGACTTTATTTGTAAAAACTAATCTACAATGATCTGAGCACCTTTTTTATATTATTTTTAAGTACTCAGTAAACATAAATTTAGGAAAATATTCTTCGGGATCTGATGTTTTATTGAATTTTAGAAATTTCATCTTTAAATTCAATATAGTTATCGCTTTTATTTTCTGATAATGTCGTGTATGGTCGACTGTACATACAAAAATTGGAACGTTTATTTTTTTTAAATATTGGTGTGTGGTGATTTGTATTAAGCTTTTTCACTTATGATTAGTAAATATAATTTTTAACTTAATAATATAATCTAGAAGACTACAATTAATACAGTATTTTAAAATATTTAAAACTTTATAAATTATAATTAAATTTTTTACAAAATGAAAACAATTCTTTCAAAAATTCATTTTTCATTGAAATGTTTATTTATTTATTTTTTTATTAAGACATTAGCATCTTATTTATAATTTCTATAAAAACGATTAAAAGATTTTCTAATTAAATAATATTTTTTTCATTTTTATTTTACAATTCGTTAAATGAGAAATAGTATAAAAAATTATGATTTGCATTCTCAATGAGTACTAATATAAAAAATAAGGGGATCAAAATTAAATTTCTCGAAAATTCATAAAATTAAATAAGTAGGGGTAACAGATGTAAAAAATTTTTAAAAAATATTTAAAATTAATTTCATTCATTTCATTAAAATACGTCAATTATTTCATTTTTGCAATAATTTCCAAACAAATGATCTTCGCCTGAAAAAAAAGGCGAAAAAAAAAACAAGATTTTTAAACATAATTTCGAACATGCTAGGAAGGATTCAAAATATTAATAAAATAGAAAAATACTTTTTTTCATTCCTCTTAATAATAACATAAACATTGTGACGATAAAACTTTGTCTTCATCAAGTTTGGGGCCGTTTCATCTACGCCTTTTTTAACAAAAATGTAGAGGTACCTACTTTCACCGCTATTATTATGTTGAGTGACAAATAATTTCCGTTGTTTGAGTCATAAATAATTGCCGCTGCTTCTCAACAATACATTTTATATTTTTCACCGAGCGGTGGTCAAACGAGGACACACGGTTGTATGACAGTTCCTATCTTTTCTAAGTATTGCCATTTTACGTTGCGATGATAATTCGATAAAATCACCATTAGTTTACCGTGGGTTGAGTTCCATTAATGAATTTAGTGCTTGATCATCAAAATACGATGGGGCACTTCAACGTGGTGTAATAGCTAACTGTTATGGGTCCTTACCTATAACTACAGAATGAACTCTTCCTAACACTTTGTATACTACGCTTCTCAAGAGAGTGAGAGACGAATCGAGTTGAGCCGATTGTAGTTCACTCCAAACCAGACTGACAGTCATACTAACACCTTCCACATCTTGTATTATTATTCCGTGTGATATATCTTCGTTATTTCTACCCTTGTGTTCGTGTTGTTCTTCCTTGGTCCTAACCTGAACCATAACACTAACAAAGTTGTTTCGCTAGATCAATTACGTGACAGTAGCGAGTTCAATCCACCACGCGTGCTCCACACATTCAGCCTTGTGTCACATTTCAGCTACCCTTAGAAAATCATTTCAGGCACTTCGAGGTGATGTAAGAGTTAGCAAGCTAAGAAGAAGTGGCGGTTACATTTAACTGTTTCAAGAGAAAAACGGTGAGACCAATCTGCCAATCTAGCAGCGCGCTTAAATTCATCGAGTCGGGGCCCCCGGTAAAAAATCTTTTCAGAGTAGTTGCTATGAAAATATTTTTAGAAAAGACAGAGGGAAACCACGTCACGTTGGTGAGAAAGTGACTGAAGTCGTGATGCCAGGTCAGGATCGATAACGTTACAGTTCCTTCTTTGGATTTTGTCAAGAATCTCGAGATATACAACACGAACACAAGACTAGATATATCGACAATATTCAATGCACGGACGAATGGTAGAATGGTAGATTTGTAAATGTGCAAGATGGATTCTGACGGGAGAAATTTTCTAGCACGACACAGTGATATATATATATATATATATATATATATATATATATATATATATATATATATATATATATATATATATGTAAAAGACAATAGGTAAACTCTAATAGTTGCCGAAGCGTTTCGTCTGATGTGGACTTTCTCAAGGCAAAACGAAATGAAAGTCCACACCGGACGAAACGCGTCGGCAACTATTAGAGTTTACCTATTGTCTTTTACATTTTTATATATATATATAAAGAAATAGTCTTAAAGTGTGCTATATTTATGGGATAAAGTGCTCAATATCAGAGATAGAGCGTGTGTAAATATAAAAGTGAACATAGAAGTCAACACTTAGAGGCGACAGTCTGTTTCATGCTAGATGCAATCATCGGGCCCGATGATTGCATCTAGCATGAAACAGACTGTCGCCTCTAAGTGTTGACTTCTATGTTCACTTATATATATATATATATATATATATATATATATATATATATATATATATATATATATATATCAGCCACTTGATTCTGATGCAAACTGACGTTTTCGAATCTCACCATGCTCGATTTCGAAGGAAGGAGACTTCCAGATGTTATCGGACTGGAGCGGTCGATTCCAGCGTGCGGGACCTACGGAAAGTGCCTGAAAACCATACCACGGGTTAACCCAAGCCTTTTGTGTCAAATTTGATAGATGGAACCCCTTCACAAAGTCACAAGTCGTGGTGGGCGAGGGCTTGAGTTCGCTGGCCTTGTTCAAATTAGATAACATGCTCTTTCCCAGAAACTGTAATTAGGGTCTGCTCAGCACAGTTACATCATAAACCACAGGTGGGCTCTGTGGATATTGAATAAACCCAAATGCGCCTGAGCGAGCGTCTGCAATAGGGATTGGCTAGACGCCCTAGCAGACGGGTATCCTCAAATATACCATATATATATATATATATATATATATATATATATATATATATATATATATATATATATATATTCGGTTGTATTGATGTGAGTTTTTGACCCTGGGTTTCACGCTTTTCTCTGACGATCGCAACGCGTGAAACGCAGGGTGATAAACTCACATCAATTCAACCAAATATGTTAGCTCAATCTTTGATATTGAGCGCTTTCTAATAAGTACCGCGCATATAATATATAAATAATAATATATATAATATATATATAATATATAAATAATAATAATATATATAATATATAAATAATAATAATATATATAATATATTACATAAATATATATATATATAATATATTACTATATAAATATTATAAATATATAATATATTACATAAATATATATATATATATATATATATATATATATATATATATATATATATATATATACACTTTTCATATATAAGTGTGTGTGTGTCTGTGTGTATAGATGTATATGTATTTGGTCATCATTTGACATGTAAGGCTCAAAATTACATACAAGTGCAAGGGTGTATATTAAACTTGCATGCATATATAAATATGTGTGTTTGTACCTTGACTATTATTTAGTTCGATGTGCATGTGTTTTTTTTTCTGGATCACAACTGTTTAAATACTGCCTGGGGATTTGCAAATCAGCCATACTCTTGGGAATCGCTTCGCTTGTTGCAATGGTGAGAGACGTTTGGTGGCAACGATTGCATCGAACGGAAGTTTTCTTTGCTTTGATCATTTTTACCTCCAGCAATTTCCGTTTCTTTCGAAAAAGATGTTCTTCTGATTTTCTATATATTTAATTTTTCCCCCCCAGTTATTGTTTCTTTCAATTCAGTTATCTCTGCTATTCTTTTAATTTCTGAGTTTAATGATTACATTATTTTCCATTAATGTTGTTTCCTTGTTTTTCATTGTGCCAAAAGTTTCGATGGTTTGGCTTGATAATTAGAATTGTAATTGAGGATAGCGTGGTCTGAGTTTCCGACCTTATATGAATTACGTGTTAAACAGGTTTATTTACGGGCGGCTGATTCGTGTGCAAGACAGTCGACGTGTACCCGAATAATTAACAATGAACAAAATAACTTAAATTTTTACAGTAACTGTTGTGGTAAGAGCCAGTTACCCTCCTTACCATCATGAATGGACTGATCCATTCATGATAAGTAGTCCTGGGTAATTGTCTAGAAAAGGGAAGAAGATAATACTATCACTGTGACATGTCTAGCTGAGTAGTGAATATTATCACGAATGATTCTATCAAGTTAAGTGCTGTGTCATTCCAGACCCCACATCGCAACAAAATGTCAATTAGAAGCAGAAATCTTGAATTTCAATTTTTTATTCTATATCCTCTTAGATTATTCTAAACTCCACTCTTTATACCCTTTGATATATTTGGATATTCTTGTTTCTTTTGCGGGTTTGGTTTGGTTTATTTTGTTTTATGGCATATCAATCTCAACGTGTTATTTAATGCCGACAAGATTTTTACAATGGATTCGTATGAGTAGAATGCATTCTTTGGAAGAAATCATTTTGTAGATTAGGTTTCATTGACATAAAGAATTTTTTTGTCAAGAGTCAAATGTATTTCTGGTGTTATATAGGAATAAAGCGTTACTGTCGACACTGGAGTTTGAACACGGTTTACCAGAAAGCAAAAACAGGCGTTCCTATTTTGAATAAGTAGATCACGTGATAGTAAAGTAAATGTATGTATAGGAATCAGCGTGGCGTCTAATTGATCACCATTTCTACACTATCCTCTATTACTATACGGATCACTATTTCTACACTATCCTCTATTACTATACGGATCACTATTTCTACACTATCCTCTATTACTATAAGGATCATTATTTCTACACTATCCTCTATTACTATAAAGATCACTATTTCTACACTATCCTCTATTACTATAAAGATCACTATTTCTACACTATCCTCTATAACTATACTGATCACTATTTCTACACTATTCTCTATTTCTATACGGATCACTATTTCTACACTATCCTCTATTTCTATACGGATCACTATTTCTAAACTATCCTCTATTTCAATACGGATCACCATTTCTACACTATCCTCTATTACTATACGGATCACTATTTCTACACTATCCTCTATACCTATACGGATCACCATTTCTACACTATCCTCTATTACTATACGAATCACTATTTCTACACTATCCTTTATTACTATACGGATCGCTATTTCTACACTTTCCTCTATTCCTATACAGATCACCATTTCTACACTATCCTCTATTACTATACGGATCGCTATTTCTACACTATCCTCTATTACGATACGAATCACTATTTCTACACTATCCTCTATTACTATACGGATCACTATTCCTACACTATCCTCTATTACTATACGAATCACTATTTAGAAACTATCCTCTATAACTATACTAATCACTATTTCTACACTATCCTCTATTACTATACGGACCACTATTTCTACACTATCCTCTGTAACTATACGAATCACTATTTCTACACTATCCTCTATTACTATACGAATCACTATTTAGACACTATCCTCTATAACTATACGAATCACTATTTCTACACTATCCTCTATTACTATACGGACCACTATTTCTACACTATCCTCTATAACTATACGAATCACTATTTCTACACTATCCTCTATAACTATACGAATCACTATTTCTACACTATCCTCTATTACTATACGAATCACCATTTCTACACTATCCTCTATAACTATACGAATCATCATTTCTACACTCTCCTCTATTACTATAAAGATCACTATTTCTACACTATCCTCTATAAATATACGGATCACTATTTCTACACTATTCTCTATTTCTATACGGATCACTATTTCTACAGTATCCACTATTTCTATACGGATCACTATTTCTACACTATCCTCTATTTCTATACGGATCACCATTTCTACACTATCCTCTATTACTATACGGATCACTATTTCTACACTATCCTCTATACATTTACGGATCACCATTTCTACACTATCCTCTATTACTATACGGATCACTGTTTCTACACTATCCTTTATTACTATACGTATCGCTATTTCTACACTATCCTCTATTACTATACGGATCACTATTTCTACACTATCCTCTATACCTTTACGGATCACCATTTCTACACTATCCTCTATTACTATACGAATCACTATTTCGACACTATCCTTTATTACTATACGGATCGCCATTTCTACACTATCCTCTATTACTATACGGATCGCTATTTCTACACTATCCTCTATAACTATACGAATCACTATTTCTACACTATCCTCTATACCTTTACGGATCACCATTTCTACACTATCCTCTATTACTATACGGATCGCTATTTCTACACTATCCTCTATTACTATACAAATCACTATTTCTACACTATCCTCTATTACTATACGAATCACTATTTCTACACTATCCTCTATAACTATACCGATCAACATTTCTACACTATCCTCTATTACTATACGAATCACCATTTCTACACTATCCTTTATTACTATACGGATCACTATTTCTACACTATCCTCTCTAACTATACGAATCACTATTTAGACACTATCCTCTATAACTATACGAATCACTATTTCTACACTATCCTTTATTACTATACGGATCACTATTTCTACACTATCCTCTATTACTATTCGAATCACCATTTCTACACTATCCTCTATTACTATACGGATCACTATTTAGACACTATCCTCTATAACTATACGAATCACTATTTCTACACTATCCTTTATTACTATACGGATCACTATTTCTACACTATCCTCTATTACTATTCGAATCACCATTTCTACACTATCCTCTCTAACTATACGAATCACTATTTAGACACTATCCTCTATAACTATACGAATCACTATTTCTACACTATACTCTATTACTATACGGATCGCCATTTCTACACTATCCTCTATTACTATACGGATTGCTATTTCTACACTATCCTCTATTACTATACGGATCACTATTTCTACACTATCCTCTATTACTATACGGATCACTATTTCTACACTATCCTCTATTACGAAACGGATCGCCATTTCTACACTATCCTCTATTACTATACGGATCGCTATTTCTACACTATCCTCTATTACTATACGAATCACTATTTCTACACTATCCTCTATTACTATACGGATCACTATTTCTACACTATCCTCTATAACTATAGGAATCACTATTTCTACACTATCCTCTATTACTATACGGATCACTATTTCTACACTATCCTCTATTACTATACGAATCACCATTTCTACACTATCCTCTATAACTATACGAATCACTATTTCTACACTATCCTCTATTACTATACGAATCACCATTTCTACACTATCCTCTATAACTATACGAATCACCATTTCTACACTATCCTCTATAACTATACGAATCACCATTTCTACACTATCCTCTATAACTATACGGATCACTATTTCTACACTATCCTCTATAACTATACGAATCACCATTTCTACACTATCCTCCATTGCTATACGGATCACTATTTAGACACTATCCTCTATTACTATACGAATCACTATTTAGACACTATCCTCTATTACTATACGGATCACTATTTCTACACTATCCTCTATTACTATACGAATCACTATTTAGACACTATCCTCTATTACTATACCGATCACTATTTCTACACTATTCTCTATTCCTATACGAATCACTATTTAGACACTATCCTCTATTACTATACGGATCACTATTTCTACACTATTCTCTATTCCTATACGAATCACTATTTAGACACTATCCTCTATTACTATACGGATCACTATTTCTACACTATCCTCTATTACTATACGGATCACTATTTAGACACTATCCTCTATTACTATACGGATCACTATTTCTACACTATCCTCTATTCCTATACGAATCACTATTTAGACACTATCCTCTATTACTATACGGATCACTATTTCTACACTATTCTCTATTCCTATACGAATCACTATTTCTACACTATCCTCTATTACTATACGGATCACTATTTCTACACTATCCTCTATTACTATACGGATCACTATTTAGACACTATCCTCTATTACTATACGGATCACTATTTCTACACTATCCTCTATTCCTATACGAATCACTATTTAGACACTATCCTCTATAACTATACGAATCACTATTTCTACACTATCCTCTATTACTATGCGGATCACTATTTCTACACTATCCTCTATTACTATACGAATCACTATTTCTACACTATCCTCTATTACTATACGAATCACTATTTCTACACTATCCTCTATTACTATACGAATCACTATTTCTAGACTATCCTCTATTACTATACGAATCACTATTTCTACACTATCCTCTATTACTATACGGATCACTATTTCTACACTATCCTCTATTACTATACGAATCACTATTTCTACACTATCCTCTATTACTATACGGATCACTATTTCTACACTATCCTCTATTACTATACGGATCACTATTTCTACACTATCCTCTATTACTATACGAATCACTATTTCTACACTATCCTCTATTACTATACGAATCACTATTTCTACACTATCCTCTATTACTATACGAATCACTATTTCTAGACTATCCTCTATTACTATACGAATCACTATTTCTACACTATCCTCTATTACTATACGAATCACTATTTCTACACTATCCTCTATTACTATACGAATTACTATTTCTACACTATCCTCTATAACTATACGAATCACTATTTCTACACTATCCTCTATTACTATACGAATCACTATTTCTACACTATCCTCTATTCCTATACGAATCACTATTTCTACACTATCCTCTATTACTATACGGATCACTATTTCTACACTATCCTCTATAACTATACGAATCACTGTTTCTACACTATCCTCTATTACTATACGGATCACTATTTCTACACTATCCTCTATTACTATACGAATCACCATTTCTACACTATCCTCTATAACTATACGAATCACTATTTCTACACTATCCTCTATTACTATACGAATCACCATTTCTACACTATCCTCTATAACTATACGAATCACCATTTCTACACTATCCTCCATTGCTATACGGATCACTATTTCTACACTATCCTCTATTACTATACGAATCACTATTTCTACACTATCCTCTATTACTATACGAATCACTATTTCTACACTATCCTCTATTACTATACGAATCACTATTTCTAGACTATCCTCTATTACTATACGAATCACTATTTCTACACTATCCTCTATTACTATACGGATCACTATTTCTACACTATCCTCTATTACTATACGAATCACTATTTCTACACTAACCTCTATTACTATACGGATCACTATTTCTACACTATCCTCTATTACTATACGGATCACTATTTCTACACTATCCTCTATTACTATACGAATCACCATTTCTACACTATCCTCTATAACTATACGAATCACCATTTCTACACTATCCTCTATAACTATACGAATCACCATTTCTACACTATCCTCTATAACTATACGGATCACTATTTCTACACTATCCTCTATAACTATACGAATCACCATTTCTACACTATCCTCCATTGCTATACGGATCACTATTTAGACACTATCCTCTATTACTATACGAATCACTATTTAGACACTATCCTCTATTACTATACGGATCACTATTTCTACACTATCCTCTATTACTATACGAATCACTATTTAGACACTATCCTCTATTACTATACCGATCACTATTTCTACACTATTCTCTATTCCTATACGAATCACTATTTAGACACTATCCTCTATTACTATACGGATCACTATTTCTACACTATCCTCTATTACTATACGGATCACTATTTAGACACTATCCTCTATTACTATACGGATCACTATTTCTACACTATCCTCTATTCCTATACGAATCACTATTTAGACACTATCCTCTATTACTATACGGATCACTATTTCTACACTATTCTCTATTCCTATACGAATCACTATTTAGACACTATCCTCTATTACTATACGGATCACTATTTCTACACTATCCTCTATTACTATACGGATCACTATTTAGACACTATCCTCTATTACTATACGGATCACTATTTCTACACTATCCTCTATTCCTATACGAATCACTATTTAGACACTATCCTCTATTACTATACGGATCACTATTTCTACACTATCCTCTATTCCTATACGAATCACTATTTAGACACTATCCTCTATAACTATACGAATCACTATTTCTACACTATCCTCTATTACTATACGGATCACTATTTCTACACTATCCTCTATTACTATACGAATCACTATTTCTACACTATCCTCTATTACTATACGAATCACTATTTCTACACTATCCTCTATTACTATACGAATCACTATTTCTAGACTATCCTCTATTACTATACGAATCACTATTTCTACACTATCCTCTATTACTATACGGATCACTATTTCTACACTATCCTCTATTACTATACGAATCACTATTTCTACACTATCCTCTATTACTATACGGATCACTATTTCTACACTATCCTCTATTACTATACGGATCACTATTTCTACACTATCCTCTATTACTATACGAATCACTATTTCTACACTATCCTCTATTACTATACGAATCACTATTTCTACACTATCCTCTATTACTATACGAATCACTATTTCTAGACTATCCTCTATTACTATACGAATCACTATTTCTACACTATCCTCTATTACTATACGAATCACTATTTCTACACTATCCTCTATTACTATACGAATTACTATTTCTACACTATCCTCTATAACTATACGAATCACTATTTCTACACTATCCTCTATTACTATACGAATCACTATTTCTACACTATCCTCTATTCCTATACGAATCACTATTTCTACACTATCCTCTATTACTATACGGATCACTATTTCTACACTATCCTCTATAACTATACGAATCACTGTTTCTACACTATCCTCTATTACTATACGGATCACTATTTCTACACTATCCTCTATTACTATACGAATCACCATTTCTACACTATCCTCTATAACTATACGAATCACTATTTCTACACTATCCTCTATTACTATACGAATCACCATTTCTACACTATCCTCTATAACTATACGAATCACCATTTCTACACTATCCTCCATTGCTATACGGATCACTATTTCTACACTATCCTCTATTACTATACGAATCACTATTTCTACACTATCCTCTATTACTATACGAATCACTATTTCTACACTATCCTCTATTACTATACGAATCACTATTTCTAGACTATCCTCTATTACTATACGAATCACTATTTCGACACTATCCTCTATTACTATACGGATCACTATTTCTACACTATCCTCTATTACTATACGAATCACTATTTCTACACTAACCTCTATTACTATACGGATCACTATTTCTACACTATCCTCTATTACTATACGGATCACTATTTCTACACTATCCTCTATTACTATACGAATCACCATTTCTACACTATCCTCTATAACTATACGAATCACTATTTCTACACTATCCTCTATTACTATACGAATCACTATTTCTACACTATCCTCTATTACTATACGAATCACTATTTCTACACTATCCTCTATTACTATACGAATCACTATTTCTAGACTATCCTCTATTACTATACGAATCACTATTTCTACACTATCCTCTATTACTATACGGATCACTATTTCTACACTATCCTCTATTACTATACGAATCACTATTTCTACACTATCCTCTATTACTATACGGATCACTATTTCTACACTATCCTCTATTACTATACGGATCACTATTTCTACACTATCCTCTATTACTATACGAATCACTATTTCTACACTATCCTCTATTACTATACGAATCACTATTTCTACACTATCCTCTATTACTATACGAATCACTATTTCTAGACTATCCTCTATTACTATACGAATCACTATTTCTACACTATCCTCTATTACTATACGAATCACTATTTCTACACTATCCTCTATTACTATACGAATTACTATTTCTACACTATCCTCTATAACTATACGAATCACTATTTCTACACTATCCTCTATTACTATACGAATCACTATTTCTACACTATCCTCTATTCCTATACGAATCACTATTTCTACACTATCCTCTATTACTATACGGATCACTATTTCTACACTATCCTCTATAACTATACGAATCACTATTTCTACACTATCCTCTATTACTATACGGATCACTATTTCTACACTATCCTCTATTACTATACGAATCACCATTTCTACACTATCCTCTATAACTATACGAATCACTATTTCTACACTATCCTCTATTACTATACGAATCACCATTTCTACACTATCCTCTATAACTATACGAATCACCATTTCTACACTATCCTGCATTGCTATACGGATCACTATTTCTACACTATCCTCTATTACTATACGAATCACTATTTAGACACTATCCTCTATTACTATACGGATCACTATTTCTACACTACTCTCTATTCCTATACGAATCACTATTTAGACACTATCCTCTATTACTATACGGATCACTATTTCTACACTATTCTCTATTCCTATACGAATCACTATTTAGACACTATCCTCTATTACTATACGTATCACTATTTCTACACTATTCTCTATTCCTATACGAATCACTATTTAGACACTATCCTCTATTACTATACGAATCACTATTTCTACACTATCCTCTATTACTATACGGATCACTATTTCTACACTATCCTCTATAACTATACGAATCACCATTTCTACACTATCCCCCATTGCTATACGGATCACTATTTAGACACTATCCTCTATTACTATACGGATCACTATTTCTACACTATCCTCTATTCCTATACGAATCACTATTTAGACACTATCCTCTATTACTATACGGATCACTATTTCTACACTATTCTCTATTCCTATACGAATCACTATTTAGACACTATCCTCTATTACTATACGAATCACTATTTCTACACTATCCTCTATTACTATACGGATCACTATTTCTACACTATCCTCTATAACTATACGAATCACCATTTCTACACTATCCTCCATTGCTATACGAATCACTATTTAGACACTATCCTCTATTACTATACGGATCACTATTTCTACACTATCCTCTATTCTTATACGAATCACTATTTAGACACTATCCTCTATTACTATACGGATCACTATTTCTACACTATTCTCTATTCCTATACGAATCACTATTTCTACACTATCCTCTATTCCTATACGGATCACTATTTCTATACTATCCTCTATTACTATACGAATCACCATTTCTACACTATCCTCTATAACTATACGATTCACTATTTTTACACTATTCTCTATTCTTATACGAATCACTATTTAGACACCATCCTCTATTACTATACGAATCACTATTTCTACACTATCCTCTATTCCTATACGGATCACCATTTCTACACTATCCTCTATTACTATACGGATCGCTATTCTCTGTACTATTCTGTATACTATTTCTCTATACTGATCACTGTATGGATTACTTTTCGGATCATTCTTTGGAAGAAAGCACTGTGTAGATCAGGTTAATAGTATATACAAAGTCTTGTCGTAAGAGCCAGTTACCATCATAAATGACTAATCGATTCATGATAAGTATTCCTGGGTAACTGTCTAGAAAGAAAATAAGATAATAATATTGCAGTGACTTGTCCAGGTGAGTATTGAATATCACTGTTTGTGGCTGGCTAAGTTTAAAGTTAGATAGAGACCGTCCCTTTTTACCCATTCCTACTTTTGGCCTTGTGCCACATTTGGTATTTATACAAATAAATATTGTATTGACTGCTGCTTATAACGACTGAATCTATAGAGTTAAGTGCTATGTCTTACCAGACTCCACATCACAACTGTAACTTAAAGAATGAAGGAATCATTTATTTGAGCAAAATCTGTTGTTTTGTTTAACAAAATTCCTGTTTCCTTCCTCATTCAATACGGCTACATAATAATTCCGAATCGTTTCTTCGATATTTTAAGTACAGCAGAAATGGGGAGGTGCTAACTTTTCCGTGTTAATTTGCTCGAACTTGAATTTCATTATCATAATGCAGGTTATCGGATTTTTAAGTGATTTTATCAGCACGGCACACACTTTCAGAAACTTTATTTACCATTTATGAAGAGAATCAATCCTGAAGATCATTGAAACGCATGTGCATATTATTCCTTCAGAGATAAGTCAATGATTCGGGTGATTCACTCTCAACATATGATGGCAAAGATTCAGGATTGCTGTGTCGGTTAAAGTCTAGAATATCATTGATCACCTTGATCAACTTGATTACCTTGATCACTTCGATCACCTTGATCACTTTGATCACCTTGAATACCTTGATGACGTTGGTCACCTTAATCACCTTGATTACCTTGATCAACTTGATCACCTTGATCACCTTGATTACCTTGCTGACCTTGATTACCTTGCTGACCTTGATTACCTTGCTGACCTTGATCACCTTTTTAATCTTGGTCACCTTGATCACCTTGATTACATTGATTACCTTGATGGCCTTGATTACATTGATTACCTCGATCACCTTGATTAACGTGATTAGCTCAATTACCTTGATTACCTTGATTACCTCGATCACCTTGATTACTTTGATTACATGCCCATGCAGCGAAATAAATCCAATAAGCAAAAAGCGCTCCCCTGTATGCCACATATATGTCAACCATTTTACTCTCGTGCAAATAAAACCTATGTCTTTCTAACTCACCTTCAAACTGTAGCTATGTAAACCTTTCTACCTCTCATGCAAACCGGACATATTTATACCTTTTCTGTCTCTCATGCAAACCGGACATATTTATACCCTTTCTGTCTCTCATGCAAACCGGACATATTTATACCCTTTCTGTCTCTCATGCAAACCGGACATATTTATACCCTTTCTGTCTCTCATGCAAACCGGACATATTTATACCCTTTCTGTCTCTCATGCAAACCGGACATATTTATACCCTTTCTGTCTCTCATGCAAACCGGACATATTTATACCCTTTCTGTCTCTCATGCAAACCGGACATATTTATACCCTTTCTGTCTCTCATGCAAACCGGACATATTTATACCCTTTCTGTCTCTCATGCAAACCGGACATATTTATACCCTTTCTGTCTCTCATGCAAACCGGACATATTTATACCCTTTCTGTCTCTCATGCAAACCGGACATATTTATACCCTTTCTGTCTCTCATGCAAACCGGACCTATGCCTACTCTTTCTGAATCTTGTGTAAACCGTACCTATGTCATTTTTACTCTCATGCAAAACAAACTAATGTCTAGCTTTGTGATTTCCTTGCAAGCGAGGCCTATGTCTAGCTGTTGTTTATGAAAATGAAAATATTCCACATCATAAAACCAAGGAAAAGGATGATATACCATAAAAATAAAATAGAAATTACTGAGCTCAGTTGACGTTCCAAAAATTCTGCAATAAATAATGTGAAATATAAGAGAATACTACTTAGACCTACGTTTGAATTTGTTGTATTTTCTTTCGCTAAGCAACAGTAAATATTGTATTTCGTGTACTGTATATATATATATATATATATATATATATATATATATATATATATATATCTTATTGATTCGTATCGATTATATATATATATATATAAATATATATATAAATATATATATATATATATATATATATATATATATATATATATATGTGTGTGTGTGTGTGTGTGTGTGTGTGTGTGTGTGTGTGTGTGTGTGTGTATATAATTGATACGAATCCTTGAACTAAGTTGTTTTAAGGATGACAAACCAGATATTTTTTTATTAATTTAAAATTTTCAAATGGTAAATTAGTTATATTTTATTTCTTTCTTTGCCACATTCAAATAAGAACGATCCAGTTGGATTCTTACAAATCCGTCAGTTTTATGTCTAAATAAATATATGAACGTTTTATACTCTATTGTTGTTTTATTGGAAATGTAAACATTTACATCTATAGAAAAAACGAGATTTCTTGCTGCCATTATTGCATATCACTTCGTGGTAAGTCTCGGGGATTCTCGGTAATTTTTGTAGGTTACTGAATCTCGTGAGATCTATCAGAGAACTATCTAAGCATTATGTAAGTGATATTTGACCACACGCCCACACTAACGCAATGGGTCACAGGGTATTTCCTGTATATACTTACAATCATAAGATAAATATGCAGACTTCTGCTGATAATATCCGTTTTTGTTAGATATATTTATTATCCTTTATTCGTTGTTGTGAAATTTCTTTAGGCAACTCATCATATTCTAAATATATTGATACATATGATACTATAGTTGTGAATATATATTTTTGAATTGCCGAAAGATATTACTATAGGTATTAGAAAAGATGCAACCTCAAAAGATAGCTATAATATTATCAAGTTATTTGGAGATGGAAATACAACGTTGGAAGTTGTCGAAAAATTTAACAGATATCATAGAACAACAAAAAGAAGAAATTGAAAACGTTGGTTAGATAAGAAAAATGAATGGCTTACATAATGTTACAGAAAGAAAGAATGAAAAAGATTTAAAGGCAATTAATGGTTTTATCAATAAGAACAAATTTGAATTTGCCATTGCGAATGTAAATATTAAGAACAGTAACCAAAGACATGGAAGCAAAAACTGTGTCACCTTAAAAAAAATTAAAAGTAAAGTGAAAACTGGACGAAGAAATAGAAGAAAAATTCATTCAATATTTAATTTTAATGTTAAATGTAGAGATACATTGGATGAATGTAATGGCTAAGTTGGGTTATAAATTAGATTCTTCATCGAAATAGTCACCTAATACGAATTGACGATAAAAGATGGGATAATGTTCTGGGTGGTATTTTAGGTAAAACTATTACAAGTTCCTTCAAGATTGATGATGGTATCAAGATACATGAAGAGGATTATACAAGAACTTGGACAAGACGTTTTTTCATTGATACAAATTCCTAATCAAGAGCTTTAACCCAAAAAATCGATTTAGACAAGACAATGCGCTTTTATATTGGAAAAAGCTGCCTAATATCTACCTTGCCAAAAAGGTGTCAAAATCAACATAGTAGAAAATGGTACCTATACCTGCTCGTTATAAATCCAATACAATACCTGTAGTTCCCCATTAGAAGATATTTATATGAAGACACTATATGCAATCAATAAAATCTGCTGCAAGAAATGCAAAAGTCAAAACAGTAGAATAGGTAATAAAACCATTGGTTGAATGACTTCTGAAAGTTATATAGTGTCACAGAAACGTCATCTACCTGTAAAATAATAAATAATTTATACAGGTATGTAGGACATTGTGTTAATCGAATATATGTTTCTGTAGCCTTAAATTTTAGATTTTGTTTATAAATAAAAAGATTATGTATTTTTTGTATGATAATACTTCTCAACTACCCGAAGAAGTTCTTATCAATATTTCAATAAAGATAGATAAGTTAAAAGTGACACGATATATTATAAAGGCAATTAACAACAATAAAGGTTACAAAATCCATTACTGAAGCACGAGGGTCAATGATTTTGTCCTATGTTAAATTTTGTGTGGGTTTTTTTTTATTATTGTTTGACATTAAAATAAAATTTTGTTGTGGGCATCACCGCAAATTCTTTCAAATTGATTATTTCATTATTTGTGAAAAAATGCACATGAAGTTGCGATAAAAATTTGAGTTATTACATCTTTATTTGTAATCAAGGAAGTGGATGTGAATAATTCTGTCCACATTTACATATATATACATATATAAACGCACACATATATATATATGTGTGTGTGTGTATGCATATACTGTCGCCATTTTGTTTTGTTCTCTGTGTTTAGACTTCTTATGTAGATGAGAGAGGTTTGTTTAAGGGAAGAATAAAAACGAAGCATGTATTTCAAATATGTATATTTACTATAAAAACGTTTGAAGTTATAAAAACGTCGGCTCAAAAATAAATTCGTTAACTCTTTAGACATTTTTTTGTCTCCGTTTCGAATAGGAATCTGAGGAGATATGTCATTTCGAGAAAAATGTCTTGGTGAGGAGTGTCCGCTTTCCTTGCTGTACTGGGAGATTCTTCGAAGTCGAGCGGTAAAGTTCGCCGGGCAAAACAGTTGCTTCTCGTCCAAAAGAGAGCGCAGGATCGATCCATACCAGGAGAACACATTCTTTATTAAGATTTCTAGATTACACAGGTAAATAGACGTAATACACGCCGTTTGAAGTAAAAATTAAAAATTGGATGTCTATAGGCTACGTATCCACTTTAGGTTTGAACTAATAAAAATAACAGATTAAAAATCTATGAATTCTTTAGCGATTATATATATATATATATATATATATATATATATATATATATATATATATATATATATATATATATATATATATATATATATATATATATAATCGCTAAAGAATTCATAGATTTTTAATATATATATATATATATATATTGTGTGTGTATTTAGGCAGCATTTTTTCATTCATACATGTTTCATTAAATAATATAGATAAGTTCATTCATACATGTTTCATAAAATATATAGACAACCCTTATCTATATTATTTAATGAAACATGCATGAATATATATATATATATATATATATATATATATATATATATATATATATATATATATATATATATATATATATATACAAAAGGCTGAAATGCTAATATTCTATTCCATGGTTATAATTTATTACATTAGAATCGTAATCACGATCCAATTCATCAGACCTACAAATTCAAAAAAAATTGAAGGTCTGATGAATTGAATCGTGATTACGATTCCAATGTAATAAATTACAACCATGGAATAGAATATTAGTGTTTAAACCTTTTATATTATAGAGTATATTTCTTCATATATATATATATATATATATATATATATATATATATATATATATATATATATATATATATATATATATATATATATATATATATATCAGATGAGGTATTATGATTACTTATATTATTTACATTATTCGGGCTGTTATCCTCATCTTTATTGCTACATCCACTGAATATGTTGAACATAGCAATGAAGATTAGGATAACAGTCTGAATAATATAAGTAATGTAAGTAATGTATATATATATATATATATATATATATATATATATATATATATATATATATATATATATATATATATATATATTCGACTTTCCCGTCGTATTCCACGTATGAGGGTCAAGCAGCTCAGTTCCTAGGAACCGACAGCCCAGACACCAGAAAATGAGACTTAATTATAGTGTTGAAGGATTTGTGTAGAACCATCCACAGTTTTGGAAGGGCCGAATACAGACACCTGGAGCACTACGTGCCACAAAGTCCCCAAAAGACCCTCCGCAGGTTTTGAATTCAGAGTTGTCCTTCTCCTAGACCAGTTTCCATCCAAGGCTATAGAACCCAGTTTGTCCTGCTATTTACCCGTAGCTGGAGGTACGGTGGAGTAAGGGATAGCAGCTTGGATTGAGGAATCCGAGAGCCGAGTTCGAATTCCAGTCGAATCCATTACATTCACTTACGTGCTAATACATTTGAGAAAGTTATGAATCCTCTTTGTCATATATATATATATATATATATATATATATATATATATATAATATTTAAAATAATAAACACACTAACCCTTCCTGGTACCGCGCTTTCCACCAATATTTAGTTTTATCAGGTAGAGTAAAAGTCAATTTCTTTACTAGAAATTATTTAGGCACGCGGATTTACATACATATATATATATATATATATATATATATATATATATATATATATATATATATATATATATATATATATATAAAAGTGAGCATAGAAGTCAACACTTAGAGGCGACAGTCTGTTTCATGCTAGTGCAATCGTCACGCAGCTAGTGCTGTTATATATATATATATATATATATATATATATCAAGAAATATACTCTTAAGGTGTGGTATATTTATGGGATAAGGTGTTCAATATCAGAGATATAACATTGAAGTCAACACTTAGAGGCGACAGATTGTTTCATGCTAGACGCTATCGTCAGGCCTGACACCTCTAAGTGTTGACTTCAATGTTCACTATATATATATAGTGTATTCAACAGAAAGACCTATGATCGGGAGATTAGAGTTTTTGAGAAGCCTAGAGATTAGAGTTTTTGAGAAGCCTGGAAATTTCACGTAGTTGTTGTTGTTCTCAGGTTCACTCTGATGCAGGGTAGTAGTACCTGTTAGGGTCCCAGCTATGGGCAAATAGTCAAATTATATATAAAAAAAACAACACTACATATTTATAGCAAGATGACCAACAATATGTTTTCTCTGCAGCTGAAGGGATACAACTGCGTTCAATATATTTAGATTACATCATTAAATAACCCATAGATTGATATACAAAATCTACCAACATGAAATAACTCTTTCGTGATATTAATCAATATAATATCGACAATTTACCAAACTGTATATATAAGGCAGAAATCACCATCTCTGTTATATGCACAAAAACATATATATACGCAAAAGCAGAGTACCATCTACCATGTATCCAGTTGTGAAGGCATAATGTCATATATAATATATTTATTACTTCACAACTACCAAGAAAATGGGCATTAAATGACACATAAGGAGCTAATATCGAGTTGATCAACCAACCAGTCAATCAAAGAATGATAGATATTGTGGACCCGCTGCCCAAACAAGAAATTATACATCAAACCTACAATAGATAAATGGCATCAAATACTAAAACCGCGGAAAAAGGAAGTAATATCCAGACTTCATGTTGGACACTCCACGATAACACAGTCATATATTTTAAAACAATCTGTACGGCATGCCAATAATTATACACAAGAAAGCACATATTAAGAAATTGCAGCGACTTCATCTAAATCCATTTAAAATACTACCAACCAACCAACATGAAATAACGCTTCCATTTCATTGATCTATATAATATCCTAAAATTTTTTAAAGAATTCAGACTGCATTCTAAAATATAACTTCAGCAAAACAACATCAAATACACGTTACCGCTTCTATTAAGCATGTCCACACGCAGTCAAGCTGAGATTTATCTACCATGTATTCAATTGTGAAAGCAGAACAACATATACTTTTATTATTTCCAAGTTCCCAAGAAAATTAAATTTCGGCATTAAATGACCCATAAGGTGTTGATATGCCGTTAGACAAACAAATCAAGTCAAATCAAATCGAATTCCTCACCTTTCCGTTCTCCTTTTTTGTAGAACTTTTAAGAAATCTTTTGCGTGGCAAGTACCAGCTCTTGAACAATAAAAGAGCTACTACTCTTTTTCTTAATTCCCTGATCGTGTCCTTCACTCTGGAAGAGTAGATCCAGATGACGGTTTAAATTGGCCACCAGTGCTATCTGCCAACATGTACGTTGATAAATTAAGGGTGAGCAGATTTGTTCGTAGTTGGCACCTGTTTTAAGTCTTTGGAACTGATCGTTATTTTCCGTGACACGCATCACGCCAAGGTGAGCGAAACAACATGGCTGTCGTACGCGAAACGAAGCGCATTTAACGATTAGATGCTTCAATACTGAGTTTGAAACAGGAAGAGAAAGAAGAAGAGGAAGATACTAGAATTAAAAAAGAAATGTTTAAAAATAAAATACTGATTTAAAAGTAAATTGTATCTTTCGAGACTCTGCGATTTGTCGATTTGGGGGAATAAAAAAAAACAGCGGCTATTTTCTATTGGCTTTTCTGTCCTCTCCCTGTGTTTTATAGATTACGCAAAAGCATTTGATAAAGGACGTCACGAAGAACTGTTGGAATTTCTAGGTAATCAAGACATTTTTGGGAAGGATATTAAAATAATCCAGAATCTATACTGACAGAAAACTGCGTGCATATGGATAGCAAATTAGGTCAATAAATATACAAAACTACAAAGGGATGTGTGTCTTCTCACTGAACTTATTCAACCTATACATTGAGGCGATTCTGAAAGATTTCGAAGTCCTACCAGGATTTATTATTGGCAACCACAACCTTAAAAACATAAGATAGGCAGATGGCACAGTATTGCGAGCAGACATAGAAATGGAAACTGCAAGAACTTCAGTTTATCGCAATGAGAGTAACGTTATCATTGTAATGAACGTAATTTTATCACAATGAATGTAACGTTATCATTGTAATGAACGTAATTTTATCACAATGAATGTAACATTATCATTGTAATGAACGTAATTTTATCGCAATGAATGTAACGTTATCATTGTAATGAACGTAATTTTATCGCAATGAATTTAACGTTTTCATTGTAATTAACGTAATTTTATCGCAATGAATTTAACGTTTTCATTGTAATTAACGTAATTTTATCGCAATGAACGTAGCGTTATCATTGTAATGAACGTAATTTTATGGCAATGAACGTAACGTTATCATTGTAATGAACGTAATTATATCGCAATGAACGTAACATTATCATTGTAATGAACGTAATTTTATCGCAATGAACGTAGCGTTATCATTGTAATGAATTTAATTTTATCACAATGACTGTAACGTTGCCATTGTAATGAACGTAAATGTATCACAATGAATGTAACATTATCATTGTAATAAACGTAATTTTATCGCAATGAGTGTAACGTTATCATTGTAATGAACGTAATTTTATTACAATGAACGTAATTTTATTACAATGAACGTAGCGTTATCATTGTAATGAATGTAATTTTATCACAATGACTGTAACGTTGCCATTGTAATGAACGTAAATGCATCACAATGAATGTAACATTATCATTGTAATAAACGTAATTTTATCGCAATGAGTGTAACGTCATCATTGTAATGAACGTAATTTTATTACAATGAACGTAGCGTTATAATTGTAATGAACGTAATTTTATTACAATGAACGTAACGTTATCATTATAATGAACGTAATTTTATCGCAATGAACGTAGCGTTATCATTGTAATGAATGTAATTTTATCGCAATGAACGTAACATTATTATTGTAATGAAAGTAATTTTTATCATAATGAAAATAACATTATCTTTTGCGAATGTGGACGCTACATTCCCGTGAGGATGCACCAGTTTTTATATCTGTCTTTTTTCTCGGCTGGGCGTTTACATATGTCCTCCTTATCATATAGTTTATTTTTCTACGCGTAAACATCCTCAGCGTAGTTGGGTTGACGTGTTCATATGTCAGGGTCTGCTATCGATATCATGTGATGCGCCGATCTGCATTTGGTGTCTAAAAGGGTACCTTTCAGATCAACCTTAGGAAACATCTGTCTTCTCTGAGGCTCCCATATTGTACTGAGTGCATATTCTATTTTGGTAAGATCTGAGGTGAGACACATACTTCATGCGTAATGTTTTTAATATTCTGGTACTGTACATATGCAGTTGTCATCATGAGACATGTTTCGACTTGAAAGCGCACTGCAAATTAGTGTCAATTTTTCATCTTCAGCATCTTTGTAAATAACTAATAAAACACACATGTCGCTTTTTAACTTCCAAAAGTGTTGTAGATCTTTCAACCTCTTCAAATTTTGTCAGGAAATGATTGAATGTTATATCATGATTTCCCAGTGTCTGTGTTTTCCAGTGCCTGTGTTCATTTTTTGTCCAATGTCGCTGATTATTATTCTTCCATTTGGTATTGAAGCCATAAGAATTTCCTTACCGTTTCCAAAGATATTAACTTGTGCTCACTCCGATATTAATATCAAGTCCTTCTTTGATTATGTTTATAAAATGCATCAAGGTTCTATATATCAACAGCCTGAACCAATAATTTCTGCATTTCATTTTTCACAAGTCCTCTCAAATGAAATATTCCAATGTCAAAATCTTAAATCATGCATTTAAATTTTTGAACATCAAAGTTGACTGAAAATCTAAAGGCTGAAATAGAGTTCCCAAGCGATAAATGCGAGAGGAAGAACTGTAACTGTTGTTGTAGGATCCACCTAATTTGCATAGCGGAGTACCGACGATATAAATATGGTTGGTACCGGAAGACAGGGAGGCAAATCAAGAGATCCAACTAGAGACTCTGCCCGACTGCGACTTAGTCAACACATTCTCCAGGAACGGTCTTCCCAGGAATATACAAAAGACTATATGTAAATATTGTGTACACTTTCTTGTTTCAATACATTTTATTCTAACTACATTTTGTTTTTGCATTATTATTCCATGCATTAGTCAAGTTTCAACAGTAATCATAGAACTTAGTGTTTCATCTCGCCATTTCGAAATTATGAGACCTATCTGCCAGTCTAGTACCGCGCTTAAATTCATAAAGTCTAGGTGCCATAGAGTAAAGCTCACCAGAACAATTGCCATAAAACTATTTATAGAACAGGCACGGGGAAGCTACGCTACGGCTGTGAGAAACCTAAGGTTAGAAATGGTATCATGACACTTTCCACTGCAAAAAAATAAATAAATTAAAAAATAATTACATAGATAAAGCCCTTCGTAAAGTGTGGGCAGTACTTGTCAGAAAAGTTTTTTGTATCTCTTTGAGGCATGGACTTCCAGGAATCCCTTCAATTAGTCTACTGGAATCTTTTCCAACCACTCCTAGGGCTCCAACTACAACAGGGATTGTTGATGTTCCCATGTGCCACATTTTTGAGATTTCTATTTCAAGGTCCTTGTATTTTGACAGTTTTTCGAATATCTTCAAAGATACATTGCAGTCTGCAGGGACTGCCATATCAATAAGGAGGCACTTATTTTGTTTGTGGTCTTTAATAACAATGTCTGGGCGGTTGGCTTTGATTGTTCTGTCAGTGTGTATTGTGTAGTCCCATAGAATTATAACAGGTCCTATCTCCGTAACCGAGTCTGGGTGTTGTTCGTACCAGTTTCTTTCAGTTTCCTTCCCATAGGAGTTGCAAATTTTCCAGTGCAGATATTGGCCCACTCTGTCATGCCGAGTTTTATATTCAGTGGGTGCCAATATCGTGCAACCTGATATAAGATGATCAATTATTATTATTATTATTATTATTATTATTATTATTATTATTATTATTATTATTATTATTCTGCAGCGGTGGACATCTTCATCACGTTGTGTTTTTGCTTTGACGACGATAAATAAATCTATCACTTAGTTCACAAATAACCACCATTAATTCCATCTCCTCTTTTCCTCGTGTCGTATATATTTCCATGAGTTCGCGAATTATAACCTGATCAATATTTTGGGCGTAATCGATCTTCTATTTAAAAAAATTACTTAAAGGGGAAAAAATCATGCCTTCGATATTACAATCGATCACTGATCAAAGACTTATAAAAAGAAAGCCTATAGAAATACAAACAGTAAACGTATTTCTCTGCGGCTCATAGCAGACTTATTTTTAGTCAGCGATTCTCAATAACAGCGATCAGCCATTATTTCTTTAAGTTTATTTTTCCTGGGGTTAAAATATATGAAGAAAATTTAGCGATGGAAATATTTTCTTCTTACGAATAGCGATACACCCTGAACGTCTGCAGATGACCAGGAACCCAAAAGCAAATAAGAATTCAACGAAGAACCTGTTCTTAATTCTTAAACCTATATTTATAATGCGTCTTAGTGGCCTTATTGCCTTGCTAGGGTAAAATGATTAAAAAAAAAGATGAAAACATATCAAAACTTTTATTTTCAACTATAACTTATTCCCGTTTACGGAAGACGAATTCTAATGACAAATGAATCAATCATATGTGGTAGTTAAAAATAAATTTGGTGTAAACAATGCTTTGTTTTCACACGGCAGTTGTAGCGTAGACAGCGGATTAAAGAATACATTTCTTAAACCGGCTAATGGCGGGAAGTTAAAAATGCATTTGGGTCACTTAAAGCTATGAGAGTTCAATCAATTGAATAAAGATATGGAAACATCTAGAAAAACATCTAGTGTTTATGTACAAATAGTTATAACTGGACAGTTTAAGATATTGGTTTGCAAAGTTTCATTTTGGTGAAACGTCATTGGAAGATGAACCCAGACCACGTCGTCTATTTGACTTTGATCATGAAGCTCTATATCAGTGGTTCCCAACCGATTTGAGGCCACGCCCCACTTTGTTATTTCTGCCCCATCCCCTGTAATATTTAATTCTTACATATCCAAAATTTTACTGCAATTCACATGAAGGAAGCTTAAAAGGCCATTAACTTGGTCTTTAAACAAACCTTCAAAGACCAAGGCATCCATGAAAGAGAAAAATTGCAAAAAGATAGTTAAATATATATATAGTTTAAAAACATATAATAAAAAACTGAAAGGCAGAAATATAAAATATTTGAATGAAAACTTATTTTGTAATATACTTTGATCATTTTAATCATGAAATAATAATGCAAAATGAAATTTCACTAGAAAAAAATTCACTGTTAATAACTCAGTCTCAAATTTCTACTTGATTCTGTTGGAATAGTAAGCCTAACGGTGCACATTCTTCGCATGCCCCACCAAAATATTACCCTGCCCCACCGGTGGGACATGCACCCCACGTAGGGAATATTTGATCTAAAGTTATTAATGGAAAGCAATCCACGGCAGAATCTTCGGGCATTCGGAACAATGTTAAACATTTCACAATCTACCATATACCAACACATAGAAAAGAGAGGGGGCTCTGCAAGCAACGAGTTTCCTTTCCACACGCTCTTAGCAAAAAGAACAAAGCTAATCGTTGTTAAGCATAAAGGGAAAATATTTATGACTGAACCTAAAATGTTGACCAAAATATTTTTTATCAAAACGTAAAAAGAAATTAAGAGATCTAAAACAATCACATTATTTCTGTTTAAGTTTGGTTACAAAAGGCATTTCTTGTATCCTCAATCTTACGTGCCAGGTAGAAAGCATTTAATATTCGATAATCTGAAGGTTTCGGGAAAAAAGGCTTTTTTTTATTTAAATGTATTTGTTTTTAAATTTATTAGTGAAAATTTCACGATTGTGGCCGAACGAAAACATGTTTCGCAAATGAGAAGTCGCTGACAGATTGAAATGGATATGGAACTTACTGATAGTAAGCTTCGCTACCGTTTTAAATTATAATTATTATTGTCCTTTTTATACTCAAAGCCAATTCCAATCATTTTTTTAAAAGAAATTCGTCAAACCGAATTTGAAAGAATGTTAATTTTCAATTTCTAATCTCCTATTAGGCTTGGGGAAATTTTCAAAGTCGTCTACCACTGAAAACCAGAAACTGAATACCGTAAATCCCAATTTATATCATAATACGCATCTATATTACGCACCTCTAAAATTGTGCTGAAAGCATAGGAAAATGATTCTACTCAAGGATAATACGCACTCCTTGTTTGGTAATCAAACCCTATAAATTGTTCCTCTCCAATTTCATTATGGCCAGCGTTTCCTACTCTTATTAAAATGGTTTTAAACATAGAATAATATTATTCTAAATTAGTTTTATGATAATTTTTATTTTATTTTACATTTGTAAATATTGTTAGGTACATATGCTTGTATTTGACATCCTTATGGGGTCACAATTTCTGAATGTTAGTGTCAAATTGTCGTATGTTTGTGGTTCGCAATTGAAATCGACCTATGAAACGGCAATTTTTTGAAAGATTTTTTGTGGTTGTGCATAATACGTACTCCTAATTTTGCTTATTATTTTTTAGAAAAAAAAGCGTATTATACATGGTATATTGTAAAAAAAACGATTCTAGAATTTTGGAACACAATTTTTACAGATCCAAACAGTAAACAGTTTCAGATATTTTTATTCTAACATTGTTGCCCAAGTTTTGTGTTCTTATCTTTATGAAAGGCATCAAGTATAAGTTATCTGTTGAATTACAGGAGGTGCGTTCCAAAAGTATCTGAGTTTATAGTTTCCCGAGCAAACTAATGCCGCGTGAGCAAAATTCATTGGGTGGGCGGTGACTCCAAACTTCTTGCGCATGCGTGAAAATTTCCGCGCCGGTAGCCCGCGTCTGTTCCAGTTATTATGCCTAGAGTACAGACGTTTTGTGCACGCTAGATGACCGACTGCATCGAGCAAAGATATTGCATCAAGTTTTACCAAAATATTGGTGCTATTCAAGCTCAAACCATTCAGAAAATTCAGTAGACCTTTGGCGATGATGCCATGATCAAAACTCAGAGCAAGATTTTGATCTGAGTTTTGACTATCAACCGCTTCAAACATAGCGCTATCCTTCAGCGGAGCGAGGCACGTTTGGGCAGTCCATCCACAAGTTGGAACGAGGAGCTGATTGAGAAAGGTCGGCGAATAGGGTTACAATGCAGGGAACTTTAACGTAGGATTCGTACATAGAGAGTCCTTTCCGCCTACATAATCTTAGATTCCTTGATTGAGAACAACACATCACTTTTTCAACATGCTCCCTACTCTCCCGACTTGGCACCGTGTGACTTCTGGCTCTTCTCCAATCAGAAAATCACGTTGAAAGGGAAGGGATTTGAGTCGTGAAAATAAAATTATAAGAAAAGCGATGGCAGAACTCCATAGCATTACAGACAAAGCGTTCCAGACATGTTACTAGCTTCAAGGGGATTATTTCGAAGGTGATTACAATTCGTGTTTTACGCCCAAAGGTCGGATACTTTCTGAACACACCTCGTATATATTTTTAATTTGATTTATTATTAATTACTAAGTAAAATCAACATTAATTTTAAAGTTTTATTGCTTTACTAGCTTTTATTTGCTTTCAATGTCTTATTGTACTTTTTTCTTTTCCTTTTTTTCAGCCGCTTTAGCTCGGAGCAAAAGCACACCAGGTCTAGTCGAGTCTCTTGGTCAAGTTCCGATTGACACGATGACAATGCAACGACACCACACGCTTCCTGCAGGATTACCGAAAAACCAGAACTCTTCCGCACCCAGTCGTGTTGGCAGTATGACCTCAAATTTAGGTAGAAGCGACAACGAGAACACCCTGTCAACTGAACCGGGAAGTGGTTCAAACGCCTCGGGGGTCCCCGTCCGTACGATAGCGGGTGGAATCATCGGTCCGTACGATGAAAATTCGTCCAAACATCTCTGCGAGCATGCCACCAACGTGTGTACCCTGACCACGTCGATGACAATCTCCAGTATCACTTCGATGACCGCAGCCGGCTCCTCGCCCATGAGGTCCCCGCTGGGCACGGAGGCGCCGCGCTCTGTCTTCTCTCCACCCACGTCCCCACGCTTACTGTACGGCACTCAGCCAGACCTCCAACATCAAGGCCATGCCATGCAGACTCTACTCCCTGACATGCCAAGCGGAACGCCGCGCCGGGTCGTTCCCTCGCCGGTTTCGACCCAGCTCTACCATCACCATATCACGCCGTTCTGCCAACAGCAGCCTTCCGTTACTATCAATACCCCACCCCAGATTTCCACCTTCTTTACGCAACCGTTTTGTGCCTCAAACTATGCTCCCTCCACCCCTACCTTCTCTCGATCAGTCGCTGGAAGCATTCCTTCCTCCCAGGCAAACCTCTGTCCACCTCTATCGCCATTTCCTCCACCGTTGTCTGTCAGTCCTTATCCCGGTCAAGCGCCTAGTATTCAACTGAGTCCTCTACCGGGAAGCAGTGTTACCGGAAGTCTCACCGGAAGTCTCACGTCGCCGCGAGACATGTCACATGACTTGCTGCTTCAGGAGATCACGAGTCTGCGAGAGAGACTTGCCTGCTTGGAGAGCGAGAACGCCGCGATGACAGTGAAGCTAAATCAACAACAGTGGGATGTCGAACACCGCTTGGCCGAAATTGAGATGCATATGTGCGGGAGTGATAGCGTGGCCAGTGTCGACGGCAGCGCCACCACCGGCGATGACAAACTACTTGAACCAGTAAACAGGGAGTCTATTATATGATTTAGAAAACGCACCGAACGTATTGGAAAGCATTCATCATCTTTTGAGCGAGACTTTTGCAAGGTTTGAAATTGGAAGAAGGACGGTAATAATATAAAGAAATAAAAGATGGCAAAAAAAAAAGAAAAAGAAAGATGAAGAGACAACAAGAAGGATAAATTAGAAGGTGAGTTTTGTAAGGGAAACCTAAGGAAAAAATTGTAAAGACG
>OZ038498.1:7399131-7401631 GCA_964036315.1 Acanthosepion esculentum | reverse complement strand
TGATCTTTCTTTTCCTGTTTTTCTCACTATTGGTACTATTGTTTCTATAGCGTATGTCAGCGTTTTTGAACCCGTTATTTTTCAGGGCTGTGTTATAAAAATTACTGTGTTGTCGGTATATTTCCTTATTAGCGGAGTTCATGCTAATTCTTTTCTCTATTGATGTGGGTATATCCTTAATTATAGATGGAAGGTGGTTTGACTTAGGGTGTACATACAAGGGATTAGTGTTAGGTTTTCTCTAAGGCAGGTGAATGTTGTTCATTAAGTATAGCTTTTAAATTTAGTTTTCCGACTTCACTATAAATTATCTTTCTAATTTTATCTGTTTTGAAATTTGTGGAGCTCCTCACTACCACGAGCCCGTCATCCCTGTATAGCCCGATGTCCTTAATGTCTAATTCACGGTGCGCGGTTAGAGTGTACAGTATAAATAGACCGACAAGGTCGGAAGATTCTGCAGAGTCTAGAGATCCCACGGTGATGTCAAAATTGTGATGTAGCGAAGGAATCATATTTTTAAAAAAATATTATAATATATATATATATATATATATATATAGAGAGAGAGAGAGAGAGAGAGAGAGAGATAGATAGATAGATAGAGGGATAGATAGAGAAAACTTAGATAGATAGATAAATAGATAGATAGATGGAGAAGACTTTGATAGATAGAGAAGACATAGATAGATAGATAGATAGATAGATAGATAGATAGATAGATAGATAGATAGAGAAGACTTGGATAGATAGAGAAGACTTGGATAAATAGATAGATAGATAGATAGATAGATAGATAGATAGATAGATAGATAGATAGATAGATAGATAGATGGAGAAGACTTGGATAGATAGAGAAGACTTAGATAGATAGATAGATAGATAGATAGATAGATAGATAGATAGATAGATAGAGAAGACTTGGATAGATAGAGAAGACTTGGATAAATAGATAGATAGATAGATAGATAGATAGATAGATAGATAGATAGATAGATGGAGAAGACTTGGATAGATAGAGAAGACTTGGATAGATAGATAGATGTGTATGTTATTTTTTCACGTCCTGCGTACGATAAATGTGAAAGAGATTAGAAAAATATTTACAATTTTATTTGGGGTCATCTCATTTTAGCTATTAAAAAAGGCATGAACTTGAATACCTTTATATGACTGCCGTTGTTAAAGCTACATCTCGACTCAAAACCTCATACAAAAAAGTGAAGTATAGCGAGTGTACTGGTGGTCTGAACAATATTATCACCGCCATTTATTATACCAGGCGTGTTGAAAAAACTGACCAAAGTGTTTTCCAAAGTGAGATCACGTGACCAAACATTAGATTTGTCTTTAAATTCGTTCCTGGTATGGCCGTGAACTTTACGCTGTGAACATACAAAATGTCTGTCCAGCTATTTATGTTAATTGTAATGATGTTGAAAGGTCGTTGTATCTCCGCTGGTTTTATCGATAAGTTTATTCTTATCGGTTTTGTTATAATTGCAATTGGTACAAACATTTACACTAATTTCAGATTGCGTTGTCAGAGTCGGGAGAGCGGAAATACTTTTTTGTAACAATTTTACGTAAACTCTAGTTACATCTTTTTAACCCTGAGCTTGAAAACAACAATCTATTTCATTGGTTCTAGTCCTAGAAGTTATATAATAACGATGTTTGCTAAATCAGAATTATTCATTTCAATAAATTTGCATATTTCTGATATATAATAAAGTAGATGTTTTAAGTAATTTTAATTGAAATGCAGATTTTTAAATAATTTTAATTGAAGTGCAGATTTTTTTAATAATTTTAATTGAAATGCAGATTTTTTTAATAATTTTAACGGAAATGCAGATTTTTTAAAATTTTAACTGAAGTGGAGATTTTTTTTAATAATTTTAATTGAAGTGGTAATTTTTTTAAATAATTTTAATTGAAATGCAGAGTTTTTTTTAATAAATTTGAAATGTAGAATTTTTTAAATTTTAATTGAAGTGGAGATTTTTTTTAATAATTTTAATTGAAGTGGAGATTTTTTTAAATAATTTTAATTGGGGTGCAAATTCTTATAATTCTAATGAAAACCATTTTCAATTTGCATACTTTAAGGTGATCATACAAAGTTTGTGTTTTTTTAATGCAAACTAAATGCATGTTATTTTTAAAGGACTACATTTTTATATTTTTAAAAGCTGACAAAGAGAAAAAGAAGTTTATCTCCTTCCATGCAAATTCAAAAGTCTTTGACTAAAGCATATTCCTGAGACGAAAAATGTCGCCGTCCACCGCATTATATTTCAGCAGTATTCTTTGACATTTGTTCAAACAAGTTAGCATGCAACATTTTGCGGTTATCTTAGTGTTCTTTGCAATGATTTTCACCGCTAAAGTTGCTACTGATTGTTATCTTCGCGTATGCATATATATATATATATATATATATATATATATATATATATATATGATATCACTTGATGATTAGTAGGGATATTTCCAA
>OZ038498.1:7389131-7394131 GCA_964036315.1 Acanthosepion esculentum | reverse complement strand
AACTTAATGTCGGCTCTGCTGTTTGAATTCACTTCTTCAAAACTATTTTAAAATTATATTTAAAAATGTATCTATTTATAAACAAAAAGCGGGTGATATGGTAGGCGATGTTAGCTCATCGTCGGTCATTCTTTGTTACCCCTCCTCTTCTTCCAATGTTTCATTTAGTTCTCCCAACCGAGTGACCTTATCTTGGTGTTTGGGCTGCCCGCTCAGAGAATGAGGTCTCCAACACAAAAAGATGTCCGTCTGCTTTCATTCCACGGTACCAACCTCATTTAGTTGCGCACTACTTTGAACAGGTTATCGGTCTTGTATTGGAGCAAAGATAGTATTTTAAAAAAGGAGAATTTACATCGCGTACGCATCAGAATAAATATATTGAGTACACAGTAATTGTGTGTAACTTTAATGTTTGTATTTGAGTAAACATAGATAACTTCTTGAATTCGGCATTATTTAAGCTGAACGCAGATGGAATAGATTCATCCAGTGTTATTTACAGACAGGCTACATTTTGAATAAGGCTTTCTTACAAATTTACCCTCTCCGAGAAGAGCTCCTAGGGTACCTTTATTGTGAAGTAATTTTAGTATTCTGTGTTTGCTGGGTATTCCATTGCTGTGATGTTCATCCGATGATAGACCCAATCGAACAGTCTAAATAGAATCAGAATACATTTAATCACACTTTTTAAGAAACCAGGTCAGATCCCTTAGCGTGTGGGAGAATTAAAAAGAGCCGTTTTATTTAAAATAATAATTTTATTCAAAATCAATAAATGAATCGTAGCCTGCTTCGTGTTATTTTCAACTACATTCTTTCATTCTTTGTTTGATTCCAGATAATAATAATAATAATTTTGAGTGCCGATTTACCAAGGTAATAGGATCTCCACACAACTTTCCTACTTCTTCCCTTCAGTTTGGGTGTTGAGTTTTAGCATGTTAACATCACTAAAAAAAAAAGGGAACACTACTCTGAGATAATTTTGTAGATTTAAATAACACTATCACTGTGTCTGTAAACGTAAGAATTGTCCACAGAAACTAATTATATAATTTCCCTAGTGAAACATGCCTATGTACAGGGGCATAAGCATGCATTTAAATCAATGGACACACACACACGCACACGCACATACAAACACTTACACACATACACACACACACATATATATATATATATTTAAAGAAATATAGGTTTAAGGTGTGCTATAGTTATGAGATAAAGTGCTTAATATAAGAGATAGACCGTATGTAAATATAAAAGTGAACACTGAAGTCAACACTCAGAGGCGACAGGCTGTTTCATGCTAGACGCAATCGTTAGAGACGGTTTAATAAGTTACAAATATCGCTTTTTCCTCATGTTACAATTCTCCTGAAATTAAATAAATTTTGTTAGTTTCTATAATTTGATAAGTTTTTTAGATAATAATTGTATAATATTTGCAGTTGTATGTAAATAGTTACCGGAAACAATAAAAAAAAAACGGCCACAACACACACACACATATAGATAGATAGATAGATAGATAGATAGAATCATTGATTGATTTTGTCTTAGTTGAACAATATAAGCCCTGAACGGATCCGAACCCAACGGCCCCGAGAGTTGTATCGTTTCCAGTTTCTCCTTCTTCTGGAACTTGCTACATAAATACGATGCAACACGTTCCTATCGGAAAAGCAAACGAGACAACAAAGTCAGCTCCGAGCTTCGTATTTTCATTATAAAAGAAAGCAAAAGCAACAACAACAAGACGATTTTCTTTTTGCTCGCCCCTCCTGTGATCCTGTACCTATTAAACTTAAATACGACTGAACACTTAGGCGATTGTTTCAAGTCACAGCTTTCCAAAAGTTTACAACGAAAGGAAAAGGTTGAGTGAGTGTGGAAAGACTAACTTCTCGGGTCTTTTCCCAACCTGATCAAAAACCCCTCCGGGAATAATCAATCAATTAATTCTTATTCCTCTCACGTCTCCGCTCAGCATCGATTTAGCCAAACCAAATCATTTATTCGATCAAGATTGGTCGCTCTGATTAGTTCAACGCTGTGCTCGAAAAGCAACTTCAAACATTATCATTCGTATTGTTAGCTGCAACTATTTCGAACGATGATTATGCATTAGATCATGCCTCAAGTTATTGCCTTGAGGTGAATGGATTTTTATATGGGTATCCAAAAGCAATCTCTTTACGCTACTAACGTCGATTTAGACCCCAAGGTTGCACACATTCCGAGATTCTTTTTAAACGTATTCTTTTTTTTTTTTTGGACATTACAATATATGCATTATATATACATTTATTCGTATGTTTTAAGAAATGAAATTACACGGCAAGTTATTTGGATGAAAAATCTCTTCATCCCAACTGTTGTCTTTTCTGTTTCATTTCGAAATATATAATAACCCCCTAAGACACAATTTCGAACGCCATAATCCCAAATACTGAAATTCAAAAATATCACAGTCCCTAAAATCTAAGTCTGAAAATTCCTAAAATCAAATTCTGAAATATCAAAATGCCATGACGATGTAATACCGAAAGGTAAAATCCTCAAAGTGGATAGACCGAAAACTGAAATTCTAATAAAAAAGGGGGTTTTCAGTATTTTTTAATTAATTGTTTTTAATTATTATAATTTTCAGAGTTCGAATCCTTCTGATATTTACCATTCATCAGAAAAGGATACGCCGATGTGTCTTTTGGTATTATTACCCAAAGCCATATTTTATTGAAATTTCTATTGCGTTTGAATTTGAATATCTTGCGTAAAATAATACTGTCAAGATGATTGTGGTTAAAATGCAACCAAAACGTGGAACAGAATTCCTAGTTTTATTATCATTTTAAGTTTGTAAACATTCCATAGGGTCGCTGTACTTCTTGCAAGTTTTCACATAATTCTATAGGAATCGATACATTCCATAAAATAAGTTGCACGAAATAATTAGATTAAGAGACCAATAACACAAATGTTGGGGTTTAAAAACTATTCTCTTTTTTTATACCTCATGATATACATATCAGTCTTTTGTTTAAGATTCCAATACACATCGTATCTACTTATACAGTTATTACCTGGAAACCATGTCCTTCCAATATAGTGATAAAACATTTTTTTCTTCAATCAACTAAGTTGGTCTGATCAAATCAAAATCGACTACCTATTACGCAGAATAACTCAGGGAGTGTTCGGTTCATGCTTTTCATTATCAAAGGTTAAAATAGGACGTTAATAAGTAAAACCCTGTGATATTCCCAAATATATAATTTTAAACTCTTTTTATACATAAAAAAACCATTATCTACCATTTTAATCAGCTACCCGCTAATGCAAATCTGAGATAAATCTACTATTATCTCAGATGCTTAGCATACGCAAGAAAAATAGGGATTTACATGACGTTTCAGATCTTTGCAAGTTCCTGTTACTTAATGACACCTTAGTTTACAAAATCTTGATTTAGAAAAATCTCCCGAGAAGTTGTGTAAGATAAAATAGTAAATTTACCGAAGACTTGTCGCTTTTCATGTACACCAAACGTACAACTTTTCCTACCTTCAGTCTACCAAGATGAAATTAAAACAGGGTAATTAAAGAAATCTAGTAAACTTTCATCATTTTTATAAATTACAAAAGTTGAAGAATATAAAAAAAACCCACTGTACATACGTTTGATCCTTGATAACCAATTTAGATCCGGGAGCAGCAATCCAACTTGACATTGTGAACATATCTACATACAGTTGAGCCAGCGAATCTTTATGTAAGTCTTTCTAAAAGAAACAACCTAAATCAGAGTACACAATGTTCATTGATACTGTCCATTTTCGGATCCGTATGTAGTAAGACACCTTGAGAGATTTGAGCCAGAAAGTTATCAAGTTTTCTAAAGGATTTATGAGTAGCAAAGTAACTTGACACTGTAGATTAAGGGAGTTTTCTGTTACTTTACTAATTGATACGCACACAATCTAAATGAACGGGTTCTTAGGCATGAAAAAAATAATATAGTGTTCGCTCATGACAATAACTTAAAGAATTTGAAATATTCATTTGAATCGTGATTATTTCAGGGATTTTCAATGATTTATTGCGCCAAATTACCTTAGCTGATTTAAGATCACGTAATAAAAATACAATACGTTAAATCCTCAAGGCAGACCAAGAAATTTGCCTTTTGTACAACGCATATATTTGTGTAATTGTAGAAGGTACTAAATGGTCATATCGGCAGTTTTAATTTGCATTGAAACGACGATTAGGAGGACATTGTTAGCTATTATAATGACCAGGATTTGCCAAGGATGTACGCATATATACAAACTTAACATATATATATATATATATATATATATATATGTATGTATGTATATATATATATATATATATATATATATATATATATATATATATCTAACGAAACTATTTCCCTTTTGCAGCCATCTTCTGTTTTTATCTATTCAATTATTCGTTATGTAAAATATTTTACTAATTACTAGTTATATGATTGGTCGCGAATTGACTAAACCAACTTCATGAAATCCATAATCACCTAGATAACAATACTACTTCTGATGGCAAGACAATTATACAAATGATTACTTTTCAATAAGCACAGATAAACAATCAGATAGATAGATAGATAGATAGATATTTCGAGCACATACATCAATGTATAATCACATCACACTAGAAACTGAAGCACACATTCACCAAGCAGTACACAGTCAGAAACAGCCATCGACACACACACACACGCGCGCGCGCGCACACACACACGCACACACACACACACGCACACATATATATATATATGTATATGTATATATGTAGAAATAGATATACTGAGGGAAAATAGACATAATGTATCAACTTATATATAGATGAAATACATATACACAGTACACACACACATACATATATATATATATATATATATACATATATATATATATATATATATATATATATATATATATATA
>OZ038498.1:7359131-7381631 GCA_964036315.1 Acanthosepion esculentum | reverse complement strand
TGATAACTACAATCTTCAAAAATTTAATTGCAACGTCAATCGCCACCTTCCATCTTCTTCCGTTCCTCTTTTATCCTTTCCTCATTCCCTCTCTATACCCAATCTTTGCTCTCATTTTCTCTCTCTCTCTAACTCCCTGCGCACAAGTGGCTTTTGCTTGGGGTCAAAGATCAATTTGCTTAATTTTAAATAGAAAGCTATGAGTATTGGACAACGTGCTTTCAAGAATAATGTCTGTCAAGACCGACTTAGAAGTTCTATTCACGTGAACACAGTACAATTGGAGATACCGATATGAATGCATCGTGATGTTTTTAACACCTCCCAAATTCCACACCATCCCACATAAAGATACGTAGGTAAATTTCTCGTGTTAAAGTATTAATCATATTGTTTTAATGGTTGGACCTTCAAATTATCTTCTTCTTCTTTTAACATAGTATATTTAAGTTTAAAAATAGGAAAAGTGTGTTTGGAGAACTGGGTGAAATTTATCGAAATGCTACAAACAAGGAGTCAACATGAAATTGCTAAGGTTTGAAATAATTAAGGAGTGCTGCCCAAGTCATCCAGAAGAAACATGTTGGGAGAGTTTCGGATAAAAGGTTCTTGTGAGTTTATCAATATCCAACCGAAATTAAGAGCTGACCAAATAATTGATGAAAGGAATATTACTAGTGAAATGTCAATTCATAAACTAAGAAAGATACTACGTACAAATTATCCAAATGAATGCGGAAGCCGCCATTAAAAAACAAACAAAAAAAAACACGGAAAACACTGAGGGAGGGAGAGAATATCTGTCACAGTAATGGTAATATCACCGGTTTCCTTAAGAGTAAATATTTTTTTTGACACAACCGTCAGTAACACTGACGGTTGAAATTTTTTTTAAAACTTTCTCTTAAAGCAATTTTTCGGTAACGTAGGTTTCCCAATAGGTTTCTTATCGTTGTTTCCATTATTGATGGGGGTTTCCTTCCTAAATTTTGTTTGAAGTAATGTGGAATGTCAACATCTCGATTATTGCTCTCTCCAGTATTGATGGAGGTTCCTTCCTAACCTTTTGTCTGAAGTAATGTGGGTAATCAACACCTCGATTATTGCTCTCTCCAGTATTGATGGGGGTTACCTTCCTAACCTTTTGTTTGAAGTAATGTGGATAGGCAACATTTCGATTATTGCTATGTCCAGTATTGGTAGGGCGGGTTCTTTCCTAACCTTTTGCTTGAAGTAGTGTGGAAAGTCTACATCTCGATTATTGCTCTTTCCAGTATTGATGGGGGTTACCTTCCTAACCCTTTGTCTGAAGTAGTGTGGAATGTCAACATCTCGTTTATTGCTCTTTCCAGTATTTATGGGGGGGTTTCTTTCCTAACCTTTTGCTTGAAGTAGTGTGGAATGTCAACATCTCGATTATTGCCCTTTCTAGTATTGATGGAGTTTTCCTTCCTAACCTTTTGTTTGAAGTAATGTTTAATTTCAACATCTTGATTATTGCCCTTTCCAGTATTGATGAGGTTTCCTTCCTAAGCTTTTGTCTGAAGTTGTGTGGAATGTCAACATCTCGATTATTGCCCTTTCCACTATTAATGGGTGTTTCCTTCCTAACCTTTTGTTTGAAGTAATGTGGAATATCAATATCATGATTATGTCATTATTTTCACTTGGAGTTCCTTTGTGTTAATGAGAAATGCGCAAAAGTGATATCTAGTGAAGAAAGCAAAATCGGACTGAATTCCAATACAAGATGGTGAACCGGAAGACAAATTTGAACAAGGAACAATTAAAAATTATCAACAAACACAATGTAACTGTCTGAGCGCGCCTCCGTTTTCGTTAACCGCGTTCCTTGTCTTAGTCGGTCAGATAAACACTTTTAGGCAAATAAGACTCTGAAGCAATGTTGAGTTTCATTCACGGTTGGTTTATTCACCAAAAAAAGGTAAAACTGAAAAGTAATAAAAATACAGTCTCACAAACATGAAAACGGGATGAACAGAAAATGAGAAGAAATACGAGCGGGGGAGGGGGCTAAGAATAAGAAAGATGCCGTTGGACTAGATAAAGACAGAGAATCTTACAATTCTTAGCAAAAAATAGTAGTTCAATGGTCGAAATGAAAAGGTAGGGAGTACACTGAGAATAAACGATCGGGGAAAGTGTAAATGTCGGCGTGTTAAGAAAAGTGTGTTCAGGAGTCAAGTAAATTGTACAAAAGGGAAATGCGAAGAAATGTCAGTTTTACAGAGTAAATAATTTCTCTTCTAAAAGAGGAAGAATAAATGATTCTTATCGAAGATGCCCGAGATAAAAATGGGGAAAATTAGGCTTGAAGAAAGGTGTTATGTGCAGAAGCGAGATTTTTTTCTTTCTTTCTGAGAAGACACAGGCCGTCGGTTGAACTGGAATCATAGGACAGTTCCGTAAAGGAGAAAAGGCCACTAAGGGAGGTAAAAAGCTATAACTAACATGTGGCAAGACAACTTCGATGATTTCTTGGGTGTGAAACGAATAAAAAATACAGTTTATGAACAGAAAATAAGAAAAAATACAAGTGGGAAATGGTCCTAAATAGAACATAAAAAGCCGGTTCTAGATTTAAAAAAAAACAGAGCATTAGACAATCCTTAGAAAAAAAAGGTTAGTTCAATGATAGAAATAATATTATGAAGGAGAAGGGGAGGGTGTACAATGAAATTAAATGTGCGAGGTAAATTTAAGTGCCTGCGTGTAGGGAAAATATGTATTTGAGTGAAATAAATTGTAAAAAAAGGAAAATATAGGGAAATGTCAATTTCACTGAATAAATAATTTCTTTGCTTGCAGAGGAGGAAATAAATCATTCTTACCTAAGATACTCGAGGTAAGAAACGTTTAAAAGGTAACACCGAAGAAATGTGTCATGTATGAAAGCGAGAATTCTCTTTCTAATTAAAAAAAATATGGCCGTGGCAGAACTTGAACCATCGGAACGTCCCCTAAAGGACAAAAGCCGTGTTGTGGGTGGTATATTGAAAAACGAAGACTTGAGTCACTATAAATATTACCCAAATTATTTGTGCTAAAGAAAAATACACAAAACAAAAATAATATTAGCGTGAATTAGGCTAGCTGATGTAGTGGGTCAGAAATAGCGTTGTTCTGGGGACAGTTTTGTGGTCACTAAAGAGTCAAAATTAGGCGGGATCGTGCACAAAACTTCACTTAGCTAGTCATGTCCACGGAACAGATACTACACTTTCATCATAGCATCTGGTATATTTAGCTACCCCCCCACACCACCACGAGGGTTACATGTGGCAAAAGGCCGGGTTTAACGTGGGATCTCTGAGCCCGTAGGCTCGACCAAAAATATTCCCTATTCGTATAAACGTGTTCAGGGTCAGTCTACCTCCCCGAACGAGACTCTGCCCTTCGGCGGAGCCTCGTCCGGGTTCCTCTCCTGCCTTCGGGCAGAGAGTTCGACTGTCCAGCTGCAACAGGTCGCAGCATCTGGGCCGCGGAAGACAGTTATTTACCCATGTCTTCCCACTGAAACGGGATGCGACACAAGGTCAGGGCTTATTGTGGGGAACCCGAGAGCGTACACTCGGGCCAGGTACAAAAATTCCCCGAGCACCCACAACTGTCGGTTGCGTTAACTCGGTGGCGAACACCTATCACCCTCTCTAGAGCAATGAGGAGGTGCAGACAAGGGCAGCTGTTCCTCAGGGCCGGGCAGCTTTTATTTTTTATTTTCCTCCGCTGTGACTGTCCGCAGACAGAGGTCACCATTGTGTCACAATCTGCCCGAAGAGAGGGAGAGAGAGACACACACACACACACAAGTAAAGGATGATAATCCTGCCACAGCATGGGCCACGGAAACAGTAATTTTTCGAACTGAGACGGGATGGGAAACAAGGTCAGTACTTTAAGGGGGGGGGGTACCCGAGTGCGTATATTTAGGCCACTTTTACCCAGTCCCTGCTTGCACGGGTTCGTACATAAAGCTTGACTTATAATGGTCATAGGCGCGGAACAGATACTGCAATATGATCATAGCCTCTGGACTATGGTAAACAGGTATTTACCATGCCTCCCCACAGTGACAGTGACAGGATCAAAATATTGGACGATTTTTACCCAGCCCCCGCTTTTGAGGCTTCATGCACAAAACTTATCTTATAATAGACATAGGCGTTAAACAGATACTGTAACATGATCATAGTCTCTGGAGTGTGGCGGACAGGTATTTATCATGTCTCCTCACATAGACGGAATGCGACACAAGTTCAGTTATTTAACGTGGGGTACCCGAGCTCGTACACTCGGGTCACTGGTCAAAATATTGAACAATTTTTACCCAGCCTCCGCTTGCGCTGGTTCGAGCACAATACTTGTAATAGCTGAACAGATACTGCAGCATGATCTCTATTTACTTGAGACGACCCCACTGGGTTAGGTTGTGATACAAAGTCGGTTTTTAACGTTGGGAACCCGCTCGCGTACACTCAGCCCCACTTACTGGGAATCGGGCACAAAGATTGTCGTAGCCGGACATAGCTGATCAAGGCCACGGAACAAATACTACAATTTGATCCTAGTCTCGGGATGGCGGTGGACACGTTTCGAGTGTTGTTGACGCCTCTTCATATGATGAACCACACTTATAATATCGCTGGTTAATCATCTTTCTTCCAGTTGTTTTTTTTTAAATGTGGGCGTGCCGACAGAATACATGAGTCACTAAGTGCGATAAAGCTATAATTACCAGGTGGCTAGACACACAGTAAAAGCCGATGGTAAGTTTTTAATAATTCGAGCTGAATCATATTCAAAATACAAGGAAGTTGATAAAAATCTATGAACATATGAAATTGCTAAAGTCGCACGTATTACTATATAGAGGCGGAAATGAAATAAGCAGTCAAGATGGATCACTTGGCTAAATATCGCATGTAACTATGAGGTTTCTCAATGATGAATTTACTGCAGTTTTAAGATTGGTTCATACAAATCTTAACCTTAACTTAATCGAATATGTATTGAAAAGATTGAAAAATTCGCGCGGATAACAGGAAGCTAAAGAACATTCATGGGTTTTGTGTTTAATTTCAAGAGCAATGGCAGAACATTCATTATAAAGCAATTTTTAAGGTTGCAGTTCGTGCCAATGGAATCTATATACAATAATTATGACACATTTTTATTTTTTCTAAATATATAAATAATTTAATTTTGCGCAATTTTAGTTTATAATAAAAGTAGTTGACACTACGTTCCATCTAGTGACTGATAAGTTTTTGCACGCCTTATTCTCAGTATCATGATGCGTGTATTATGATGCCCCTGGGTCTCTTCTCGTAGCAGATCCATGGGGAAAAGGCAGTCTGCATTATAATCTTGAATGACCAAATAATACGTATGAAAGTATATTGTCAGATATTTAAAACTTCAGAATGAAAATTAAATTAATTTTCTGCCTAGGTGGGTCATTCAATCTGTTTGCGATTGTACACAGGCACACACACACACACACACACACAAATAGACAGACAGATAGATAGATAGATAGATAGATAGATAGATAGATAGATAGATAGATAGATAATAAAGAGAGAGACTTAGATAGATAGATAGATAGATAGATAGATAGATAGATAGATAGATAGATAGATAGATAGGGAGACTGAAATAGATAATATAGAGAGAGACTGAAATATATATATTTAGGGAGACTGAAATAGATAGATAGATAGATAGATAGATAGATAATAAAGAGAGAGACCGAAGTAGATAGATAGATAGATAGATAGATAGATAGATAGATAGATAGATAGATAGATAGATAGATAGATAATAAAGAGAGAGACTGAAGTAGATAGATAGATAGATATACAGGTTAGACATAAGTGTGAATACTGCATAGTTACTGCCAATTATATATCCAAACAAGTTTGATTAAATACTGTCGACACTTTCTCGATCCTCATCCTTGAAAAAAGTCCCGGAAGAAAACTAACACTCTTTAAATTATTCGGACTATTGTCTTCATCTTTGTCGCTATATTTATTACGTTTCGGATGTTGTACGCTCCGGCCTTCTTAACGTGGTTGGATGTTGAACTGAACCCTTTATTTCGCTCACTGGGGTAGACTTTTCTAGTTTCACGTGCCATGTCTAATGGATGTCAGTTATCAGTTATCTACTGTTAATTCCCCTCTCCAAATTCTAAACCAGGTATTGAACTCACACTCTTTGGCTCCTGTCACTGGATCTAACTGTGCCATGTGTCCTTGGGGACCCCTGTGTATGAATCTCTGGGTATTATAAACCTAATGTCTTCAGCAACCATTTTTACTAGTTTTTCAATTTTTGCTGTTATCATTTTATGATTTTTACTAGAGCTCATATTGCAATTTTGTTGTTATTATCGCTTTCTCTGGCACTCCTTATTACTGGTTCCCATATTGTATTCATTTCTATGCTTGGTGGGATACTGAAGAAAACGAAACAGAAAAACCCTGAAGAAAGAGAAATGGGTTGGAAGAAGTAGGGCGGATAAGGCGGCAACCAAAATCCCAATCTGTCCCGGCTTCGCCAACAAAAAATCAACAAAACATCACAAGGAGCTTCCTTTGTCCCCCCCCCTTTTAAAGCTCTGCTACCCCACCTTCCCAAGACCCCTCCATCCATCAGACCCTCTCCCAACAGTCCTCTTTGCAGTGGATCTAGCTGCGATCCAGGAGACATTGCGACCTTGATGCTTGAGTGCTGTCTAGTGACTTTGTTGTTTATTCAGCACACGGGAACCAGAGGTCCAGAGGTGTTAGTTAAACGTTCCCTGGATGTGAGGGTCGACCTTGTTCATATCGGCGCGGGTGGGATTGGGCTAATCGTGGACGATATTGCCGTGAGCAGTGGTTCGTTTCGAGTAGTTGCGGTATCGACTTTCCCCGTAAGTTGGGGCCATTCCTGGTCGATTTTTGGCGCTTAGTCTTAATGGGGGACTGATATGCCATCCTGAACCCCAAGATAGACAGGAGGCAGGGAGCTAGTGGGAGGTCAGCGGGCGATCGTAGCTTGGTTGATCTGATTGGCCAGTTTGGGCTCGTCGATAAATCCCGGGTCGTTCATCCGGAGGGGGCGATGAGATGTGAACGTGAGCTCTTAAGCGCTCGTCTCTCCGCGAAGCCAGCTACCTGGATAGAATGTTTAGAGTTTATCTAGATTTGCTAGAATGTGCCGCCTTCCATCGCTTAAACTATTCGGATCATAGACTCGGTTGGTGTTTGGCGCTAGGCCTAGAATGGCTGGACGCAGGAAGTTCAGTCTGTCTTTACTGGACAGGCGGAACTTCCAGCAACAACTAACTAGAGTAGTGCAACGGGAATTAGTAGGGGCGGTTATTGGGAATAAGTGATGGGAGAGGCTGAAGGATAGGATTATGTCCTACACCACTGAATATAGCCAACGACTCGCTCTAGATAAGTTTAATAATGTAAAACTGTAAAGGATAGTAAGTCCCGGACTGTGCCTGAGGGGATTCCCTAGAGATAGCCGTAGCTAGACAGGCTCTGGAGCGTGAGGCTAACAAGCGCTACCAGGGTAAGGTAATTAAATATAGGTGTGAATATAGACGCAGAATTGCGCAAGAAAGAGATCCGTCGAGATTCCGATCGATATATTCGCGAAGTCAAATACTCCGGAGGGGCGTAGTCTGGGGTCGACTAAGGGCATGTGTGAGGCGTTTTGGCGGCATTTCGATAGTCGGTTTACCTTGGTCTCACTGGTGAAGAGTTTCGCCTGAAGCGGCTAGCAGAGAGGTTGAGATCACAGAGAGCGAAGTGTACTTGGCATTGAAGTAGGTCGACAGAAGCATGTCTCCGGGACATGATGGTCTGCCCTAAGAAATGTACTTGAGACTGTCGCACGTCTTTGTTCCGATTTTCACAGTGGTGTTCAACAACTGGTTCCCACAGGGGTCCATCCCCGATCAGATTACCTGGTGTGTGATCATGATGTTGAAAAATATTAAGGGTGTTGGGCGGGATTTAGATGATTACAAGCCCACAACCATTTTAAACCCAGATTTTGACCAAGATCCTGACGGTGCGTTTGCAGTCAGTTGTCGCGAATCTGTTGAGACCCGGGCAGACTTGTGCTGTGAGGGGACGAACAATTCAAAGCAACCTGCATCTGGTCTGCACGGTCACAGAAGGCGACGAGCAAGCCGCACTGATCAATTTAGATCAGTTCAAGGCATTCGATAGGGTCAACCATCAGTACCTGGCGTCTGTCCTGCAGTCCGCCGTATTCGAACCCGACTTCTGCAAGTGGATCAGCCTCTGTATCGCTCCCCCAGTGCTGTGGTACAGGTGAACGGAAAGCGGTCGAACACGTTTGCGCTGTCTCGGTCGGTTCGTCAGGGCTGTCTGCTGTCGCCCTTACTTTACGCCCTGGCGCTGGAGCCTCTCCCTCGCCGGCTACGGTGCAGGAGTGCAGTCCGGCTCTACGCGGAATCGCCATCCCTGGAGTTCGAGCCAGGGCTTCCGCGTACGCCGAAGACGTATCTATTTTCGTGTCTGCCGTAGCGACATTGAGATAGTACAGAAGGTGCTTGAGCGGTTCGAGAGAGTGACAGGGGTCAAAATTAACCGAGACAAGTGATCCAGATTGCCGTTATGTACCTGGAAAGGGATCGCGCTTCCCAGGCCCTTTAGATGGACAGACAGACCCGTCCGCATTCTTGGAGTGTGGTTCGAGACCAGTCTCCAGCTGGAGAAGAATTGGTCCGAAGTACAAAGTTCGAAGCGGCGGTTCGGACTTGGCTTCGACGGCGGTTGTCCGTGAAGGGTAAGGTGGATGCGTGAGCCACTGACGTCTTTCCGATTTTCCTTTATCGATTGGCTGTACTTCCTCTCCGTGAGGACAGAAGGAAGGTGCTTGATCGCGTGTTGGATCCCCTCTTTTGGGGTGGTCTGTAGAGAAACTGTTGCCCAACGCCCGTGTCAAGGGTGGCTGGGAATGCCGCAGTTGTGCCATCGCCACGCGTTGACTTGTCGGCATCAGAGTTACACTGTTTCTGGCCTTGGGCGCCAGCGCCGAACTACCTCAGAAACCCTAATTTTGGGCTTACCTAACGATTGATTCGTAACTTGCTACCTCTCAATGACGTAACCTTCAGATGGGGCGGGGTGGATCTGTCCGACTGTCATTGGTGTGACCTTAGTTTAGAAGAAACGGCTTCGCACGCCTTCTACCATTGTCCTTAGATGCGCTCTTTCTGGGCCAATGTCGGCGAGTTGACGGCTCGTATTACTCCCGATCGGCTCGTGTCCATTGATCACGCGTATGACATTGACAATGTGTCGCCCCCGTTCTCCGGGTTTAAACGGGTGGTGTTTCTCACGTTGCTAGCCGTGGCAAGAATGGTGGTATGGACATTGCGATGTGAGAGAATCTTGCTATATGAGAGCTATTCTCTTCAGGATCTGATTGGATTCTTTGGGCATCAGCTCAGAATGAAGATTAGATCTGACAGAAAGTGTTTCCTATCGACAGATTTCAATGAAAGGTGGGTATCTATGGCGTGCCTGGTTCGCGCGAACGGGGCTAGACTTGATTTCCTCTTTTAAGTCCCTTTCAGCACAACGGGGCGGTTTCCTGTGAACACTCCCCTGGTTAAACTGTTTTATGCTTTCCTAGTTTTGTGAATAAGTGTTGTTCCAGGCCTGTACCTGGCATTCTCTTTTGTTATGATCTAGCTCATGATTCCCAAACTCCCCAGTTTGTTTTTGTCCCCTTTTTCATCTCGGCTGTGTCAGACTTTGTTTTTCTCATTCCACTATTTATTTTCTATTGCCACTCCATTAATGAGGATGCTGCTTGATTCTCTCGAATAGCAGAATATAGTGGGATTTCATATTATTTTAATGGGTGGACGGTTCCTACTATATATTTTATTTTAGCTTGTTTTTCCTTCATTTTTAGTTTTGTTTGGGGGTTCTTTCCACCCACCCCCCATCATTTCATGTTTCATGAAATTTATATATATATATATATTTTTGAAAGATCCTTTATGAATTTATAAATGTTTACATCATGGGGTGCTTTGAAGGTTCCTTGTTTATGTGGTATTGTGGTAAATGTAGCATTGGGCGATGTTGGACAAGTTCTTGTGGTGATTGGGAATATTGTATTGAATGAATTGGTCATGATTGCGATCAACTAGGACTAAGAGAGTCAGTGAAGACCAGCCTTTCCCCATTTCCCCTTCGGCTTTTGTGCCACAATTTTCTATTTTTTGCAAAATAAATATATTTCTAGTCTACCCTCTATTTACTATACGGATCGCCATTTCTATTCTATCCTCTATTACTATACCGAGCGATATTCCCTACTCTATTCACTATACTTCTTTTCCTTCTTTTTCCTTCCCCACTCCATTAAATAATTTGTCTGTGTTCATACACTCCCCATCATTTAAACCTCAAGTATATTTTTTCTATGAACTGCACAATTTTTTGCATAATGGGGGTGTTCTGTAGGTAGGTCCCTTATAAATATGTGGTATTATGGCACATGTAGATTGGGAGGTGATGGGAAAGTTCTTGTGATGATGATATTTTATTGAATGAATGGGTCATGATTGTGGTTAGCTAGGAGTAGGATAGTTAGTGAAGAGCAGCCTTTCCCCATTTCCCCTTCGGCCTTGTGCCACAATTTTGCATTTTTACAAATTAAGTATGCTCTTTAATATCCTCTAGATTATTTCTCTATACTGATCACTCTTCGGATTACTATTTGGTGGTTACTATTCGAACACGTATTACTAGTGCGAGTATAACATGAAGGAGATACTACTAGCATATGCGATTCCAAGGTCTCGACTAAAACGAGAAATACGAATGTGATAATGAGCATTCATTGACATTACAAAAGTGACAACGCGAAGGCATCTGACATCACAAAAGTGGCGACGAGGATTATTTCAACTTAAACGAGGAAAAAATTTATCTGCAAAACATTCATCAGAGTTCAGCAGAATAGAAGAGTTACAACTGTCATGGTTCAAATGTTGCAGCAACAAAAACTACAACAAGAATAGCAGTTGCAATTAAAGAAGTTTTTTCCGTTGTTCACTAAAACGATGGCAGAAAAACATTAGATTCTTTCACTCCAGATGTTGTCGCTAATTCAATCAGTGAGTTCGTGTACAACCAAGATAAAGGAGTAACTTTTCATCTTATTACAAGAGATACGAAGAAATCTTCAAAAGAGATTGTTCGCATTGGAATGTTGAAAATAAATTTCGACTATTATTAAGGAAATTAACCCCTGCTGAAAAATATGGAAATTATATCTTGCCGAAGTAACCAAGAGAGATAAGTTTTCATGAGTCCATCCTAATACTATCGAAAATCTTTGGTGATAAAAGTTCGTTGTTTAATACATGATGGTAAAATAGACACATTGCTATCATGTATGAAACAACGAACTCCAATCTCCTACTTGCTAAAATCCGATGATGATAATTTTGTCACGGACGCAGGAGTCGTGAATCGAGAATGCGAAAAGTTCAAATTAAATGAACTCCTGATTTGTTTAAATACCAGACATTCGTTTAGGGTTTAACTTTTAATAAGGACGCAGAGATAAGATGCAGGATACTTGCTTATTGATCCAAAATTAACTCTCCAGAGAACAGCGGAAGGTTTGCATTTTAAAAAGTATTGTTTTTTCAAAAACAAAAAAATGCTATGAGTGCGGGAAATTAGGACACAAAAGTACGTGTTGCAGACCCCAAAAATGGAGAAAAAAGAAAACGCATTTGAATAGGATAAATACGTATAGTAACGATAAGAAGCCTAAAAAGGAAATTAACAACACACCTCAAAAGAGGAAATTTGCCTTTGTGCAAATTAATGATTTCAAAATAAAATTGCAGCTAGATACAGGATCGGATATCACTATCATAAATGAACAGACATAGCAAAATGGGTCAACCCAGTCTATCAACTTCTGTTAAAGTTGCGTATGAAATCTCAAGAAAGAAATTAAACTTTCGGGCTGAATTCAGCTGTAACGTTTCTTTTGTCGGAAAAACCAAAAAAAGCTGTGGTATTTGTATTAAAAAATACTTCTAATTTGTTTGGAGCAGATTGGGTTGCATTGTCTGAACTGTGGGACCTGCTGAAGAAAAACGTAAAATGGAATTGGACAGATAAATGTCAAGGTGCGTTCGAACTGACCAGTTTGTCACTACCTCGTTTTGATCTTAAATTAAAGATTGTGGTTGCATCAGACGCAAGTGGTTCGGATATTGGAGCAGTGATATGACGCAAATATGAAGACAGAACAACTAAAATATAGCTCATGCCTCAAGATCATTGATTGCAGTTGAAAGAAGCTATAACCAAATAGAAAAGGAAGCATTGACCTTCATATTTTCCATGAAAAAGTTTCACAAATTCCTACATGGTAGAGAATTTATAGTGCAGACAGACCATCGTCCATTACTGTCCATGTATGTATCAAAAGAGGAGGGTGTTCCTACGCTTCCAGCGAATAGACTGCAGCGCTGAGGAATTATCATATTAAACTATAATTATAAAATGTAATTTCTACCATCCAGAAATTAAGTCATGCGGTCGGATTGTCTAGACTGATACCCAGATTCTGCGAACCACTTGAAGACACAGTAATTGCGGCGATAAGGGCCGAAAATGAGAAAAAATAACGTATTATATAATACCATACGAGAACTTCTCATAACATTGGTGGAAATAAAAATTAAGGCGGAAAAAAGACCACTTCATAATGAAAATGAAGGAGAAATTAAGATCTAAAAGGAAAAATACCATGGAAAATAATGTGTTTTCATTATGTAATATGTACTGATATAGGCAGAGAGAGTGGTGATACAAAAACGTATGTTAAAAGAATTTCACAGTGGACATCCAGGAATTTCTCGGATGAAATCATTAATGGCTAAAAATGGATAAGTATATAGGAAATGTGAAATTATGCAAGGTCCTCGCCTATCAAAGTTCAACCTTGGCCGACAAGCGATATGCCATGGATTGAATACATATTGACTTTGCAGGACCAATAATTAGAACTTAGTATCTAATAGTCGATAGTTATACTAAATGGCCATAAATACTAAAATGTAGGAGACCGACTATCGCAGTCACTCTAAATTTTCTGCAAGAGATTTTTGCAAGGTTCGGCGTTCCTCACTCTATAGTTTCAGATAACGAGGCACAATGTGTCTCCTCAGGTGATGCCAAACCACTGGCGAGCAAAAGATTTATTTAATTTTAAAGGCAGAATTCTTTAACAAAAATAGACTTGTGGGCTTTGCCGTCATTAAGCAACTGAATGTGACCGAGGTTAAATTCAAACCCACTGGAATTTTTTAATATAGGCAATGTCACGATGTTGTCTGCATATAAATCCTAGACAATTTCCTTATGGACAGATGCAAGTTGTTACATTATTTCGTAAGATTTATCGAAGTGTGACGTTCAACTTCACAAATAAGTAAAAGCTAAAAGGGTAGGGACATAATTTAACACAAGGTTAACTAGTTATACGTTCGTCCAGCTTCTTACATAAAAGTTTGTAGTTGATAAATAAAAGGCCCCTTTGAGAAACTGGTAATAAACTTTTGAAAAAAACAACAGATCAAAAATACAAAGCAACTTTGGCAATTTAATATGCAACCGTTAAATAAAGAGCATCTATATAAGATGCTAACAATACAAACTATCAATGTAAGATGTTAATAATACTAACGAAAGCTATATAAGGTGCAGTTTAAACATAATGTAAGGTAAAAGGTAACCACGTTGAAATCTGTTCTTTTATTGTCCACGTTCCTCACTAAGGTTTTTCACTGATTCTTTTCACCCTCCGTAACTACTTGTGTCTTAGTGACATTATTTCATGGTTCGGGTTGCAATGATAAAAAAGTTACCGGCAGGATCCTATGGATCAATGGATCTTTTGCAGAAAATAGGAAATCGTTAGGTGCTTTGCAGGAACCTGAGATGAAAGAGTCATCTAAAGCAGTGCTTCTGAAATTATCTGATGTGGTGGGCCGGCAGTGTCTTTTTCAGTGTGAGAAGGACCAGCGAGCAAGTTTGCCATTTCACCTTGACGAGTGCGGGTCGCTGTTCTACCTCAATCAATTTTGGGGAGATGTTGCCTATTTCAGTGTAATTTTGAAACTATTTGTATTAAACATGATGTCCTATTGATTCAAAGGCCAGTCTTCATGGACGTAACAAGTTTCCCCAGTCTTCCAGGGGCCGGTGCCATATAATTATGGAATAATCGGCCCGGCAAAATATTATTTGAACATTCGTAGTATTATTCATTTATACCAGAAAAAAATATAATTTGCATCATTAGTTTTTATTTTATGTTGATTTTGTAGAAATATATGTCCATGAAAATGGCCTCTTGGTATTCAGAGGCGTGGTCCCCACACGGTCAGACGCTGCATCATCTTGATGGTGTTGTCATACATATTTCAGTCCATTGGTTTACTGCTTTTACAAGGACACATGACACTGTGGATAAAGGCGTTAGTTAAATCCAGTGACAGGACCCAAAAAGTGTGAGTTCAATACCCGGAGAACTTGGAGATAACTGACAACTGACATCCATTGAAAAAAAAAAATTACACGTGGAACTGGGACAGTCTACCCCAGTGACCTAAATAAAGGGTTCAGTTCGACATTCCAACCACCTGAAGAAGGCCGGAGCGTAAACGACCAAATCGTTGTAATAAATATGGCGACAAAGATGAGGACAATAGTCCGAATAATGTAAATAGTGTTCTTGAAATGTGTTTACTTCTCGATAAAGTTAAAACATTTAATTATGTGTCAGTTTTGTTCATCAATATTATACTCAAATCGTGAGACTCGGACCTGTGCCGGTACGCGAGTCATCGCCTGCCGGTACACGGCGAGTTTCCAGAAAAGAAAGAAAAAGAAACAGTAGTCCGATTCTACGCAACGTTTGACTGACGGCATATTTGACTTGTTTTTTTTTTTACATTTTTATTTTATTTTTATATTTATTATGGTCACCTTTTTCAATTACTCATATTCAAAGTCTCTGCTATACAACGAATGAATGCGATATTACCGTGAGAAACGAATGGCTTGCGACAGTACCATGCTTAAAGTTGCCAGTATTCAATGATGTCAAGGGTTCGAACGAACACGATAATCCTTGGGTAAACATTTATACGCTTTTATTTTAAGGATCAGACTGCCCTTTCCATTAAGAAATGAGAGTAATAGAACTATCTGGGGAAGAATATTTTTTTAAATAATAATAAAACTACGATACGCCATTTTTGTTGTTCATAGATTGGCTGCTTTCAGAAGCGAGGGAAAACCCATGATTTCGAATGTTGATTTTTAAAACAGGAAAGCCCTTCCCACATGAAATCATTCTTCGGCTTTCAATATCTCTTGCATTTCACCTTGCATCGTAATGAACTGAATTTAACAAGAAATGTTTCGTTATAAACTATTGAGGGGTCTCCCCTTTTTACACAAATGGACTCACCTAAGGTATACATATACTACTACCAATGAATACCCGAGTGAGTAATAGTACGTTAAGTCAAGCAGTAGCAGTAGTAGAAGACGGTCGGTAGAATAACGTAACGGCAAGAGTCACAGTCACGTAGACTCAATAAGAAGTCATACAGCGATACGTCGATATCAAAGACTATATATATATATATATATTTTCCTACTAATCAGCATTCCTGGAACTACTAACCTGTATTACCAGTTTGTATTATTACGTTAATACATTTATTTTCCTATATTCATTCAGGGCGTTTGTTATCATTTGATACCGGATTTCCTCCCGGAATCCACAACATAAACCGTCTTCCGAATGATTGATCATCAGATCAAGAATTCTTCTCGGATACTCCTGACTCGTTCCTTCCAGCCATCTCTGTCAGACATCGCTGTTGGCAGCTCCTCCAGATGGCATCCAGAGTCATCTACAAGTTGATCAATATCGGTGTAATGTCGTCTTCCAACCGATCTTTTGCTGCGCAATGGGTTGCACAGAAGAGCGTGTCATTCACAAGTTCTGACTTACTTCTCCGGGAGTGACCAGCTAGCCGAAGCCTTCTTTCTCTCAGCGAAACTGAGACAGGTTGAAGGTGTCGATACAGGCGTTTCTATGTCGAGTCTTTCTTCCAGCTGATGTCCAATGCAACTCGTAACAACCTTGTGCGTGTTCCGTTAAGTGACGCTTCTTGGTGTTTCGTCAGTATCCATGTTGCTGTGTCGTAGAGAGAGACAGATTCTACCGTTCTACCGTAGCCTTAAAGAAGTCTTTCGTAAATTTGTCAGAGACGGGGGACTTCCAGATGGTGCTCAATTCACCAAGGACCCCGCCCCTCGGTCTTGTCTTTGCGGATTTTGATGCCTCTCTCCATTGATTGGATGTTGCTGCTGAGGTAAACAAATTCCTGGACGGATTTGATGTTGTTGCCATATTTCATATCTTGAAAAGCTTTTTACACACCACATACCAACATTTTCTAATTCGCATCACAAAAAGAAAATATAAATTCTTGTTATTTATGTCAACGCTGGTCTCAACTTTGGCATAATCTCGCCATCACTAGTCATCACTCCAAACACCAGCGTAATCACCATTAGACTCATCCAACTCTTTTCAAATCCTCTGCACTGTTCTCAGTTTGACGCCCAACCACTCTAAAATGTTTGTTTTGGAACTTCCGGCGCGAATGCCAAGCAGTACAGCATGCCGTTTCCAAATTTCTGGTAGAATGAATTGCGTTTTTTTCTCAGGTTTAAAGAGTGAGGACTTCCTGATGGTGCTCAGATTATCAAGGACCCCACCAGGTCTTGCCTTTTCGGATTTTGATGTCTCTCTCCGTTGACTAGATGTTGCTGCCGAGTTAAGCAAATTCCTGGGCGGATTTGATGTTGCCATTTTTCAACTTAATTTCTCCTTCTTGCTTGTAGCGGATAAATTCTGTTTTGCCAGCATTAATGTCGAGATCAATATCGCTGGCCGCTTCTTCGATGAGATGGAGGTTTGGTAGCCTTATCAATCATGTCTAACAAGGCAAGATCATCTGTGTAATCTACGTTTGGTATTGATTTTGCTGGGTGACATGAACTTTTTGCCATTTCAAAGGTGGGCCCCAGATTTTTGTTTAGATCAGATGTTCGCAGGGCGTAATCTAGGCACAGAATGAAAAGAAAAAGGGGACAAGTGTATCTCCCTGCAAGATTCCCGCGACTACGTCGAAAAATTCCATATCTCCATCGGGAGATCGGACCATTGAGCGAGGGTTCTTACACAGCATCATAATGGCTGATACTGTCTCTTGCGGGAACCCATATGCTAATATGATATCTTCAGGTTTGCCACGATGGATGGAGTCGAAGGCTTTGGAGAAATACGAATGATTGATCAGATATAATAACACACGCACACAGTAAAAAAAAACTTTCCCTCGAATACAGATTAGCAATTTCAGGTTTTTTTTAAAGAAGAATCAAATAAATCATAAAAATATTTTTCACAGGGAAATTACTTTAGTTTGGTTTGGTATAGTTTAGTTTGGTTTGGTTTGGTTTGTTTGACGGCATATCAACCTCAATGGGTTGTTTAATGTTGACAAAGCTTTTTTTATAGCTGCTAATATATTTTTTCAAAAGTGCATTGCTGGTAATATTTTTTCTTCAAAAATATAATGATGTTAATATATTTTTTCAAAAGTGCATTGCTGGTAATATTTTTTCTTCAAAAATATAATGATGGTAATATATTTTTCAAAAGTGTATTGCTGGTAATATTTTTTCTTCAAAAATATAATGATGGTAATATATTTTTCAAAAGTGTATTGCTGGTAATATTTTTTCTTCAAAAATATAATGATGGTAATATATTTTTTCAAAAGTGCATTGCTGGTAATATTTTTTCTTCAAAAATATATTGATGGTAATATATTTTTTCAAAAGTGCATTGCTGGTAATATTTTTTCTTCAAAAATATATTGATGGTAATATATTTTTTCAAAAGTGCATTGCTGGTAATATTTTTTCTTCAAAAATATATTGATGGTAATATATTTTTTCAAAAGTGCATTGCTGGTAATATTTTTTCTTCAAAAATATATTGATGGTAATATATTTTTTCAAAAGTGTATTGCTGGTAATATTTTTCTTCAAAAATATATTGATGGTAATATATTTTTTCAAAAGTGCATTGCTGGTAATATTTTTGTTTACAAAAAAAGTATTTCTGTTATTAAAACATATTTTTACATTTTTTTATTTAATTTGTAAAAAAAAAACATTTTTCTTCTGCTTTTTCTTTAATTATTTTAAAAATTTTCTGAAGGATTTGTTGATTTTCTCGTTATTTTCGAGACATTAATCAAGAAATACAAGAAAAAAGATAATGGTATCCCTCATTTATTTATAAAAAAAAATTAGGCACGTTTATAATGTCAGAATATTTATCTTAAACTATAAAAAATCCCTTATGTTTATGCAACAGTAAATATAATTTCTCTTCTGTAAAATTCCAGGGTTTCTTATGAAGAAATAAGTATTGGATTTTAATGACAATCGTAATATTAACTGTTTCCTTATATGGAAACATTCGACATTCGTTGACTGAGGAGCCCGTACTTTTTATGAATTTCAACAATTTTCTGTCCTGTTATTTCTTGTATCTTTTTTTCATGCCTTCTACATATGCGTGCTGTAGGTTTTCAATCTCTTCACATCTCTCAAGCCATCCGTCTTTTCCTTGCTTTCTCATCTATCTGATGTTTTACCTTTAACCGCGTATATTCTGTGACATTTCCACGCATTATCTATTGTTGCTTTTTCATTCGCCTGAGAATTAATCTGTTTCTCCAAAACGACCTCATTTGTTTTTGTCACTAGTGTTTCCCTTAAAGCGTTCCACTAAGACATCCCGACATTTTCTAAAGATGTTCTTAACTGTGAATACAGATATTCGTTTGCAAAATGTATCACTGTGGGATTTGTCGAATTGAAATTTTGCGTTTCGTTACTTGATCCAAATCTATACGAAATACTTGTTACTTTCCCATTTCTATCTTTGACATTTAAGCATATCTTGATAGTAACAATTTATTTTGATTCACTATGTTTATTAGCATTTTCAGGTATGTTATAAAAGTTTTTTCTCGATGCTTTCTAACGCGGACACATATACCATGCTTTGTAAATTATATGTTTGAGTAATTCATATGATTTATATGTTTGTGTAAATCATATGTTTGTGTAAATCATATGTTTCTGTAAGTCATATGGTTTGCAAATCATATGTTTGTGTAAATCATACGCTTTTGTAAATCATATTAGTTGTAAATCATATGCATTGTATATCATATGCATTGCAAATTATATGCTGACTGTAAATCATATGCTTTGTAAATGATGTGCTTTGTATAAATCATATGCGCTGTAAATCATGTTTGTTTAAATCATGTGCATTTTAAATCATATGTTTGTGTAAATCATATGCTTTTGTAAATCATATGCTTTGTAAATCAAATGCTTTACAAATTATATGCTTTGTGCAAATCATATGCTTTCTAAATATATAGTGTGTAAAACATGCTTTTTATCATATGCTTTGTAAATCTTATTCATTGTAAATCATATGCTTTTGTAAATCATATGATTTGTAAATTATATGCACTGTAAATCATATGCTTTTGTTAAATATATGCTTGTAAATCATATAATATTTGTCAATAATATGTTTTGTATATCATATGCTTTGTAAATCATATGCTTTTGTAAAACATACGCTTTGTAAAAATATACTTTGTAAATTATATGCTTTTGTAAATCATATGTTTGTGTAAATAATATGCTTTGTAAATTATATGTTTGAGTAAATCATATGCTTTATATGTTTTTATAAATCATTTGTTTCTGTAAATTACATGGTTTAAATCATATGCTTGGGTAAATCATATCCGTGGTAATATACGTTGTAAATCATTTGCGTTGTAAATCATATGCTTTGCAAGTTATATACTTTGTGTAAATTATATTCTTTGTGAATCATATGCTTTGTAAATCATATACTTTGCAAATTATATGCTTTGTATAAATCTTATGCTTTGTGAATCATATGCTTTGTAAATCATATGCTTTTGTATAATATGCTTTATAAATCATAAGCTTTTGTAAATCATATGCGTTGTAAATCATATGCGTTGCAAATGACAAGATTTGTATAAATCATATGCTTTTTAAAAAAATATGTTTTTTATCACATGCTTTGTAAATCATATGTTTTGTAAATCATATGCTTTTGTATATCATATGCTTTGTAAATCATATGCTTTGTAAATCATATGCTTTTGTAAACCATATGTTTGTGAATAATATACTTTTCTCAATCATATGTTTTGTATATCATATGCTTTGTAAATCATGTTTTTGTAATACATACGCATTGTAAAAATATACTTTGTAAATCATGTGTTTTGTAAATCATATGTTTGTGTAAATCAATTTCTATGTAAATTATTTGTTTGAGTAAATCATATGCTTTATATGTTTGTGTAAATCATATGTTTGTGTAATCAGATCCTTTTGTAAATCATATTCATTGTAAATGATATGGATTGCAAATTATATGCTGACTGTAAATCATGTGCTTTGTAAATGATATGATTTGTATAAATCATATGCGCTGTAAATCATGTTTGTTTAAATCAAATGCTTTGTAAATCATATGTTTGTGTAAACCATATGCTTTTGTAATTCAAGTGCTTTTTAAATCATATGCGTTGTAAATCATATGCTTTGCAAATTATATGCTTTATGTATATCGTATGCTTTGTAAATCATATGCTTTGTAAATCATATGCTTTGTAAATCATATGCTTTTTTATAATATGCTTTTTTATCATATGCTTTGTAAGTCATATGCTTTGTAAATCATATGATTGTGTAAAAGATATGTTTTGTAAATCATATGCTTTGTAAATAATATGCTTTTTTAAAACATATGCTTGTAAATCATATACTTTTGTCAATCATATTTTTTGTATATCATATGCTTTGTGTAATCGTGCTTTTGTAAAACATTCGCTTTGTAAAAATATACTTTGTAAATCATAAGCATTTATAAATCATATGTTGGTGTAAATAATATGCTTTGTAAATTATATGTTTGAGTAAATCATTAGCTTTATATGTTTTTCTGAATCATAGGTTTCTGTAAATTATATGCTTTGTAAATCATAGGCTTCGGTAAATCATATGCCTTGTAATATACGTTGTAAATCATATGCGTTGTAAATCATATGCTTGTCGAATTATATGCTTTGTGTAAATAATATGTTCTGTAAATCATATGCTTTGTAAATCATATGCTTTTCTATCATATGCTTTGTAAACTATATGCTTTGTAAATCATATGCGTTATAAATCATATGCTTTGCAAACTATATGCTTTGTGGAAATCGTATGCTTTCTAAGTCATATGGTTAGTAAAAAATATGCTTTTTTATCTTAGGCTTTGTAAATCAAATGCATTGTAAATCATATGCATTGTAAACTATATGCTTTGTAAATCATATGCGTTGTAAATCATATGCTTTGCAAACTATATTCTTTGTGTAAATCGATTGCTTTGTAAATCATATGCTTTGTAAATCAAATGCTTTACAAATTATATGCTTTGTGCAAATCATATGCTTTCTAAATCATATGGTTTGTAAAACATATGCTTTTTTATCATAATCTTTGTAAATCATATGCATTGTAAATCTTATGCTTTTGTAAATCGTATGCTTTGTAAATCATATGCATTGTAAATCATATGCTTTGCAAATTATATGCTTTGTATAAATCATATGCTTTTCAAATCATATGCTTTTGTATAATATATGCTTGTAAATCATATGCTTTGCAAATTACATGCTTTGTATAAATCGTATGCTTTGTAAATCATATCCTTTGTAAATCATATGCTTTTGTATAATGTTTTATAAAATATAAGCTTTTGTAAATCATATGCTTTGTAAATCATATGCGTTGTAAATCATATGCTTTGCAAAATTACATGATTTGTGTAAATCATATGCTTCGTAAATCATATGCTTTTTTTAAAAAATGTGTTTTTTATCATATGCTTTATAAATCATATGTTTTGTAAATCATATGCTTTTGTATATCATATGCTTTGTAAATCATATACTTTGTAAATCATAGGCTTTTGTAAAACATATGTTTGTAAATCATATGCTTTTGGAAAACATACGCTTTGTAAAAATATACGTTTTAAATCATATGCTTTTTAAAATCATATGTTTGTGTAAATCAATTGCTATGTAAATTATTTGCTGGAGTAAATCATATGCTTTATATGTTTGTTTAAATCATATGTTTGTGTAATCATTGTTTTGCATGAAACAGACTGTCG
>OZ038498.1:7349131-7356631 GCA_964036315.1 Acanthosepion esculentum | reverse complement strand
ACGTATTTAATTAAAAATCGGTTAAATAAAGATAGTGTAACTCAAATTAATATTAATTATCACTCGAGGTGATCGGAGAAACATAAAGCATAAATATGTGATCCAATTTAAACTCCCCCCTCAATTAGCTCAGTCAGTAGAGACGCAGTTGGCTTTGTTTCACTGAAAATAAAAGCGGTGCGTGTTCAAGTTTCACTTGTAATTAAATACGGATTTGTGGTTCAAATTTTTTACACGTGAATGTAGAGTGAGAGTTGGCGTAAAAAGCAACTAAAATTGGTGATTTTTAAGAATAGCTGTGGCACCAGGCCGAAAGTGTTGAGCACCTAGTGAGTATCGAATTCACTACTCAGTCGTAATTGTTCGAGTCAGACAAGCTTGCTAAACATTACACCAAGTTGAAGTGCCCCGAAAGCTACTAAAATATGAATGAAGGCATTATTTATTTTCTTATGCCAAGTTTTTTTCAGTACATAGGTATCATGACGGTAAATTTTTGTTGTATTACCCGAGCGCTAAAACTCCCTTATAATTTTCAAAAATCGTCCTTATTCCGTGCAAATGTACTTGCTGAACTCGAATTAACAATTAAATTATGAAGAAACCTTACCGTTTGGAGTTATCGACAAGAAAAAAAATCGGTCTTCTTGTTGGTCATTCCTCTCCCATTACTGCCATCATGAAACCTCATTCGTTGCGTAGTACCTACGCAGGCGTAATAAGAAAATTTGGCCTATTTACTTCTTTTACAGACTTTCCTTGCAGAAAATCACTACGCACTACCGTAAAGAAATGTAATTTTTTTTTGGTAAGTGTAGTTTTATTTATGACAAAAACAAATTAAATAATACAACAGAACCTTTTTTCCGTTTTGAATAACAATGACAAATTAAAAGAACAAATTAAATAATAAATATAAAATATTTTTTATATTGTAAAATTGAAAATAAAACAAAAATTAATGCACAAATTTGGTAAAGTAGAAGGGGTGTGCATTAATTTTTGTCCCCTTTTCTACACAGAAAGAAAACCCCATCCCTAACCTTAACAGCTAACCCTAAAGTTAATCTTTTTTAACATTAAATAATTTACCAAGTTTCTGCATTAACTTTTGATATATATTATGCTATTTGTTGTAACATAACAGTTCAGCGCTCTTTTTCCCCAACGATTCTTACCTATAACTTAATACATTGCTTAGTTTCTATTAGGTCATCCCATATGTTCTGTCCGAATTTTAACTTTTTGTTAAAATGAACGAAATGTAAAGAGTATTTTATAATGTCTAATGGAGCTGAACATTTTTTTTTATGTTTAGATGCATTTAAACTGATCAAATTTTATTTCAGAGAACAATAAAATTAAATTTTGTTTGATTAAAACCCTGCTAACATGGAAGTACCCAAGAATCATTTGAGGCACATAATGCTTTATGAGTTCAAGAAAGGAAACTCAGCAGCCGAAGCGGCTAGAAACATTCACTCAGTTTATGGAGAGGAATGTGTGAATGAAAGAACTTGCAGAAGATGGTTTGCAAAATTCAGAGGTGGAGATTTTACACTTGAAGATGAAGATCGAACCGGACGTCCAGTTGAGTTTGATGAAAAGCTTCTTGAAGAAAATCCTGCTTTATCAGTTAAGGAATTGGCAGTGGTTCTCAGTTCAAACCATATAACTGTTCATCGTCATCTTCAACAACTTGGAAAAGTTCCTAAACTTGTAAAATGGGTACCTCATGAATTGTCTGTAAACAACCTCAAATGCCGAGTTGACATCTGATATTCTCTCCATTCTCGCCAACTTGTTTGACCTTTTTTTAATAGACTTGTGACTGGCGACGAAAAATGGATCTTTTATCGAAATGCTAAGCGTCAATAGACAGTGGCTTAGTAAAGGAGAAGGACCCCAGCCACAGCCGAGAAGGGAACTTCATGGGCAAAAGATTCTTCTTTCAATCTGGTGAGATTGCCAAGGAATAATCCACTTTGAATTCTTACCACCTAATGCAACAATTAATGCTCAAATATACTGTCAGCAATTAGAGCGTTTGAACCAAGCTTTGAGGAAAAAAAGACCTGCTCTAATGAATCGAAAACGGGTGATGTTTCATCAGGACAATGCGCGACCACACACAGCAAGAATGACGTCACAAAAGATCGAAGAACTTGGTTGGGAGAAAATTCCTCATCCACCTTATTCTCCCGACATTGCTCCTTCAGACTACCATTTGTTTCGTAGCTTACAGAATCATTTGGAAGAAACAGCTTTTGTAACACAGGAAAAGGTTAAAACTGACATTTGTGAGTTCTTCGAATCAGAGCCAAAAGAATTATACAGTAATGGAATTAGTAAGCTTGTTAATAGATGGAAGGAATCATAGATAATCAGGGAAAATACATTGTTGATTGAATCTGTAATTAAATGTAACATTTGGTCACTTGTTTTCTTTATTCAAAATTCTGACAGAACTTATGGGATGACCTGATAGAAGACATCTTATGCTATTCCTATGCGCTTTGGAATTTCTCTCTGACATTTTCTAACGTCAGTACCCAGATATAAATATACCTGCTTAATTTTGACGCTCCCAATGCGTAGCTCATACATTGGGAACCAGTTTTGTTGACAATCTTCTTCTTCATTTATGTGCCGTGTCCTTTCAAGACGTAGACGATTATGGCCATCCACATCTTCCTGTTCCTTGTAGCTCGTAATAAGTTTCGTCGTTTTAGTATTTCTTCCAAACCCTCTCCTGCTATCCATTTGCTCAAACTCATCAAATATGTCACACTCTCCTTGCCTGTGTCCCTCTTTCCCTCAATCTCTCCTGTGAGTATCAGATTTTCCAAGCCCTCCTTTCACATTACGTGCCCCAGAAATTTCAACTCCCTTTTCCTGATGTTAAGTATGAGTTTCTGTCTATATTTCTGAGATGAGGTATTATGTATATTATTTCCATTATTTGGTCTATTTTCCTCATCTTTGTCGCCATATTTATTACAACGTTTCAGCCGTTGTTCGCTCCGGCCTTCTCCAGGTGGTTGGAATGTCGAACTGAACCATTTATTTCGCTCACTGGGGTAGACTGTTCTAGTTCCGCGTGCCAGTTATCAGTTATCTCCTGTTAATTTCCCTCTGAAAGTTCTCCACTGCCTTAGCCGTGTATTGAACTCACTCTTTGGGTACTGTCACTGGATCTAACTAACGCCTAAATAAATGCATAAATATAAAGATGAGGACAATAGTCCGAATAATGTAAATAAAGTATTAGTTTCATTTTGTTTTCATTTTTTCTAAGACTTGGGCTTTGCTCACAAATATGTCAATCTCTACTTTCGTCTGACCTTCTCTTCCTTTCAATTTGTCTTGTGAATATCAGATTTTCCAATGTCAACTGCCTCTTCTTGATGTTAAGTATAAGTTTTCTTTTTGTTTCCAATTTCTCCAAAGCCTCGTCGTTTTCCAATATTCGGTCTATGGTATCCTCAGCATCTTTCTATAGAATCACATTTCTGTTTCTTCAAGTCTCTTCTCCATCTTTAAGATTGTCCAGCATGCATTGCCAGATAGGAGGACTGATGTCATGTAACAGTTTAGTACTCTTTTCTTTATTTCAGTGAATCCATATCCTCTCGTGTGGGGTTTTCTTTGCATTAAATATAGATGGCCACTTCCAGGGAGACATCGCCTAATTTTCTATGTGTGAATGTCTATATATTTCCTTGTTATTTATTATATATTCTTTTCTTTTATTCACGAAATGTTGGGATGGTTTTAATGCATTGTTGCCGTGTTCTATACGATTAATACTGTAAGGTCTATCGTCCATTATGTTTCACAACGACTTCGACTTGGCTTGATCAAGCAGGTCACTATTAGCATGATTCACCGAGCGAACATTTATTAACACTGCCTGTTAGCCTAACAGAAATGGCAGGAGGTGACGTCACAGCAAACATGAGCCCAGTCTTCAATCAACCAACCAGCATAAGTATTTATGCTTGGTGGTATTCAGTGTTAACAATGATTCATTGATGCAAACGTCCTACGAATTAACTCATAGTCGGGGGGGGGGGGGGTAAAGTGGATTCATACATTTCCAAAAAGGCATTTTTGCGTAGCTGAATATAAAGAACCCAACCTGTATTCTCAAGTGGTTACCCATCTAGGTACCGACCAGGTTCGACGTTGCTTAACTTCGTACGAGAACCGATATTTCAACGTGATATGGCCGTAAGCCAAATTAGAGTGCATACAGCACCTGATACGCCCAAGCGGTTACCCATTTAGGTACTGTCCACACTCGACTTTGCTTAACTTCGGTGATTGTACGGTAACGATATTTCAACGTGACATGGCCGTAAGCCAAACTTAGAGTGCATACAGCACATGGCTTTTCCCAAGCGGTTACCCATCTAGGTACTGACCAGGTTCGACGTTGCTTAACTTCTAAGACCTTACGAGAACCGATATTTCCACGTGACATGGCTGTAAGCCTAAAGTAGAGTGCATACAGCACCTGGTATTCCCAAGGGGTTACCCATCTAGGTACTGACCAGGCTTGACGTTGCTTAACTTCGAAGACCTTACTAGAACGGATATTTCCACGTGACATGGCCGTATGTCACATTCGAGTGCATAAAGTAGTAGGTATTCCCAAAAGTTAGCCATCTAGATACTGACCAGGCTTGACGTTGCTTAACTTCGAAGACCTTACGAGAACCGATTTTTCCTCCTGACATGGCCGTAAGCCAAAATTTGACTGCATACAGCACCTGGTATTCCCAAGCAGTTACCCATCTAGGTACTGACCAGACTCGACGTTGCTTAACTTTGATGATCGTACGAGAACTGGTGTTTCAACGAGACACGGCCGTAAGCCATATTTTTGTCCGATGTGGAATTAAAAGCAAATGTTTTAAATTATTAGCTTTACTTCTCCACACAAACCCGATCAGCATCAAAGCATATCTGTAAGCGATGATATCGGCCATTAATGCAATGACGGAAGAATTCAGGAATTAATAATGCAAAAGCAGCCTTTTTACATTATTAATGATCTTGACATCACTATCTTTCAAGAAGTTTTAAATTTAGGAAATAATGGTCAGATGTTTTCTGAAAACACTTTCGTGATAAGCAGATGTTATTGTATTTTATCCCTGTTAAATCTTCACTGACAAACTACTACCCTTATCATCCTAGAAAACTGTCACCTGACTGGCCTGGGTTTTGTTTGACTGGACCTTTTCCATCTTTGAGTAACCATTGATTTTTCTCAGGCTGTACTGGTAAAGCCAAGTGTTATCTCTACTTACAGTTCGCATCGGAAAATCCTGAGTTTTTTGGGGGTTTTTTTTAAACTCCATTGCAATCTCAGCTCTTACCCGTTATTGATCTTGACATAGAGGTTTTTATACCAAACGAGCAGAAAATGTTCTTTAGATAAAACGTTAATGATCTGCCGATTTGTTCTTCAATTTCAACCCAGTTTCGGTGTTCTTTGAAACGTGTTACCCATTTATAAACTGCTGACTTTTCAAAGAAACAATAATATCCTCGGTCATCCAAGTTGTACTATATATTTGATGATAGTTCTGGCTATAACTTTGACAAGGTTCATGCTGCTCTGAAACATTTAAAACTGGCGTGAAATTCAATCTGTAACCTAGACATATTTCCGGTTCATACAGGTTATAAAACGGAAGTTCAAGTTTACTTTGCTGGAAACAAATATCAAAATAGTTATAGTTTTCTTATAGGCTTTTTTGCGCGTCACTTGGAATACCTCTTGTATTCATATTCTTTTAAAAGGCTATTATGTGCAATGAGCAAAACACTATAATTAAATACTTAGCACTTATTCGATGTATTCTTATATTCTCGAAAATTCTCTTTTAGACAACGTTTGCAAATATTGGTCTTTCTGGGTTTGTTTTCTATCTTACGTTTTCTGGATTTTTCTGAAATTTTCTCTGATTTTCCTGGGTTTTTTTTCTCGTTCATTTGCATGTTTGGCTGGTTTATATGTTTTTCTATCTACTTCATTAGAGAATATCGGGAGTCCTTTTTGCCACAACATGTTACTCAGTGTTTACTTTGAAATCTTTGAAGTTCTTTTTTCTCTCCGGGAAGATTTCTGGATTTCGCTCCAGCATTTTTTTTTCGCATTGTAAATCAAGTCGTTCCACAGCACCCTATCAAATTTTCTCCTAATCATGGCCGTACTTTATTTGTTAACCTTGTGAAATAACTTTATAGGGTACGTTTTACGTTATCGGTATTTATTACTGTTATTTTCTTATTTATTTATTTTTCTATTTTTTTCTTAATTTCATTTTAATATTTCTTTCATTCTTTCCTTCTTCCTGTTTTCTTTCCTTTTTTTACTTTCTTTCTTTCTTTCTTTCTTTCTTCCATCAATCAGTATGCATTATTTTTATTTTCTTTCTTTTTTCTTCCTTTCATTTATCGGTATATATTACTGTTATTTTCGTTCTTTCTTCTATCGGTATTTATTATTTCTATTTTTTCTTTCTTTCTTTCTTTCTTTCTTTCTTTTATCATTATGTACAACTGTTATTTTCGTTCTCTTTTCCGCGTTTTCTTTTCCTTTCCCCCGTTTTTTATCTGTTATCATGGCGACTATTGATCTGCCTGACACTAACGCCGCCATTGTTCTTACGTGCATTTCTGCCTGTATTTCTTGCTTTTAATACGAGTTTTCGCCTTTTTTGTCCTGTAATTTTGGGTCTCTCGCCTGGATTCATTTCTGATTCTCGTCCTCACAAACACCCAATTCATTTCTTTTGTCCAATTTTTTTAAAACCCTCACGGCCTGATGTTTGTTTTTATCTTTTTGGAGGACCAGAATCTTGCAACTAATATTTCTTTCTAAATACAGAAATATCTCTCGTCATCATCACCCCGTTTTTCTAACTCCATTTTTATTATATTCCGTTCTAAGGGAATAAATACTTAACACCAGGTGGATAACAGAAGAAAGGTTTATTGTACACAACCAGTACAAATATGAAATACGGTACAGTTATACACATAGGTCAATCTAGTAGTTAGTGCCACTAATTGGAAGGTCGGACGTGCTTGCGTCGTCTCCCTCTCTCTCTCTCTCTCCCTCCCCTCTCTCCAACACCCTCCCCCTCCCCTCTCTCCCCTCCCCTCTCTCCCCCTCCCTCTATCTCCCTCTCCCTTTCTCCCTTTTCCCTCTCTCCCTCCCTCTCTCCCTCTACCCCCTCCCCCTCTCCCTCTCTCTCCACCCTCTCTCTGTCGACTTTATAGGTACTTACTACCTATACTGTAATCATTCATGGGGGTGCCGGGTTATTCCATTACATCAATTTTTACTTCCTAACCTTTTTCTTTCTCCTCCTCCTCCTCCTCCTCGTTTTTGCCCTTTTCCTCCTTCCGCCCACATAAATATATGGAGATGATAATAAATCTTGTAATAATGAAATATTATCCCGGACTTTCGTGTAGAGG
>OZ038498.1:7322277-7348931 GCA_964036315.1 Acanthosepion esculentum | reverse complement strand
CAGTTCGTCCCAGACTTTTCTTATCTATCTGTGGTAGGCTGTTCTTATATGTCTGTCTGTCTATCTATCTATCTATCTATCTAGTTCAGTTCGTCCCAGACTTTTCTTATCTATCTGTGGTAGGCTGTTCTTATCTGTCTGTCTGTCTATCTATCTATCTATCTATCTAGTTCAGTTCGTCCCAGACTTTTCTTATCTATCTGTGGTAGGCTGTTCTTATCTGTCTGTCTGTCTATCTATCTATCTATCTATCTAGTTCAGTTCGTCCCAGACTTTTCTTATCTATCTGTGGTAGGCTGTTCTTATCTGTCTGTCTGTCTATCTATCTATCTATCTATCTAGTTCAGTTCGTCCCAGACTTTTCTTATCTATCTGTGGTAGGCTGTTCTTATCTGTCTGTCTGTCTATCTATCTATCTATCTATCTAGTTCAGTTCGTCCCAGACTTTTCTTATCTATCTGTGGTAGGCTGTTCTTATCTGTCTGTCTGTCTATCTATCTATCTATCTATCTAGTTCAGTTCGTCCCAGACTTTTCTTATCTATCTGTGGTAGGCTGTTCTTATCTGTCTGTCTGTCTATCTATCTATCTATCTATCTAGTTCAGTTCGTCCCAGACTTTTCTTATCTATCTGTGGTAGGCTGTTCTTATCTGTCTGTCTGTCTATCTATCTATCTATCTATCTAGTTCAGTTCGTCCCAGACTTTTCTTATCTATCTGTGGTAGGCTGTTCTTATCTGTCTGTCTGTCTATCTATCTATCTATCTATCTAGTTCAGTTCGTCCCAGACTTTTCTTATCTATCTGTGGTAGGCTGTTCTTATCTGTCTGTCTGTCTATCTATCTATCTATCTATCTAGTTCAGTTCGTCCCAGACTTTTCTTATCTATCTGTGGTAGGCTGTTCTTATCTGTCTGTCTGTCTATCTATCTATCTATCTATCTAGTTCAGTTCGTCCCAGACTTTTCTTATCTATCTGTGGTAGGCTGTTCTTATCTGTCTGTCTGTCTATCTATCTATCTATCTATCTAGTTCAGTTCGTCCCAGACTTTTCTTATCTATCTGTGGTAGGCTGTTCTTATCTGTCTGTCTGTCTATCTATCTATCTATCTATCTAGTTCAGTTCGTCCCAGACTTTTCTTATCTATCTGTGGTAGGCTGTTCTTATCTGTCTGTCTGTCTATCTATCTATCTATCTATCTAGTTCAGTTCGTCCCAGACTTTTCTTATCTATCTGTGGTAGGCTGTTCTTATCTGTCTGTCTGTCTATCTATCTATCTATCTATCTAGTTCAGTTCGTCCCAGACTTTTCTTATCTATCTGTGGTAGGCTGTTCTTATCTGTCTGTCTGTCTATCTATCTATCTATCTATCTAGTTCAGTTCGTCCCAGACTTTTCTTATCTATCTGTGGTAGGCTGTTCTTATCTGTCTGTCTGTCTATCTATCTATCTATCTATCTAGTTCAGTTCGTCCCAGACTTTTCTTATCTATCTGTGGTAGGCTGTTCTTATCTGTCTGTCTGTCTATCTATCTATCTATCTATCTAGTTCAGTTCGTCCCAGACTTTTCTTATCTATCTGTGGTAGGCTGTTCTTATCTGTCTGTCTGTCTATCTATCTATCTATCTATCTAGTTCAGTTCGTCCCAGACTTTTCTTATCTATCTGTGGTAGGCTGTTCTTATCTGTCTGTCTGTCTATCTATCTATCTATCTATCTAGTTCAGTTCGTCCCAGACTTTTCTTATCTATCTGTGGTAGGCTGTTCTTATCTGTCTGTCTGTCTATCTATCTATCTATCTATCTAGTTCAGTTCGTCCCAGACTTTTCTTATCTATCTGTGGTAGGCTGTTCTTATCTGTCTGTCTGTCTATCTATCTATCTATCTATCTAGTTCAGTTCGTCCCAGACTTTTCTTATCTATCTGTGGTAGGCTGTTCTTATCTGTCTGTCTGTCTATCTATCTATCTATCTATCTAGTTCAGTTCGTCCCAGACTTTTCTTATCTATCTGTGGTAGGCTGTTCTTATCTGTCTGTCTGTCTATCTATCTATCTATCTATCTAGTTCAGTTCGTCCCAGACTTTTCTTATCTATCTGTGGTAGGCTGTTCTTATCTGTCTGTCTGTCTATCTATCTATCTATCTATCTAGTTCAGTTCGTCCCAGACTTTTCTTATCTATCTGTGGTAGGCTGTTCTTATCTGTCTGTCTGTCTATCTATCTATCTATCTATCTAGTTCAGTTCGTCCCAGACTTTTCTTATCTATCTGTGGTAGGCTGTTCTTATCTGTCTGTCTGTCTATCTATCTATCTATCTATCTAGTTCAGTTCGTCCCAGACTTTTCTTATCTATCTGTGGTAGGCTGTTCTTATCTGTCTGTCTGTCTATCTATCTATCTATCTATCTAGTTCAGTTCGTCCCAGACTTTTCTTATCTATCTGTGGTAGGCTGTTCTTATATGTCTGTCTATCTATCTATCTATCTATCTATCTAGTTCAGTTCGTCCCAGACTTTTCTTATCTATCTGTGGTAGGCTGTTCTTATATGTCTGTCTGTCTATCTATCTATCTATCTATCTATCTAGTTCAGTTCGTCCCAGACTTTTCTTATCTATCTGTGGTAGGCTGTTCTTATATGTCTGTCTATCTATCTATCTATCTATCTATCTAGTTCAGTTCGTCCCAGACTTTTCTTATCTATCTGTGGTAGGCTGTTCTTATCTGTCTGTCTGTCTATCTATCTATCTATCTATCTAGTTCAGTTCGTCCCAGACTTTTCTTATCTATCTGTGGTAGGCTGTTCTTATATGTCTGTCTATCTATCTATCTATCTATCTATCTAGTTCAGTTCGTCCCAGACTTTTCTTATCTATCTGTGGTAGGCTGTTCTTATATGTCTGTCTATCTATCTATCTATCTATCTATCTATCTAGTTCAGTTCGTCCCAGACTTTTCTTATCTATCTGTGGTAGGCTGTTCTTATCTGTCTGTCTGTCTATCTATCTATCTATCTATCTATCTATCTATCTAGTTCAGTTCGTCCCAGACTTTTCTTATCTATCTGTGGTAGGCTGTTCTTATATGTCTGTCTATCTATCTATCTATCTATCTATCTAGTTCAGTTCGTCCCAGACTTTTCTTATCTATCTGTGGTAGGCTGTTCTTATATGTCTGTCTATCTATCTATCTATCTATCTATCTAGTTCAGTTCGTCCCAGACTTTTCTTATCTATCTGTGGTAGGCTGTTCTTATATGTCTGTCTGTCTATCTATCTATCTATCTATCTAGTTCAGTTCGTCCCAGACTTTTCTTATCTATCTGTGGTAGGCTGTTCTTATATGTCTGTCTGTCTATCTATCTATCTATCTATCTAGTTCAGTTCGTCCCAGACTTTTCTTATCTATCTGTGGTAGGCTGTTCTTATCTGTCTGTCTGTCTATCTATCTATCTATCTATCTAGTTCAGTTCGTCCCAGACTTTTCTTATCTATCTGTGGTAGGCTGTTCTTATATGTCTGTCTGTCTATCTATCTATCTATCTATCTAGTTCAGTTCGTCCCAGACTTTTCTTATCTATCTGTGGTAGGCTGTTCTTATATGTCTGTCTGTCTATCTATCTATCTATCTATCTAGTTCAGTTCGTCCCAGACTTTTCTTATCTATCTGTGGTAGGCTGTTCTTATCTGTCTGTCTGTCTATCTATCTATCTATCTATCTAGTTCAGTTCGTCCCAGACTTTTCTTATCTATCTGTGGTAGGCTGTTCTTATATGTCTGTCTATCTATCTATCTATCTATCTATCTAGTTCAGTTCGTCCCAGACTTTTCTTATCTATCTGTGGTAGGCTGTTCTTATATGTCTGTCTGTCTATCTATCTATCTATCTATCTAGTTCAGTTCGTCCCAGACTTTTCTTATCTATCTGTGGTAGGCTGTTCTTATCTGTCTGTCTGTCTATCTATCTATCTATCTATCTAGTTCAGTTCGTCCCAGACTTTTCTTATCTATCTGTGGTAGGCTGTTCTTATATGTCTGTCTGTCTATCTATCTATCTATCTATCTATCTAGTTCAGTTCGTCCCAGACTTTTCTTATCTATCTGTGGTAGGCTGTTCTTATCTGTCTGTCTGTCTATCTATCTATCTATCTATCTAGTTCAGTTCGTCCCAGACTTTTCTTATCTATCTGTGGTAGGCTGTTCTTATATGTCTGTCTATCTATCTATCTATCTATCTATCTATCTAGTTCAGTTCGTCCCAGACTTTTCTTATCTATCTGTGGTAGGCTGTTCTTATCTGTCTGTCTGTCTATCTATCTATCTATCTATCTAGTTCAGTTCGTCCCAGACTTTTCTTATCTATCTGTGGTAGGCTGTTCTTATATGTCTGTCTATCTATCTATCTATCTATCTATCTATCTAGTTCAGTTCGTCCCAGACTTTTCTTATCTATCTGTGGTAGGCTGTTCTTATCTGTCTGTCTGTCTATCTATCTATCTATCTATCTAGTTCAGTTCGTCCCAGACTTTTCTTATCTATCTGTGGTAGGCTGTTCTTATATGTCTGTCTATCTATCTATCTATCTATCTATCTATCTAGTTCAGTTCGTCCCAGACTTTTCTTATCTATCTGTGGTAGGCTGTTCTTATCTGTCTGTCTGTCTATCTATCTATCTATCTATCTAGTTCAGTTCGTCCCAGACTTTTCTTATCTATCTGTGGTAGGCTGTTCTTATATGTCTGTCTATCTATCTATCTATCTATCTATCTATCTAGTTCAGTTCGTCCCAGACTTTTCTTATCTATCTGTGGTAGGCTGTTCTTATCTGTCTGTCTGTCTATCTATCTATCTATCTATCTAGTTCAGTTCGTCCCAGACTTTTCTTATCTATCTGTGGTAGGCTGTTCTTATATGTCTGTCTATCTATCTATCTATCTATCTATCTAGTTCAGTTCGTCCCAGACTTTTCTTATCTATCTGTGGTAGGCTGTTCTTATATGTCTGTCTATCTATCTATCTATCTATCTATCTATCTAGTTCAGTTCGTCCCAGACTTTTCTTATCTATCTGTGGTAGGCTGTTCTTATCTGTCTGTCTGTCTATCTATCTATCTATCTATCTAGTTCAGTTCGTCCCAGACTTTTCTTATCTATCTGTGGTAGGCTGTTCTTATATGTCTGTCTATCTATCTATCTATCTATCTATCTAGTTCAGTTCGTCCCAGACTTTTCTTATCTATCTGTGGTAGGCTGTTCTTATATGTCTGTCTGTCTATCTATCTATCTATCTATCTATCTAGTTCAGTTCGTCCCAGACTTTTCTTATCTATCTGTGGTAGGCTGTTCTTATATGTCTGTCTATCTATCTATCTATCTATCTATCTAGTTCAGTTCGTCCCAGACTTTTCTTATCTATCTGTGGTAGGCTGTTCTTATCTGTCTGTCTGTCTATCTATCTATCTATCTATCTAGTTCAGTTCGTCCCAGACTTTTCTTATCTATCTGTGGTAGGCTGTTCTTATCTGTCTGTCTGTCTATCTATCTATCTATCTATCTATCTAGTTCAGTTCGTCCCAGACTTTTCTTATCTATCTGTGGTAGGCTGTTCTTATATGTCTGTCTATCTATCTATCTATCTATCTATCTAGTTCAGTTCGTCCCAGACTTTTCTTATCTATCTGTGGTAGGCTGTTCTTATATGTCTGTCTATCTATCTATCTATCTATCTATCTATCTAGTTCAGTTCGTCCCAGACTTTTCTTATCTATCTGTGGTAGGCTGTTCTTATATGTCTGTCTATCTATCTATCTATCTATCTATCTAGTTCAGTTCGTCCCAGACTTTTCTTATCTATCTGTGGTAGGCTGTTCTTATATGTCTGTCTATCTATCTATCTATCTATCTATCTAGTTCAGTTCGTCCCAGACTTTTCTTATCTATCTGTGGTAGGCTGTTCTTATATGTCTGTCTATCTATCTATCTATCTATCTATCTATCTAGTTCAGTTCGTCCCAGACTTTTCTTATCTATCTGTGGTAGGCTGTTCTTATCTGTCTGTCTGTCTATCTATCTATCTATCTATCTAGTTCAGTTCGTCCCAGACTTTTCTTATCTATCTGTGGTAGGCTGTTCTTATATGTCTGTCTATCTATCTATCTATCTATCTATCTAGTTCAGTTCGTCCCAGACTTTTCTTATCTATCTGTGGTAGGCTGTTCTTATATGTCTGTCTATCTATCTATCTATCTATCTATCTAGTTCAGTTCGTCCCAGACTTTTCTTATCTATCTGTGGTAGGCTGTTCTTATATGTCTGTCTATCTATCTATCTATCTATCTATCTAGTTCAGTTCGTCCCAGACTTTTCTTATCTATCTGTGGTAGGCTGTTCTTATATGTCTGTCTATCTATCTATCTATCTATCTATCTAGTTCAGTTCGTCCCAGACTTTTCTTATCTATCTGTGGTAGGCTGTTCTTATATGTCTGTCTATCTATCTATCTATCTATCTATCTAGTTCAGTTCGTCCCAGACTTTTCTTATCTATCTGTGGTAGGCTGTTCTTATCTGTCTGTCTGTCTATCTATCTATCTATCTATCTATCTATCTATCTAGTTCAGTTCGTCCCAGACTTTTCTTATCTATCTGTGGTAGGCTGTTCTTATCTGTCTGTCTATCTATCTATCTATCTATCTATCTAGTTCAGTTCGTCCCAGACTTTTCTTATCTATCTGTGGTAGGCTGTTCTTATATGTCTGTCTGTCTATCTATCTATCTATCTATCTAGTTCAGTTCGTCCCAGACTTTTCTTATCTATCTGTGGTAGGCTGTTCTTATATGTCTGTCTATCTATCTATCTATCTATCTATCTAGTTCAGTTCGTCCCAGACTTTTCTTATCTATCTGTGGTAGGCTGTTCTTATATGTCTGTCTATCTATCTATCTATCTATCTATCTAGTTCAGTTCGTCCCAGACTTTTCTTATCTATCTGTGGTAGGCTGTTCTTATCTGTCTGTCTGTCTATCTATCTATCTATCTATCTAGTTCAGTTCGTCCCAGACTTTTCTTATCTATCTGTGGTAGGCTGTTCTTATATGTCTGTCTATCTATCTATCTATCTATCTATCTATCTAGTTCAGTTCGTCCCAGACTTTTCTTATCTATCTGTGGTAGGCTGTTCTTATCTGTCTGTCTGTCTATCTATCTATCTATCTATCTATCTAGTTCAGTTCGTCCCAGACTTTTCTTATCTATCTGTGGTAGGCTGTTCTTATATGTCTGTCTGTCTATCTATCTATCTATCTATCTAGTTCAGTTCGTCCCAGACTTTTCTTATCTATCTGTGGTAGGCTGTTCTTATATGTCTGTCTATCTATCTATCTATCTATCTATCTATCTAGTTCAGTTCGTCCCAGATTTTCTTATCTATCTGTGGTAGGCTGTTCTTATATGTCTGTCTGTCTATCTATCTATCTATCTATCTATCTATCTATCTAGTTCAGTTCGTCCCAGACTTTTCTTATCTATCTGTGGTAGGCTGTTCTTATATGTCTGTCTATCTATCTATCTATCTATCTATCTAGTTCAGTTCGTCCCAGACTTTTCTTATCTATCTGTGGTAGGCTGTTCTTATATGTCTGTCTATCTATCTATCTATCTATCTATCTAGTTCAGTTCGTCCCAGACTTTTCTTATCTATCTGTGGTAGGCTGTTCTTATATGTCTGTCTATCTATCTATCTATCTATCTATCTATCTAGTTCAGTTCGTCCCAGACTTTTCTTATCTATCTGTGGTAGGCTGTTCTTATCTGTCTGTCTGTCTATCTATCTATCTATCTATCTAGTTCAGTTCGTCCCAGACTTTTCTTATCTATCTGTGGTAGGCTGTTCTTATATGTCTGTCTATCTATCTATCTATCTATCTATCTAGTTCAGTTCGTCCCAGACTTTTCTTATCTATCTGTGGTAGGCTGTTCTTATATGTCTGTCTATCTATCTATCTATCTATCTATCTAGTTCAGTTCGTCCCAGACTTTTCTTATCTATCTGTGGTAGGCTGTTCTTATATGTCTGTCTATCTATCTATCTATCTATCTATCTAGTTCAGTTCGTCCCAGACTTTTCTTATCTATCTGTGGTAGGCTGTTCTTATATGTCTGTCTATCTATCTATCTATCTATCTATCTAGTTCAGTTCGTCCCAGACTTTTCTTATCTATCTGTGGTAGGCTGTTCTTATATGTCTGTCTATCTATCTATCTATCTATCTATCTAGTTCAGTTCGTCCCAGACTTTTCTTATCTATCTGTGGTAGGCTGTTCTTATATGTCTGTCTATCTATCTATCTATCTATCTATCTAGTTCAGTTCGTCCCAGACTTTTCTTATCTATCTGTGGTAGGCTGTTCTTATATGTCTGTCTATCTATCTATCTATCTATCTATCTAGTTCAGTTCGTCCCAGACTTTTCTTATCTATCTGTGGTAGGCTGTTCTTATCTGTCTGTCTGTCTATCTATCTATCTATCTATCTATCTATCTATCTAGTTCAGTTCGTCCCAGACTTTTCTTATCTATCTGTGGTAGGCTGTTCTTATATGTCTGTCTATCTATCTATCTATCTATCTATCTAGTTCAGTTCGTCCCAGACTTTTCTTATCTATCTGTGGTAGGCTGTTCTTATATGTCTGTCTGTCTATCTATCTATCTATCTATCTAGTTCAGTTCGTCCCAGACTTTTCTTATCTATCTGTGGTAGGCTGTTCTTATATGTCTGTCTATCTATCTATCTATCTATCTATCTATCTAGTTCAGTTCGTCCCAGACTTTTCTTATCTATCTGTGGTAGGCTGTTCTTATCTGTCTGTCTATCTATCTATCTATCTATCTATCTATCTATCTATCTAGTTCAGTTCGTCCCAGACTTTTCTTATCTATCTGTGGTAGGCTGTTCTTATATGTCTGTCTGTCTATCTATCTATCTATCTATCTAGTTCAGTTCGTCCCAGACTTTTCTTATCTATCTGTGGTAGGCTGTTCTTATATGTCTGTCTATCTATCTATCTATCTATCTATCTATCTAGTTCAGTTCGTCCCAGACTTTTCTTATCTATCTGTGGTAGGCTGTTCTTATCTGTCTGTCTATCTATCTATCTATCTATCTATCTAGTTCAGTTCGTCCCAGACTTTTCTTATCTATCTGTGGTAGGCTGTTCTTATATGTCTGTCTATCTATCTATCTATCTATCTATCTAGTTCAGTTCGTCCCAGACTTTTCTTATCTATCTGTGGTAGGCTGTTCTTATATGTCTGTCTATCTATCTATCTATCTATCTATCTATCTAGTTCAGTTCGTCCCAGACTTTTCTTATCTATCTGTGGTAGGCTGTTCTTATCTGTCTGTCTGTCTATCTATCTATCTATCTATCTATCTATCTATCTAGTTCAGTTCGTCCCAGACTTTTCTTATCTATCTGTGGTAGGCTGTTCTTATCTGTCTGTCTATCTATCTATCTATCTATCTATCTAGTTCAGTTCGTCCCAGACTTTTCTTATCTATCTGTGGTAGGCTGTTCTTATATGTCTGTCTGTCTATCTATCTATCTATCTATCTAGTTCAGTTCGTCCCAGACTTTTCTTATCTATCTGTGGTAGGCTGTTCTTATATGTCTGTCTATCTATCTATCTATCTATCTATCTAGTTCAGTTCGTCCCAGACTTTTCTTATCTATCTGTGGTAGGCTGTTCTTATATGTCTGTCTGTCTATCTCTCTATCTATCTATCTATCTATCTATCTATCTATCTATCTCATCCTTTTCATGTCTATCTGTAGTAGGCTGTTATTATCTATCTATCTCAGACTGTTCTTATCTATCTGTAGTTGCCGAAAGCTTAGATTGGATTCAAACATGTATTTTTCTTTCGTCTTTCAACGATAATGCGATTAAGCTTATCAGACAATACGAAATGAACTTACTTAAAATAAATAGACAAAACTTGACTATATTATTGAATGAAACATGCATTAATGAAAAACTGCTGCCGAAATATACACAATATATATATATATATATAATATACATACATATATATATATATATATATATATATATATATATATATATATATATATATATATATATACACAAAGAAATAATCACGCATAGAATCAATCAGCAATATTAATGCTCATTGGCGCTATCACATCGCTAGTAGAATATAATGTATGCATTAAAATACTGCTAATCCATAGAATGATGTGATCCTCATTCATAAAACTGTTGTCAGTTGTTTCCAGTTTATATTTTTTTTAAATGCTAGTACTTTCGAATAATCCTTTATTCATCCTCGGGCATATTTTTTCCATTAAAATTAAGACTTCGAGACGAAATAATTGTTTGTAGACCGAAAGATGTTTTTTAAGAATGTGCTATTATTGACGGTTGTATAAAAATAGCGGGACGTGCAAAGTCGCAACGCTAGGTTTTTCAAATTTTAAGTGAGAATTTTTATTTGAATTTATTTAAGTTAACTCCTGTCTTGACATTTTCATGTGGTCAATTAAATTCAAATATCACATCAGTTTTGAATAATTAACGTACACCTAAATTATATAACTATCATATACAGTGTAACCCGGATATAAGAGAGTTGTCGGGACCGGAGAAGACGTCTCTTATATCCGGGTTTGGTCTATTTTGTTTTATTAACACAGGCTATAATTTGGGACCAGAGAAAATCGCTCTTATATCCGGGCTTCTCTTATATCCGGGTCTCTTATATCAGGGTCTCTTATATCCGGGTCTCTTATATCCGGTTTACACTGTACCTGATAAAAAATAAATATATATATATGACAAATGGAAAACTATTTCATTGGAACTAGATTTGTTTACGCGTTTCACCTTTCTAGGCTTCATCAGTTCAAAAAATCAACAGAAACAATTGTATGTGTGTGTCTCTGTATTCGTGTGCATGATTAAATAATAAATCATTAGGACTTTTTTCGTTAAGCTGGTGTTTATAAGGATGAAAAAAAGTATTAACAATTAATTAAACTTGCACACAAATACACACACATTTCTTCTTTCGTGTTTTGATCAGATGAAGCCTAGATAGGCGAAACGCGTAATCAAATCTAGTTTCAATGGAACGGTTTTCTATCTGTCAAATTTTTTCAACACTTTGTCGGGACGTTTTATCCGATTTTTGACATATATATATATATATATATATATATATATATATGTGTGTGTGTGTGTGTGTGTGTTTGTGTGTGTGTGTATATCTCCTGAAATTAATTTCGGTTGAGCCCTCTGGTTTGGGGTGTGAATTTGTAAACAGTGACTATTTATGCTAATACTGCACGACTCTTCGACAGAATTGAGTCACTCTCAGTCACTGTGTGTTTATCCGAATCTAAAAATAAACACGCTAAAATTCACCTCCATCCCGTACTGTACGCTGATGGCTTAGCGGGTAGAAGTTCCGACTGACGCAAATTCAGTCGGGTTTCGATCGTAGCTAGAGGCAACCGGACGTCTAGCCACACTGATGAGCTGTGAAACAGCGAAACAGTCTGTCTGTGGATGACAAAAATAGTAGCTCCTGAAATTAATTTCGGTTGAGCCCTCTGGTTTGGGGTGTGAATTTGTAAACAGTGACTATTTATGCTAATACTGCACGACTCTTCGACAGAATTGAGTCACTCTCAGTCACTGTGTGTTTATCCGAATCTAAAAATAAACACGCTAAAATTCACCTCCATCCCGTACCGTACGCTGATGGCTTAGCGGGTAGAAGTTCCGACTGACGCAAATTCAGTCGGGTTTCGATCGTAGCTAGAGGCAACCGGACGTCTAGCCACACTGATGAGCTGTGAAACAGCGAAACAGTCTGTCTATTTTAAAACTCTTGTGGATATAATTAAAATTTGTCTTTTAGTCGAGTTCCACCTTTCCCTCTTCATCTGTGGATGACAAAAATATATATATATATATATATATATGATAGAAATTGTAAGGAGGATTTGATAATTATAATTAAGTAATTCATTGAGTCTAAAAGAAACCTCAACAGAATGCAGAAAGCACTGGACGGCCGTTTCGTCCTATATTTGGGACTCATCAGCAGTGCGCATACACTACCGAGAATTGAAACCCTGACAGTTAGGTTGTCAAGCAAATACCATACTATACTGAGTCTGATTTGCTATCTCTTCGTCACCGAGGCCCGTTCGAATAGTTGGTATGGTCTTTCTGCATTCTGTTGAGGTTTCTTTTAGACTCAATGAATTACTTAATTATATATATATATATGTATATATATGTGTATATATGTCCATGAGTCTGCAATAGGGGCAACACTTGCTGGACAATGATGCCCGTGCTACTGAATACGAAGACACGTGGTTTTCGGTCTTACAGATGCTCGATCTATACATCATCTTCAAGTATCCGAAGCCGTCTACATTAAGTCTACTTTGCAGACAGAAAGAACATTTTCTACGTTCCTTACGTCTGTTGGAGGGTCTGTGAGTTTCCCCTTTTTCTATTTTAAAACTCTTGTGGATATAATTAAAATTTGTCTTTTAGTCGAGTTCCACCTTTCCCTCTTCATTTGCTTCATATAGTGTCCTTGTATTCATTTATAATTAATAGCGCCAACGAATATCTTTGAAAAAGTCTTGGCCGAAAGGTTACCTTAGGCATGACGTCTGTTCTGTTCAAAGCTATATGTATATATGTATATATATATATCTGTATATATCTATATGTATATATGCATATATATATGTATGTATGTATATATATATGTATGTATATATGTATGTATGTATATATATGTATGTATATATATGTATGTATATATGTATATATATATATATATATATATATATATTTGAATAAATTGTGTGAGGTACAAAACTTACAAATAGCTAGAAAGACATAAAATTTATTACTAATGGGCATAATGTGAGAGAAAGTAAAAAAATAAAAATGAAACAATCACTCAAAAGACCAACCGGTTTCGTTCCCTAGCTTATCAAGGTCTACGGGGAACTTTTTTAATTCTATAATAAATAGCTAAATTATGACACAAGCAAAATTCACACAATTAAAACATTAAAATTGATAATGAATAATCTGTATGAATAAAAAAAGACATTTTCTTTATTATTAACCCGAATAGTACAATTTTCTGCAAAAAAAAAAAAAAATTTTATGTAGCAGAAAATAGAGATGGAAAGGGTGGGGAATAAAAATAGAAAATTCTAGAGCGTGATTACATGAAGACCAAGGAGGCAGTCCCTTTGCTTACAAAGAGACGGTCCCCTCGCTCTTATATATAACGATTCCAGCGCTCTTAAATGAAATAGTGAGTGCGAACTAGCTAGCACCGCGAACAAGTTCACACTAAAATTGATTGCGCACACCCTGCTATTTATCAGGTGCTCAGTGATGGCTGAACCGGAAGTATTCACCAATTGGCTACTACTAGCTTCCGGATTGAGGATACGTAAAGGGACATGTTGCCTGATCCTACAATCTAAACGTTGGGTGGTTCTTCCTATGTAGCTACTACCGCAGCCGCATTTATATGTATAAATAACAGAGGAGACATGAAGGGGAGGAAGAAGATCCTTACGCATAGACGGGAAGGCAGTACGAGTCACAAAATGAACTCGTAATTGAGCAGAGAAATAGCAATTTTGGACTACAGACAGGATTCGCTTGGCCAAAAGCTCACCACGTGAACCTATAAATGGGAGTCGTAAATAGACGGGACATTTCTGCACGTCGTCCACTTTTTCCTTCCTGAATTTAATAACTTTATCGCGCATGACTGCGTGTAAGGTATCGCTAGGATAACCATTTTTTAATAAGGTACAGCGGATAAAATTTAATTCGTCCTCGAGATATTGCTCACTACAAATCATCAAGGCCCTGTGACTTAGGGTCCTAATAAGATTGATCTTACGTCGTTTGGGACAGAATGAGTCCCAACGAGTGTACAAGCCAGAAAAGGTTGGTTTACGGTACACAGAAGTAAGAAAATGAGATGGAGTCCGATGCACAAGAACATCTAAAAAAGAGATACAAGAATTAGACTCCTTCTCAATAGTGAACAGCAAGGACGGATGGAGTTGGTTCATAACAAGTAGGAAGGAATCGGCTTCTGGTTCACTGTCGAAGAGACAAAACGTATCATCAACATACCGATGGTACATGGAAGGAGCATTGTCATGGGTGAGGAGTGAAGCCTCATAAAAACCCACAAAAATATTGGCCAACGAAGGACCCAAAGGAGAGCCCATCGCAACCCCGTCAACCTGTCTGTACATGAAGTTGTTAAAACTGAACTCCACGGACATGGTCGCAAACTGCATCAGCTCAATGAAAACATGTTCAGGAATATCGGGAGGAGACAGGTGACTGCGATACAGCATGTCACAACAAATATTGATTGTTTCCATTACAGGGACGCAAGTAAATAGGGAACAAACATCAAAGGAACACATGAATTTATCATTGGCAGGAGTTTCCTGTATAAGTTTGACGAAAGAAAAGGAATCCTTAATACAATATGAGCTAAAATGCTCGACGACCGGTTGAAGGAGATCTGAAAGAAAACCGGCCACCCTATGTTGGGACGAGCCAGACATTGATAGGATAGGTCGAAGGGGTACATTATCTTTATGAGTCTTTGGTAGACCGTACATAGGAGGCCGGATGGATCCAACAGGTCTTATTTTGTCACTAATCTCATGAGTGAGAAAACCCCGTTTAAGCCAAGTAAGAAGTGTCTTCTGAAACTTAATCTCGATAGGGATAGTGCGGTCATGTGTCTCTGCGGGACCAAGAGGAAGAAATTTGGATGTGTCACTCAGAATGGTCAGCATTTTGGAGACATAGTCGGAATGGTCAAGAAGGACTATACCGGCACCCTTATCGGGACGGGTAATAACCAAATTGTTATTTGCTTTAATTGTCCTGACTACTGACCGCTGCTGTTGGCCCCACTTGGATTCAGAAAGAGCTACGGGTGTTGCAGCATATGAATGCGCTAAATCATTAAGTGTATATATATATATATATGTGTTTAGGCAGCATTTTTTCCTTCTTACATGTTTCATTAAATAATATAGACATGTGTTGTCTTTTCATATCGTCTGATAAGCTTAATAACATTATCATTAAACGAAGATAGAAAATCACAATATTGATACATATTTTTTTATCCAATCTAAGCTTTCGGCTTATATAAGCCATTATAAAAGATGACAATTACATTACAATATATTAAGCAATACACGGACAAGACAGTGATGATAGTCTGTTTCTGTTTACATGGATGATTTACAAGCAACGATAAACACGTACATATAAGACGCTGGAATCGAAAATCGCACCGCAGCTCATGACGTCACACATGACCACGCGAAAGTGAATTCGAGAAATATTTAGTATGGGAAGCCGTTGTTATAAACCAATGGATTCTGTTACCATTTATAGGCATTTAAGAATATTTGTAGAGATTTCATAGTTTATTTTGTTCAGGTTAGGCTTCAACTGTTTTATGTATATAGCTTCAAGAATTTTTAGTTTTTGTTTATTGTTTTCATGTTTAAGTATAGTTGTGTCTCCAACAAGGATTTTCCGCAATTGTGTATGCGGCCAGGCATGTTGTTTTAAATGCCTAAAATGTTAGAATTATCATTCAGATGTAGTGTCAAGCGTCGTGAAAGCGAGTTTGTCTTGTGACCAACATAAATATTATTTAATTCGTTGGAGATACAATCTCCTAAAGGGTACTTGAATTTGTAAACTATGTTGGTTTTTTGCAAATCACTAAGCGGGGGAGAAGAATCATTGAGTTGGATATACTAGATTTAGTGGAGAATATGATTAACTTAATTTTTTTGCTAGGATCTGTTGTAGATATATTAGTATTTACTATTTTTTTTTTAGTATATTTTCATCTTGCTTATAATTAGTATGCATTTCATTACGATATAGGAAATTAATATGTTTGAGATTAGTAGAAGCGGTATTATGTACTATTTGCTTAGTATTGAGATTTCTAAGAAAGCATCTTATTTGTTCATCAACTATATAGTTTGGAAAGCTATTATTAATAAGTGTTTGTTTTATATTATTTAGTTCACTGTAAAAAATCTGTTTTGTGGATAAATTAGTTTCTGCACGATGTATTAGATTTTTTTATAATTGCTATTTTGTAGTAATATGGGCATTCGCTCTTGTAGTTAAGTGTACATGAATTTATGCTGGTAGGTTTTTTGTATGGCGAAATAGTAAATTTGTTATTATTTGTGTTTATCAATATGTCAAGGAAGGGAATTTTATTAGTAGTATTGAGTTCATACGTGAATTTAAGGACAGAATTATTTTGGAAACGTTTTTGAAGTTGAAATATTTCATTTGTATTTTTAACTAACATAAGAATATCATCAACGTATCTTAGGTAGATGGATGGTTTTTAAAATCTGTAAATATCTTATTTTCGAGGTCCGACATGTAGAAATTGCTAAATATCGGACCCAGTACTGAACCCATGGAGACGCCATCACTTCCTTTCTTTTTACCAAAGATCATACTTCCATATTAATATGAGCTTGATAACTTTTCAGGAAGTATTTGTTCAAAGACACTACATACCGTTTATCTACGGTGATAATTTCCTGCTCGTACAGTTTCTCAATTATTACGTCTGTTATAGGCAAAATAACCTCCAATGCCTTCAATAGATTCTTCCCTAAATGTCTTTGAGAAATCTTTCTGGAACTGACCATTCACCATGTCAGCATTCTATGTTCCACAAATGTTATGGATCATTAGTAATAGAAGCTCTTGTCTCACTAGTATTTCAGCAAAAACAATTCTGTCTATTTATTTTGTCTTTATTTCATCTTGTTCATTCAATATTTTACAATATGGCAGTGAGGAAGGCTTCCGTTTTTCAAATTCAACGGCATACGCGCGAACTTCACACATATTCTGTATATGTCTATCTTTAATGTCAACCATTAGCTCAGTAATATGAACCACGTAAACACCTGCGACTAAAGCCTGTTTTCAGGTGTTTCTGATTGATTAAGTTTTAGCTAAGAATAAATCACTATTTACATTATTCGGACTATTGTCCTCATCTTTGTCGTCATACTTATCACAAAGTTTCGGCCGTTGTACGCTTCGGCCTTCTTCAGGTGGTTGGGATGTTTAATGGATGTCAGTTATCAGTTATCTCCTCTTAATTCCCTTCTGCAAGTTCTCCACTGCCATAACCGGGTATTGAACTCACACTCTTTGGGTCCTGTCATTGGATCTAACCAATGTCTTTATCCACTGTGTCATGTGTCCTTGGCACATGGAACTGGAACAGTCTACCCCAGTGATCGAAATAAAGGGTTCAGTTCGACATTCCAACCACGTGAAGAAGGCCGGAGCGTACAATGGCCGATACGGTGTAATAAATATGGCGACAAAGATGAGGACAATAGTTCGAATAATGTAAATAGTGTACATAATACCTCATCTCAGAAATATAGACAGATACTGAAAGGCCGAAACGTTGTGATAAATATGGCGACAAAGATGAAGACAATAGTCCGAATAATGGAAATAGTGTACATATTACCTCATCTCAGAAATATAGACAGATACTGAAAGGCCGAAGCGTTGTGATAAATATGGCGACAAAGATGAAGACAATAGTCCGAATAATGGAAATAGTGTACATATTACCTCATCTCAGAAATATAGACAGTTACTGAAGGGCCGAAACGTTGTAATAAATATGGCGACAAAGATATGGACAATAGTCCGAATAATGTAAATAGTGTATATAATACCTCGTCTCAGAAATATAGACAGATACGAATAATAAGTCAATTTCACTGTATGTTCAAACCGACTGTTGCATATTTCTGGTGCTTCCTGAAAACGAAAATGGTAGAATCATCGGAAAGCTAGAATCGCCACTATTATCATTTCTTGCTAAATGATCCATGAGACCAAAATATGAAGCCACTAATCTGAGGTTTTACATAGGTATCAACTATATGTTGTTGAAATGGCTTCCCTGAACTATATATGGTAGTAAAATTGTTTCTTATTTCCAAACGATGACTATAATACTGTTAGATGATAACTTTAATGCGTACACTTGTCTGGTGTTCTTGGACGAGTCCCAGGTTTATGTGCCAACTCTGTTCTCCATTTGGAAATAATATTGGATAAACCATGGGATCCAGATTGCAGATGACAAGATATTTGCGGTTTTTGCTATCCTTGTGGATAAACAACAACATATCAATGAATTGGAAGTGTGCCATCGTCCCCAACAAATATTGCTGTTGTTTGTAGGGATATTGTATCCTCTTGTATGTGGACTTGAATTAAAATGCATCGAAATTCTGCTTTGGTTATACATTCTCTTTGGCTTCTCGTTTCTCCTCTCGTAACCCTATAGTTCTTATATTTTGATACGTTGCAGCATAAGGAGTAGAGAGAATTTCAAATACTGTCTGCAGTAAAAAAAAAAGGTTTTAATTTCAAAAGATCACTTGTATTCCCGGGACGAAATTATCTTCAACTGATCGTTAGATTAAGAAATATGATTTAATCCCTCACTGGAAACTACCTTTATCTGTGACCATCTCCAGGCCCTCTCGGTGTCGTATTCCTCCTTTGACTCTCTTTCTCTCTGTCTCTGTCTCTGTCTCTGTCTATTTATTTCACGTTTTATGTCTCTCTCTCTTTTTGTTTCCTTTTCAGACGCCCATCATAGCCTGAGTTTAATAAAATTAGTGTACTCAATAATATTTCTATTCCGTTCCTAGACATCATATTACATAGAAATAATAACAAACGCAATTTTGACGTTTACAGAAAGTCTACAAATAAACATGATCTGATCAGTTTCTATTCAAACCACTCTTCTAAAATTAAATCTGGAATTATTATAGGTTTCTATCTAAGGGCATTAAGAATCTGTAGTCCCCAATATTTACTTAAAGAAGAAACATACATAGAAAATACATTCAAAAACCTACAATACCCATATCATTTCATCCATAACGCAAGAAGAAAGGCATACAAAATACACAATCGAAACAAAACTAATAACATCATCCGCAATAGTAAATTACATGAAAACAGATACATAATACTACCGACCAACTCTGTCACGTCCAGAACAAACTATCTCATCTAAATAATCTTAAAACAGTCACAAACACTCCCCAAACCATTATGGATATACTCAGATCCTCAAACACTAATAGCGATAATATTTCTGAAGCAGGCATTTATAAAATAAATTGCCAAAACTGTTCCTCCCATTTCCTCCTATTATAGAAACAGGTAGAAATTTTTTAAAAATTTATGAGCACAAAAGAGACCTCACAAAAACAACTTAACAAATGCGCTAGTCACACATAGTAATAAATTCAACCACAATTTTGATTTTAAAAATGCTACACTCATAAAAAAAGAAAATAACTCACTCAGAAGGAAAATCCTCGAGAATGCCGCCACTGAATATTATCCAAATATTAATCTACGCCCAGGCTTTTTCGCTATTTCACCTTTCTTAAGAGAATTACTACTCTCTCAAAGAAACGTACAGAACAGTATCTAGAAATCAAAAGAAAATAGTTGAATCCGTCAACACAACAATAAAAGCAATATCTCCACACGTAACAGTACTTGACATAATTTTCAGTTAACAGTATGAAAATAACGTTCTCTAAATTCTTCCAGTCGCTAAAGACATTTTGTTTTGTTATTATTAGTTAATTTGTGTAAATAAATTGATTTCATTTTTTGCCTTGAGAAAGTCCACATTGGACGAAACGTGTCGGCTACTATTACAGTTTTCCTATTGTCTTTTACATTTATAAATATATATATATATATATATATATATATATGTGTGTGTGTGTGTGTGTGTGTGTGTGTGTGTGTGTGTGTGTGTATACATCTTTGTGCAAGTTAATTGAAACAATCGTTTTAGTTTCCATTCTTTCACCATACGGTTAGTTTTAGACACACTGGAGTGACAGGGGAAATCGATTTCTATTTTTACGTAGATTAGGTCATTTGAAATGATATGCAGTAATATGAATCTATCTTCGGTGTGTATGATGAACATTGTTTGGCCTTGAAAAATATTGCGTCATCCGTAACTGCATCAGATTTTTATCACGCCCTGACACTATTGTCTCGACTGTCGATTAGTTGTTCTACGGCCATTGGCTTCGATGGACGTCAATCCAAGAAAGCGTACGCAAATTGTAACGCTGTACGAACATATTGGCAAGCCTTACTATTGGCAAATCAAAGTACTATAGATTGACTCTTCGGTGTTAAATCCAATCGATAATCTGTGGTCAGTCTGCAAAGAACGACTTCGAGAAATGGAAATACGAAGTAATAACATGCGCACTGAGTCATGCTTCATTGGAAAAATACGAAAAAGTAAATAATAGCGAAATTATTCGTTTTCTTTAAATTAATTTGCACAAAGATATATATATATATGTGTGTGTGTGTGTGTGTATGGTGGTAGAATCCCCGATTGACACAAATTCAGTTGGGTTTCGATCCTAGGTAGAGGCAAACGGACGTCTAGCCACACTGATGAGCTGTGATACAGCGAAACAGTCTGTCTGTGGATGACACTATATAGGCCCCTGAAAAATTTATTTCGGTTGAGCTCTCTAGGGAGGAAGTGTGGGTTTGTAAACAGTGACTATTACGGCTCATAATGCAAGACTCTTCGGTAAATCGAATCGAGTTCTCTCTGTCACTGTGTGTTTATCTAAAAATAAATACGCTTAAATTCTCCTTCATCCCTGCCGTGCGTCAACGGCTTAGTGGTAGAATCCCCGATTGACACTAATTCAGTTGGGTTTCGATCCTAGCTAGAGGCAAACGGACGTCTAGCCACACTGATGAGCTGCGAAACAGTCTGTCTGTGGATGACTATATATATATATATATATATACATATATATATATTTATATACTTTGAAAATCAGGAGATGAGTTGAATCCGAACTTTTAAGCCCTTGCTTACGTATCAGAAATTTTTTTCTTAAGTGCATATGAGGTTGCATAAAAAATGTATTTAACCCCCCGCCCCCACCGATGCAGTCACAATGCACTTGTTTTCTTCTCTTCCCCCTTCTCCTTCTTCTTCCTTCTTCACGTCATACTCCCCCTCCTCCCTTTCTATTACACCCAACATCGTGCCTTTGTTTATTTATTTTTGAAAATAATAATGTAACGTTCTTTAATTATTTTGTGGGGGGGGGGGGTAATAAAAAAAGCATTTGTTGGTCATTTGAAACAAATAACCTGAGGATACCGTAAGGCTGAAACTAACATGGCGGATTCAACTGACCTCCTGATTTTCAAAATTAAAAGTTCTACATTTTGTTTTTCCACACGTGTATTGAGGACTTTTTAATACTATTGTTTCTTAGTCTGATTCAACTCTGACCATTAACCTTTCATTAAGCTTTCATTTCCCTCTCACCCTTGTTTCCCACTCCCGCACATACACTCTCACTAAAATGTTATTTGTTATACCCGGAGTTATATTTGCCGATTTCTTTTTGAATTTGTAGGTTTGATGAATTGGATCGTGATTACGATTCCAATGTAATAAATTATAACCATGGAATATTAGTGTTTCAGCCTTTTATATTATATTCTTGCTCTATCCCGGATATTGAGTTCTACCTGGATTCTATCCTCTTGGGAATTTATATATATATATATATATATATATATATATATATATATATATATATATATATGTACATATATATATATACGTGTATATTGACCACAAACATTATATATATATATATATATATATATATATATATATATATATATATATATATATATCCCTTGCTCCCACCAATCGGAAAATGTAAGACTGCAGGAAAAAATAAAATTAAAATCGAATAATTTGTGGCGATTAATTTTACTGATCAAGTTTTCCAAATTAGGAATAATCCTTCCCAGACAAGGATGAAATTTTGTCAGAAATTGTTCTTCCGATATGAACTTAGGATAATTTCTGAAGTAATTTACTCCTTTTCGGAGAAGGATCAATCCTAATTTGGAAAAGTTGATCAGTAAAATTAATCGACACAAAACGTCTGTTGTCTTTTATAATATTTGACTTAAAGAACATTCCCTGCTTAAATACACAGAATATATATATATATATATATATATATATATATATATATATATATATATTATCATCATCGACTCTCCCGTCGAATTCGACGTATGAGGGTCAAGCAGATCAGTTCCTTGAAACTGAGAGCCCGACTCCGACACATGAGATTTGATTATAGTGGTGAAGGTTTCGTGCAGGACCATCCACACTTTTTGAAGGGACGAATACAGAGACCTGGTGCACTGAGTGCCACAAGGTCCCCAAACGACCCTCTGCAGGTTTTGAATTCAGAGCTGTCCTTCTCCTAGACCAGTTGCCATCCAAGGCTATAGAACCCAGTCTGTCCTGCTATTTACCCATAAAGGAGAAGAGGATTCACACCTTTCCCAATAGTATTAGCACGTAAGTGAATGTAATGGATTCGACTGGAATTCGAATTCGGCTCTCTCTCTCTATATATATATGGAAATGAGCCAGTTTTGATGTTGTCTCATAAATATCTACTTTCTACCGGACTGTCATACTGACCTCTCTTTCAGCCACACCCTAATTTAGTCACGAAGCCAAAAACAAGCTTCGCTTTCTTAGCGCTCGCCAGACCGTCTGATATTAACCAATAAAATATTCCATTTTCTTTTAACGGGCCATGTGGTATCAGAATTTATCTACACTATATCATATTTTCTCGTGCAAGTCAGTTACTTTTCTCCGAGTTTTGACCAAGCGACGTTGGTAATATTTATAAAATATACTTCTAATTATATGAACAATATTTATTGTTGGTTACACTTTATAAAATCTGTCTTTACTAAAAGCACTGATATTTGTTTTGGGGTAACAATTTTTATTATGCAAAGGAAGTACACCATAAATTCTTGTTTATAAATGCATCCAAAACATATAGGCAAGAAAATCATGTTTTATTAACACAATAGATTGGAATCTTCCCCAGTAAATTATTTTACTATTTTATATGTTAATCTGTGTTTCTTTTCATTCTATAGCTTTCCTCAATCTTTTGTTCATTGATTTTGCAAACATTTTTACTGTTTCAAATTGAAAATTACTTTCAGACGTTTTTATTGCTTCGCAGAGAATTTCTATTTGAATATTGTTTCCCGTACTCATAAATATCACATTAAATATGAGCAATAAGTTTTCCATTCGATTAATTTCTGATGAGGTTAGGGGTCATTTCATTAATTTATCGTCTTTGAAATATTTTTGGCAAGGTAGACAACACCTAATTTTGAAGAATGTGAGGAATGAGTGAATATGTAGAGTGCTGTTCGATGATTTTTTTTTACTAAACGTTCTCTTCTCCGATGAAACAAAAAGTTGAGCTAAATTCAAAGGATAAGCGATCTAAAATCCGAAGAAGAAAATTTGAAAGCTATTTGAATTTAGCAGTAAGTACTGTCAAGACCCTCAGGAGCGAGCAGTCCAAGAGGATTTTAGAGTCTTGTCTGCTCCCTTCTGCTGAAAGGGTGCAAATCGACCCCACGAAGCTAATTTTTATGTAGGATAATGCTCCCTGTCACAAATCAAAATTGATGAAGGAATATTTTGATGAGAAGCAGGTGAGTGTTAAGACATGGCCGCCCCAATCTCCTGACCTCAACCCCATAGAAAACTTATGGAGCATTATAAAGTACAGGCTCTCGAGAAAGCAGTTGAGCAACAAAGAAGATTTGATTGTGAATTTCATATCCGAATGGAATTCAATGTTTGGAGATGAGATTTGCCAGAACCTAATCAAGTCAATGCGAAAAAGTATATTCAAAAAGGTTATTCAAAATAAAGGAGGACCCATAGATTATTAAATATTTCGAACTATATTACCTATTATAAATAAATTATACCTTTATTATTCTTCATTTAAAGCTGTTCGGTTTTGTTTCTATTGATTACTAGTTGCAGGAAATAAGTGAGTCACTTTTGTTTGCACAGAGTTTTTCCCTAAATCTCATTTATATCCAAAATTATAATTATCAATAGAATACCTTCGGGTGAGTAAACTTTTTTTCCTAGGTGGTTGGAAAGGGGTCTTTATATTAGTAAGATTAAAAATTATTTTGACCCCAAAAACAATAGGCAATAAAGTTTTTAAGTAAAAAAAATTAGGTGAGTGACTTTTATCGAACAGCACTGTACTTTACCGTAATCATCTTGATCTTGACCTAGACCATTCAAAAAACGTCTTGTCCAATAACTCTCTGCATTTATCGTGACGTCATCAACTTTGAAGAGACCTACACTTTTAAAGCTAGCCAAAATTATTACTCCAACTTCTGTTATAAAATGTAAAAGCCAGAGTCAGAGTAGTCAGCGAATGACCGGCGTACCTTGTGGGCGTGGTATACTGACAGTGATAGATTGCCTTAGTCCAAAATGGCGTGAATTCATGAGGGACACAATAATTCTGAAGCGTTGATACGCCTCCCAAAAAGCGGTTCGCGACCGGTTAAGACCAACCCGGAAAAAACGCTGAACCAACGTGCGACATGCGTGAGGCCCATTCCTTCCGCTGCCTCTTACATTCCAAGCTTCCACCATTTTCTCCTAATAAAACGAATAAGAAAAAGAAATGGTTCTTTTCGTTGATAGCATTTCATGTAGTAGGGTGGGGACCCATAGACAACACAGAACACAACCGTCTTTCTTATTTTATTCATTAGTTGACGACTTCCATAAAGTAGTAAAACTTTACCACAGTCATCATGCCTTTCCAATGTATCTTTAAATTCATCACGAAAATATGGTTAAGAAATCAGTTTTCATATATTTTGCCCAACTTACATGTTTCTTTGTGTTATTTGCTTAAAGATGATAATGTAGTTGCTTTCATATTTTTAGCCAATATTCTTAAGTGAAATGATTATATTGAATCAATTACTTGCTCTAGTGCTACTGAAAATTGGTTCCCTTTGTCTGTCTATATCTTTGAGATGAGGTTTTATGATTACTTGTATTGTTTACACTATTCCAGTAACCTGAAGAAGGACGGGGCGTACAACAGCCGAAACGTTGTGAGTATTGTTTCCCTTTGTCGTGCCAGATAATTCTCGTCGTCAGAATACTTTTAGCAAATATATAAATCTGCCATTCGTCTATGCCTTGAATACTGCTGCCAAATCTGGTCTGGTGTTTCTACTACAGGGGTTATACAAAATAATTGAAACACTTGTTAAATTCAAAGAAAATTTATTTAATATGGAGTTGGTCCTCCTTTAGCCTCACATAGAGATTTAATACGTCTAGGAATGGAATCATACAGCTTCCTGACTTCATCCAGAGCAATTTCCAGCCATTCTTCCATTAACACCTGCTCCAGCTCTTTAAGACACGATGGTGGAGGATAGCGGCTCCTAACTTGTCGCTCCAAAATGCACCAGAAATCTTCAATAATATTGATATCTGGAGATTGGGGAGGCCACTTCATGTGTTCTAGCTCACTTTCATGCACTTCATACCAATTCTTAACCACTCAAGCGGTATGTATTGGAGCATTATCGTCTTGGAAGATGCAGTCACCATCAGGGAATAAAGTCTGGGCCATTAGATGAACATGATGTCACAAAATGTTCAGGTAATCTTTGCTGTTGATTCTACCACGCAGTGCAATTATTGGACCGAGTCATTTCCATCATATAGCGGCCCAAACTATCACTGATCCACCTCCATGCTTCACTGTTGGAAGAAGGCAGTCAGGGTTGTAAGCTTCTTTGGGCTGCCTCCACACATAAACTCCATGAGAACTCCAATAATTAGCCATTTTCGAACTCAGAGAGGTCACGCATTTATCTTAAATTTAATAAATTCTAAAAATAATTAAGACAAAGACAGTAAATTAGATAAATAAACGTAATCACAATAGATATAACATACAATTACGAAGTCTTAGTTAAAGTTCTTAATATAATAGGTCTTTGAAATATAGGAGTGGAATTTGCACCTGTTCCAATTGTTTTGTCCAACCACTGTATACATCTCGAGATTCTTGACAAAATTCAAAGAGGGGTCTGTAATCAAATCAATCCTAACCTGCCATTGCCAGTTCCTTTCATACCGATGTGACACGGCTTCTCTCCTTGGTTTCTCATCTGCATGAATTTAAGCTTGCTACTAGATTGGCAATTAGGTCTCGCCGTTTTACTGTTGAAATAGCCAGATATAACCGTATCTTCTATTCTAATATTTTCTCTCATTATTTACACCACTCGGATTGTTATACTCATCTTCATTGACATATTCACAACGTTTCGACCATTGTACGCTCCGGGTTTATTCAGGTGATTGGAATTTCGATCGAACACTTTATTTCATCCATCGGGGTAGACTGTTCTAGTTATACATGCCATGCCTCATCCGGATGTCTCAGTTATTTCCCAAATAACCCAACTCTCCAAGTTTTTGGTTCACCACTGCTGTGACCTGGT
>OZ038498.1:7297277-7317277 GCA_964036315.1 Acanthosepion esculentum | reverse complement strand
AATATTTTGCTCAAAACAGTTTGCTAATTTATATATATATATATATATATATATATATATATATATATATATATATATATATATATATATATATATGAAAAGTAAAGAGACTGGTGTCACAACCATTTTATTTAAGTCCAAACAAAACAACATGATTTCGACTTCAGAGTAATCGCCCTCGAGTCTAATGCACTTTTCTGTAAGAATTATTCTGGGATGCCCCACAGCTCCGTCGTTACGGCCCTCTTGATGTACGCCATGCCTTCAGAACGTGTCCTCTTAATGAGACCCTTGAATTTGGGGAAACACAGAGCAAGATCAGATGAATGTGGAGGTTGTTACCGGATTCTCAGGGTGTAGTAAGTAGATGTATTGCTGTAGTTAAGGATTTGTTCTGCCACAAAATGGTTCCAGCAAGATTGCAGTTATATAATTCAAAGAGATCATATTAAATGATGACAGAATCCACTTATCCCTCTTTCGCCCAGAGCTCACACAGCACATACCGGTTCCGTTACTTTCCAGATGGACCAGGTATATATATTTCATGTGTGTTTCCTTCTTCCAACATCCATGTGTGTTTCTTTCTTTCAATTTCCATCTGTGGTTCTGATGTGGACCCGAAGTAGGGGCCACGGAAGGAAAACACAGAACACGGGTTAGAGGTAAGAAAGATATATTAAACAGAAAAGTTACAAAGAATAGTGTAAGCAGAGCTTAATATCTAGTGGTGTCCGATATTGGTATCGTACGCGGCTGCGCATTACTGGTGCTACTACTCCCATGATACTACCATTCACATAATAATATAGTACTGGGAGAGTCCATGATCTAGGGAAGTATTGGTCTCACAACAGTTTCCTTCTTTCAACTCCCATGTGTGTTTCCTTCTTTCAAATTCCATCTGTGTTTCCTCCTTTCAACTCCCATGTGTGTTTCCTTCTTTCAACTCCCATGTGTGTTTCCTTCTTTCAACTTCCATCTGTGCTTCCTTCTTTCAACTCCCATGTGTGTTTCCTTCTTTCAACTTCCATGTGTGTTTCCTTCTTTCAACACCCATGTGTGTTTCCTTCTTTCAACTTCCATCTGTGTTTCCTCCTTTCAACTCCCATGTGAGTTTCCTTCTTTCAACTTCCATCTGTGTTTCCTCCTTTCAACTCCCATGTGTGTTTCCTTCTTTCAACTCCCATGTGTGTTTCCTTCTTTCAACTCCCATGTGTGTTTCCTTCTTTCAACTTCCATCTGTGTTTCCTTCTTTCAACTCCCATGTGTGTTTCCTTCTTTCAACTCCCATCTGTGTTTCCTCCTTTCAACTCCCATGTGTGTTTCCTTCTTTCAACTTCCATCTGTGTTTCCTCCTTTCAACTCCCATGTGTGTTTCCTTCTTTCAACTCCCATGTGTGTTTCCTTCTTTCAACTCCCATATGTGTTTCCTTCTTTCAACTCCCATGTGTGTTTCCTTCTTTCAAATTCCATCTGTGTTTTCTTCTTTCAACTCCCATGTGTGTTTCCTTCTTTCAACTTCAATCTGTGTTTCCTCCTTTCAACTCCCATATGTGTTTCCTTCTTTCAACTTCCATCTGTGTTTCCTCCTTTCAACTCCCATGTGTGTTTCCTTCTTTCAACTCCCATGTGTGTTTCCTCCTTTCAACTCCCATGTGTGTTTCCTTCTTTCAACTCCCATGTGTGTTTCCTTCTTTCAACTTCCATCTGTGTTTCCTCCTTTCAACTCCCATGTGTGTTTCCTTCTTTCAACTTCCATCTGTGTTTCCTTCTTTCAACTCCCATGTGTGTTTCCTCCTTTCAACTCCCATATGTGTTTCCTTCTTTCAACTCCCATGTGTGTTTCCTTCTTTCAACTCCCATGTGTGTTTCCTTCTTTCAACTCCCATCTGTGTTTCCTCCTTTCAACTCCCATGTGTGTTTCCTTCTTTCAACTCCCATGTGTGTTTCCTTCTTTCAACTCCCATGTGTGTTTCCTTCTTTCAACTTCCATCTGTGCTTTCTTCTTTCAACTCCCATGTGTGTTTCCTTCTTACAACTCCCATCTGTGTTTCCTCCTTTCAACTCCCATGTGTGTTTCCTTCTTTCAACTTCCATCTGTGTTTCCTCCTTTCAACTCCCATATGTGTTTCCTTCTTTCAACTCCCATGTGTGTTTCCTTCTTTCAAATTCCATCTGTGTTTTCTTCTTTCAACTCCCATGTGTGTTTCCTTCTTTCAACTCCCATGTGTGTTTCCTTCTTTCAACTCCCATCTGTGTTTCCTCCTTTCAACTCCCATGTGTGTTTCCTTCTTTCAACTTCCATCTGTGTTTCCTCCTTTCAACTCCCATGTGTGTTTCCTTCTTTCAACTTCCATCTGTGTTTCCTCCTTTCAACTCCCATATGTGTTTCCTTCTTTCAACTCCCATGTGTGTTTCCTTCTTTCAAATTCCATCTGTGTTTTCTTCTTTCAACTCCCATGTGTGTTTCCTCCTTTCAACTCCCATATGTGTTTCCTTCTTTCAACTCCCATCTGTGTTTCCTCCTTTCAACTCCCATGTGTGTTTCCTTCTTTCAACTTCCATCTGTGTTTCCTCCTTTCAACTCCCATGTGTGTTTCCTTCTTTCAACTCCCATGTGTGTTTCCTTCTTTCAACTTCCATCTGTGCTTTCTTCTTTCAACTCCCATGTGTGTTTCCTTCTTACAACTCCCATCTGTGTTTCCTCCTTTCAACTCCCATGTGTGTTTCCTTCTTTCAACTTCCATCTGTGTTTCCTCCTTTCAACTCCCATATGTGTTTCCTTCTTTCAACTCCCATGTGTGTTTCCTTCTTTCAAATTCCATCTGTGTTTTCTTCTTTCAACTCCCATGTGTGTTTCCTTCTTTCAACTCCCATGTGTGTTTCCTTCTTTCAACTCCCATCTGTGTTTCCTCCTTTCAACTCCCATGTGTGTTTCCTTCTTTCAACTCCCATGTGTGTTTCCTTCTTTCAACTCCCATGTGTGTTTCCTTCTTTCAACTTCCATCTGTGCTTTCTTCTTTCAACTCCCATGTGTGTTTCCTTCTTACAACTCCCATCTGTGTTTCCTCCTTTCAACTCCCATGTGTGTTTCCTTCTTTCAACTTCCATCTGTGTTTCCTCCTTTCAACTCCCATATGTGTTTCCTTCTTTCAACTCCCATGTGTGTTTCCTTCTTTCAAATTCCATCTGTGTTTTCTTCTTTCAACTCCCATGTGTGTTTCCTTCTTTCAACTCCCATGTGTGTTTCCTTCTTTCAACTCCCATCTGTGTTTCCTCCTTTCAACTCCCATGTGTGTTTCCTTCTTTCAACTTCCATCTGTGTTTCCTCCTTTCAACTCCCATGTGTGTTTCCTTCTTTCAACTTCCATCTGTGTTTCCTCCTTTCAACTCCCATATGTGTTTCCTTCTTTCAACTCCCATGTGTGTTTCCTTCTTTCAAATTCCATCTGTGTTTTCTTCTTTCAACTCCCATGTGTGTTTCCTCCTTTCAACTCCCATATGTGTTTCCTTCTTTCAACTCCCATCTGTGTTTCCTCCTTTCAACTCCCATGTGTGTTTCCTTCTTTCAACTTCCATCTGTGTTTCCTCCTTTCAACTCCCATGTGTGTTTCCTTCTTTCAACTTCCATCTGTGTTTCCTCCTTTCAACTCCCATGTGTGTTTCCTTCTTTCAACTCCCATGTGTGTTTCCTTCTTTCAACTCCCATGTGTGTTTCCTTCTTTCAACTTCCATCTGTGCTTTCTTCTTTCAACTCCCATGTGTGTTTCCTTCTTACAACTCCCATCTGTGTTTCCTCCTTTCAACTCCCATGTGTGTTTCCTTCTTTCAACTTCCATCTGTGTTTCCTCCTTTCAACTCCCATATGTGTTTCCTTCTTTCAACTCCCATGTGTGTTTCCTTCTTTCAAATTCCATCTGTGTTTTCTTCTTTCAACTCCCATGTGTGTTTCCTTCTTTCAACTTCCATCTGTGTTTCCTCCTTTCAACTCCCATATGTGTTTCCTTCTTTCAACTCCCATCTGTGTTTCCTCCTTTCAACTCCCATGTGTGTTTCCTTCTTTCAACTTCCATCTGTGTTTCCTCCTTTCAACTCCCATGTGTGTTTCCTTCTTTCAACTTCCATCTGTGTTTCCTCCTTTCAACTCCCATATGTGTTTCCTTCTTTCAACTCCCATGTGTGTTTCCTTCTTTCAAATTCCATCTGTGTTTTCTTCTTTCAACTCCCATGTGTGTTTCCTTCTTTCAACTTCCATCTGTGTTTCCTCCTTTCAACTCCCATGTGTGTTTCCTTCTTTCAACTTCCATCTGTGTTTCCTCCTTTCAACTCCCATGTGTGTTTCCTTCTTTCAACTCCCATGTGTGTTTCCTTCTTTCAACTCCCATGTGTGTTTCCTTCTTTCAACTTCCATCTGTGTTTCCTCCTTTCAACTCCCATATGTGTTTCCTTTTTTCAACTTCCATCTGTGTTTCCTCCTTTCAACTCGCATCTGTGTTTTCTTCTTTCAACTCCCATGTGTGTTTCCTTCTTTCAACTTCCATCTGTGTTTCCTTCTTTCAACTTCCATCTGTGTTTCCTTCTTTCAACTCCCATCTGTGTTTTCTTCTTTCAACTCCCATATGTGTTTCTTCTTTCAACTTCCATCTGTGTTTCCTCCTTTCAACTCCCATATGTGTTTCCTTCTTTCAACTTCCATCTGTGTTTCCTTCTTTCAACTCCCATATGTGTTTCCTTCTTTCAACTCCCATGTGTGTTTCCTTCTTTCAACTTCCATCTGTGTTTCCTCCTTTCAACTCCCATGTGTGTTTCCTTCTTTCAACTTCCATCTGTGTTTCCTCCTTTCAACTCCCATGTGTGTTTCCTTCTTTCAACTCCCATGTGTGTTTCCTTCTTTCAACTCCCATGTGTGTTTCCTTCTTTCAACTTCCATCTGTGTTTCCTCCTTTCAACTCCCATATGTGTTTCCTTTTTTCAACTCCCATGTGTGTTTCCTTCTTTCAACTCCCATGTGTGTTTCCTTCTTTCAACTCCCATGTGTGTTTCCTTCTTTCAACTCCCATGTGTGTTTCCTTCTTTCAACTCCCATGTGTGTTTCCTTCTTTCAACTCCCATGTGTGTTTCCTTCTTTCAACTCCCATATGTGTTTCCTTCTTTCAACTCCCATGTGTGTTTCCTTCTTTCAACTTCCATCTGTGTTTCCTCCTTTCAACTCCCATATGTGTTTCCTTTTTTCAACTCCCATGTGTGTTTCCTTCTTTCAACTCCCATGTGTGTTTCCTTCTTTCAACTCCCATGTGTGTTTCCTTCTTTCAACTCCCATGTGTGTTTCCTTCTTTCAACTCCCATGTGTGTTTCCTTCTTTCAACTTCCATCTGTGTTTCCTCCTTTCAACTCCCATATGTGTTTCCTTTTTTCAACTCCCATGTGTGTTTCCTTCTTTCAACTCCCATGTGTGTTTCCTTCTTTCAACTCCCATGTGTGTTTCCTTCTTTCAACTCCCATATGTGTTTCCTCCTTTCAACTCCCATATGTGTTTCCTTTTTTCAACTTCCATCTGTGTTTCCTCCTTTCAACTCCCATATGTGTTTCCTTTTTTCAACTCCCATGTGTGTTTCCTTCTTTCAACTCCCATGTGTGTTTCCTTCTTTCAACTCCCATGTGTGTTTCCTTCTTTCAACTCCCATATGTGTTTCCTCCTTTCAACTCCCATATGTGTTTCCTTTTTTCAACTTCCATCTGTGTTTCCTCCTTTCAACTCGCATCTGTGTTTTCTTCTTTCAACTCCCATGTGTGTTTCCTTCTTTCAACTTCCATCTGTGTTTCCTTCTTTCAACTCCCATCTGTGTTTCCTTCTTTCAACTCCCATATGTGTTTCCTCCTTTCAACTCCCATATGTGTTTCCTTTTTTCAACTTCCATCTGTGTTTCCTCCTTTCAACTCCCATATGTGTTTCCTTTTTTCAACTCCCATGTGTGTTTCCTTCTTTCAACTCCCATGTGTGTTTCCTTCTTTCAACTCCCATGTGTGTTTCCTTCTTTCAACTCCCATATGTGTTTCCTCCTTTCAACTCCCATATGTGTTTCCTTTTTTCAACTTCCATCTGTGTTTCCTCCTTTCAACTCCCATGTGTGTTTCCTTCTTTCAACTTCCATCTGTGTTTCCTCCTTTCAACTCCCATGTGTGTTTCCTTCTTTCAACTCCCATGTGTGTTTCCTTCTTTCAACTCCCATGTGTGTTTCCTTCTTTCAACTTCCATCTGTGTTTCCTCCTTTCAACTCCCATATGTGTTTCCTTTTTTCAACTCCCATGTGTGTTTCCTTCTTTCAACTCCCATGTGTGTTTCCTTCTTTCAACTCCCATATGTGTTTCCTTTTTTCAACTCCCATGTGTGTTTCCTTCTTTCAACTCCCATGTGTGTTTCCTTCTTTCAACTCCCATGTGTGTTTCCTTCTTTCAACTCCCATATGTGTTTCCTCCTTTCAACTCCCATATGTGTTTCCTTTTTTCAACTTCCATCTGTGTTTCCTCCTTTCAACTCGCATCTGTGTTTTCTTCTTTCAACTCCCATGTGTGTTTCCTTCTTTCAACTTCCATCTGTGTTTCCTTCTTTCAACTTCCATCTGTGTTTCCTTCTTTCAACTCCCATCTGTGTTTTCTTCTTTCAACTCCCATATGTGTTTCTTCTTTCAACTTCCATCTGTGTTTCCTCCTTTCAACTCCCATATGTGTTTCCTTCTTTCAACTTCCATCTGTGTTTCCTTCTTTCAACTCCCATATGTGTTTCCTTCTTTCAACTCCCATGTGTGTTTCCTTCTTTCAACTTCCATCTGTGTTTCCTCCTTTCAACTCCCATGTGTGTTTCCTTCTTTCAACTTCCATCTGTGTTTCCTCCTTTCAACTCCCATGTGTGTTTCCTTCTTTCAACTCCCATGTGTGTTTCCTTCTTTCAACTCCCATGTGTGTTTCCTTCTTTCAACTTCCATCTGTGTTTCCTCCTTTCAACTCCCATATGTGTTTCCTTTTTTCAACTCCCATGTGTGTTTCCTTCTTTCAACTCCCATGTGTGTTTCCTTCTTTCAACTCCCATGTGTGTTTCCTTCTTTCAACTCCCATGTGTGTTTCCTTCTTTCAACTCCCATGTGTGTTTCCTTCTTTCAACTCCCATGTGTGTTTCCTTCTTTCAACTCCCATATGTGTTTCCTTCTTTCAACTCCCATGTGTGTTTCCTTCTTTCAACTTCCATCTGTGTTTCCTCCTTTCAACTCCCATATGTGTTTCCTTTTTTCAACTCCCATGTGTGTTTCCTTCTTTCAACTCCCATGTGTGTTTCCTTCTTTCAACTCCCATGTGTGTTTCCTTCTTTCAACTCCCATGTGTGTTTCCTTCTTTCAACTCCCATGTGTGTTTCCTTCTTTCAACTCCCATGTGTGTTTCCTTCTTTCAACTTCCATCTGTGTTTCCTCCTTTCAACTCCCATATGTGTTTCCTTTTTTCAACTCCCATGTGTGTTTCCTTCTTTCAACTCCCATGTGTGTTTCCTTCTTTCAACTCCCATGTGTGTTTCCTTCTTTCAACTTCCATCTGTGTTTCCTCCTTTCAACTCTCATATGTGTTTCCTTTTTTCAACTCCCATGTGTGTTTCCTTCTTTCAACTCCCATGTGTGTTTCCTTCTTTCAACTTCCATCTGTGTTTCCTCCTTTCAACTCCCATATGTGTTTCCTTCTTTCAACTCCCATGTGTGTTTCCTTCTTTCAACTTCCATCTGTGTTTCCTCCTTTCAACTCCCATGTGTGTTTCCTTCTTTCAACTTCCATCTGTGTTTCCTCCTTTCAACTCCCATGTGTGTTTCCTTCTTTCAACCCCCATGTGTGTTTCCTTCTTTCAACTCCCATGTGTGTTTCCTTCTTTCAACTTCCATCTGTGTTTTCTTCTTTCAACTCCCATGTGTGTTTCCTTCTTTCAACTCCCATCTGTGTTTCCTTCTTTCAACTCCCATGTGTGTTTCCTACTTTCAACTCCCATATGTGTTTCCTTCTTTCAACTCCCATGTGTGTTTTCTTTCTTTCAACTCCCATGTGTGTTTCCTTCTTTCAACTCCCATCTGTGTTTCCTCCTTTCAACTCCCATGTGTGTTTCCTTCTTTCAACTCCCATGTATGTTTCCTTCTTTCAACTCCCATGTGTGTTTCCTTCTTTCAACTTCCATCTGTGTTTCCTCCTTTCAACTCTAATGTGTGTTTCCTTCCTTCAACTTCCATGTGTGTTTCCTTCTTTCAACTCCAATGTGTGTTTCCTTCTTTCAACTCCCATGTGTGTTTCCTTCTTTCAACTCCCATCTGTGTTTCCTCCTTTCAACTCCCATGTGTGTTTCCTTCTTTCAACTCCCATGTATGTTTCCTTCTTTCAACTCCCATGTGTGTTTCCTTCTTTCAACTTCCATCTGTGTTTCCTCCTTTCAACTCTAATGGGTGTTTCCTTCCTTCAACTTCCATGTGTGTTTCCTTCTTTCAACTCCAATGTGTGTTTCCTTCTTTCAACTCCCATGTGTGTTTCCTTCTTTCAACTTCCATCTGTGTTTCCTCCTTTCAACTCTAATGTGTGTTTCCTTCCTTCAACTTCCATGTGTGTTTCCTTCTTTCAACTCCAATGTGTGTTTCCTTCTTTCAACTCCCATGTGTGTTTCCTTCTTTCAACTTCCATCTGTGTTTCCTCCTTTCAACTCTAATGTGTGTTTCCTTCCTTCAACTTCCATGTGTGTTTCCTTCTTTCAACTCCAATGTGTGTTTCCGCCTTTCAACTTCAATCTGTTTTTCCTTCTTTCAACTTCGTATTCAATATATTTCGTCTCTCATTACTTTCTTTTTCAAGAGAAATTTTCGACGTTGAGACAATAAAATCACACTCGCAATCAAACATTAAAAGCATGCTTCTTTGTTTTACTGAGTATTTCTCTTGCTTGTCTTCATGCATGATGTCTATGCGATTATGTGACTCTCCACTTCCAGCTGTAAGTATAATATAATCATTTACAATCTTTACATCCTTCGGACTGTTGTCTTCATCTTTATCGTCATAGTCACGACGTTTCGGCCGTTGAACGCTCCGCCTTTCTTCAGGTTATATACATTGGAATTTCGCACCGACCACTTTATTTCGTCGACGTTCCATTTCTTTTCTGGATATTTCAAATTCAGTTATTTCCCTTTTGTAACTCAACTCTCCGAGTTTTTCTTCACCTCTGCTGTCGCCAGGTATTGAACTCACAACCCTTTGGGTCAAGTCACTAGATTACTTCATCCAACGCATTTATCCTTGGGGACATCAATGTACTGGGACTTATAAACCTAATGTGTCATTTTTTTACCAAAGCTCATATTACAATTTGTCGTTATTGTTGTTTTTCTCTAGAACTCTGTTTTATTGGTTCCCAAAATGCATTCATGTCTATGCTTCAATTCCAACGTATATCACCTGAAGAAGGCTGGACCGTCAACGACTGAAACGTCGTGAATATGACAATAATGATGAGGAAAACGTCTGAACAATGTGTATAGTTTAAATACTTACAATATCTCATCTCAGAAATATAGACAGCCGAACAATCTAAATAATGTAAATAGTTACAATACCTAATCTCAGAAATATAGACAGGTCCTGAAGAAGGCCGAAACGTACAACGACCGAAACATCGTGAATATGACAGTAAAGATGAGGACAACAGTCAGAAATCTTCATCTCAGAAATATAGACTGATAATATAACCAATTATAAATGTGTGTAGGTGTATACTTGAACGGGTATGCAAACATTACTGGTAGTGAGTTCAAGCCCACGTACAGGTATCAAAACATGAAGTAAATCATGACATATACAATAGTTTCTTCTTCTTCTTCTTCTTCTTCTTCTTCTTCTTCTTCTTTGTGTCACGTCCCTTCAGGACATAGGCGATTCATGTCTCTCCACAACTTCCTATCTCGTGTGGCTCTTAACAGTTTTTCTCCCTTGGCCCAGACCCCCATTTCCATCATCCATTCATACAAGCTTGTCAGCTAAGTTGTTCACTGCCTCCCCCGACCCTCTATTTCCTTCAATATGCGCCATGAAGGGTTTAAGTTTTCCAAGATCTTCTTCCTCATTATGTGTCGAGGAAATTTCAGCTGATGTCTTTCCAACACTGAAACCCTGCATCTTATTTCGACAATAGGCTATATATTTTATGAGCATGACATATATCATTCATGTAAGCATCCCAGAGAAGCCACCAAGGACCACCAACAATAGCCAACAATTTGAGCGTGTTTTTATGGCATAGAAGCAGAAATAGGAAATATTGGTAAATAAAAAGGGATTCCTCCTCCAGAATGACAATTGAAAGCATAACTCAGCAAAATAAAACTCAGGAGAAGAAATAAAAATTTACATCATCTTTTTTCATCACCATACCGAGCTCATAAAGACGATTGTTTAAATGCCGACATTGAAATTAAAGAAAGACGTTAGTTTTTTTTTCTTTGCTTGCTTGTTTATTTTGTTTTATTTATTTATTTATTTATTTTGAAGAACGCACAAATTTTGTCGACGGAGAGTGGGAAAAAACTTAACTTTATCTTAAATCCATTTTAAAATTATTCAAAATGTATTAATGGTTTCTAGATAGATAGATAGGTAGGTAGATAGGTAGGTAGATAGGTAGGTAGATAGGTAGGTAGGTAGGTAGGTAGGTAGATGCGGTCTGTCCGGAAAGAATCCAGCCATCTTGGATTTTATCAATGGCTATCCTTTAAGTTTTCATCAGGAGTTTTTCAAAAAGCATCACCCAGGACTTGACTTATCTAATGTCCACATTGGGCACCCTGCATTTTCTCCCAAACTAAAATACTGACTGAAAAGTAGATTAAAGAATTAAAGTAGATTAAAGGATTAAAGTCGATTAAAGGGGACCCGCTTAAGATGAATGAGATTCAGTAGATGATCGCGATCAGAAAACAGGTTTGGGATGTAAAGATATATATGAGCGCCGTCGCGAACGCGCGTGCGCGTGTGTCTGTGTGTGTGTGTGTGTGTGTGTGTGTGTGTGTGTGTGTGTGTGTGTGTGTTGGTGTGTGAGCGTGTGTTGGTGTTGGTGTGTGTGTGTGTGTTGGTGTATGTGTGTGTTGGTGTATGTGTGTGTGTGTTGGTGTGTGTGTGTGTGTTGGTGTGTGTGTGTGTGTTGGTGTGTGAGTGTGTGTTGGTATGTGTGTGTGTGTGTGTTGGTGTGTGTGTGTATGTGTGTGTGTGTTAGTGTGTGAGTGTGTGTTGGTGTTGGTGTGTGTGTGTTGGTGTGTGTTGGTGTATGTGTGTGTTGGTGTGTGTGCGTGTGTTGGTGTGTGTGTTGGTGTATGTGTGTATGTGTGTGTGTGTGTATTGGTGTGTGAGTGTGTGTTGGTGTTGGTGTGTGTGTGTGTTGGTGTGTGTGTATGTGTGTGTGTATGTGTGTCTGTGTGTTGGTGTGTGTGTTGGTGTGTGTGTGTGTGTGTGTGTGTGTGTTGGTGTTGAATTGCCAAAAAACTTAAATCATTCCCAGACTCTCGAAATATCCATATCTGCTCAGTTTTGTATGCCAGCTAAAAGAAAGCAATTTCTAAAGAAATGATTTTATTGCTTAAAGGTTATTTTTAGCGGATACTCGTATTCGAGTAGAAGCTCCGTTTATATATTAAAAGGTATAATTATTTATTTTAGTCTAAAGGCCTGAATATTTAAGAAATTTTATTAAAGTAAATATGCGCTCTCCAGCAGGACTTGAACCTGGGTTCGCCTGGTATGCTTTTAGTCCACTCAACCACAGAAGACTTTCACTCAAAGTTCAATTACTCAGCTATTGTTAAGTAATGCACATCTCTTGTTCGGATGCCTTGAAGCCTATATCTGCTGACTTTTTATTTTCATATCCGAAAGTAATTTCTAAGCAATACAGGTATTTCATTATTAATTCTACATGATTCTTGATTACTTTAAAACTTTAACTTTTGTGGGAATAGAAAAACAAAGCAAAAAATAACACACACATAAATATATTATTGTTATTATAGAAAACAGTGTTGTTTCAATACTAACCAAATATGTTTATATCATAGCATTATAGTTATTTTTAGGATATTGGTATATATAAATATAAAATTCTTTAACTTCCGTTAGTCCTTTTGGCCGTCCGTCACCCCCTCTAAAATAGCTTTAAATTGACCGATCGAAACCTAATTTTGTTGAGAAGTGTAAACAGGTAAGAGGAGCAAAATGCAGGTGGTTTTACTAGGGTGCGTAGCTCAGTACAATAAATTTTCATTATTTTATTTTTTGAAAAGTTCAATTATTTAACGTACAAAATTACTAAAAAAATGTAAAGCTTAAAATAACATATACTCATTTGATAAAAATTCAATATTGTTTTTTTTTCTTTCCTTTAATATTTTATATACAAGAATATACATATATATTTTTTTTTTATACGAGAAACTCAAAAAGTTGGAATTTGGCTTCAGAATTAAATTTTTAGCTATGGCTAGTTGCATGTTGCGTGCTCAAGAGTAAGAAATCCTAAGTATTTAGTCTTCGCTGTTAAAAAGAAAAAAATAAATTTTCTTGAAAAATATTGTTTATCATAAAGTCCAATAAAATTAAATTAAATTAAAGAAATAATAAATTGCGAAATAGGGTTTTTGTCAAAGTATCTTTCGAAACAAATCAGCTTATTTAAATGTTATCGATTGGTTTGCGAAATTGAACGAAGCGTAAAGTTTATAAATCTCAACAAAAAATATTAGCAGTAACTTCAACAATACTAATTATTGTGAGTATTTCAACACAAGTTCAAAAATTCTACTTACAAATTATATGTATTATGTGTGTGTGTGTTTTATTTTGTGGAATGTTGAAGTGACATCAGAGAAAATGTAAGTGGTAAGCTGAGTTCCATTATTGACTGTGGTTGTTTGTATTCAGTTACTACTAACACTCACTAAAATGGATCAATCCTTTTTTCTTCGAGCTCTCTTCAAGTGGCAGCTATCGATACAGAAATACACGGGCCTGACAATGACGGTAACAGCCTATTGAAGAGGAACTTTGGACCAAATCACATCCCAATTCTTATGACTTCCAACCTATCATTTAACGCGGCACTGTAATTGTTACACTATATCTAATGGGGGTTTCTAATCTTTAGACTAATTTCATTTAAATCGATTTTAAAATGCTAGATAGATAGATAGATAGATAGATAGATAGATAGATAGATAGATAGATAGATAGATAGATAGATATGAACAGGCTGAGATAGATAGATAGATAGATAGATAGATAGATAGATAGATAGATATGAACAGAATGAAATAGATAGATAGATAGATAGATAGATAGATAGATAGATAGATAGATAGATAGATAGATAGATAGATAGATAGATATAAAAAGACAGATAAATATGAACAGATTGACATAAACACACAGACGGGAAAACAGATAGATAGATAGATAGATAGATAGATAGATAGATAGATAGATAGATAGATATGAACAGAATGAAATAGATAGATAGATAGATAGATAGATAGATAGATAGATAGATAGATAGATAGATATAAAAAGACAGATAAATATGAACAGATTGACACAAACAAACAGACGGGAAAACAGATAGATAGATAGATAGATAGATAGATAGATAGATAGATAGATAGATAGATAGATAGATAGATATGAACAGAATGAAATAGATAGATAGATAGATAGATAGATAGATAGATAGATAGATATGAAAAGACATAAATATGAACAGATTGACATAAACAAACAGACGGGAAAACAGATAGATAGATAGATAGATAGATATATAGATAGATTCTCTATGACACCTACTGATGTATTAACGCTTATTGAAAGAGTCTATCAAGCGTAGATAAGAATGGTGAAGCTCGGTACTTTGGACACATCTCGATGGCATTTGACAATGTTTGGCATAACAGTCTTCTTCACAAGTGAAAAGGTTATAGTATCTCTGTACGAATTATCTAAATGGTTAAATGTTACTTATCAAATAGGGAACGGCAACTCTTGAAGATCTTTTTGTATTAATGCAAGTGTCCCCACTCCTCCTTGTACCTATGTTGTTCCTAATTTTCATCAATGACCTTCCTAATAGTTCCAGTTCTCAAGTCAGTATCTATGCTGATGACACAACTATTCCCCCTGTCTTAATAGTAAGTCTAATCGGTTCGATAAGGTCAAATTGGCAGCTCATCTAAAAAATGACCTACAATTTGTTGTTAAATGGGGCAAGAAATGACTTGTTAATTTCATCGCCTTCGTGACAAAACTTTTCTCTATTAACCATCTGAGAGACCCCTTCATGTCTTCCATCAGTACGGCTGATGCTAAGCTTCAGAAGAGTAATCCGTTACGCCATCTCGGGCTAACGTCTCTGCTGACAAGTGGCAAGTGGAATGATTATATTGAATCCATTGCTAGGTCTGCTGCTAGGAAGGTTGGTTTACTGTTTTGTACTAGACGATTCTTCACCCCAGAATCTATTTTACATATTTTTAAGTCTACCATTCGACCATGCTTCGAATATTTCTGCCACATATGGTCTGGTGATCCCTGCTGTATTTATTATCGATAAAATCCAATGGATCTGCAATATTATTAGTCCTGAGCTGGCATAACGGTTTCAGTCACTTTCCCACTGCCATAATGTACCTTCCCTGCGCCTTTTCTATGAATACTTCCATGCCAATTGTTCGGATGAACTTTCCTCTATGTCACCTAAAATTTATTAATTTAAGCGCAGTACTAGATTGGCAACAAGGTCTCACTATTTTCCAATTGAATTGGCTAGATGTAACCATAAGTTATCTGCTCAGAGTTTCCTTTCTTGCACTTCTCACCTGTGGAACTCTCTTCCGACTTCTTACTTTCCAGCCAACATTGTTATTCAAAGTTTTAAATGTAATGTCAATCGTTATCTTTTGTTTTCTTAATTGCTGTTCTTTTATTGTTCTCTCTTTTTAATAATGCTTTTCTTTTCTCTTATTCTTTCACACTCAGTAACCCCTTGCGTCTCAGTGGCTCTATTGCCTTGTTTGGAATGACATGATTAGATAGATAGATAGATAGATAGATAGATAGATAGATAGATAGATAGATAGATAGATTTAGTGTCAATGATGGTAAGGGAGTACCATCATTGACACCACATCATTTGTTACCCCGTTACATCCAGATAAGCGCACATCACTAATGAACCGTAGAAGATAAGCACATTGTCGTCTACTCAGATGAGTCACAATTGCAATTCTTCTGGTTGGGGTACATTCGTGCCGATGAGACCGTATAAAACAATGGATCTATCCTGACTGTAAAGGTTTCTGTCTTTGTAGGTGTGTCCTGTTGAAGTCCGTAAGACACACCAGTGAAACTGGAGTCGGTGTGACACACATAACCTACACAGAAGTTATTACAGATAATTCTGCACCTAATTATCCTCGCCATATTCCCAGCATGTCGATGATTTCTTTAAATCGGGTGACACGAAACTAGTTCCAAAAAAAGTCAAGTGAATTTCTATGACTCTACTTGCCGTTACCCTCGCCAATTTTGGCACAGGTTGAAGAACTACATTTCCTGCATTCACATCAAACGCACACAAAGCAGTTAAGGACGCTAACGAAATATGCCCAGATCTACCCTCACATCGACTTCAGCACCACGTAGGCTCTGTGGCATATTTTATTTTAATCCTTCCATTCCAAGCAAGGCAATAAAGCCACTAAGATGCAATGGATTATTGAGTGTGAGAGAATATAATTAAAAACATTATTAAAGAGAGAGAACAATAAAAGAACAAGTATTAAAAAAGACAGAAGATGACGATTGACATTGCATGCCATTTTTTAAAGAACAAAGTTAACTTGGAAGCAAGAAGGTAGAAGAGAGTTCTATGAGTGAGGAATATTAGAAGAAACTGTTAGCATAGAACCTACGGTTACATCTAGCCATTTCAAGTGTAAAATGACGAGACCTTGCTGCAGATCTAAAAGTACACTTACATTCATAAAGTCTGGGTACTAAAGAGGAAAGATTATCAGAACAATTAGCTTGAAAGTATTTATAGAAACGGCACAGAGTGTCTACCTTATGGCGGTGAGAAAATGACTGAAGCCGAGATACCAGGTCAGGACCAATAACATTGCAAATTCTACTTTGGATTTTATCAAGAATCTCTAATATATAACAGGAGCACCAAACCGTATGTGACAGTAATATTCAAAGCATCGCCGACTTATAAATATACAAAATTGATTTTGGCAATGAAAATTGTCTAACACGGCAGTGAAACAATTTTCCTAGCAGTTTAATGATATCATAGTGAAACATTAACCCGAGAAGGCGCAACCTCCAAGAGAGAGATAGAGAGATAGAGAGTGACTCCTTTCGTAGCTGCCATTATTCAAGCGACAAACACTTTTGATTTTTTGCTATTTTAATTTATATCAAGGCATGCAAGTCGCTTGATGTATTTGTCTTTGGTGGGCACCGTTTTCTTATTTTAGATGCAATGACGTTAAGTAATGTTTCAAAATGCGTTTGATTGATGCTAATTGCATTTAGCTGGTGATAACAGATTTACAGACGCAAAGAAGTCATCGAATTTGCATCTAGTTTTATGGGAAGGAATCTAAAGACTTTCCAAAATTCCGGAATATCCAAACTCGACGAAATTAACTTATTCTAATGTAATAAATATGAAACAAAAAAAGACAACAACAAACATCAAAGTTTTATTGATATTTTTTCGAATTTGCTCTTTATCAAGTGAATCGCACGGTGATAAATCTCAAATTCAATTTAGGTTTTACGATGCATAACTCAGGTTCATATCTTTAAATGCGTGAAATAATAGCATTGGATATGCCTACGAAATTAGTTTATAAAATATTAGAAGTACAATATTCGTTATAAATCCGATTAAAATCATGAGAACAATGAACTGAGAGGCGACAACGATATTTTTTATAAACTGCCTAGCTACATCGATTTTATTTTTATTAATTTGTTACAATATTTAGATTAGATATTTCTAAACTATCAATCTGTATCCCAGAAACGAGCCTTAGAAGTAGTGACCAAATTGTATGTGAAATTTAATTCTAGTGGTCTCCTTTTGTCTCTTGGCAAGTACTTTGGAACCGTCTACTCCATGGATTGATTAAAGGGTACGAAATTTTCGAAATATCGACAAACACCTGAAGAATACCGGAGAGCAGAATAGGTGAAAATTTGTTAGTGTGACACATGTTGGATTATCCCACTTGTCTGCCAAATAATTTCTCTAAACTATTTCTTGATGTTGCTGTCAAAAGCAGCATGTAAGAAAGAGTGCATGTTTCATCGCTTTTTGTCTCTCTTTTAGTCAGTTGTAGAAATCGGACGTGACACGTTGACCCCTGGGAAACTTTTCACTACTCTGCGAAACTCATGTCGCATTGAACATAGCACAGCATAATATGTAATATACAAACGTTTATTCGACTCAACCCACAGACATCTCTCTCGTGATTCTATCAACACAATAAATAACTCTTCTCATATGCATGTCTCACGTACATACGAAAAGAAAGTATATCTATACAGAGCTTTCATTCAACCCATTTATATTCTTGCTTTCTAATTAAAGTAATAAAAATACTGTTAATTGTACAAAATAGCTTGTAATTTATTGGATGTAATCCGGTATTGATCGAATATTTATCATAAGTTATTTTAAGCCAAAAATAGTGGATTGCACTATACACAGGTCATTTTCGATGACCACTTGCACTATACACAGGTCATTTTCGATGACCACTTGCACTATACACAGGTCATTTTCGATGACAACTTGCACTATACACAGGTCATTTACGATAACGACTTGCACTATTACACAGGTCATTTTCGATGACCACTTGCACTATACACAGGTCATTTTCGATGACCACTTACAGGTCATTTTCGATGACCACTTGCTCTATACACAGGTCATTTTCGATGACCACTTGCTCTATACACAGGTCATTTTCGATGACCACTTGCACTATACACAGGTCATTGTCGATAACCACTTGCACTATACACAGGTCATTTTCGATGACCACTTGCACTATACAGAGGTCATTTTCGATGACCACTTGCACTATACAGAGGTCATTTTCGATGACCACTTGCTCTATACACAGGTCATTTTCGATGACCACTTGCACTATACACAGGTCATTTTCGATGACCACTTGCACTATACACAGGTCATTTTCGATAACCTCTTGCACTATACACAGGTCATTTTCGATGACCACTTGCACTATACACAGGTCATTTTCGATGACCACTTGCACTATACACAGGTAATGTTTGAAGTGGTTAAAAATAATAAATTTTCGATGACCACTTGCACTATACAGAGGTCATTTTCGATGACCACTTGCACTATACACAGGTAATTTTATGAGGAGGTTAAAATCATGTATTTTCATAACCGGTTGCACGAAGGTAATCTTTTGAAGTGGTTAAAATTCCTGCATTTACGACGACCAGTTGCACTATACACAGGTCATTTTCGATGACCACTTGCACTATACACAGGTCAGTTTTGAACTGGTTAAAAATCAAGCATTTACAATGACAGGTCGTACTATACACAGGTACTTTTTTGAGGTCGTTACAATCATGCATTTTCGATAACTGGTTGCACTACACACAGGAATTTTTTGAAGTGGTTAAAAATTATGCACTTTCGTTGACCGGTTGCACTGTACACAAGTTTTTCTGGAAGTAGCGTGTAATCATTTTGGTGGAGGTTAGCATCAGCCATGCTGATGAGAGGCAGAACAGGGTCAGATGATTAATAAAGAACAGTTTTGATTTGAAGGCTTTAAAATTAACAAGTCATTCTTTACCCCTGTTAACAGCAGATTTTAGTTCATTTTCATGAAAAGAAATCTTTCAGTGTTCACACAATACATGAATTGGCTAATAAACAAAGATATGCAATAATATCGATTTTCTGTTCGAGAAAGCTCCCACGAACACAAATATTGCTCTAAGTCTATCATATACGCTACAAAACCAAAATGATGGTCCCAACAGTTCGAATAAATAAATGTATAGTAATATCTCTAAATAAGTAATTACAAATTTACTGTGACTTGTTTGCCTTGGTTTGTTTTGTTTTACGGCATATCAACACCTCAATGGGTCATTGAATGCCGACAACTTTATTTTTCCTGGTAATATTTTTGTTTTGTCAAAATTCCATTTCTGTTGATATTTCTTTCTCAAAAACGTATAGCTGGTAATATTATATTTTTCTCTGAGAAACCGATCAATGTGAACATAAGCTGTCTATATCTCTGAGATGAGGTATTATGATTACTTCCATTATTTATATTATTCGGTCTGTTATCCTCATCTTCATTGCCATATCCACAACATTTCGGCCTCTATATCTCTGAGATGATGTATTATGATTACTTGCATTATTGACATTATTCGAACTGTTATCATCATCTTCATTGGCATATTAAGGGAACTGAATCTTACCAATGTCTTTATCCACTGGACCATATGTCCTTGAGGACTAGACCCAAAGAGGTGTGTGTTCAATAGCAGGAAACAGAAATGGTGAGCCAAACCTTGGAGAGTTGAGTTAAAGGGAAATAACTGAGACATCCGGAAGAAATATGGTAACATGGAACTAGAACAATCTACCCCCGGTGGACGAAGTAAAGAGTTCGTTTCTAAATTCCAATCACCTGAAGAAAGCCGGAGCGTATAACGGCCGAAGCGTCGTGAATATGGCAATGGAGATGAGGATAACACTCTGAATAATGTAAATAATGCAAGTAGTCATCATTAGCATCACCATAGGCAAATGACTTGTTTCTACCAGCCACCTGAAAAGGGGACATTGGAAGTAGGAGGGTGTA
>OZ038498.1:7287277-7292277 GCA_964036315.1 Acanthosepion esculentum | reverse complement strand
AACTACGTCTTATTATTACACTTCTTATATAAAATACAAATAAGAGAATTGCAATTCGGAAATAATATAAAACGATAACTCGGAAAAGATTCATTTTAATGTCTATTCCTTCTACTTAAAATTGAACAGCTATTTTTGATACTATTCATAATATCGTATTAAGATTCCTGCTACGTGTAAATACAGGGTGCGGCTGGTATTTGAGGACAGATTTTATGGATTAGTAAAAAAAACTTGCTGAACAAATGAATATAATTATATTTGATTACAAACAAGTAAACATGAAATTTAGCTAACTATTATTTAATTTGATTCAATAAAACCACCACTAGTATCAATAACTGCCTCTACACGAGGTCGAAATCGGCTGCAAGTTCTGATTAATTGTTCCTTATTTATCAGACATTACTCGAACTATTGCAGCTTTAAGAGAGTCTTTGGTGTTATGAGGCTGTTTATTAACCTCCTTCTCAACAACGTTCCACACATAATTGTCTAGTGGATTGAGATCTGGAGAGTTAGGAGGCCAAATGTTGGGTGTGATGTGGTCATACAAATGGTCAGACATCCATTCTTGCAACTCTGAGGAAACGTACAATATCCAAATCGCTATGACCAGCCTTTAATGTCACAATCACAGCATACCTTTTCATTTCATTTGTTATCATAGGGTTTGCCATTCTTGATTTCTGAAAAATAAAATCATTAGAAGTTAGTAGGAAGCAGTATTAATCTTAAATCTGTATGTCCTCAAATACCAACCGCACCCTGTATATTGTCTGGAAATTGAAATTCCTAACAATAAAATATAAAACAATCGAATACGTTTATTTTGTATTGTTAAATGTTATTCTCCTTATATCTTTCCTATTAAACGATTTTATCATCACGTCTGAATGGTATTTAAAAAATTTCACGCTTCTTCCTTCGTTAGCTCTATTAGATGGTAATAAATGTTTTATGCTCAAACAATTTACAAATAATGACGTTTTAGTCTGGCTTAGTCTCCATCTTTTATACCAGTCATCTAGTGGCGCAGGCGCAGAAGTGTTATGTTTTCACATCTATTAATCCAGATAATTCCAAACGCTTCGTCTGTTTTATTTTAGATTTGTCTTTCCCTCTTTTTCATCTATCTATCTATCTATCTATATATATATCCATCTCAGTGTTTTCATTAACACACACATACATACACACACACACACACACACATATCTATATATATAGTAAAGGTAATAAATCCATTGGTATATAATCCAAGTGGATCCTAGTAATATAAAATATTAAAACTGATCCACAAAAAGAGCTCAATGTATTTATTATTACAGAGCAATATAATTAATAAACTATAAAATAACAAATTTCTCATATGGGGGATAGCCTATTTCGGCAGACCAAGATATCGCTCGTCTGGTTTATCAACCCCGGTGTGGACTGAATTCGTGTCTATACAGATAGGTTGGAGGCAGGAAGTTGAATTTAATTGTGAAGGCTAAAAAATCAACCTGTCGAAAAACTAATACAGAATTTATCCCTTTCAATGTTTCATTCAGACGAACTGCATGAAGCAAGGGTCAGGGGCGGGTGGAAGGTATTTGTCTTAAAAGGAAGAACTTTTATAAAATTAAACCCGAATATTAATCTTATAACGTTAATTTGGGATTATAAGAAGAATGAAATATTAATTTAAAAAGGACTAAAAAGGTATCTAAAAATAAATTTAAAATATTTAGATAAAAGGATATAAGAGATTAATGGGAAGAGAATTAAGGAGTTATTAAAGTAGGGGAAAGTGTATAAATATAGTGTAAATAGTATATGTAATGGGGGGGCAATAAAATATAAAATTAGAATTAGTTATACTTTCGACATTTGAAAAGATAGAGGGGAGTGAATATTATGGAAATATGATTGAGAATTAAGTTAAACCTACATTATTGAAATTTGAATTTGTTTTTATATCGACATTTTAAAACTAATTCATTACTCTCATTCAATAGTTGGCTTTGATTATTTTAGTTTCTTATTCTAAACTTCTCTTATAAACATAAGTCACACCTATCTATAAAACTATTAGGAGTAACTCTTTAATACATGCTGTTTAAAATAATAAACAAAGAAACAAAATAGCAAGTTATTTCAAACATTAGTATCACTAAAAACAATGTGAGAAGTAATAAAAACAACGAATCCATTAATTCTTTAGAAATTGCTTTGTTTACGTATCGGATACGAAATCGAGCAAATATGGGCCTTCGAGTGAATCTAAATTTTTCTTCACCGTTTGACACTTTGAGCTTCATTCACACACTAGTTTTCAGACACCCGAAAATTGTTGCGTGCATATAACTCAAACACACACACACAAGTATATATATATATATATATATATATATATATATATATATATATATATATATATATATATATATAAATATATGAATGAAAAGTCTGGGTTATATATATATATATATATATATATATATATATATATATATATATATATAACCCAGACTTTTCATTCCTGGGTTATATATATATATATATATATATATATATATATATATATATATATATATAACCCAGGAATGAAAAGTCTGGGTTATATATATATATATATATATATATATATATATATATATATATATATATGAAAAGTCTGGGTTATATATATGAAAAGTCTGGGTTATATATATATATATATATATATATATATATATATATATAACCCAGGAATGAAAAGTCTGGGTTATATATATATATATATATATATATATAACCCAGACTTTTCATTCATATATATATATATATATATATATATATATATATATATATATATATACTTGTGTGTGTGTGTGTTTGAGTTATATGCACGCAACAATTTTCGGGTGTCTGAAAACTAGTGTGTGAATGAAGCTCAAAGTGTCAAATGGTGAAGAAAAATTTAGATTTACTCGAAGGCCCATATTTGCTCGATATACATACATATATATATATATATATATGTGTGTGTGTGTGTGTGTGTGTGTACGTGCGCGTGCGTATGTGTGTGTGTGTGCGCGTGAGTATGTGTGTGTCTGTGCGTGCGTGTGTGTGAGTGTGTGTGTGTGTGTGTGTGTGTGTAAAAAGCAATTATAAAAATGTTTGGAAATGGGCTGCTCATTGTTTTTAATGTTCAGCAAGATTGAATTTTGCATAATTATTAGTGAGTTTAAATTCTCAACGGGCGCCTCTTTCCGGGTGTCTTAGGTACCAAAACTAACAAGAAAGAAAGAAAGAAAGAAAGAAAGAAAGAAAGAAAGAAAGAGAGAAAAAAACAGACTGAGATAGATAGATAGATAGATAGATAGATAGATAGATAGATAGATAGATAGATAGATATGAATAACCTTGGATATGAATGCAGGAAGGCTGGTTACTGAAATATGATAACATACCAGTCAAATATTTGAGGATATGATGCGCAGTTTTTAGGACATCAGAGCTGAATATTATCATGAGACCAATTATTAAACAGACAGACAGACGAGATAGATAGATAGATAGATAGATAGATAGATAGATAGATAGATAGATAGATAGATAGATAGATACGAAAACGTTCAGGCACCCCAAGTAATATGGCGTATAAATATCTAAAATATACGAAAACAATTAGGCTAACATAACACCTCAGTGTTATAGACTTATCACCTGCGTACGACGCTGCATTGACGCTGGTTTTCATACAAGATGTGTGCCGCGTGCAATTACTGGATGCATAAATAAATATGTCTTCCATAAGTTGCATATTTTTAACTTCTCATTTTTTATTGGCCTTCATTTTTTATTACCATGTTTTGTAAGCTATAATCATCAAAAAGTCTTTAAAATCTTTCTCTTCATACCTAATGATTTTCTTAGCGCATCTTAGATGTGCCACAAGGCCGGAAACATGCAGAACACAGTTAGGGTCGAGCTCACTATTCAGACGTAATTGTTCTAGCGAGACAAACTTGCTAACCATTACACAACGTCGAGGGCCCCCATTTCATACGTAATGAATCTAGAATATATATTTTTTCAATAACAGTAGATAGATTCGCATATCGTCCGTTTCAGCCTCCTCCCCAATCTTTTGAACTGGATTAGAAATTTGACCCTTGTTTCCAGTTTAGGATTTTGTTTCCGGTTCTCTATAGTCTTCCGTTACTCCATACTTCTAAATAGACTTTTATTCACTAATTTAATCTTGACATCTTCAAGTCTAGAGTTAGCCACTATTTTTCCTGCCTAGCCCCAAGAACTTCACTTCAGGTCCTTTCTTACACTAATACAACACCCCACAGTAACATTGAGTGACCTATGGGCTTTGTATTGGCAAAAGAAAATACTCCCTTTGTTCCGAAATAGTTGTTCCATAGCCGGAAATCTCATGTGGAATATACTAATTCTTAGTCGAATTGTTTGCCGTTTACATGAACAGGTTAGCATTGATGTTCCTCAAGTATTTATATTAGCTTATTCAGGTAGAATAATTTGAAGCGCAAATTATATCACTTTTTCACCACATTAAAATTGTATTTTTTTTTCAAACCACCCGCTGGCAAAAGATTATGATGGGAGAAGAGAAGCCAATTGTCAGAAATGCTAAACGAAATTGCAAGAAGCGCGAATTGACAAATAATGAACGTAGTGCTGTGTTTCAAGCACTGCTGGAAAGATTCACAGATCGTGTCCTGAAGCATGGTGCAATAAAACAGGTTGCAGATGAATTAAACGTAGCTGCAGAACATCCGGGTTTGCAAATTGAATTAGTTTGCCAGCCTCCAAATAGTCCTGATCTCAATGTCCTTGATCTGAGTTATTTTAATGCAATTCAATCAATTCAGCACCAGCAAGCTCCAAATAATGTTGACCAGCTCATTGAAGCAGTGGAAGAAAGCTTCAATAAACTTCAGAAGTCGAAGTTTAACAATACTTTTCTAAGTTTGCAGTTAGCAATGGAACAAGTTATT
>OZ038498.1:7234777-7284777 GCA_964036315.1 Acanthosepion esculentum | reverse complement strand
AGAAATATAGTCTTAAAGTGTGCTATATTTATGGGGTAAAGTGCTCAATATCAGAGATAGAGCGTGTGTAAATATAAAAGTGGACATGGAAGTCAGCACTTAGAGGCGACAGTCTGTTTCATGCTAGTGCAATCGTATATATTGTCAACTAGCTGATTGATGTTACCTTTAACACCACGACTGCAGAATTTTATAGCCGGTCTATTCATCCACTCTAAAATGGGATCAGCAATTTACTTCTTATATTTTTTTAATTTTTCTTCTCTATTCTCTGTGTTTTTGTGTGTGTGCTTGTCCACGCTCTTGCGCCTGTCTGCACGGAGGTGCGTCGTGATAATTTTACCTTTTTTCTTTTTTAATCTGTAGCAGTGTTAGTCGCTTCACGCCCTAAACATGTGACCTATTTTTTATTTAATTTATTCATTTACTTTTACCTATGGGTATTTTAGCTTTTTGCTAGGAAGTTGTATTTCGTTTATTTATGTTTTTATATATAAATAATTCATATTAATGCTTACGCAATATATATATATATATATATATATATATATATATATATATATATATATATATATATATATAAGGCAGGATGTGTCTGTGTGTGTGTGTTTGTGTGTGTGTGTGTGTGTGTGTGTAAAGAATGCACGGCCGCAATTTTCGACGGATTTGCACCAAAATGTACATGCACGAAAGCCAAGACCTTTGCATTTCCAAACTCACATCGATAGTGGAAATAATCGATTGTTTCATGATTCTACGGCAGTTTTCATGTAGTTTGCGGCCATTTTCTACTGCCCAGAGTGAGAGCCTATAGCTGGCTGCCACGGATAGGCAGGGAGATTTTATTGCCCAGCTTGATAGCCAAGAGCTGACTGACACGAATGTTAACTAGAATGCTAGCATGCCAAAAAAATATATAGCTGCATTCGTCACAAATGGGAAAAATTTAAATCTGCATGGCACTTTACTCCAATTGGCTCATTCGCTTGCTTAAATTCAACGTTGATTCTGATTCCGCAGAACTGGGTTGGGTGTGAAAATATATTTGTTGTTAACATTCTTTTTTCATTCGGTTTTTCCAGTTACGAGTCCTTTATTAAAGCTGATCGTTTTGTGTACATTTTGTTTAGTTCTTTTTTCGTAACAGATTTAATGTTTAGTATAGAGCTTAGAAAAATTCGCAGTGTGAGATAAGCAAGAAGTAAGGCATGTAGCAACATCAGCACGGCAAAGGACACTTCTTTAAAGGCAAGGAAGGTCAAAAATATTTTAAGTCAAGTGATAGCGATTGCTGTATGAGTCGTACGATTTTTGAATCAAGCTCGGTCAACGCCGGGCCATTCTGCTAGTATATATATATATATATATATATATATATAGAGAGAGAGAGAGAGAGAGAGAGAGAGAGAGAAAGAGAGAGAGAGAGAGGAGAGAGAAAGGGGGAGAGATGTACATAGATATCATATTGTTAGGAAAGTGACATTCGATTTTAGGATCAAATTTTATTCATGAGTTAATGTAATTAAACAGTGTTTAAATCGTCAAAAATATACATTTCTCCATCGAGTCAAAATATACATTTCTCCATCGAGTTACATAGTTATTTACGCTTTTATGATAAGGTTTGGAGAACAAAAAACAAAAGTTTCTGGATTTTCTTTGCAACAGATTTTTCTGTTTGTTTTAAATGTCAAAATTTTTGACTCAGTGGCAGTCAGCGGGCGAGAGAACAGAGGAATATGATAGGTGTGGCAAAGTATCGTATCCCAAGTCAGTGGATTTCTGCAGTCTTATCCGATCAACGATCATTTTCATGGAGCAGAATTGGACCTCGTCAATTAACCAGGGCCATTCGTATTCTAATTGAAATATTCATTAACTAAATAACATACTCCTTCAACACTAGTTTGTTGATTATCATTGGTTTCCAAATTTAGGAAGTGTTTATTTATTTTTGACATGTTTGTGGTTTGTGTCATTCTTGCAATATGTGCCCGATCATTGTCATGGAGCAGAACTGGACCTCGTCGATTTACCAGGGCCATTCGTATTTTGCTTAATTAAATGTGAATTTCATTCAGTTGTTGGCAGTAAACTCTGGAAGTGATGGTCTGTAATGGATGACGTCAATGGCGAACCAACAGAGACTCACCATAATCTTCTGCTGGTGCGATTTCTATTTTGGAAAGTGTTTGGATTCTTCGTCATGATTAGGCGGCCATTGAGACAATGGATCATTCGAATTTCTCGGTTGAAGTATCGAACTCACTTAAAAACATCGAACTCATATTTACACTGAGTTCATATGGAATCCCTTTATCGAGTTTCTTCAGCTTGTCAACTTTCTTGAGATGGTCCGATATTCTTGAAAGGCTGACAATTATCTAAGACATTTTACTGACACTTTGATGTGAGTTTTGTTCGACTACTGTTTATATATCTTGATTTGTGGGGGACTTCACCACATTAACTTTGATAAGAAAACAGGACTCACGCAAGAAGAATAACCATAAGACATTGTTTCACATAAAATATATGTATATTAACAAGATGTACAATATCAAACAACGATGTGAAAGAAAACATGTATTTAACTAAGAAAGGTTGAATTAATCAAGAGTTGCTTCCCTTTGGTTGCAATTTAAGAGTTCAGTGAGAGATAATTATTTGGTTTAAAGTTCACTGGATAAATGTTCATGAGTGTTTCATGATATCATTGTTCTTGTGATATTACTGTTGAAAAGTCTTGTTGTGTCAAAAGAAGGTTTTAGTGAAGGTGTATAAATTATCATCAGCATGTGGGTGTGCGTGGGAGTGAGAAGGTTGGCGCGTGGTTAGAACTGGAGTCCCAACTGTCGTAGATTCGTTTAGCAGTTGAGGTCTCACTAAGTGAGATGAGAAAAATCTTGGCTTAAATAAGCGACTATAGGCTCCGATTCGTTGCGCGGGGAAAGCTTATTCTTCACGTGCAAACAATCTCATTGGTTGGCATCAATCAATCAGCGAGCGGCTTTGGGCAGACTTAAGGAAGCTTCTTTGAGCCACTTCTCCCAAAAGGGCACAAATTTGACTACTTAAAAAACAAAGCGATTACTGCGATTTGTAAATTGCCTGTAGAAAATATATTAGTGATCGTTTGGCATTGTACATGTGATTCTGTCTTTGTATGAATATGTTCGTGCGTAAGTAGGTTCGCACAGATTGATAATTGCAGATGGACGTCCTCTACCACCGTGATAATCAAGACTCGTATCCCCACTGCGGAACTCCCGAAATTAGTCCCGATCCAATAAGTCCGAAAATTATTTTAATATACTTTCCGTTTATACGTTCTTTTTTTATAGATATAGTTTATTTAAGCAAATGTAATTAATACTGTTTAATTAAAAAAAAAACACAGCGCATTTATTTCAATAAATTATATCTATAAAAATAACGTATAAACAGAAGAAATGTGATAGGTCCTGACCTGGCATCGCGACTCCAGTCACTTTCTCACAGACGTGATGTAGCTTCCCTCTGTCTTTTCTACAAATATTTTCATGGCAACTGCTCTGACGAGCTATTTTCACTGGTGCCCCAACTGCATGAATTTAAGCGTACTACTAGGTTGGCATCTAGGTCCCACCGTTTTACTGTCGAAACGGTTAAATGTAGCCGTCTCTTCTACTCCTACAGCTTCGCTCACACTTCCCGACAGTGGAACTCCCTTCCTCTTACTTGCTTCCCTGATAAGTATAATCTTCAAAAATTTAAATGTAATGTCAATCGACATCTTCTGGTGCCTTGATCTTAATCCCTGTCCTTCTCTTTATCCTTTCCTCTTTGAAATTCATAGGAACAATCTAAAGTCACGCTACCCTCGGAAAACTCCATTGCTATTCTAGGAATAAAGAAATGTCATGTTGCTGAACATAAGGATAAGGAAAAATCGCATTGGGAAAGAGTATTATGGACAGACGAAACCCAAACTGAGTTGTTTGGACGTAATCCTAGAAATCGTGTATGGAGTGAAGATGGAGATGCCTTCAAACAGAAGAACACAGTTCCAACTGTGGAATTTCGTGCTAGCAGCACAATGGTTTGGGGATGTTTTTCTGCAAATATATCAGTAAAAGATGGCAGAAGGAATGCCGCAGCATATCAAAATATTTTGGAAGCAGATTTAATGATTACAGTTGAAAAACTTGCACTTCATGACTGTATTCTCCAGCAAGATAATGATCTAAAGCACACTGCAAAATCTACAAAAAAATGGCTTGAAGATGATGCAAATATCCTGAAATGTCCAAGTCAGTCCCCAGATTTAAACACAGTCGAGAATCTGTGGCGTTATTTGAAAATTCAAATCCAATCGAAAGCTCCAACAACCATCCCGGATCTGAAGATCATATGCGAAGAAGAATGGAACAAAATTTCAACTAAAATTTGCAAATCATTAATTGAGAACTACAAGAAGAGTTTGGTTGCTGTAGAAGTGAATAATGGCTATTCTACAAAGTATTAAATGAAGATTATGTATTATTTTTTTGTTTTGTACGAATACTTTTCTTTCACACATTGAAAGGGATAAATGCGATTTATTTCTATTAAATCAAAAAAAAGATTTTTGTGTGCATATGTAGTTAATATGCATCTATGTATAGTTAATGATATGAACAGTATGCAATGAATTAAAATTATTAAAACCAATGAAAATAGAGAAAACATAATTTTACGTTGATGGTTAAGCTAGCACGAAGTCACAAGTAATCGTGACCGAGGGTTTGAAGGTACTGGACTTGTTCACGCTGTGGATCACGCTAGATGATACTCTCTCTCTCTCTCTCTCTCTCTCTCTCTCTCTCTCTCTCTCTCTCTCTCTCTCTCTCTCTCTCTCTCTCTCTCTCTCTCTCTCTCTCTCTCTCTCTCTCTCTCTCTCTCTCTCTCTCTCTCTCTCTCTCTCTCTCTCTCTCAAAACATAAATAAGGGCAGCTCAGCATAATATCAGTATAAAACACGGGTAATTTCTGCATATATATATATATATAATTATTTAAATGTTTAAACGATAATTTTAAATCTTTGTGGGTAAAAATGGATGTAGCTAGACGGCTCAAAAGCCGCCGAAGGTTGAGCTAGCACAAACTCACAAGTCATCGTGACCGAGGGTTTGAACATGCTGGCCTTTTTTTTTAAATAACTGATCACACCAAATTATGCGTTCTCTCTTAGAAACCGTAAGCAATATCCACTCAGCATATTTGCAATATACACCACAGTAAGGCTCTGGGCGTTCTGCGAGAGTATGTGAAATAAGAATTTTCTGGCAGCCCAGGCACATGCGTGTATTGTTATGTTATTGTTTCATCTGGTTTATGTGTAAGCCAACAAGCCAAAAAGCCTTGCGAATTTTAAAAAGCCACGACCTGAAATACATTGCAGCTTGGCATCCCAGTTAAGGAAGTGTAAACTAATGGGATAGCTGCCATCAGATCATTTATAAGCTCTCGCACGTTGAAGAGGAAGTAACTTTAAAGTATATAAATTTACATATTTATTGTCTTCAGTGAGGAAATGAACAGATTATGGACGCGTGCTCATAGGCGCCAAATGTAATATGATCAGGCTGTGCAAATGCCAGTAATCTATTTTAATGACAAAAGCAATAGAAGATGACACACCTCATTGTTTTATGATTAAGATTACGATTACGATTTAGCAATCTTCGTTTTCTCGAACGTAGAACAGAATAAAGAGACGATGAGATGGATAAGGGTATTTTTTTTTGTCCAAATTGGTTGGTTCGAAAGAAAAGGCGATTTCTCTTATCATTTCCAGGAGTTGCTTTCCTCCCCTGCTGCGAAACACTTCCTCTATGTGCCGGACACTTGTTTTCAGGACGTTGGAAATAATGTTTCTCCACAATTTCTTCTTTTTTTCTTAGCCCTTAATAGATTTTATTTTTATTACAGAGGTTACGCATTGTTTTCCTCTATCCCTCTTGCCTTCAATCTGTCCAAACCGATCTTCTTCTTTATGTACCGTTTCCATTCAGGGCATAGGCGATCATGGCTCTCCACAATTTCCTCTCCTTTGTAGCTCTTAATAAATTTTGTCTTTTTGTTATCTTTCCTAAACCTTGTTCCGACATCCATTTACTCAAGCTCACTAAGTAGGTTATGCGTTGTTTTCCTCTATCCCTCTTGCCTTCAATCTGTCCTAACAGATCTTCTTCTTTATGTACCGTTTCCATTCAGGGCATAGGCGATCATGGCTCTCCACAATTTCCTCTCCTTTGTAGCTCTTAATAAATTTTTGTCTTTTTCTTATCTCTCCTAAACCTTGTTCCGACATCCATTTACTCAAGCTCACTAAGTAGGTTATGCGTTGTTTTCCTCTATCCCTCTTCCCTTCAATCTGTCCTAACAGATCTTCTTCTTTATGTACCGTTTCCATTCAGGGCATAGGCGATCATGGCTCTCCACAATTTCCTCTTTTTTGTAGCTCTTAATAAATTTGGTCTTTTTCTTATCTCTTCTAAACCTTGTTCCGACATCCATTTACTCAAGCTCACTAAGTAGGTTATGCGTTGATTTCCTCTATCCCTCTTCCCTTCAATCTGTCCTAACAGATCTTCTTCTTTATGTACCGTTTCCATTCAGGGCATAGGCGATCATGGCTCTCCACAATTTCCTCTTTTTTGTAGCTCTTAATAAATTTGGTCTTTTTCTTATCTCTTCTAAACCTTGTTCCGACATCCATTTACTCAAGCTCACTAAGTAGGTTATGCGTTGTTTTCCTCTATCCCTCTTGCCTTCAATCTGTGCTAACAGATCTTCTTCTTTATGTACCGTTTCCATTCAGGGCATAGGCGATCATGGCTCTCCACAATTTCCTCTTTTTTGTAGCTCTTAATGAATTTGGTCTTTTTCTTATCTCTTCTAAACCTTGTTCCGACATCCATTTACTCAAGCTCACTAAGTAGGTTATGCGTTGTTTTCCTCTATCCCTCTTGCCTTCAATCTGTGCTAACAGATCTTCTTTATGTACCGTTTCCATTCAGGGCATAGGCGACAATGGCTCTCCACAATTTCCTCTCCTTTGTAGCTCTTAATAAATTTTGTCTTTTTCTTATCTCTCCTAAACCTTGTTCCGACATCCATTTACTCAAGCTCACTAAGTAGGTTATGCGTTGTTTTCCTCTATCCCTCTTCCCTTCAATCTGTCCTAACAGATCTTCTTCTTTATGTACCGTTTCCATTCAGGACATAGGCGATCATGGCTCTCCACAATTTCCTCTCCTTTGTAGCTCTTAATAAATTTTGTCTTTTTCTTATCTCTCCTAAACCTTGTTCCGACATCCATTTACTCAAGCTCACTAAGTAGGTTATGCGTTGTTTTCCTCTATCCTTCTTGCCTTCAATCTGTCCTAACAGATCTTCTTCTTTATGTACCGTTACCATTCGGGGCATAGGCGATCATGGCTCTCCACAATTTCCTCTCCTTTGTAGCTCTTAATAAATTTTGTCTTTTTCTTATCTCTCCTAAACCTTGTTCCGACATCCATTTACTCAAGCTCACTAAGTAGGTTATGCGTTGTTTTCCTCTATCCCTCTTCCCTTCAATCTGTCCTAACAGATCTTCTTCTTTATGCACCGTTTCCATTCGGGGCATAGGCGATCATGGCTCTCCACAATTTCCTCTCCTTTGTAGCTCTTAATAAATTTTGTCTTTTTCTTATCTCTCCTAAACCTTGTTCCGACATCCATTTACTCAAGCTCACTAAGTAGGTTATGCGTTGTTTTCCTCTATCCCTCTTGCCTTCAATCTGTCCTAACAGATCTCCTTCTTTATGTACCGTTTCCATTCAGGGCATAGGCGATCATGGCTCTCCACAATTTCCTCTCCTTTGTAGCTCTTAATAAATTTTGTCTTTTTCTTATCTCTCCTAAACCTTGTTCCGACATCCATTTACTCAAGCTCACTAAGTAGGTTATGCGTTGTTTTCCTCTATCCCTCTTCCCTTCAATCTGTCCTAACAGATCTTCTTCTTTATGTACCGTTTCCATTCAGGGCATAGGCGATCATGGCTCTCCACAATTTCCTCTCCTTTGTAGCTCTTAATAAATTTTGTCTTTTTCTTATCTCTCCTAAACCTTGTTCCGACATCCATTTACTCAAGCTCACTAAGTAGGTTATGCGTTGATTTCCTCTATCCCTCTTGCCTTCAATCTGTCCTAACAGATCTTCTTCTTTATGCACCGTTTCCATTCGGGGCATAGGCGATCATGGCTCTCCACAATTTCCTCTCCTTTGTAGCTCTTAATAAATTTTGTCTTTTTCTTATCTCTCCTAAACCTTGTTCCGACATCCATTTACTCAAGCTCACTAAGTAGGTTATGCGTTGTTTTCCTCTATCCCTCTTGCCTTCAATCTGTCCTAACAGATCTTCTTCTTTATGTACCGTTTCCATTCAGGACATAGGCGATCATGGCTCTCCACAATTTCCTCTCCTTTGTAGCTCTTAATAAATTTTGTCTTTTTCTTATCTCTCCTAAACCTTGTTCCGACATCCATTTACTCAAGCTCACTAAGTAGGTTATGCGTTGTTTTCCTCTATCCCTCTTGCCTTCAATCTGTCCTAACAGATCTCCTTCTTTATGTACCGTTTCCATTCAGGGCATAGGCGATCATGGCTCTCCACAATTTCCTCTCCTTTGTAGCTCTTAATAAATTTTGTCTTTTTCTTATCTCTCCTAAACCTTGTTCCGACATCCATTTACTCAAGCTCACTAAGTAGGTTATGCGTTGTTTTCCTCTATCCCTCTTCCCTTCAATCTGTCCTAACAGATCTTCTTCTTTATGTACCGTTTCCATTCAGGACATAGGCGATCATGGCTCTCCACAATTTCCTCTCCTTTGTAGCTCTTAATAAATTTTGTCTTTTTCTTATCTCTCCTAAACCTTGTTCCGACATCCATTTACTCAAGCTCACTAAGTAGGTTATGCGTTGTTTTCCTCTATCCCTCTTCCCTTCAATCTGTCCTAACAGATCTTCTTCTTTATGCACCGTTTCCATTCGGGGCATAGGCGATCATGGCTCTCCACAATTTCCTCTCCTTTGTAGCTCTTAATAAATTTTGTCTTTTTCTTATCTCTCCTAAACCTTGTTCCGACATCCATTTACTCAAGCTCACTAAGTAGGTTATGCGTTGTTTTCCTCTATCCCTCTTCCCTTCAATCTGTCCTAACAGATCTTCTTCTTTATGCACCGTTTCCATTCGGGGCATAGGCGATCATGGCTCTCCACAATTTCCTCTCCTTTGTAGCTCTTAATAAATTTTGTCTTTTTCTTATCTCTCCTAAACCTTGTTCCGACATCCATTTACTCAAGCTCACTAAGTAGGTTATGCGTTGTTTTCCTCTATCCCTCTTGCCTTCAATCTGTCCTAACAGATCTCCTTCTTTATGTACCGTTTCCATTCAGGGCATAGGCGATCATGGCTCTCCACAATTTCCTCTCCTTTGTAGCTCTTAATAAATTTTGTCTTTTTCTTATCTCTCCTAAACCTTGTTCCGACATCCATTTACTCAAGCTCACTAAGTAGGTTATGCGTTGTTTTCCTCTATCCCTCTTGTCTTCAATCTGTCCTAACAGATCTTCTTCTTTATGTACCGTTACCATTCGGGGCATAGGCGATCATGGCTCTCCACAATTTCCTCTCCTTTGTAGCTCTGAATAAATTTTGTCTTATTGTTATCTCTTCTAAACCTTGTTCCGACATCCATTTACTCAAGCTCACTAAGTAGGTTATGCGTTGTTTTCCTCTATCCCTCTTCCCTTCAATCTGTCCTAACAGATCTTCTTCTTTATGTACCGTTTCCATTCAGGACATAGGCGATCATGGCTCTCCACAATTTCCTCTCCTTTGTAGCTCTGAATAAATTTTGTCTTTTTCTTATCTCTTCTAAACCTTGTTCCGACATCCATTTACTCAAGCTCACTAAGTAGGTTATGCGTTGTTTTCCTCTATCCCTCTTCCCTTCAATCTGTCCTAACAGATCTTCTTCTTTATGTACCGTTTCCATTCAGGGCATAGGCGATCATGGCTCTCCACAATTTCCTCTCCTTTGTAGCTCTGAATAAATTTTGTCTTATTGTTATCTCTTCTAAACCTTGTTCCGACATCCATTTACTCAAGCTCACTAAGTAGGTTATGCGTTGTTTTCCTCTATCCCTCTTCCCTTCAATCTGTCCTAACAGATCTTCTTCTTTATGTACCGTTTCCATTCAGGGCATAGGCGATCATGGCTCTCCACAATTTCCTCTCCTTTGTAGCTCTGAATAAATTTTGTCTTATTGTTATCTCTTCTAAACCTTGTTCCGACATCCATTTACTCAAGCTCACTAAGTAGGTTATGCGTTGTTTTCCTCTATCCCTCTTCCCTTCAATCTGTCCTAACAGATCTTCTTCTTTATGTACCGTTTCCATTCAGGACATAGGCGATCATGGCTCTCCACAATTTCCTCTCCTTTGTAGCTCTTAATAAATTTTGTCTTTTTCTTATCTCTCCTAAACCTTGTTCCGACATCCATTTACTCAAGCTCACTAAGTAGGTTATGCGTTGTTTTCCTCTATCCCTCTTCCCTTCAATCTGTCCTAACAGATCTTCTTCTTTATGTACCGTTTCCATTCAGGGCATAGGCGATCATGGCTCTCCACAATTTCCTCTCCTTTGTAGCTCTTAATAAATTTTGTCTTTTTGTTATCTCTCCTAAACCTTGTTCCGACATCCATTTACTCAAGCTCACTAAGTAGGTTATGCGTTGTTTTCCTCTATCCCTCTTGTCTTCAATCTGTCCTAACAGATCTTCTTCTTTATGTACCGTTTCCATTCAGGGCATAGGCGATCATGGCTCTCCACAATTTCCTCTTTTTTGTAGCTCTTAATAAATTTGGTCTTTTTCTTATCTCTTCTAAACCTTGTTCCGACATCCATTTACTCAAGCTCACTAAGTAGGTTATGCGTTGTTTTCCTCTATCCCTCTTGCCTTCAATCTGTGCTAACAGATCTTCTTCTTTATGTACCGTTTCCATTCAGGGCATAGGCGATCATGGCTCTCCACAATTTCCTCTCCTTTGTAGCTCTGAATAAATTTGGTCTTTTTCTTATCTCTTCTAAACCTTGTTCCGACATCCATTTACTCAAGCTCACTAAGTAGGTTATGCGTTGTTTTCCTCTATCCCTCTTCCCTTCAATCTGTCCTAACAGATCTTCTTCTTTATGTACCGTTTCCATTCAGGGCATAGGCGATCATGGCTCTCCACAATTTCCTCTCCTTTGTAGCTCTGAATAAATTTGGTCTTTTTCTTATCTCTTCTAAACCTTGTTCCGACATCCATTTACTCAAGCTCACTAAGTAGGTTATGCGTTGTTTTCCTCTATCCCTCTTCCCTTCAATCTGTCCTAACAGATCTTCTTCTTTATGTACCGTTTCCATTCAGGGCATAGGCGATCATGGCTCTCCACAATTTCCTCTCCTTTGTAGCTCTGAATAAATTTTGTCTTATTGTTATCTCTTCTAAACCTTGTTCCGACATCCATTTACTCAAGCTCACTAAGTAGGTTATGCGTTGTTTTCCTCTATCCCTCTTCCCTTCAATCTGTCCTAACAGATCTTCTTCTTTATGTACCGTTTCCATTCAGGACATAGGCGATCATGGCTCTCCACAATTTCCTCTCCTTTGTAGCTCTTAATAAATTTTGTCTTTTTCTTATCTCTCCTAAACCTTGTTCCGACATCCATTTACTCAAGCTCACTAAGTAGGTTATGCGTTGTTTTCCTCTATCCCTCTTCCCTTCAATCTGTCCTAACAGATCTTCTTCTTTATGTACCGTTTCCATTCAGGGCATAGGCGATCATGGCTCTCCACAATTTCCTCTCCTTTGTAGCTCTTAATAAATTTTGTCTTTTTGTTATCTCTCCTAAACCTTGTTCCGACATCCATTTACTCAAGCTCACTAAGTAGGTTATGCGTTGTTTTCCTCTATCCCTCTTGTCTTCAATCTGTCCTAACAGATCTTCTTCTTTATGTACCGTTTCCATTCAGGGCATAGGCGATCATGGCTCTCCACAATTTCCTCTTTTTTGTAGCTCTTAATAAATTTGGTCTTTTTCTTATCTCTTCTAAACCTTGTTCCGACATCCATTTACTCAAGCTCACTAAGTAGGTTATGCGTTGTTTTCCTCTATCCCTCTTGCCTTCAATCTGTGCTAACAGATCTTCTTCTTTATGTACCGTTTCCATTCAGGGCATAGGCGACCATGGCTCTCCACAATTTCCTCTCCTTTGTAGCTCTTAATAAATTTTGTCTTTTTCTTATCTCGCCTAAACCTTGTTCTGACATCCATTTACTCAAGCTCACTAAGTAGGTTATGCGTTGTTTTCCTCTGTCCCTCTTGCCTTCAATCTGTCCTAACAGATCTTCTTCTTCATGTACCGTTTCCATTCAGGGCATAGGCGATCATGGCTCTCCACAATTTCCTCTCCTTTGTAGCTCTTAATAAATTTTGTCTTTTTCTTATCTCTCCTAAACCTTGTTCCGACATCCATTTACTCAAGCTCACTAAGTAGGTTATGCGTTGTTTTCCTCTATCCCTCTTGTCTTCAATCTGTCCTAACAGATCTTCTTCTTTATGTACCGTTACCATTCGGGGCATAGGCGATCATGGCTCTCCACAATTTCCTCTCCTTTGTAGCTCTTAATAAATTTTGTCTTTTTGTTATCTCTCCTAAACCTTGTTCCGACATCCATTTACTCAAGCTCACTAAGTAGGTTATGCGTTGTTTTCCTCTATCCCTCTTGTCTTCAATCTGTCCTAACAGATCTTCTTCTTTATGTACCGTTTCCATTCAGGGCATAGGCGATCATGGCTCTCCACAATTTCCTCTTTTTTGTAGCTCTTAATAAATTTGGTCTTTTTCTTATCTCTTCTAAACCTTGTTCCGACATCCATTTACTCAAGCTCACTAAGTAGGTTATGCGTTGTTTTCCTCTATCCCTCTTCCCTTCAATCTGTCCTAACAGATCTTCTTCTTTATGTACCGTTTCCATTCAGGGCATAGGCGATCATGGCTCTCCACAATTTCCTCTTTTTTGTAGCTCTTAATAAATTTGGTCTTTTTCTTATCTCTTCTAAACCTTGTTCCGACATCCATTTACTCAAGCTCACTAAGTAGGTTATGCGTTGTTTTCCTCTATCCCTCTTGCCTTCAATCTGTGCTAACAGATCTTCTTCTTTATGTACCGTTTCCATTCAGGGCATAGGCGACCATGGCTCTCCACAATTTCCTCTCCTTTGTAGCTCTTAATAAATTTTGTCTTTTTCTTATCTCGCCTAAACCTTGTTCTGACATCCATTTACTCAAGCTCACTAAGTAGGTTATGCGTTGTTTTCCTCTGTCCCTCTTGCCTTCAATCTGTCCTAACAGATCTTCTTCTTCATGTACCGTTTCCATTCAGGGCATAGGCGATCATGGCTCTCCACAATTTCCTCTCCTTTGTAGCTCTTAATAAATTTTGTCTTTTTCTTATCTCTCCTAAACCTTGTTCCGACATCCATTTACTCAAGCTCACTAAGTAGGTTATGCGTTGTTTTCCTCTATCCCTCTTGCCTTCAATCTGTCCTAACAGATCTTCTTCTTTATGTACCGTTTCCATTCAGGGCATAGGCGATCATGGCTCTCCACAATTTTCTCACCTTTGTAGCTCTTAATAAATTTTGTCTTTTTCTTATCTCTCCTAAACCTTGTTCTGACATCCATTTACTCAAGCTCACTAAGTAGGTTATGCGTTGTTTTCCTCTCTCCCTCTTGCCTTCAATCTGTCCTAACAGATCTTCTTCTTTATGTACCGTTTCCATTCAGGACATAGGCGATCATGGCTCTCCACAATTTCCTCTCCTTTGTAGCTCTTAATAAATTTTGTCTTTTTCTTATCTCTCCTAAACCTTGTTCCGACATCCATTTACTCAAGCTCACTAAGTAGGTTATGCGTTGTTTTCCTCTATCCTTCTTGCCTTCAATCTGTCCTAACAGATCTTCTTCTTTATGTACCGTTTCCATTCAGGGCATAGGCGATCATGGCTCTCCACAATTTCCTCTCCTTTGTAGCTCTTAATAAATTTTGTCTTTTTGTTATCTTTCCTAAACCTTGTTCCGACATCCATTTACTCAAGCTCACTAAGTAGGTTATGCGTTGTTTTCCTCTCTCCCTCTTGCCTTCAATCTGTCCTAACAGATCTTCTTCTTCATGTACCGTTTCCATTCAGGGCATAGGCGATCATGGCTCTCCACAATTTCCTCTCCTTTGTAGCTCTTAATAAATTTTGTCTTTTTCTTATCTCTCCTAAACCTTGTTCCGACATCCATTTACTCAAGCTCACTAAGTAGGTTATGCGTTGTTTTCCTCTATCCCTCTTGCCTTCAATCTGTCCTAACAGATCTTCTTCTTTATGTACCGTTACCATTCGGGGCATAGGCGATCATGGCTCTCCACAATTTCCTCTCCTTTGTAGCGCTTAATAAATTTTGTCTTTTTCTTATCTCTCCTAAACCTTGTTCCGACATCCATTTACTCAAGCTCACTAAGTAGGTTATGCGTTGTTTTCCTCTATCCCTCTTGCCTTCAATCTGTCCTAACAGATCTTCTTCTTTATGTACCGTTTCCATTCAGGGCATAGGCGATCATGGCTCTCCACAATTTCCTCTTTTTTGTAGCTCTTAATAAATTTGGTCTTTTTCTTATCTCTCCTAAACCTTGTTCCGACATCCATTTACTCAAGCTCACTAAGTAGGTTATGCGTTGTTTTCCTCTATCCCTCTTCCATTCAATCTGTCCTAACAGATCTTCTTCTTTATGTACCGTTTCCATTCGGGGCATAGGCGATCATGGCTCTCCACAATTTCCTCTCCTTTGTAGCTCTTAATAAATTTTGTCTTTTTCTTATCTCTTCTAAACCTTGTTCCGACATCCATTTACTCAAGCTCACTAAGTAGGTTATGCGTTGTTTTCCTCTATCCCTCTTGCCTTCAATCTGTCCTAACAGATCTTCTTCTTTATGTACCGTTTCCATTCAGGGCATAGGCGATCATGGCTCTCCACAATTTCATCTCCTTTGTAGATCTTAATAAATTTGGTCTTTTTCTTATCTCTTCTAAACCTTGTTCCGACATCCATTTACTCAAGCTCACTAAGTAGGTTATGCGTTGTTTTCCTCTATCCCTCTTGCCTTCAATCTGTCCTAACAGATCTTCTTCTTTATGTACCGTTTCCATTCAGGGCATAGGCGATCATGGCTCTCCACAATTTCCTCTTTTTTGTAGCTCTTAATAAATTTGGTCTTTTTCTTATCTCTTCTAAACCTTGTTCCGACATCCATTTACTCAAGCTCACTAAGTAGGTTATGCGTTGTTTTCCTCTATCCCTCTTCCCTTCAATCTGTCCTAACAGATCTTCTTCTTTATGTACCGTTTCCATTCAGGGCATAGGCGATCATGGCTCTCCACAATTTCCTCTTTTTTGTAGCTCTTAATAAATTTGGTCTTTTTCTTATCTCTTCTAAACCTTGTTCCGACATCCATTTACTCAAGCTCACTAAGTAGGTTATGCGTTGTTTTCCTCTATCCCTCTTCCCTTCAATCTGTCCTAACAGATCTTCTTCTTTATGTACCGTTTCCATTCAGGGCATAGGCGATCATGGCTCTCCACAATTTCCTCTTTTTTGTAGCTCTTAATAAATTTGGTCTTTTTCTTATCTCTTCTAAACCTTGTTCCGACATCCATTTACTCAAGCTCACTAAGTAGGTTATGCGTTGTTTTCCTCTATCCCTCTTGCCTTCAATCTGTCCTAACAGATCTTCTTCTTTATGTACCGTTTCCATTCAGGGCATAGGCGATCATGGCTCTCCACAATTTCCTCTTTTTTGTAGCTCTTAATAAATTTGGTCTTTTTCTTATCTCTTCTAAACCTTGTTCCGACATCCATTTACTCAAGCTCACTAAGTAGGTTATGCGTTGTTTTCCTCTATCCCTCTTGCCTTCAATCTGTCCTAACAGATCTTCTTCTTTATGTACCGTTTCCATTCAGGGCATAGGCGATCATGGCTCTCCACAATTTCCTCTTTTTTGTAGCTCTTAATAAATTTGGTCTTTTTCTTATCTCTTCTAAACCTTGTTCCGACATCCATTTACTCAAGCTCACTAAGTAGGTTATGCGTTGTTTTCCTCTATCCCTCTTGCCTTCAATCTGTCCTAACAGATCTTCTTCTTTATGTACCGTTTCCATTCAGGGCATAGGCGATCATGGCTCTCCACAATTTCCTCTTTTTTGTAGCTCTTAATAAATTTGGTCTTTTTCTTATCTCTTCTAAACCTTGTTCCGACATCCATTTACTCAAGCTCACTAAGTAGGTTATGCGTTGTTTTCCTCTATCCCTCTTCCCTTCAATCTGTCCTAACAGATCTTCTTCTTTATGTACCGTTTCCATTCAGGGCATAGGCGATCATGGCTCTCCACAATTTCCTCTTTTTTGTAGCTCTTAATAAATTTGGTCTTTTTCTTATCTCTTCTAAACCTTGTTCCGACATCCATTTACTCAAGCTCACTAAGTAGGTTATGCGTTGTTTTCCTCTATCCCTCTTGCCTTCAATCTGTCCTAACAGATCTTCTTCTTTATGTACCGTTTCCATTCAGGGCATAGGCGATCATGGCTCTCCACAATTTCCTCTTTTTTGTAGCTCTTAATAAATTTGGTCTTTTTCTTATCTCTTCTAAACCTTGTTCCGACATCCATTTACTCAAGCTCACTAAGTAGGTTATGCGTTGTTTTCCTCTATCCCTCTTCCCTTCAATCTGTCCTAACAGATCTTCTTCTTTATGTACCGTTTCCATTCAGGGCATAGGCGATCATGGCTCTCCACAATTTCCTCTTTTTTGTAGCTCTTAATAAATTTGGTCTTTTTCTTATCTCTTCTAAACCTTGTTCCGACATCCATTTACTCAAGCTCACTAAGTAGGTTATGCGTTGTTTTCCTCTATCCCTCTTGCCTTCAATCTGTCCTAACAGATCTTCTTCTTTATGTACCGTTTCCATTCAGGGCATAGGCGATCATGGCTCTCCACAATTTCCTCTCCTTTGTAGCTCTTAATAAATTTTGTCTTTTTCTTATCTCTCCTAAACCTTGTTCCGACATCCATTTACTCAAGCTCACTAAGTAGGTTATGCGTTGTTTTCCTCTATCCCTCTTCCCTTCAATCTGTCCTAACAGATCTTCTTCTTTATGTACCGTTTCCATTCGGGGCATAGGCGATCATGGCTCTCCACAATTTCCTCTCCTTTGTAGCTCTTAATAAATTTTGTCTTTTTCTTATCTCTTCTAAACCTTGTTCCGACATCCATTTGCTCAAGCTCACTAAGTAGGTTATGCGTTGTTTTCCTCTATCCCTCTTGCCTTCTATCTGTCCTAACAGATCTTCTTCTTTATGCACCGTTTCCATTCAGGGCATAGGCGATCATGGCTCTCCGAAATTTCCTCTCCTTTGTAGCTCTTAATAAATTTTGTCTTTTTCTTATCTCTTCTAAACCTTGTTCCGACATCCATTTACTCAAGCTCACTAAGTAGGTTATGCGTTGTTTTCCTCTATCCCTCTTGCCTTCTATCTGTCCTAACAGATCTTCTTCTTTATGTACCGTTTCCATTCAGGGCATAGGCGATCATGGCTCTCCACAATTTCCTCTCCTTTGTAGCTCTTAATAAATTTGGTCTTTTTCTTATCTCTTCTAAACCTTGTTCCGACATCCATTTACTCAAGCTCACTAAGTAGGTTATGCGTTGTTTTCCTCTATCCCTCTTGCCTTCTATCTGTCCTAACAGATCTTCTTCTTTATGTACCGTTTCCATTCAGGGCATAGGCGATCATGGCTCTCCACAATTTCCTCTCCTTTGTAGCTCTTAATAAATTTGGTCTTTTTCTTATCTCTTCTAAACCTTGTTCCGACATCCATTTACTCAAGCTCACTAAGTAGGTTATGCGTTGTTTTCCTCTATCCCTCTTGCCTTCTATCTGTCCTAACAGATCTTCTTCTTTATGCACCGTTTCCATTCAGGGCATAGGCGATCATGGCTCTCCGAAATTTCCTCTCCTTTGTAGCTCTTAATAAATTTTGTCTTTTTCTTATCTCTCCTAAACCTTGTTCCGACATCCATTTACTCAAGCTCACTAAGTAGGTTATGCGTTGTTTTCCTCTATCCCTCTTCCCTTCAATCTGTCCTAACAGATCTTCTTCTTTATGTACCGTTTCCATTCGGGGCATAGGCGATCATGGCTCTCCACAATTTCCTCTCCTTTGTAGCTCTTAATAAATTTGGTCTTTTTCTTATCTCTTCTAAACCTTGTTCCGACATCCATTTACTCAAGCTCACTAAGTAGGTTATGCGTTGTTTTCCTCTATCCCTCTTGCCTTCAATCTGTCCTAACAGATCTTCTTCTTTATGTACCGTTTCCATTCAGGGCATAGGCGATCATGGCTCTCCACAATTTCCTCTCCTTTGTAGCTCTTAATAAATTTGGTCTTTTTCTTATCTCTTCTAAACCTTGTTCCGACATCCATTTACTCAAGCTCACTAAGTAGGTTATGCGTTGTTTTCCTCTATCCCTCTTGCCTTCAATCTGTCCTAACAGATCTTCTTCTTTATGTACCGTTTCCATTCAGGGCATAGGCGATCATGGCTCTCCACAATTTCCTCTTTTTTGTAGCTCTTAATAAATTTTGTCTTTTTCTTATCTCTCCTAAACCTTGTTCCGACATCCATTTACTCAAGCTCACTAAGTAGGTTATGCGTTGTTTTCCTCTATCCCTCTTGCCTTCAATCTGTCCTAACAGATCTTCTTCTTTATGTACCGTTTCCATTCAGGGCATAGGCGATCATGGCTCTCCACAATTTCCTCTCCTTTGTAGCTCTTAATAAATTTGGTCTTTTTCTTATCTCTTCTAAACCTTGTTCCGACATCCATTTACTCAAGCTCACTAAGTAGGTTATGCGTTGTTTTCCTCTATCCCTCTTGCCTTCAATCTGTCCTAACAGATCTTCTTCTTTATGTACCGTTTCCAATCACGGCATAGGCGATCATGGCACTCCACAATTTCCTCTCCTTTGTAGCTCTTAATAAATTTTGTCTTTTTGTTATCTCTCCTAAACCTTGTTCCGACATCCATTTACTCAAGCTCACTAAGTAGGTTATGCGTTGTTTTCCTCTATCCCTCTTGCCTTCAATCTGTCCTAACAGATCTTCTTCTTTATGTACCGTTTCCATTCAGGGCATAGGCGATCATGGCTCTCCACAATTTCCTCTTCTTTGTAGCTCTTAATAAATTTTGTCTTTTTCTTATCTCTCCTAAACCTTGTTCCGACATCCATTTACTCAAGCTCACTAAGTAGGTTATGCGTTGTTTTCCTCTATCCCTCTTGCCTTCAATCTGTCCTAACAGATCTTCTTCTTTATGTACCGTTTCCATTCAGGGCATAGGCGATCATGGCTCTCCACAATTTCCTCTCCTTTGTAGCTCTTAATAAATTTTGTCTTTTTCTTATCTCTTCTAAACCTTGTTCCGACATCCATTTACTCAAGCTCACTAAGTAGGTTATGCGTTGTTTTCCTCTATCCCTCTTGCCTTCAATCTGTCCTAACAGATCTTCTTCTTTATGTACCGTTTCCAATCACGGCATAGGCGATCATGGCACTCCACAATTTCCTCTCCTTTGTAGCTCTTAATAAATTTTGTCTTTTTCTTATCTCTTCTAAACCTTGTTCCGACATCCATTTGCTCAAGCTCACTAAGTAGGTTATGCGTTGTTTTCCTCTATCCCTCTTGCCTTCAATCTGTCCTAACAGATCTTCTTCTTTATGTACCGTTTCCAATCACGGCATAGGCGATCATGGCACTCCACAATTTCCTCTCCTTTGTAGCTCTTAATAAATTTTGTCTTTTTCTTATCTCTTCTAAACCTTGTTCCGACATCCATTTACTCAAGCTCACTAAGTAGGTTATGCGTTGTTTTCCTCTATCCCTCTTGCCTTCAATCTGTCCTAACAGATCTTCTTCTTTATGTACCGTTTCCATTCAGGGCATAGGCGATCATGGCTCTCCACAATTTCCTCTCCTTTGTAGCTCTTAATAAATTTGGTCTTTTTCTTATCTCTTCTAAACCTTGTTCCGACATCCATTTACTCAAGCTCACTAAGTAGGTTATGCGTTGTTTTCCTCTATCCCTCTTGCCTTCAATCTGTCCTAACAGATCTTCTTCTTTATGTACCGTTTCCAATCACGGCATAGGCGATCATGGCACTCCACAATTTCCTCTCCTTTGTAGCTCTTAATAAATTTTGTCTTTTTGTTATCTCTCCTAAACCTTGTTCCGACATCCATTTACTCAAGCTCACTAAGTAGGTTATGCGTTGTTTTCCTCTATCCCTCTTGCCTTCAATCTGTCCTAACAGATCTTCTTCTTTATGTACCGTTTCCATTCAGGGCATAGGCGATCATGGCTCTCCACAATTTCCTCTTCTTTGTAGCTCTTAATAAATTTTGTCTTTTTCTTATCTCTCCTAAACCTTGTTCCGACATCCATTTACTCAAGCTCACTAAGTAGGTTATGCGTTGTTTTCCTCTCTCCATCTTCCCTTCAATCTGTCCTAACAGATCTTCTTCTTTATGTACCGTTTCCATTCAGGGCATAGGCGATCATGGCTCTCCACAATTTCCTCTCCTTTGTAGCTCTTAATAAATTTGGTCTTTTTCTTATCTCTTCTAAACCTTGTTCCGACATCCATTTACTCAAGCTCACTAAGTAGGTTATGCGTTGTTTTCCTCTATCCCTCTTGCCTTCAATCTGTCCTAACAGATCTTCTTCTTTATGTACCGTTTCCAATCACGGCATAGGCGATCATGGCACTCCACAATTTCCTCTCCTTTGTAGCTCTTAATAAATTTTGTCTTTTTGTTATCTCTTCTAAACCTTGTTCCGACATCCATTTACTCAAGCTCACTAAGTAGGTTATGCGTTGTTTTCCTCTATCCCTCTTGCCTTCAATCTGTCCTAACAGATCTTCTTCTTTATGTACCGTTTCCATTCAGGGCATAGGCGATCATGGCTCTCCACAATTTCCTCTCCTTTGTAGCTCTTAATAAATTTGGTCTTTTTCTTATCTCTTCTAAACCTTGTTCCGACATCCATTTACTCAAGCTCACTAAGTAGGTTATGCGTTGTTTTCCTCTATCCCTCTTGCCTTCAATCTGTCCTAACAGATCTTCTTCTTTATGTACCGTTTCCAATCACGGCATAGGCGATCATGGCACTCCACAATTTCCTCTCCTTTGTAGCTCTTAATAAATTTTGTCTTTTTGTTATCTCTCCTAAACCTTGTTCCGACATCCATTTACTCAAGCTCACTAAGTAGGTTATGCGTTGTTTTCCTCTATCCCTCTTGCCTTCAATCTGTCCTAACAGATCTTCTTCTTTATGTACCGTTTCCATTCAGGGCATAGGCGATCATGGCTCTCCACAATTTCCTCTTCTTTGTAGCTCTTAATAAATTTTGTCTTTTTCTTATCTCTCCTAAACCTTGTTCCGACATCCATTTACTCAAGCTCACTAAGTAGGTTATGCGTTGTTTTCCTCTATCCCTCTTCCCTTCAATCTGTCCTAACAGATCTTCTTCTTTATGTACCGTTTCCATTCAGGGCATAGGCGATCATGGCTCTCCACAATTTCCTCTCCTTTGTAGCTCTTAATAAATTTGGTCTTTTTCTTATCTCTCCTAAACCTTGTTCCGACATCCATTTACTCAAGCTCACTAAGTAGGTTATGCGTTGTTTTCCACTATCCCTCTTGCCTTCAATCTGTCCTAACAGATCTTCTTCTTTATGTACCGTTTCCATTCAGGGCATAGGCGATCATGGCTCTCCACAATTTCCTCTCCTTTGTAGCTCTTAATAAATTTTGTCTTTTTCTTATCTCTTCTAAACCTTGTTCCGACATCCATTTGCTCAAGCTCACTAAGTAGGTTATGCGTTGTTTTCCTCTATCCCTCTTCCCTTCAATCTGTCCTAACAGATCTTCTTCTTTATGTACCGTTTCCATTCGGGGCATAGGCGATCATGGCTCTCCACAATTTCCTCTCCTTTGTAGCTCTTAATAAATTTTGTCTTTTTCTTATCTCTTCTAAACCTTGTTCCGACATCCATTTGCTCAAGCTCACTAAGTAGGTTATGCGTTGTTTTCCTCTATCCCTCTTGCCTTCAATCTGTCCTAACAGATCTTCTTCTTTATGTACCGTTTCCATTCAGGGCATAGGCGATCATGGCTCTCCACAATTAACTCTCCTTTGTAGCTCTTAATAAATTTGGTCTTTTTCTTATCTCTTCTAAACCTTGTTCCGACATCCATTTACTCAAGCTCACTAAGTAGGTTATGCGTTGTTTTCCTCTATCCCTCTTGCCTTCAATCTGTCCTAACAGATCTTCTTCTTTATGTACCGTTTCCATTCACGGCATAGGCGATCATGGCTCTCCACAATTTCCTCTCCTTTGTAGCTCTTAATAAATTTTGTCTTTTTGTTATCTCTCCTAAACCTTGTTCCGACATCCATTTACTCAAGCTCACTAAGTAGGTTATGCGTTGTTTTCCTCTATCCCTCTTGCCTTCAATCTGTCCTAACAGATCTTCTTCTTTATGTACCGTTTCCATTCAGGGCATAGGCGATCATGGCTCTCCACAATTTCCTCTCCTTTGTAGCTCTTAATAAATTTTGTCTTTTTCTTATCTCTCCTAAACCTTGTTCCGACATCCATTTACTCAAGCTCACTAAGTAGGTTATGCGTTGTTTTCCTCTATCCCACTTCCCTTCAATCTGTCCTAACAGATCTTCTTCTTTATGTACCGTTTCCATTCGGGGCATAGGCGATCATGGCTCTCCACTATTTCCTCTCCTTTGTAGCTCTTAATAAATTTTGTCTTTTTCTTATCTCTCCTAAACCTTGTTCCGACATCCATTTACTCAAGCTCACTAAGTAGGTTATGCGTTGTTTTCCTCTATCCCTCTTGTCTTCAATCTGTCCTAACAGATCTTCTACTTTATGTACCGTTTCCATTCGGGGCATAGGCGATCATGGCTCTCCACTATTTCCTCTCCTTTGTAGCTCTTAATAAATTTCGTCCTTTTCTTATCTCTTCTAAACCTTGTTCCGACATCCATTTACTCAAGCTCACTAAGTAGGTTATGCGTTGTTTTCCTCTATCCCTCTTGCCTTCAATCTGTCCTAACAGATCTTCTTCTTTATGTACCGTTTCCATTCAGGGCATAGGCGATCATGGCTCTCCACAATTTCCTCTCCTTTGTAGCTCTTAATAAATTTTGTCTTTTTCTTATCTCTCCTAAACCTTGTTCCGACATCCATTTACTCAAGCTCACTAAGTAGGTTATGCGTTGTTTTCCTCTATCCCACTTCCCTTCAATCTGTCCTAACAGATCTTCTTCTTTATGTACCGTTTCCATTCGGGGCATAGGCGATCATGGCTCTCCACAATTTCCTCTCCTTTGTAGCTCTTAATAAATTTTGTCTTTTTCTTATCTCTTCTAAACCTTGTTCCGACATCCATTTACTCAAGCTCACTAAGTAGGTTATGCGTTGTTTTCCTCTATCCCTCTTGCCTTCAATCTGTCCTAACAGATCTTCTTCTTTATGTACCGTTTCCATTCACGGCATAGGCGATCATGGCTCTCCACAATTTCCTCTCCTTTGTAGCTCTTAATAAATTTTGTCTTTTTGTTATCTCTCCTAAACCTTGTTCCGACATCCATTTACTCAAGCTCACTAAGTAGGTTATGCGTTGTTTTCCTCTATCCCTCTTGCCTTCAATCTGTCCTAACAGATCTTCTTCTTTATGTACCGTTTCCATTCGGGGCATAGGCGATCATTGCTCTCCACAATTTCCTCTCCTTTGTAGCTCTTAATAAATTTTGTCTTTTTGTTATCTCTCCTAAACCTTGTTCCGACATCCATTTACTCAAGCTCACTAAGTAGGTTATGCGTTGTTTTCCTCTATCCCTCTTGCCTTCAATCTGTCCTAACAGATCTTCTTCTTTATGTACAGTTTCCATTCAGGGCATACGCGATCATGGCTCTCCACAATTTCCTCTTTTTTGTAGCTCTTAATAAATTTTGTCTTTTTCTTATCTCTCCTAAACCTTGTTCCGACATCCATTTACTCAAGCTCACTAAGTAGGTTATGCGTTGTTTTCCTCTCTCCCTCTTGCCTTCAATCTGTCCTAACAGATCTTCTTCTTTATGTACCGTTTCCATTCGGGGCATAGGCGATCATGGCTCTCCACAATTTCCTCTCCTTTGTAGCTCTTCATAAATTTTGTCTTTTTCTTATCTCTTCTAAACCTTGTTCCGACATCCATTTGCTCAAGCTCACTAAGTAGGTTATGCGTTGTTTTCCTCTATCCCTCTTGCCTTCAATCTGTCCAAACCGATCTTCTTCTTTATGTACCGTTTCCATTCAGGGCATAGGCGATCATGGCTCTCCACAATTTCCTCTCCTTTGTAGCTCTTAATAAATTTGGTCTTTTTCTTATCTCTTCTAAACCTTGTTCCGACATCCATTTACTCAAGCTCACTAAGTAGGTTATGCGTTGTTTTCCTCTATCCCTCTTCCCTTCAATCTGTCCTAACAGATCTTCTTCTTTATGTACCGTTTCCATTCGGGGCATAGGCGATCATGGCTCTCCACAATTTCCTCTCCTTTGTAGCTCTTAATAAATTTTGTCTTTTTGTTATCTCTCCTAAACCTTGTTCCGACATCCATTTACTCAAGCTCACTAAGTAGGTTATGCGTTGTTTTCCTCTATCCCTCTTCCCTTCAATCTGTCCTAACAGATCTTCTTCTTTATGTACCGTTACCATTCAGGGCATAGGCGATCATTGCTCTCCACAATTTCCTCTCCTTTGTAGCTCTTAATAAATTTTGTCTTTTTGTTATCTCTCCTAAACCTTGTTCCGACATCCATTTACTCAAGCTCACTAAGTAGGTTATGCGTTGTTTTCCTCTATCCCTCTTGCCTTCAATCTGTCCTAACAGATCTTCTTCTTTATGTACCGTTACCATTCAGGGCATAGGCGATCATTGCTCTCCACAATTTCCTCTCCTTTGTAGCTCTTAATAAATTTTGTCTTTTTGTTATCTCTCCTAAACCTTGTTCCGACATCCATTTACTCAAGCTCACTAAGTAGGTTATGCGTTGTTTTCCTCTATCCCTCTTGCCTTCAATCTGTCCTAACAGATCTTCTTCTTTATGTACAGTTTCCATTCAGGGCATACGCGATCATGGCTCTCCACAATTTCCTCTTTTTTGTAGCTCTTAATAAATTTGGTCTTTTTCTTATCTCTCCTAAACCTTGTTCCGACATCCATTTACTCAAGCTCACTAAGTAGGTTATGCGTTGTTTTCCTCTATCCCACTTCCCTTCAATCTGTCCTAACAGATCTTCTTCTTTATGTACCGTTTCCATTCAGGGCATAGGCGATCATGGCTCTCCACAATTTCCTCTCCTTTGTAGCTCTTAATAAATTTGGTCTTTTTCTTATCTCTCCTAAACCTTGTTCCGACATCCATTTACTCAAGCTCACTAAGTAGGTTATGCGTTGTTTTCCTCTATCCCTCTTGCCTTCAATCTGTCCTAACAGATCTTCTTCTTTATGTACCGTTTCCATTCGGGGCATAGGCGATCATTGCTCTCCACAATTTCCTCTCCTTTGTAGCTCTTAATAAATTTTGTCTTTTTGTTATCTCTCCTAAACCTTGTTCCGACATCCATTTACTCAAGCTCACTAAGTAGGTTATGCGTTGTTTTCCTCTATCCCTCTTGCCTTCAATCTGTCCTAACAGATCTTCTTCTTTATGTACAGTTTCCATTCAGGGCATACGCGATCATGGCTCTCCACAATTTCCTCTTTTTTGTAGCTCTTAATAAATTTGGTCTTTTTCTTATCTCTCCTAAACCTTGTTCCGACATCCATTTACTCAAGCTCACTAAGTAGGTTATGCGTTGTTTTCCTCTATCCCACTTCCCTTCAATCTGTCCTAACAGATCTTCTTCTTTATGTACCGTTTCCATTCAGGGCATAGGCGATCATTGCTCTCCACAATTTCCTCTCCTTTGTAGCTCTTAATAAATTTTGTCTTTTTGTTATCTCTCCTAAACCTTGTTCCGACATCCATTTACTCAAGCTCACTAAGTAGGTTATGCGTTGTTTTCCTCTATCCCTCTTGCCTTCAATCTGTCCTAACAGATCTTCTTCTTTATGTACCGTTTCCATTCGGGGCATAGGCGATCATTGCTCTCCACAATTTCCTCTCCTTTGTAGCTCTTAATAAATTTTGTCTTTTTGTTATCTCTCCTAAACCTTGTTCCGACATCCATTTACTCAAGCTCACTAAGTAGGTTATGCGTTGTTTTCCTCTATCCCTCTTGCCTTCAATCTGTCCTAACAGATCTTCTTCTTTATGTACAGTTTCCATTCAGGGCATACGCGATCATGGCTCTCCACAATTTCCTCTTTTTTGTAGCTCTTAATAAATTTTGTCTTTTTCTTATCTCTCCTAAACCTTGTTCCGACATCCATTTACTCAAGCTCACTAAGTAGGTTATGCGTTGTTTTCCTCTATCCCACTTCCCTTCAATCTGTCCTAACAGATCTTCTTCTTTATGTACCGTTTCCATTCAGGGCATAGGCGATCATGGCTCTCCACAATTTCCTCTCCTTTGTAGCTCTTAATAAATTTGGTCTTTTTCTTATCTCTCCTAAACCTTGTTCCGACATCCATTTACTCAAGCTCACTAAGTAGGTTATGCGTTGATTTCCTCTATCCCTCTTCCCTTCAATCTGTCCTAACAGATCTTCTTCTTTATGTACCGTTTCCATTCGGGGCATAGGCGATCATGGCTCTCCACAATTTCCTCTCCTTTGTAGCTCTTCATAAATTTTGTCTTTTTCTTATCTCTTCTAAACCTTGTTCCGACATCCATTTGCTCAAGCTCACTAAGTAGGTTATGCGTTGTTTTCCTCTATCCCTCTTGCCTTCAATCTGTCCTAACAGATCTTCTTCTTTATGTACCGTTTCCATTCAGGGCATAGGCGATCATGGCTCTCCACAATTAACTCTCCTTTGTAGCTCTTAATAAATTTGGTCTTTTTCTTATCTCTTCTAAACCTTGTTCCGACATCCATTTACTCAAGCTCACTAAGTAGGTTATGCGTTGTTTTCCTCTATCCCTCTTCCCTTCAATCTGTCCTAACAGATCTTCTTCTTTATGTACCGTTTCCATTCAGGGCATAGGCGATCATGGCTCTCCACAATTTCCTCTCCTTTGTAGCTCTTAATAAATTTGGTCTTTTTCTTATCTCTTCTAAACCTTGTTCCGACATCCATTTACTCAAGCTCACTAAGTAGGTTATGCGTTGTTTTCCTCTATCCCTCTTGCCTTCAATCTGTCCTAACAGATCTTCTTCTTTATGTACCGTTTCCATTCAGGGCATAGGCGATCATGGCTCTCCACAATTTCCTCTCCTTTGTAGCTCTTAATAAATTTGGTCTTTTTCTTATCTCTCCTAAACCTTGTTCCGACATCCATTTACTCAAGCTCACTAAGTAGGTTATGCGTTGTTTTCCTCTATCCCTCTTGCCTTCAATCTGTCCTAACAGATCTTCTTCTTTATGTACCGTTTCCATTCAGGGCATAGGCGATCATGGCTCTCCACAATTTCCTCTCCTTTGTAGCTCTTAATAAATTTGGTCTTTTTCTTATCTCTCCTAAACCTTGTTCCGACATCCATTTACTCAAGCTCACTAAGTAGGTTATGCGTTGTTTTCCTCTATCCCTCTTCCCTTCAATCTGTCCTAACAGATCTTCTTCTTTATGTACCGTTTCCATTCAGGGCATAGGCGATCATGGCTCTCCACAATTTCCTCTCCTTTGTAGCTCTTAATAAATTTGGTCTTTTTCTTATCTCTCCTAAACCTTGTTCCGACATCCATTTACTCAAGCTCACTAAGTAGGTTATGCGTTGTTTTCCTCTATCCCTCTTGCCTTCAATCTGTCCTAACAGATCTTCTTCTTTATGTACCGTTTCCATTCAGGGCATAGGCGATCATGGCTCTCCACAATTTCCTCTCCTTTGTAGCTCTTAATAAATTTGGTCTTTTTCTTATCTCTCCTAAACCTTGTTCCGACATCCATTTACTCAAGCTCACTAAGTAGGTTATGCGTTGTTTTCCTCTATCCCTCTTGCCTTCAATCTGTCCTAACAGATCTTCTTCTTTATGTACCGTTTCCATTCAGGGCATAGGCGATCATGGCTCTCCACAATTTCCTCTCCTTTGTAGCTCTTAATAAATTTGGTCTTTTTCTTATCTCTCCTAAACCTTGTTCCGACATCCATTTACTCAAGCTCACTAAGTAGGTTATGCGTTGTTTTCCTCTATCCCTCTTCCCTTCAATCTGTCCTAACAGATCTTCTTCTTTATGTACCGTTTCCATTCAGGGCATAGGCGATCATGGCTCTCCACAATTTCCTCTCCTTTGTAGCTCTTAATAAATTTGGTCTTTTTCTTATCTCTCCTAAACCTTGTTCCGACATCCATTTACTCAAGCTCACTAAGTAGGTTATGCGTTGTTTTCCTCTATCCCTCTTGCCTTCAATCTGTCCTAACAGATCTTCTTCTTTATGTACCGTTTCCATTCAGGGCATAGGCGATCATGGCTCTCCACAATTTCCTCTCCTTTGTAGCTCTTAATAAATTTGGTCTTTTTCTTATCTCTCCTAAACCTTGTTCCGACATCCATTTACTCAAGCTCACTAAGTAGGTTATGCGTTGTTTTCCTCTATCCCTCTTGCCTTCAATCTGTCCTAACAGATCTTCTTCTTTATGTACCGTTTCCATTCAGGGCATAGGCGATCATGGCTCTCCACAATTTCCTCTCCTTTGTAGCTCTTAATAAATTTTGTCTTTTTCTTATCTCTCCTAAACCTTGTTCCGACATCCATTTACTCAAGCTCACTAAGTAGGTTATGCGTTGTTTTCCTCTATCCCTCTTGCCTTCAATCTGTCCTAACAGATCTTCTTCTTTATGTACAGTTTCCATTCAGGGCATACGCGATCATGGCTCTCCACAATTTCCTCTTTTTTGTAGCTCTTAATAAATTTTGTCTTTTTCTTATCTCTCCTAAACCTTGTTCCGACATCCATTTACTCAAGCTCACTAAGTAGGTTATGCGTTGTTTTCCTCTATCCCTCTTGCCTTCAATCTGTCCTAACAGATCTTCTTCTTTATGTACAGTTTCCATTCAGGGCATACGCGATCATGGCTCTCCACAATTTCCTCTTTTTTGTAGCTCTTAATAAATTTTGTCTTTTTCTTATCTCTCCTAAACCTTGTTCCGACATCCATTTACTCAAGCTCACTAAGTAGGTTATGCGTTGTTTTCCTCTATCCTTCTTGCCTTCAATCTGTCCTAACAGATCTTCTTCTTTATGCACCGTTTCCATTCAGGGCATAGGCGATCATGGCTCTCCACAATTTCCTCTTTTTTGTAGCTCTTAATAAATTTGGTCTTTTTCTTATCTCTCCTAAACCTTGTTCCGACATCCATTTACTCAAGCTCACTAAGTAGGTTATGCGTTGTTTTCCTCTATCCTTCTTGCCTTCAATCTGTCCTAACAGATCTTCTTCTTTATGCACCGTTTCCATTCAGAGCATAGGCGATCATGGCTCTCCACAATTTCCTCTTTTTTGTAGCTCTTAATAAATTTGGTCTTTTTCTTATCTCTCCTAAACCTTGTTCCGACATCCATTTACTCAAGCTCACTAAGTAGGTTATGCGTTGTTTTCCTCTCTCGCTCTTGCCTTAAATCTGTCCTAACAGATCTTCTTCTTTATGTACCGTTTCCATTCAGGGCATAGGCGATCATGGCTCTCCACAATTTCCTCTCCTTTGTAGCTCTTAATAAATTTTGTCTATTTCTTATCTCTCCTAAACCTTGTTCCGACATCCATTTACTCAAGCTCACTAAGTAGGTTATGCGTTGTTTTCCTCTATCCCTCTTGCCTTCAATCTGTCCTAACAGATCTTCTTCTTTATGCACCGTTTCCATTCAGGGCATAGGCGATCATGGCTCTCCACAATTTCCTCTTTTTTGTAGCTCTTAATAAATTTGGTCTTTTTCTTATCTCTCCTAAACCTTGTTCCGACATCCATTTACTCAAGCTCACTAAGTAGGTTATGCGTTGTTTTCCTCTCTCCCTCTTGCCTTAAATCTGTCCTAACAGATCTTCTTCTTTATGTACCGTTTCCATTCAGGGCATAGGCGATCATGGCTCTCCACAATTTCCTCTCCTTTGTAGCTCTTAATAAATTTTGTCTTTTTGTTATCTTTCCTAAACCTTGTTCCGACATCCATTTACTCAAGCTCACTAAGTAGGTTATGCGTTGTTTTCCTCTATCCCTCTTGCCTTCAATCTGTCCTAACAGATCTTCTTCTTTATGTACCGTTTCCATTCAGGGCATAGGCGATCATGGCTCTCCACAATTTCCTCTCCTTTGTAGCTCTTAATAATTTTTGTCTTTTTCTTATCTCTCCTAAACCTTGTTCCGACATCCATTTACTCAAGCTCACTAAGTAGGTTATGCGTTGTTTTCCTCTACCCCTCTTCCCTTCAATCTGTCCTAACAGATCTTCTTCTTTATGTACCGTTTCCATTCAGGGCATAGGCGATCATGGCTCTCCACAATTTCCTCTTTTTTGTAGCTCTTAATAAATTTGGTCTTTTTCTTATCTCTCCTAAACCTTGTTCCGACATCCATTTACTCAAGCTCACTAAGTAGGTTATGCGTTGTTTTCCTCTGTCCCTCTTGCCTTCAATCTGTCCTAACAGCTCTTCTTCTTTATGTACCGTTTCCATTCAGGGCATAGGCGACCATGGCTCTCCACAATTTCCTCTCCTTTGTAGCTCTTAATAAATTTGGTCTTTTTGTTATCTCTCCTAAACCTTGTTCTGACATCCATTTACTCAAGCTCACTAAGTAGGTTATGCGTTGTTTTCCTCTGTCCCTCTTGCCTTCAATCTGTCCTAACAGCTCTTCTTCTTTATGTACCGTTTCCATTAAGGACATAGGCGATCATGGCTCTCCACAATTTCCTCTCCTTTGTAGCTCTTAATAAATTTTGTCTTTTTCTTATCTCTCCTAAACCTTGTTCCGACATCCATTTACTCAAGCTCACTAAGTAGGTTATGCGTTGTTTTCCTCTATCCTTCTTGCCTTCAATCTGTCCTAACAGATCTTCTTCTTTATGCACCGTTTCCATTCAGGGCATAGGCGATCATGGCTCTCCACAATTTCCTCTTTTTTGTAGCTCTTAATAAATTTTGTCTTTTTCTTATCTCTCCTAAACCTTGTTCCGACATCCATTTACTCAAGCTCACTAAGTAGGTTATGCGTTGTTTTCCTCTATCCTTCTTGCCTTCAATCTGTCCTAACAGATCTTCTTCTTTATGCACCGTTTCCATTCAGGGCATAGGCGATCATGGCTCTCCACAATTTCCTCTTTTTTGTAGCTCTTAATAAATTTGGTCTTTTTCTTATCTCTCCTAAACCTTGTTCCGACATCCATTTACTCAAGCTCACTAAGTAGGTTATGCGTTGTTTTCCTCTCTCCCTCTTGCCTTAAATCTGTCCTAACAGATCTTCTTCTTTATGTACCGTTTCCATTCAGGGCATAGGCGATCATGGCTCTCCACAATTTCCTCTCCTTTGTAGCTCTTAATAAATTTTGTCTTTTATTATCTTTCCTAAACCTTGTTCCGACATCCATTTACTCAAGCTCACTAAGTAGGTTATGCGTTGTTTTCCTCTATCCCTCTTGCCTTCAATCTGTCCTAACAGATCTTCTTCTTTATGTACCGTTTCCATTCAGGGCATAGGCGATCATGGCTCTCCACAATTTCCTCTCCTTTGTAGCTCTTAATAAATTTTGTCTTTTTCTTATCTCTCCTAAACCTTGTTCCGACATCCATTTACTCAAGCTCACTAAGTAGGTTATGCGTTGTTTTCCTCTCTCCCTCTTGCCTTAAATCTGTCCTAACAGATCTTCTTCTTTATGTACCGTTTCCATTCAGGGCATAGGCGATCATGGCTCTCCACAATTTCATCTTTTTTGTAGCTCTTAATAAATTTGGTCTTTTTCTTATCTCTCCTAAACCTTGTTCCGACATCCATTTACTCAAGCTCACTAAGTAGGTTATGCGTTGTTTTCCTCTCTCCCTCTTGCCTTAAATCTGTCCTAACAGATCTTCTTCTTTGTGTACCGTTTCCATTCAGGGCATAGGCGATCATGGCTCTCCACAATTTCCTCTCCTTTGTAGCTCTTAATAAATTTTGTCTTTTTGTTATCTTTCCTAAACCTTGTTCCGACATCCATTTACTCAAGCTCACTAAGTAGGTTATCCGTTGTTTTCCTCTATCCCTCTTGCCTTCAATCTGTCCTAACAGATCTTCTTCTTTATGCACCGTTTCCATTCAGGGCATAGGCGATCATGGCTCTCCACAATTTCCTCTTTTTTGTAGCTCTTAATAAATTTGGTCTTTTTCTTATCTCTTCTAAACCTTGTTCCGACATCCATTTACTCAAGCTCACTAAGTAGGTTATGCGTTGTTTTCCTCTATCCCTCTTCCCTTCAATCTGTCCTAACAGATCTTCTTCTTTATGTACCGTTTCCATTCAGGGCATAGGCGATCATGGCTCTCCACAATTTCCTCTTTTTTGTAGCTCTTAATAAATTTGGTCTTTTTCTTATCTCTTCTAAACCTTGTTCCGACATCCATTTACTCAAGCTCACTAAGTAGGTTATGCGTTGTTTTCCTCTATCCCTCTTGCCTTCAATCTGTGCTAACAGATCTTCTTCTTTATGTACCGTTTCCATTCAGGGCATAGGCGACCATGGCTCTCCACAATTTCCTCTCCTTTGTAGCTCTTAATAAATTTGGTCTTTTTGTTATCTCTCCTAAACCTTGTTCTGACATCCATTTACTCAAGCTCACTAAGTAGGTTATGCGTTGTTTTCCTCTGTCCCTCTTGCCTTCAATCTGTCCTAACAGATCTTCTTCTTTATGTACCGTTTCCATTCAGGACATAGGCGATCATGGCTCTCCACAATTTCCTCTCCTTTGTAGCTCTTAATAAATTTTGTCTTTTTCTTATCTCTCCTAAACCTTGTTCCGACATCCATTTACTCAAGCTCACTAAGTAGGTTATGCGTTGTTTTCCTCTATCCCTCTTCCCTTCAATCTGTCCTAACAGATCTTCTTCTTTATGTACCGTTTCCATTCAGGGCATAGGCGATCATGGCTCTCCACAATTTCCTCTTTTTTGTAGCTCTTAATAAATTTGGTCTTTTTCTTATCTCTTCTAAACCTTGTTCCGACATCCATTTACTCAAGCTCACTAAGTAGGTTATGCGTTGTTTTCCTCTATCCCTCTTGCCTTCAATCTGTGCTAACAGATCTTCTTCTTTATGTACCGTTTCCATTCAGGGCATAGGCGACCATGGCTCTCCACAATTTCCTCTCCTTTGTAGCTCTTAATAAATTTGGTCTTTTTGTTATCTCTCCTAAACCTTGTTCTGACATCCATTTACTCAAGCTCACTAAGTAGGTTATGCGTTGTTTTCCTCTGTCCCTCTTGCCTTCAATCTGTCCTAACAGATCTTCTTCTTTATGTACCGTTTCCATTCAGGACATAGGCGATCATGGCTCTCCACAATTTCCTCTCCTTTGTAGCTCTTAATAAATTTTGTCTTTTTCTTATCTCTCCTAAACCTTGTTCCGACATCCATTTACTCAAGCTCACTAAGTAGGTTATGCGTTGTTTTCCTCTATCCTTCTTGCCTTCAATCTGTCCTAACAGATCTTCTTCTTTATGCACCGTTTCCATTCAGGGCATAGGCGATCATGGCTCTCCACAATTTCCTCTTTTTTGTAGCTCTTAATAAATTTTGTCTTTTTCTTATCTCTCCTAAACCTTGTTCCGACATCCATTTACTCAAGCTCACTAAGTAGGTTATGCGTTGTTTTCCTCTATCCTTCTTGCCTTCAATCTGTCCTAACAGATCTTCTTCTTTATGCACCGTTTCCATTCAGGGCATAGGCGATCATGGCTCTCCACAATTTCCTCTTTTTTGTAGCTCTTAATAAATTTAGTCTTTTTCTTATCTCTCCTAAACCTTGTTCCGACATCCATTTACTCAAGCTCACTAAGTAGGTTATGCGTTGTTTTCCTCTCTCCCTCTTGCCTTCAATCTGTCCTAACAGATCTTCTTCTTTATGTACCGTTTCCATTCAGGGCATAGGCGATCATGGCTCTCCACAATTTCCTCTCCTTTGTAGCTCTTAATAAATTTTGTCTTTTTGTTATCTTTCCTAAACCTTGTTCCGACATCCATTTACTCAAGCTCACTAAGTAGGTTATGCGTTGTTTTCCTCTATCCCTCTTGCCTTCAATCTGTCCTAACAGATCTTCTTCTTTATGTACCGTTTCCATTCAGGGCATAGGCGATCATGGCTCTCCACAATTTCCTCTCCTTTGTAGCTCTTAATAAATTTTGTCTTTTTCTTATCTCTCCTAAACCTTGTTCCGACATCCATTTACTCAAGCTCACTAAGTAGGTTATGCGTTGTTTTCCTCTATCCCACTTCCCTTCAATCTGTCCTAACAGATCTTCTTCTTTATGTACCGTTTCCATTCAGGGCATAGGCGATCATGGTTCTCCACAATTTCCTCTTTTTTGTAGCTCTTAATAAATTTGGTCTTTTTCTTATCTCTTCTAAACCTTGTTCCGACATCCATTTACTCAAGCTCACTAAGTAGGTTATGCGTTGTTTTCCTCTATCCCCCTTGCCTTCAATCTGTCCTAACAGATCTTCTTCTTTATGTACCGTTTCCATTCAGGGCATAGGCGATCATGGCTCTCCACAATTTCCTCTTTTTTGTAGCTCTTAATAAATTTGGTCTTTTTGTTATCTCTCCTAAACCTTGTTCCGACATCCATTTACTCAAGCTCACTAAGTAGGTTATGCGTTGTTTTCCTCTATCCTTCTTGCCTTCAATCTGTCCTAACAGCTCTTCTTCTTTATGTACCGTTTCCATTCAGGGCATAGGCGATCATGGCTCTCCACAATTTCCTCTCCTTTGTAGCTCTTAATAAATTTTGTCTTTTTGTTATCTCTCCTAAACCTTGTTCCGACATCCATTTACTCAAGCTCACTAAGTAGGTTATGCTTTGTTTTCCTCTATCCCTCTTGCCTTCAATCTGTCCTAACAGATCTTCTTCTTTATGTACCGTTTCCATTCAGGGCATAGGCGATCATGGCTCTCCACAATTTCCTCTCCTTTGTAGCTCTTAATAAATTTTGTCTTTTTCTTATCTCTCCTAAACCTTGTTCCGACATCCATTTACTCAAGCTCACTAAGTAGGTTATGCGTTGTTTTCCTCTATCCTTCTTGCCTTCAATCTGTCCTAACAGATCTTCTTCTTTATGTACCGTTTCCATTCAGGGCATAGGCGATCATGGCTCTCCACAATTTCCTCTCCTTTGTAGCTCTTAATAAATTTTGTTCTTTTGTTATCTCTCCTAAACCTTGTTCCGACATCCATTTACTCAAGCTCACTAAGTAGGTTATGCGTTGTTTTCCTCTATCCCTCTTGCCTTCAATCTGTCCTAACAGATCTTCTTCTTTATGTACCGTTTCCATTCAGGGCATAGGCGATCATGGCTCTCCACAATTTCCTCTCCTTTGTAGCTCTTAATAAATTTTGTCTTTTTCTTATCTCTCCTAAACCTTGTTCCGACATCCATTTACTCAAGCTCACTAAGTAGGTTATGCGTTGTTTTCCTCTATCCCTCTTGCCTTCAATCTGTCCTAACAGATCTTCTTCTTTATGTACCGTTTCCATTCAGGGCATAGGCGATCATGGCTCTCCACAATTTCCTCTCCTTTGTAGCTCTTAATAAATTTTGTCTTTTTGTTATCTCTCCTAAACCTTGTTCCGACATCCATTTACTCAAGCTCACTAAGTAGGTTATGCGTTGTTTTCCTCTATCCCTCTTGCCTTCAATCTGTCCTCACAGATCTTCTTCTTTATATACCGTTTCCATTCAGGGCATAGGCGATCATGGCTCTCCACAATTTCCTCTTTTTTGTAGCTCTTAATAAATTTGGTCTTTTTCTTATCTCTTCTAAACCTTGTTCCGACATCCATTTACTCAAGCTCACTAAGTAGGTTATGCGTTGTTTTCCTCTCTCCCTCTTTCCTTCAATCTGTCCTAACAAATCTTCTTCTTTATGTACCGTTTCCATTCAGGGCATAGGCGATCATGGCTCTCCACAATTTCCTCTCCTTTGTAGCTCTTAATAAATTTTGTCTTTTTGTTATCTCTCTTAAACCTTGTTCCGACATCCATTTACTCAAGCTCACTAAGTAGGTTATGCGTTGTTTTCCTCTATCCCTCTTGCCTTCAATCTGTCCTAACAGATCTCCTTCTTTATGTACCGTTTCCATTCAGGGCATAGGCGATCATGGCTCTCCACAATTTCGTCTTTTTTGTAGCTCTTAATAAATTTGGTCTTTTTCTTATCTCTTCTAAACCTTGTTCCGACATCCATTTACTCAAGCTCACTAAGTAGGTTATGCGTTGTTTTCCTCTCTCCCTCTTTCCTTCAATCTGTGCTAACAGATCTTCTTCTTTATGTACCGTTTCCATTCAGGGCATAGGCGATCATGGCTCTCCACAATTTCCTCTCCTTTGTAGCTCTTAATAAATTTTGTTTTTTTCTTATCTCTCCTAAACCTTGTTCCGACATCCATTTACTCAAGCTCACTAAGTAGGTTATGCGTTGTTTTCCTCTATCCCTCTTGCCTTCAATCTGTCCTAACAGATCTTCTTCTTTATGTACCGTTTCCATTCAGGGCATAGGCGATCATGGCTCTCCACAATTTCCTCTCCTTTGTAGCTCTTAATAAATTTTGTCTTTTTGTTATCTCTCCTAAACCTTGTTCCGACATCCATTTACTCAAGCTCACTAAGTAGGTTATGCGTTGTTTTCCTCTATCCCTCTTGCATTCAATCTGTCCTAACAGATCTTCTTCTTTATGTACCGTTTCCATTCAGGGCATAGGCGATCATGGCTCTCCACAATTTCCTCTTTTTTGTAGCTCTTAATAAATTTGGTCTTTTGCTTATCTCTTCTAAACCTTGTTCCGACATCCATTTACTCAAGCTCACTAAGTAGGTTATGCGTTGTTTTCCTCTATCCCTCTTGCCTTCAATCTGTGCTAACAGATCTTCTTCTTTATGTACCGTTTCCATTCAGGGCATAGGCGATCATGGCTCTCCACAATTTCCTCTCCTTTGTAGCTCTTAATAAATTTTGTCTTTTTCTTATCTCTCCTAAACCTTGTTCCGACATCCATTTACTCAAGCTCACTAAGTAGGTTATGCGTTGTTTTCCTCTATCCCTCTTGCCTTCAATCTGTCCTAACAGATCTTCTTCTTTATGTACCGTTTCCATTCAGGGCATAGGCGATCATGGCTCTCCACAATTTCCTCTCCTTTGTAGCTCTTAATAAATTTTGTCTTTTTCTTATCTCTCCTAAACCTTGTTCCGACATCCATTTACTCAAGCTCACTAAGTAGGTTATGCGTTGTTTTCCTCTATCCATCTTGCCTTCAATCTGTCCTAACAGATCTTCTTCTTTATTTACCGTTTCCATTCAGGGCATAGGCGATCATGGCTCTCCACAATTTCCTCTCCTTTGTAGCTCTTAATAAATTTTGTCTTTTTGTTATCTCTCCTAAACCTTGTTCCGACATCCATTTACTCAAGCTCACTAAGTAGGTTATGCGTTGTTTTCCTCTATCCCTCTTGCCTTCAATCTGTCCTAACAGATCTTCTTCTTTATGTACCGTTTCCATTCAGGGCATAGGCGATCATGGCTCTCCACAATTTCCTCTCCTTTGTAGCTCTTAATAAATTTTGTCTTTTTGTTATCTCTCCTAAACCTTGTTCCGACATCCATTTACTCAAGCTCACTAAGTAGGTTATGCGTTGTTTTCCTCTATCCCTCTTGCCTTCAATCTGTCCTAACAGATCTTCTTCTTTATGTACCGTTTCCATTCAGGGCATAGGCGATCATGGCTCTCCACAATTTCCTCTCCTTTGTAGCTCTTAATAAATTTTGTCTTTTTCTTATCTCTCCTAAACCTTGTTCCGACATCCATTTACTCAAGCTCACTAAGTAGGTTATGCGTTGTTTTCCTCTATCCTTCTTGCCTTCAATCTGTCCTAACAGATCTTCTTCTTTATGTACCGTTTCCATTCAGGGCATAGGCGATCATGGCTCTCCACAATTTCCTCTTTTTTGTAGCTCTTAATAAATTTTGTCTTTTTCTTATCTCTTCTAAACCTTGTTCCGACATCCATTTACTCAAGCTCACTAAGTAGGTTATGCGTTGTTTTCCTCTATCCCTCTTGCCTTCAATCTGTCCTAACAGATCTTCTTCTTTATGTACCGTTTCCATTCGGGGCATAGGCGATCAAGGCTCTCCACAATTTCCTCTCCTTTGTAGCTCTTAATAAATTTTGTCTTTTTCTTATCTCTCCTAAACCTTGTTCCGACATCCATTTACTCAAGCTCACTAAGTAGGTTATGCGTTGTTTTCCTCTATCCCTCTTGCCTTCAATCTGTCCTAACAGATCTTCTTCTTTATGTACCGTTTCCATTCAGGGCATAGGCGATCATGGCTCTCCACAATTTCCTCTCCTTTGTAGCTCTTAATAAATTTTGTCTTTTTCTTATCTCTTCTAAACCTTGTTCCGACATCCATTTACTCAAGCTCACTAAGTAGGTTATGCGTTGTTTTCCTCTATCCCTCTTGCCTTCAATCTGTCCTAACAGATCTTCTTCTTTATGTACCGTTTCCATTCAGGGCATAGGCGATCATGGCTCTCCACAATTTCCTCTCCTTTGTAGCTCTTAATAAATTTTGTCTTTTTGTTATCTCTCCTAAACCTTGTTCCGACATCCATTTACTCAAGCTCACTAAGTAGGTTATGCGTTGTTTTCCTCTATCCCTCTTGCCTTCAATCTGTCCTAACAGATCTTCTTCTTTATGTACCGTTTCCATTCAGGGCATAGGCGATCATGGCTCTCCACAATTTCCTCTCCTTTGTAGCTCTTAATAAATTTTGTCTTTTTCTTATCTCTTCTAAACCTTGTTCCGACATCCATTTACTCAAGCTCACTAAGTAGGTTATGCGTTGTTTTCCTCTATCCCTCTTGCCTTCAATCTGTCCTAACAGATCTTCTTCTTTATGTACCGTTTCCATTCAGGGCATAGGCGATCATGGCTCTCCACAATTTCCTCTCCTTTGTAGCTCTTAATAAATTTTGTCTTTTTGTTATCTCTCCTAAACCTTGTTCCGACATCCATTTACTCAAGCTCACTAAGTAGGTTATGCGTTGTTTTCCTCTATCCTTCTTGCCTTCAATCTGTCCTAACAGATCTTCTTCTTTATGTACCGTTTCCATTCAGGGCATAGGCGATCATGGCTCTCCACAATTTCCTCTTTTTAGTAGCTCTTAATAAATTTGGTCTTTTTCTTATCTCTTCTAAACCTTGTTCCGACATCCATTTACTCAAGCTCACTAAGTAGGTTATGCGTTGTTTTCCTCTATCCCTCTTGCCTTCAATCTGTCCTAACAGATCTTCTTCTTTATGTACCGTTTCCATTCAGGGCAGAGGCGATCATGGCTCTCCACAATTTCCTCTCCTTTGTAGCTCTTAATAAATTTTGTCTTTTTGTTATCTCTCCTAAACCTTGTTCCGACATCCATTTACTCAAGCTCACTAAGTAGGTTATGCGTTGTTTTCCTCTATCCCTCTTGCCTTCAATCTGTCCAAACAGATCTTCTTCTTTATGTACCGTTTCCATTCAGGGCATAGGCGATCATGGCTCTCCACAATTTCCTCTCCTTTGTAGCTCTTCATAAATTTTGTCTTTTTGTTATCTCTCCTAAACCTTGTTCCGACATCCATTTACTCAAGCTCACTAAGTAGGTTATGCGTTGTTTTCCTCTCTCCCTCTTGCCTTCAATCTGTCCTAACAGATCTTCTTCTTTATGTACCGTTTCCATTCAGGGCATAGGCGATCATGGCTCTCCACAATTTCCTCTCCTTTGTAGCTCTTAATAAATTTTGTCTTTTTGTTATCTCTCCTAAACCTTGTTCCGACATCCATTTACTCAAGCTCACTAAGTAGGTTATGCGTTGTTTTCCTCTATCCCTCTTGCCTTCAATCTGTCCTAACAGATCTTCTTCTTTATGTACCGTTTCCATTCAGGGCATAGGCGATCATGGCTCTCCACAATTTCCTCTCCTTTGTAGCTCTTAATAAATTTTGTCTTTTTCTTATCTCTCCTAAACCTTGTTCCGACATCCATTTACTCAAGCTCACTAAGTAGGTTATGCGTTGTTTTCCTCTATCCTTCTTGCCTTCAATCTGTCCTAACAGATCTTCTTCTTTATGTACCGTTTCCATTCAGGGCATAGGCGATCATGGCTCTCCACAATTTCCTCTTTTTTGTAGCTCTTAATAAATTTGGTCTTTTTCTTATCTCTTCTAAACCTTGTTCCGACATCCATTTACTCAAGCTCACTAAGTAGGTTATGCGTTGTTTTCCTCTATCCCTCTTGCCTTCAATCTGTCCTAACAGATCTTCTTCTTTATGTACCGTTTCCATTCAGGGCATAGGCGATCATGGCTCTCCACAATTTCCTCTCCTTTGTAGCTCTTAATATATTTTGTCTTATTGTTATCTCTCCTAAACCTTGTTCCGACATCCATTTACTCAAGCTCACTAAGTAGGTTATGCGTTGTTTTCCTCTATCCTTCTTGCCTTCAATCTGTCCTAACAGATCTTCTTCTTTATGTACCGTTTCCATTCAGGGCATAGGCGATCATGGCTCTCCACAATTTCCTCTTTTTTGTAGCTCTTAATAAATTTGGTCTTTTTCTTATCTCTTCTAAACCTTGTTCCGACATCCATTTACTCAAGCTCACTAAGTAGGTTATGCGTTGTTTTCCTCTATCCCTCTTGCCTTCAATCTGTCCTAACAGATCTTCTTTATGTACCGTTTCCATTCAGGGCATAGGCGATCATGGCTCTCCACAATTTCCTCTCCTTTGTAGCTCTTAATAAATTTTGTCTTTTTCTTATCTCTCCTAAACCTTGTTCCGACATCCATTTACTCAAGCTCACTAAGTAGGTTATGCGTTGTTTTCCTCTATCCTTTTTGCCTTCAATCTGTCCTAACAGATCTTCTTCTTTATGTACCGTTTCCCTTCAGGGCATAGGCGATCATGGCTCTCCACAATTTCCTCTTTTTTGTAGCTCTTAATAAATTTGGTCTTTTTCTTATCTCTTCTAAACCTTGTTCCGACATCCATTTACTCAAGCTCACTAAGTAGGTTATGCGTTGTTTTCCTCTATCCCTCTTGCCTTCAATCTGTCCTAACAGATCTTCTTCTTTATGTACCGTTTCCATTCAGGGCATAGGCGATCATGGCTCTCCACAATTTCCTCTCCTTTGTAGCTCTTAATAAATTTTGTCTTTTTCTTATCTCTCCTAAACCTTGTTCCGACATCCATTTACTCAAGCTCACTAAGTAGGTTATGCGTTGTTTTCCTCTATCCTTCTTGCCTTCAATCTGTCCTAACAGATCTTCTTCTTTATGTACCGTTTCCATTCAGGGCATAGGCGATCATGGCTCTCCACAATTTCCTCTTTTTTGTAGCTCTTAATAAATTTGGTCTTTTTCTTATCTCTTCTAAACCTTGTTCCGACATCCATTTACTCAAGCTCACTAAGTAGGTTATGCGTTGTTTTCCTCTATCCCTCTTGCCTTCAATCTGTCCTAACAGATCTTCTTCTTTATGTACCGTTTCCATTCAGGGCATAGGCGATCATGGCTCTCCACAATTTCCTCTCCTTTGTAGCTCTTAATATATTTTGTCTTATTGTTATCTCTCCTAAACCTTGTTCCGACATCCATTTACTCAAGCTCACTAAGTAGGTTATGCGTTGTTTTCCTCTATCCCTCTTGCCTTCAATCTGTCCTAACAGATCTTCTTCTTTATGTACCGTTTCCATTCAGGGCATAGGCGATCATGGCTCTCCACAATTTCCTCTCCTTTGTAGCTCTTAATAAATCTTGTCTTTCTGTTATCACCCCTGAACCATATCCTCACATCTATGCGAAGTAGTGATAAATAAGTTAGTCTAGGTTATCATTACATCTGAGTAGTGAGGTCCATCGCCACCGAGTGCCCCATTGTTGTTAGCTCCTGCTAGGTTAATGTGAGCTCAGTAAATAACATTTACACAGATGTGACTTAGGACAGGAAAATAAACGATCCCAGGCATATGTTCTTCATCTGAATACCATGTCCTTTTATAACTCTCCACAATCTTCTCTCCTTTTTTTAGCTGTTAATAAATTTTGTATTTTCGCTATCCTTCTTAATGCCTGTTCTGCCGACCTTTTTGCAGAAGCTCATTTGGTAGGATTTATGCGTTCTTTTTCTCTCTCCCTCTTGCGCTCCAGTATGTCCTCTGAGTGAACTTTCCAAGCCCTCTTTCCTCATTATGCGCCCGAGATCATTCGGTTCACTATATCATATTAACTAGCTTTCCTCGCCAGAATCTATATTACACATTTATAAGTCCGTTAATCGAATATTGCTGCCACATCTGATCTGGTGCTTCTGCTATATATTGACACAATCCCAAAACTAATTTGCACTGTTATTGTTCCTTATCTGTCATCTTGGTTTCAGCCACTCCACCACCGTCATAACGTACCTTGCCGTTGCCTCTTTTGTTAATATTCTTATGAGCTTTCTTCGTTGGCATCTCAACTTCACAAATTTAAGCGCAGCAATAGATTTACAGCGAGGTCATAATTTCACTGTTAAATTCGTTAGTTGTGACCATGTTCTATGTTAATAAGTTCTTCTTTCGTACGCGGAACTCCCTTCCGGCCTCCTTCTTTCCTTTTAACTACGATCTTAAAGCATTTAAATGGAAAGTCAATCTTCATCTTCTGTCTCCTTGAACTCTGATCTTTTATTGTTCACTCTGTTTATTTTTAATACCCCTCCCCATTTTGTGGTTTTCATCGCCTTACATTGATTGAATTTATTTTTTTTTAAATTTACTTTGACAGTGAGAGTGTTGTCAAATTCTTTAAGTCATCTATACTCATTATATCCCCCCCCCAATTCAAGTGTTGCTTTCTGATTCTAGTCAGAAAGTTTGCTTCACATCGTCTCCAGACGACAGCTCAACAGCCATCGAGTGGGATCAAGACCTAAAATAATCAAAGTGAATTAAAACCATGTATCGATATATTTGCAAAGTTTATCTTAGTTTCACGCTAACAACGCTAATGTTAGACATTTTTTCTTCTTAGTTTCGAACAAATACATTAATTGTATAATATTTCAGTGAGGAGCGAACTTAGTAGAAATGACTTTGACAAACGAGATTAACTTTGAGAAAATCACCGGGCAGAAGACGTTAGCCTACTCAGTCGGTTGTGTCTGAGTTGACTGCCATCAAAATAAGAGTAAATTAATTCGTTGAAGATAATTGGAATGGTCCAAAGAGGCGTTTACCGCTGGAATGCTCTTCTGTACAGAGAAAATTAAGTGATGAACCTTTGGGGCGTCGTATTATTTACACAGAGAAGAACATCGGCTGTAAAGCGATGGTCAGTGCATTCCCCTTGCAAGCAATTGTTAATGCATCTCTTCTCTCTAACGATCCAGAGTTGATTAACAACAATAGAGAATCTATGAATTCATAAAAAAAAATCTAAAGTGACTAGTACCATCTGTTGCAAACTTTTAATCTAAATGTTTCTCTTGGATTTATACATCTGAAATAAAGGTCTTTTCTATTCTGGGTACCGTCCACCTTTTGAACTTCATGGACCACTAAATATAGAATTTTAAATATGGCGGATCACTAATATGAATTTAGAAAAAAAGGTAAATACATTTTTAATCATAATAATCAGAAAACGTTTATTTTATTAATATGAAATTTATACATTAAAGGTAACAAAGTTATAGTGTAATTATTTAAATAAAACAAATTGAAAATTTGAAGTTTCATAAAAATTGAAATAGTATCCCAATTTTTCTGCAGACCATCAAAGATTTTGCACGGACCACCAGTTGTCCGTGGAGCTGCGGTTGGCGACCACTGCACTAGCAGAACAAGCGGTAAGGTTGTAGAAAAAAATTTTTTTTTGCTACATAAACGAGTTGTATTTGAATTTTTCGATCACTTGTGATACGAAATAACCAAATTCATCTTTTGAGAAAATTTTCGCGTTTTTAAATTTTTTGAATGTTTATTTTTTTTTAATTAGCATTCAAAAAATTTCAATTCCTATTTTTTTTTATCTGGGCTCCAACCAAACATTGACCCCTGTGATATATCTACAACTACGTCAAATGCTGTGACAGAGCTTCCAATAAACTTATAATAAATAAGGAAATAAACGTATTTTATGTGATTTAGTTCTTTAGAAGAAATCAATAAGGACATAATGTAAGTAAATATGTCGACGCCATTTGATCGACAAAGGATCGGAGAGACAAGTTTAAATCACGTCTTAGACTGTTTATGTTTGTTTCGATATAATGTCCTTAAGAGTAGTACAGATTCACCATCTTGAGAAATATCTCGTCACAAGTATGACATGTTTGACAGAAAAGGGAATGGCTGAACGAACCCACAAATAAACTAATACCATAATTAAGTTACTTAAGCGGTATATCTTAGTTGCAACTGGGAAGCATTTTTTTTTTCATTTATACAAGTTTGCTTAAAAACCAACGGAATTTCTTTGTTAAGAACTTATTTATTTTTTCTGTATTTGGTTCAATGTCTGAATACTGCATTCTGTTGAGGTTTATTCTAGACTCTTTGAATTATATATATTTTAAATCAGTGAATTTATAATATTAATGCTCTGTAAATTTAAATTTACATTGAGCACTGTTGTAATAAAAAATAACAAGAACACCGGATTATATATTTTACTGTTCTTTCTTTTTACATTATTCGGACTATTGTCCTCATCTTTGTCGCCATGTTTATCACGACGTTTAGGCCGTTGTACACTCCGGCCTTCTTCAGGTGGTTAGAATGTCGAATTGAACCCTTTATTTCGCTCACTGGGATAGACTGTTCTAGTTCCACGTCCCATGTTTAATGGATGTCACTTATCAGTTATCTCCTGTTAATTTTCCCTCTGAAAGTTCTCCACTGCCTTAACCGGGTATTGTCACTGGATCTAACCAACGCCTTTATCCACTGTGCCATGTGTCCTTGGGAACATCCATGTATGAATTTCTGTGTATTATAAACCTAATGTCTTCAGCAACCATTTTTACCAGTGTTCATATTGCAATTTTTTGCTGTTATCATATCATATTTTTACCAGAGCTCATATTGCAACTTTGTTGTTATTATCGCTTTGTCTCTGGCACTCCTTATTACTGGGTCCCATATTGTATTAATTTCTATGCTTGGTCGGCTCAGGATATTTTTGTGGCCTAGCATGTGTGCTGATTCCTTAAGTTTACGAATTTTCCAATGGTGTTCCTTGTCTATGATCTCAACCTGATCCCACAGAGGGCGGGGATCACCCTTCTCTCTTCTTTCTTTTTACACACACACACACACACACACACACACACGCACACACGCACACACACACACATATATATATATATATATAGAGAGAGAGAGAGAGAGAGAGAGAGAGTTCAGTAGCTGTTATCACTCTTTCCAGTATTGAGTGAGGTTTTCTTCCTAACCTTTTATTTGAAGTAGTGTGGAATATCAGCATCTTGATTATATCATTATTTTCTATTCGATTTACATATGCTATCCATTTTAGTTGTTGCTGCTGTTGGTAGTCCCCTAGTGTTATTTTATACAGTTCTTTGTGAATCTGTAATGCCAGTCCACGATGTTCAAAGAAGATAGATCTTTGCCAAGACTCTCAGGCTTTACTCACTGAACGTACTTTTCCACCACTAGTTCTTTATTAGTAGTAGTGCTTACTGAGTGTTCTCTTAACTAGTAACCTGTAACTTACACTAGAGACCAAGTGATTTCGAAGCTCTTTAATGATCCAGAACCCTGCTCAGCTGTTTGTAGTATCGACTTTGTCTGAATGGTCACCTTTCTCCTTTTCGTCACAGAATTTTTGTCTTTTCCATATTGTTCCAGGTGCTCCAACTGCGATCGATAATTCTGTCATTTACTTGTTCCACAATTCTTTAAGTTTTCTGGAGAAGTCCAGATATTTATGTAGTTTCTTATATATATATATATATATATATATATATATATATATATATATATATATATATATATATGTATATTAGGTCATCCCATAAGTTCTGTCCGAATTTTAACTTTTTGTTAAAATGAACGAAATTTAAAGAGTATTTTATAATTTCTAATGGGGCTGAACATTATTTGTATGTTTAGATGCATTTAAACTGATCAAATTGTATTTCAGAGAACAATAAAATTAAACTTTGTTTGATTAAAACCCTGATAACATGGAACTACCCAAGAATCATTTGAGGCACATAATGCTTTATGAGTTCAAGAAAGGAAACTCAGCAGCCGAAGCGGCTAGAAACATTTACTCAGTTTATGGAGAGGAATGTGTGAATGAAAGAACTTGCAGAAGATGGTTTTCAAAATTCAGAGGTGGAGATTTTACACTTGAAGATGAAGATTGAACCGGACGTCCAGTTGAGTTTGATGAAAAGCTTCTTGAAGCAGCTCTTGAAGAAAATCCTGCTTTATCAGTTGAGGAATTGGCAGTGGTTCTCAGTTCACACCATACAACTGTTCATCGTCATCTTCAACAACTTTGAAAAGTTCCTAAACTTGGAAAATGGGTGCCTCATGAATTGTCTGAAAACAACCTCAAATCCCGAGTTGATATCTGCTCTTCTCTCCATTCTCGCCAACTTGTTTCACCTTTTTTGGATAGACTTGTGACTGGCGACGAAAAATGGATCTTTTATCGAAATGTTAAGCGTCGTAGACAGTGGCTTGGTAAAGGGGAAGGACTCCACCCACAGCCGAGAAGGGAACTTCATGGGCAAAAGATTCTTCTTTTAATCTGGTGGGATTGCCAAGGAATAATCCACTTTGAATTGTCACCACCTAATGCAACAATTAATGCTCAAATATACTGTCAGCAATTAGAGCGTTTGAACCAAGCTTTGAGGAAAAATAGACCTGCTCTAGTGAATCGAAAACAGGTGATGTTTCATCAGGACAATGCGCGACCACACACAGCAAGAATCACGTCACAAAAGATCGAAGAACTTGGTTGGAAGAAAATTCCTCATCCACCTTATTGTCCCGACCTTTCACCTTCAGACTACCATTTGTTTCGTAGCTTACAGAATCATTTGGAAGAAACAGCTTTTGTAACACAGGAAGAGGTTAAAACAGAATTAAAGCCAAAAGAATTTTACAGTAATGGAATTAGTAAGCTTGTTAATAGATGGAAGGAATCATAGATAATCAGGGAAAATACATTGTTGATTGAATCTGTAATTAAATGTAACATTTGGTCACTTGCTTTCTTTATTCAAAATTCGGACAGAACTTATGGGATTACCTGATATATATGGAGAAATATAGTTTTAATTTAGCTATATTTATGGCATAAAGTCCTCAATATCAGAGATAGAGTGTATGTAAAAGTAAAAGTCAATATTGAGGTCAACACTCAGAGGCAAAAGGCTGTTTCATGCTAGACGCAATCGTCAGGCCTGATTGTGTCTGGCATGAAACAGACTGTCGTCTTTGTTGACTTCAATGTTCACTTATTTGAGTAGACACTCCATTTATTTATTAAACAGTATATTAATTTATTTATGGTTGTCTACCGGCTTCAATGTTTCAGAGATCTTATTAAACAAATCTGCACTCTCCCGTAGAATCTGAAACTACACCCCTTAAGCAGTGATAGCTACCGTTAAGCTCGGCACGCCTTGACCACCTTGGTCAGGCGAGGTCAGATTTTGTGCCTTCATGTTTTGTTTTTTTTGTTTTTTTTATATCCTATGGTGGGAGCAATTTTCTTTTTATTTTACTTATTTATTTATTTTTCATTTTTGGTTTTTAATTTTCAATTTTTACGTAACGTAATAAAAATTTGTTTTCGTATTTACTTTATCCGATTACTTCTAATTTAGTAAATTGTGTTGATCTGGGAAGGTAATTATATCTGTTCTCCTCTAGAGAAAGTTCAGAGTTTTTGTATTTTATTGTTGTACAATGATGTTTATCTTCCATGATATTTTTAGTGTGATTTGGTTTTTGGTTTTAATTTCTCATATATGTTTAAAAAGCATTGCACTAAATTTTTATAGTCCAGCATTAATTTCGTCTCTGCCACATTTAGTGATTGTGTTTTTTTTTATTATTACTAACACGATTTTGTTTAGTTTCTTGTAAATAGTTATTTGTCTCATATTGTAATTACTCATTGGAGTTATTTTTTTTTTTAAATTAAATTGTTATTTCCCCCCTACGAACGATAAATTGTACATATGGGGTCTAGTTAGCATTTTAGTCATTGAGGTATTATGGTGGGTTTGGTAAGAAAGGTAAGTAAGAATGTGTTGTTTTGGTGCAAGAAATATTGTTAGTATGATTGGGTCAGCGTTTGTGGCTAGCTAAGTTTAAAAGTTAAGACAGAAGACCGACCTATTCCCCATTCCCAACATCGGCCTTGTGCCACATTTTCTGTTATACACAGAAATATATAATCTCTTTTCTACTTAGGCCTTGGGCCGCCACCTCGCGCAGAGATGAGGTAAATCTCTCTTTTCAACTAACACCAATATGTGACCTCTTACAGATACAGCGTTTCCCAAATTCTGGGAACACGCTAAGAACAATACACGTACGTACGAACACTCACCACAACACACACACACATAATTTCTCCACACTTACACTATGTAACTGTCCACGTCTTTGTTTAACTTGTTTTGTTATTAATATATATTTGTTTACACATATATATCGGTCTTGTTTGTCCACTACAAGGTAATGAAAATCCGCAACAACAGAGTAACACTTATAATAAAACAAATAACAAACATAATAAGATTTTGAAGTATTTAGTGTATTTCGGCATACAAATCAACAGTGCATGTCAGTTTTACACAGCAAGATCTTCAACACATCTATTTATGTGAGGGATTCAGTGGCTCCAAGATCATCTATGTGATTTACATAATACCTTCAGACTGACAGTGCATATATATATATATATATATATATATATATATATATATATATATATATATATATGTATGTATCTATTGAACAAAGGATGTACATACATAGATATATATTTAAAGACATTTTTATGTTTAACATTCTTTTTATAGATACAAGTATTTAAGTAAATGCTCTGTTTATAATAAACAGTATTAAATGACATTTACCGGCCTGAATGTCCGATAAATTTTCATAGAAAATATTCGTCCTCCGAATTTAAAAGGCACGCCAAGCTATATGATGGTTCCGTATAGGATACAGGTTCGAATCCTGTCGGAGGACGAATAAAGTTATAAAATAAGTTGTTGGCATTAAATGACCTATTGAGGTGTTGATATATCTACTTAAATATCTAC
>OZ038498.1:7114777-7227277 GCA_964036315.1 Acanthosepion esculentum | reverse complement strand
TTCCTTTTATTGCTGGATCTCCTGGCAAAAATTCCCAATGAAAACAAGATGAAGATTCTGGATTTTCAGAAAGAAAATGTGTGGGCTAAGGAACTCACCAATGGGTAATTACTGAGGAATTTTATGAAATATTTTCTGAGTCCTAAAATGGTGTATTGTATAGACAAAGATTTGGCCACTGTAAAAGCTGCAATATTGGAGAGTATGGAAATGAGCAGGATAGTAAATAAAACTGCAATATAATTAATAATAATAATAATAATAATGATAATAATAATGATAATAACAATGAGGATGAGGATGATGAGGATGATGATGATGATAATAATAATAACCCGACCCGGTTACGGAGATAGGAGCTGTTACAATTCTATGGGACTATACAATGCACACTGACAGAACAATCAAAGCCAACCGCCCAGACATTGTTATTAAAGACCATAAACAAAATAAGTGCCTCCTTATTGATATGGCTGTCCCTGCAGACTGCAATGTATCTTTGAAGATATTCAAAAAGCTGTCAAAATACAAGGACCTTGAAATAGAAATCTCAAAAATGTGGCACATGGGAACATCAACAACCCCTGTTGTAGTTGAAGCCCTTGGACTGATTGGAAAAGATTCCAGTAGGCTGATTGAAGGGATCCCTGGAAGTCCATGCCTCAAAGAGATACAAAAAATTGTTCTGACAAGTACAGCCCACACTTTACGAATGGCTTTATCTATGTAATTTTTTTTTCATTCTTTACAGTGGAAAGTGTCATGATGCCATTTCTAACCTTAGGTGCCTGGGCGGGACCCGGAAAGAAATGTGTAAACGCCAGATATCAAAGAAAATAAAAATAATAATAATAATAATAATAATGAGGAGAATGATGATGATGATAATAAGGATGATGATGATGGTTATGATAATAATAATGATGATGATATATTAATATTAATAATAATAATAATAATAATAAACTTCTACAGAAAGGAAACCGAAAGAAACTGGTATGAACACCACCCAGGGCCGGTTACGGAGATAGGCTCTGTAACAATTTGATGGGACTTTACAATACACACAGAACAATCAAAGCTAATCGCCCAGACATCGTGATTAGAGACCGCAAACAAAAAAGTGCCTCCTTATTGATATGGCAGTACCTGCAGACTGCAATGTATCTTTGAAGATCTTCAAAAAGCTATAAAAATACAAGGACTTTGAAATAGAAATCTTAAAAATGTGGCACATGGGAACATCAACAATTGTAGTAGGATCCCTCGGACTGATTGGAAAGGATTCCAATAGACTCACTGAAGGGATTCCTGGTAGCCCATGCCTTAAAGAAACACAAACAAATTGTTCTCACGAGTACAGTCCACACCTTACGAAGGGCTTTATCTATGTAAAATATGTGTGTGTGTGTGTGTGTGTGTGTGTGTGTGTGTGTGTGTGTGTGTGTGTGTGTGTGTGTGTGTGTGTGTGTGTGTTTTAATTGCTCAGTGGAAAATGTCATGACGCCATTTCTGACCTTAGGTGTCTGGGCGAGACCCGCAAAGACATGAGTAGACACCAGAAATGAAAGGAAATATAATAATAATAATAATAATAATAATAATAATAATAATAATAATAATAATCACTGAGTTCAACTTGTCCAATTTGATGTTATTAAATGCCAGTAAGTTTATGTATCGAGAACGTTCACGGAACAAATGCGTAACAGCTAAAAAACAACTTTAATCAAAAAGAATTCGCTGATATGTAAGCATGACCTCTGAGATGCTGGGAATAAAATCAAATCTAAGAATTAAATTAAGAAGAAACTGTAGAGAATTTATTAAAGGGAAAACATTGACCCACGGTGGAAATTGTCTTCATTGACTGATTGATTCGTTTTCTACGGCTTATCAACCTTTTACGGAAATCCCAAAATATTTTTAGAATTTTAGAATATTTTTGTGTGATAAGAATGGTTTAGTGATACAAGTCTTATTAATTAACCCATAGCAGGCTGAGAAGAGATGGATTTAGACCTTTTCCCAAGGGTATTTGCCCATAAGGGGATATAACGAATCCAATGGAAATTGGAATACGGCTCTCCGATTAACAATTATGAGACGTTATCCATCACACCAGCCGCACTTTCAAGTTTAAATCACTTGGTATTCTCAAGGGACACCTATCAGGTATTAATTATACGTTTCTAGAAACGCCCGGAATTAATTATAGTTTTCTAGAAACATCCGATATAAATTATAGGTTTCTAGAATCATCCGATATTAATGATAGGTTTCCAGAAACATCCGGTGATAATTATAGGTTTCTAGAAACACCCGGTATTAATTATGTTTCCAGGAACACCCGGTATTAATTCTAGGTCTCTGTAAGCATCTGGTATTAATTATAGGTTTCTAGAAACATCGTATATATTAATTATAGATTTCTAGAAACATCTAGTATTAATTATAAGTTTCTAGAAACATCCGGCATTAATTATAAGTTTCTGATAACATCAGGTATTAATTATACGTTTCTCGAAACATCCGGTATTAATTATAGGTTTCCAGAAACATCCGGTGATATTTATAGGATTCTAGAAACATCCGGTATTAATTATAGGCTTCTAGAAACATCCGGTATTAATTATAGGTCTCTAAAATGTCTGTTAATTATAGGAGGTGTGGACACACAGCACCTCTCAACCCCATGGACGGATTGAAAAGCTTCATATGCCGGTCAGTTGCACATAAAACATGTCGGTACGTCACATTAGATAGTTTGAGAAGCAATGGCGGAGAATCTAATCTCTGAAATTGTCTAAGCTCAGGTTAAATATCTACTGCTCTCAGATGAGATCGAACTCATTCGTCTTTAGATACATTTTTCTCTCGGTTTCTTTTTATTTTCATGTGTGTGTCTGTTTTATGTGTGCGTCTGGGTGTCTGGGTGTCTGGGTGTGTGCGTTACTCCTTATTCTCTTCCTCTGTTCTCCGAACTAAATGACGTTAGCTATATGCGATTGGACAGTTACTCATTCGAATCTTCTCGCATAAGTAAACAAATATAGAAACATTATCAGACGATGACCCTTTTTCATACTTTATGAAAGTCAAGTTTTAACTAAAAAAAAAAGAAAGAGAAACTCCAGTTGTCTTTCTTTTTTTTTCTTGTGTCAGTTTTACCACTTATGATTTACGCTTATCACGATCGATGTTCTTTTTTCATCGTTGATAAAAATGGCTTTCTCTGTTGCCTTTTTAGCCTGACTTTTAACTTCAAAGGGGGATATGTTTCTCTCACTTTTATGGAAAAGGAATGAAGGAAATCTTTTAAAGCAAGTTAAAAGTATTTTTTACGGAATTGTTCGAATGCAAATAAAAGGTACAATGATGTAAATGGTGTTCACTTCTGTGTTCTTTGGTATTCGCATCATAAATGTAGCGAAGATAGAATTCTGAATAAAGAGCTATGTATTTTAGAAGATAGTAACATCTTGTTCTTTTTGTGTCACCCAAAATATTTTCTGCAGTTAGAATCCAAAATTGAACATTGAGTATGTATTCTTGAAAGAAACGCAGAATAATAGAGAAAGCTAAAAAAATGGGCTCCATGAATTCGTGTAATGGTTAAAAATCCCCACTTTATGCTAATTACATATATCCTTGTGAATTACAAAATTAGGTTTAGTAAATACCGATAAGGCATATTAGAATTTTAGCCTCAAGATACCACCTTTTTAATCAATTTTCGTACAAAATGTGGACCACAGAGCTTATTCAGCTTAATATATATTTTCAGAAAATCTCAACTTCTAATTGGTCACATAATATTTAATAACATCGACTTAGTTCCTGACCTGACCAAAAAATAATTCCGTCGAAATCTGTCAAGCCTCTGTGAGCCTAACACGTGACCAAAGTTAGCAATAAAATATGAAACGTCTTTCATCTTCGACAGTGAGCCGATCGGAATCCTCTGAACTCGTCACACACTTCCAGGCTTTACGTTAAAGTTCCTTAACATGATCCCAGCCTGAAATAACACTCACTCACACAGCAATATTTTATCACGAAAAATCAACTCAAGTTTTCCCCATTCAACTTGATACACGAATCTTTTTCATACGCTTTCAAGCTCAACGTTAATTATTGCAATTAACATAAACACAGCTTGTTAAGAACCACTTACTCCAACTAGAATATTCTCTTCGTACAAGTGAAAACAAATCAAAGAGCGACAATTCCGTAAACCTTAAAATAAGTTGTAAACAATCTTTCTCCAATTTAAGTACAAATTTGAACTGTTTATTTTTTTCTTAAATTACAATAATACCCAAACACACTTTCTCATTATTGTGCAGACCATTCAACAACTTACAATCTATCAAACCAGAAGTTTGACAACATTTCAATCTAAACATAAAAGGACATTTGAACTTTTTAAAACCACATCTTTACTCCAGTTGTTGTATCTCTTGTTTATATAAATATTTTATTCCTTGTTGTGCAAAAACTGTTGTTTCTCATGTTCTCCTTCTTCTATGTTTGTTGAACACTAAAATTTAATGTGAGAGGAAATTGTTAATTTCATCACGCAGCCTAATTTACTCAACAATTTTTCTTCCATATAATTCAATCCATTAACACAACCTCCACAGAATCAAAGAATCGCTGTAAGTTAATGGAAAGTAACACTACTATTTATAGTAACAGAACTATTTATAGTAACAGATCTATTTATAGTAACAGAGCTATTCATAGTAATAATGAATATTGTCGAATATAAAAATAATAATAATTTTGCTTAATTCACTTTCTGGCTGAATTTCTGGAATGACAAATTATCATTATTTACATGTGAACTATTGTCCCCATCTTTGTTGTTGTTAACACAACGTTTCGGCCTTCTTCAGGTGTATGGTGATCTGGATAACTACTGGAAATTTCGAACGGAACACTTTATTTAATCTATTGGGACAGATACTTCCACTGCTCAGTTTTTGGAAGTTCAAGTTCATATAGAGTTCAAGTACATACTGCCCGGACCAAGGATTGAACTCACAATTACAATGTCACTAAATTCACGAATCACCGCTTTAATCCAGTGTTATCTGATATTGGCGGACCGCCATTTTTTTCTCAATGTCTCACGTACTTGTAAAATATTTCATGGTAATATTAATTTATACCGGAAACGATATATATATATATATATATTATGAATATAATAAAAGTTGACTATTTTTATCTCCCATTTATTTTGCAAAAAATTATTTAATATCAAAACAGAAAAAGTAATAAAAAATAATCAGTTTATTAACAAAAAACAAAAATTATATATAACCTTAATGTTTACTAGTGTAAACTAGTAAACATTAACTAGTACTGCTTTATATTATATTTATATTTATATGCTTTACATTTACTAGTACTGCTTCTTCTTTGTCTGTTTATTCGGTCAGGGTTCAATGGAGAATGTGTTGAAACTTGACTAATGCATGGAATAATAATAAATGTAGTTAGAACAAAATGTATTGAAACTAGAAAGTGTACACAATATTTACATATAGTCTTTTGTATATTCCTGGGAAGACCGTTCCTGGAGAATGTGTTGACTGAGTTGCAGTCGGGCAGAGTCTCTGGTTGAATCTCTTGATTCGATCCCCTCTCTTCCCGGTACCAACCATATTTATATAGTCGGTACTCCACTATGCAAATTAGGTGGATCCTACCACAATGGCGAATGAATATCCATATTATTCCTGTACTTTGCCCACACTCTTTTTGGCGGGTTATAATTAATAAAAACTAATCAACATTCACCTAAATCCACATTATTATAATTACTAATAACTAAATAATATATTTCGAAAAATACCAAATTAAATGATTTATTTCAGAGAGCACCAGATATTTTAAGTTTCAGTAAAATTTATACCAATCGTACGAAAACCTTCATTTGAAAGCAAAAAGTACCAAGTTTGGTACGAAAGTACAAATTCTGACAGGCCTGGGTCTGCCGGTGTACCATTTGGCTGGCATCTACCAATTCTTCAAATGATTCTTTAGCATTTCTTTAGACACTGACCTCGTACGGGTAGCTGGTAGTCCGCGTACCGGCCCCAGTCCGCAGACCACCACATAGCACTGAACTAGACCATTCTTCCAGGGGACAAAAGTCTAGTGACTCTTCACTGCTCACTGGTCTCACTTGACTACAGTCACGGGAGCTTCTATTTTCTTACAGCCTGCAGTGAAAGACCGGCTGTCATTTGTCTTTCTTTCTAACGGCTCCCATATCGAATTTATTTCTATGCAAGGCCTTGTAAGGAGATCCTCATAACTTCGCATATGTGTGTGCCGATTCGTTTTAAACGTCTATCTTTCTATTGCTCCTCCCTGTCAAGTATTTTCACTTCATTTCACAATGGCCATTGTTTACCTTTTTTCGTATATACATGATCATCCATGCCTGATTTCATTGCACCTCACCTTCATTTAAGCTTTTGGGTGTTCTTCTAGATTTAGCTGCGTTGAGTTTCACCTTTATATTCTCTGCCATAACTGTAAAGAATGGCTTACCCACAATTTTTGACTTTCTCTCCCTCGTGTTGAGCTTTACTCAGCAGAAATTTCTCCGTAAAGTGGAGCTGCTTCTGAGTACTGTCATGGACAGCAGATCTTTTGAATCTTTTCCGATTATGTTTCCACGGTAGTTGTTATTCTAAAGGGCAGGCTTGATGCTGCTCATTTCCTGTTGGTATGTGTTGTGGTGTCCTCCCTCTAATGAGTCTATTGTGGACTCTTCCACTTACTATAACATTAGTAGGAAAGTAAGCTCCGAGGGAACAGTGACATAGACTGAACGCTGGTCAAACGATACAAACTCCCAAGTCGTGTAATACTCCTCTGTTGTATTTACTGTTCAATACACTATTTATCTGCAACCTCTTGTTTTGTTATTTCTTGACCATTTACTTGATTACAACAGTATGTCTGGGTCATCGCATGATTTTGCACAGTGTTGTTGGCATCGGACGATCACTTTCTTTACACTGTATAGATGTAGGGAGACTGAAGTTAAGACATTATCAAGTGAAGTTTGGCTTGTGATATAAATATATGTTGAACCGATTCTCTGTGTGAGTTATTCGTACATTCAGGAAGGCTAGTTGATTATTATTTATTCCTCCATTGTGAAGTAAATCGAGGTTCTTATTGGCTCCGCATGGTCAGTCATATGTGTAAAGCTTCCCGGTGTGGCCAGAGTATGAAGGTGACATCAACGTATCTCAACCATACTGTTGGCTTCAGTTGTGTTGTTCCTAAAGCCATTTCCTTCAAGTATCCCATGTATATGTGTTCGCCATAACTTTTGCCAACGCTAAGCTAATGTCAATAAAAGAGAATTTAAGAAAAATCTAGGATACTTTTTAATGGCATCATGTTTATTTAAACGACTCTCAGAACATTAACGAATTTTGAAGATGATGTGACTAAACTGTATTGGAAATAGAACTACGTACATTCTGATCAGATGCGTATAGAGAGGTTTTAAAGATTTATGTATTTTTATCATAGAAAATTGTTTATTTATTATTCTCGACTAATCAGAACAGTGATAATCATCTCGATCTACCATAGTTTGCCACTCTTAAATACAAGCACTGTCATACCCAAGTACTTACATAGGATTACGAACACACACAATCACGAATATACACACATACAGTGTTCTCTCTTGCAGTAAACCATGATTTTTTATGTCTGTGTTATCTAGATTTTATGTCTGTGTTATCTAGATTTTCGATATTGAAGAGTATTTTATATGCTTTACTGTATGAACCAACCTGATCATCTTGGTGTTTTGACTTACAACACACCGGACATCTTAAGGTGTCTGTCATTATAGGCGGTAACCTAACATAACTGCCAGGAAAACCAATATACAAAGCTTTTATCCACAAATCTATCTATCACTTGAGCAATACAGTGGTAATAGTTTTAGAGAATTAAACCTAACGTTTTTATTCAGGTGGTAGAAATACATGAATGTTCTGGGAGTTTATGGGTATCCTGGCTCAGATCGAGGCTACCAGATGGTACTCATTTCTACCCTAGGTCTACTGATGATGTTACCAGTGCCTAGCATGTGCGATGTTTCTTTCAGTCATCTTATCATTGATATTCTCTGTGAAATGAACTTAAGATCATAAACAAAATCAACATTGAAGGAGAAGACGACGGAAAGAATTGCTAATGAATGTCAAAATACGAGAATGAAAAGCATTGCTTTTAGTCTGCTGGCAAAAATAAATCGATGTAATTTATAAAGGTTTCGCGGGAAGTAAGAATCCGAGAAGGCTCTGTGGGCATTTTTCAAAATCATTTAAATTATATCAACATCGCAGTTGTTTTTCCCAACTAAAATTATATTGTGCTTGTTGCAGATCTGCTTATACTTGGACTAAAAGCAGGCGGCAAATAAAATTTATACATCTAAACTCCAGGTTGCCATTTCTTGTACATATGAAAGGGACTTGAATAACTTCTAACAAGGAGATATGTTTATGTGTAACATACAATATATGGCTAATAAATGGTTAATTGATTGATTTGTTTTTTGTTTTTGTCTTTGTTTTTGTTTTTTGCAGCTTCTCAAGAGGTAGTAGCACCTGTTAGGGTCCCAGCTAGAGTTCAGTTAACTCACAAACTTGAGTCAAAATCCTTTTTTTCATCTCGTGAACCGTAGCGGCACTATGTATTTACTGCAACTTCCGTAGAAGTGGTGTTTCTTGGGCAAGATATCCTGACGGAGCCCAACCTTCTCCAGGTCGGTTTTTCCTTCTCCTAGACCGGTTTCCACCCAAGATTGTCCTTCTATTTAACTATAGCCGGGAAAGAAATAGATTTGTACCTTTTCCAAGGGCATTAGCACGTAAGTGAATGTAATGGATTCGACTGAAATTCGAACTCGGCTCTCCGATTCCTCAATCCGAGCTGCTATCAATTACTCCACCGTGCCTCCTTAAACGTGCCTCAAAACACTAGGAAAATATAAAAATAGATTTTTATAGTAAAAATACCAGAAATACATTTTGGAAAAAAATATATTGACAGAAAACCATCTAAAAATATTAGCAGCAGTACAATTCTGAAAAAAACAAAAAAATATTACCAGCAATACAGTTTGGAAAAATATTATCAGTAACACATTCTTTGAAAAAAGTAAAGAAGTACTGGCAATGCATTTTCGAAAAAAGGAAAGAATATTATCAACAATACATTTTTGAAAAAAAAAATATTACCAGCATTACATTTTTTTAATATAAAATTACCAGCTGTACATTCGACTCTCGACTAAAACGCTCTTTACATAAATACTGATTTCTTACCAAGAATATATATTCTATTCATACGAACCTACCCTAAAAATCTCGTGGTCATTAAATAACCCATTGAGGTGTTGATATAACGTAAAACAAAATAAACTAAAACCAAACAGCTCATTAACCATTTGCAGTATATTTAAAATTATTTTTACTTTGTGAGAAATTTGTAGGGAGAAGAATGATTTAATGATACAATTCTTATTAATTAACCCATAGCTGGGGGGAGAGAAGAGGTGGATTCATACCTTTCCCAATGTCATTTGCGCGTAAGGGAATCTAACGAACCCGACTGGAATTGGAACACGGCTCTGTGATTATCAATTCTGAATCATTGTACGTTATACCTTCTGCACATCCAAGGCTACAGCGCCTGGTATTCCTAAGCCGTTACCGTTGTAGGTAGTGACCAGGCTCAATGTTGCTTAATTCCTTTAATCGTACGGGAACCGGTGTTTCAACCTGATATGGCCGTAAGCCTAATAAATGATTAACAAGAAATCAAATATATTCATTGTATAAATGAAAAAATTACTTTTAAAGATCGTTTTCAGCTATTAGCAATTGTATGTGTCTCTATGTATGTGTGATACACTTGCGTGAGTGTGTGTGTGGGAGGGGGAAGAGTTCAGTTACGTGGGGAAATATATCCCCGAGCCATGAACGATTTCCATGTTGATATTACCACTACTGCATGCTGAAAGGAAAGACAGAAAAAGAGAAAGGATCAGGAAGTGTCACGCTTCTATAAGTGTTTAACAGTACCACATAACGGCATCTTCGAGAACCTAGCAAAACAAGTGGGGGTAATTCTACATGCTAAGCATTAATTATACATTTTCCTAGATAAACCTGATTAAAGTAAGAATTAACTTGGTTAAGTTTTTACATTTTCCAGGGGTTTGAATTCTACTCCTGTTTGGGCTTCACATCGTGTTTCATGAAATACTGAAATGAAAAGAGAGTATGATTTGATTATTGCCTCATCATAATCTGACTGAAAACTGCATTTTACACTTCTGGAAAGGGTCATTAAGAATTGCACAAATATCCACCAGTAACACTACAACGCATTTAGCTGCGTTAGGAAGATCTCTCAGAAGAGCCTATGTCTTCCTCCTGAATCTCATTTTTGTTGATGGCGTGGATGTCAGAGTCACGTTGCTCTAAATTATACAGAACTTAACAAAAAACATTGCGAATTGATATCATTTTAGTCGGAAATAATTTAATTAGACTCTCAAATTTTACTGTCATGAAATGGAACCCAATTTAATATCTGTCTATATTTCTGAGATGAGGTATTATGTACATTATTTACATTATTCGGACTATTGTCCTCATATTTGTCGCCATATTTATTACAACGTTTCGGCCTTTCAGTATCTGTCTATATTTCTGAGATGAGGTATTATGTACACTATTTACATTATTCGGACTATTGTCTTCATCTTTGTCGCCATATTTATTACAACGTTTCGGCCTTTCAGTATCTGTCTATATTTCTGAGATGAGATATTATGTACACTATTTACATTATTCGGACTATTGTCCTCATCTTTGTCTTTGGTGGTTGGAATGTCGAACTGAACCCTTTATTTCGCTCTCTGGGGTAGACACATGGCACAGTGGATAAAGGCGTTGGTTAGATCCAGTGACAGGGCCCAAAGAGTGTGAGTTCAATACCCGGTTAAGGCAGTGGAGAACTTTCAGGGGGAAATTAACAGGATATAACTGATAACTGACATCCATTAAACATGGCACGTGGAACTAGAACAGTCTACCACAGTGAGCGAAATAAAGAGATCAGTTCGACATTCCAACAACCTGAAGAAGGCCGGGGCGTACAATGGCCGAAACGTTGTAATAAATATGGCAACAAAGATGAGGACAATAGTCCGAATAATGTAAATAAAGAACCCAATTTACTCAGTGTTCGCTTAAGTAGTAACTTGTAACTTACACTGGAGACCAAGTGATTTCGAAGCTCTTTAATAATCCAGAACCCTGCTCTACTGTTTTTAGTATCGACTTTGTTGAATGGTAGAATTTTTGTTAGTCTTTTTCGTATTGTTCCAGGGGCTCCAACTGACTAATTAAAGAACCACACACACACAATACACACACACACACACACACACCACAAACACATATTTTACATAGATAAATCCCTTCGTAAAATGTGGGCTGTACTCGTGAGAACATTTTTTTGTAATTCTTTATGTATACCATAAAGAAATACCAAAAATTGTATAAAAAAAATTTCCTACAAGGAATCCCTTCAGTTACTCTATTGAAATCTTTTCCAATCAATCCGAGGGCTCCAACTACAACAGGGATTGTTGTTGTCCCCATGTGCCACATTTTTGAGATTTCGATTTCAAGGTCCTTGTATTTTGATAGCTTTTTGAATATCTTCAAAGGTACATTGCAGTCTGCAGGGACTGCATTATCAATAAGGAGGCACTTTTTTGTTTACAATCTCTACTAACAATTATTATTATTATTATTATTTGCCTTTGTTTTTTTTATTTGTTTGTTTAGTGACATATCGTCCTGGGTAAGACGTTAAACTACATCCGCGTCCTGGGTAAGATGATAAACTACATCCAGCAGCAAGGCCTTTGAACCACCTCTTAATTGCTGGTGTTCCCAGATCCACCCTGACCCGGGGTGGTAGCACCTGTTAGGGTCCCAGCTATAGGTAAATAGTTAACTATCACCAGCAATATATTTTTGAAAAATTTATTACCAGCAATACAATTTTGAAAGAAAAATATTACCAGAAACAGATTTTTGACAAAACAAAATATTACCAGCAATAAAAAATGTTGTCGGCATTAAATAACCCATTGAGGTTGATATGCCATAAAACAAAATAAACCAAACCAATCTAAACCAAAAATACATATTCTATTCATACGAATCTATCCTAAAAAGTTGTCGGCATCAAATAACCCATTGAGGTTGATATGCCGTAAAACAAAATAAACCAAACCAATCTAAACCTAAGAATACATATTCTATTCATAAGAATATATCCTAAAAACGTTGTCGGCATTAAATAACCCATTGAGGTTGATATGCCGTAAAACAAAATAAACCAAACCAATTTAAACCAAAGAATGCATATTCTATTCATACGAATCTATCCTAAAAAGTTGTCGGCATCAAATAACCCATTGAGGTTGATATGCCGTAAAACAAAATAAACCAAACCAATCTAAACCTAAGAATACATATTCTATTCATAAGAATATATCCTAAAAACGTTGTCGGCATTAAATAACCCATTGAAGTTGATATGCCGTAAAACAAAAAAAAAATTAGTTGCATATCAACATCCTCATGGGTCAGTTAATACCGAAATTTAATTCTCTTGGTAGCGTTAGTAATTTCTTTTACAAAAAATATATTGTTGGTAATTTTTTTTACTTTTGTTACAAAAATGTTTTGCTAGTGACTTTTTTATACCAAAATGCATTGCTAATAATTTTATTTTTCAAAACTGTATTTCTGGTAATTTGTTTTTGCTGCTGATAATATTTCTCCTTACAGAAATGTCCTGCTGGTAACTTTTTTACAATGCAAATTTATTGCTGATATTTTTACTATAAAAATGTTTATACTTTCATGGTGTGTTGACCCCAGTTTGGGGGTGGGTAACTATTTGCCCATAGCTTGGACCCTAAAATGTGCTACCGCCCAGGATCAGGATGGACCAAGCAACGACAGCAATTAAGAGATTGTTCCACGATCTTCAAAACCTCTCCTATCAGATACTTTGCTGCCGGATATATTTTATCGTCATACCCAGAACCTTCGCCTTTTTAAAACAAGTTACTCCCAAGACACAAGATTTTATATTTTACGTTTCGACTTTCTCATCGACCTGACATGGCTCCCCTCTGTCTTTTCTACAAATATTTACATGGCAATTCTTCTGATGAGCTTCGACTGCATGAATTTAAGATTGGCAACTAGATGACACTGTTTGACTGTTGAATTAGTCAGTTAGATTCGCATGTTCTATTCTAATAGGTGCTTTACTCGCACTTCTCGCCCGTGGGACTGCCTTCCGATTGCTTGATTCCGAGCCGCCCACAATTCGAACAAATTTAAATACAACACCAGTCGCCATTTTCTGTCTTCTGAAACCTGTTCTTTTATTGTCCATTCTCCTCACTTCTCCTCACTAAATTCATCTCATTCTTTTTTTCATTACCAGTAACCCTTTGCGTCCTAGTAACTTGCTTGGGGTGAAATGATTAAAAAGAAAATGATAATGGAAATAGATGGGTTGGAATACAATCACAATCAGAATAAAAAATGTAATTGTGATTATTGCGTGGAGAGAAACCTACGGGACATGTGAGGATTACCCATAATATGTTTTTTTTTTGCAATTCAGATGTCTTAGGGTTTCCAGGAATTTGATCCACATATTCCTTTTACCCCTCCTCTTTTTAATAACATTTCAAATTTTCCCCATTCTATTGGGGTACTCGAACATTTTGTCGACGGACATTTAACCCAATCGACAGGTAGCCGAAAATCTAGTGGCGTCCTTACATGTATGTCACGCTCTTTATCGTAATGGGCTACATGCATTTATATTTATTTACTGTATTAATTTATAATATTTTTTCTAGACAGGCTTTTTAAAAAAAATCTATTCTGGACATATTATATTTTACTTCAAATATTACTGTAAGATTATAAGTATTTTGAGAAAAAGCACATTTTGCTACAGCAAACATTTTAAGCATTTACCATATGAAAGATCATTCAATTTTGCTTTCATTTTCATTATGAACTAGCTTTTATCTTAGTGTTAAATACAAATTTAAATAATTAGGTGCTATTTTTTACCCAAATACACTCACATACGTTTTTTAAATACTAATTTCAATAAACAAATGTTAAAATAAGAAAAATTTTAACTTTAAATTTTGATTTAATAATTTGAAATTCAATGGTAATTGTTATACCCCTTCTACCTTATAATACTGTCAATTAAAATACTTAAAGTATTGGTTCTTACTATTTTTACTTCTAAGTTTTCGGTGAAATGTCTCTCGGCCAAATGTCCGTCGGCCAAAAGGCTCTCGGCCAAATGTCTCTCGGCCAAATGTCCATCGGCCAAATGTCTCTCGGCCAAATGTCCGTCGGCCAAATCTCCGTCGGCCAAATGTCTGTTCGGCCAAATGTCTCTCGGCCAAATCTCCGTTCGGTCAAATGACTCTCGGCCAAATGTCCGTCGGTCAAATGTCTTTCGGCCAAATGTCCGTCGGCCAAATGTCCGTAGGCCAAATGTCTGTCGGCCAAATGTCCGTTCGGCCAAATGTCTCTCGGCCAAATGTCCGTTCGGCCAAATGTCCGTCAGCCAAATGTCTCTCGGCCAAATGTCTCCCGGCCAAATGTCGTCAGCCAGATGTCCGTCGGCCAAATGTCTCTCGGCCATGTGTCCGTTCGGCCAAATGTCTCTCGGCCAAAAATCTTTCTGAAAACCTTTTCAATGATATGATTTTGTCGGCAATGTCTGCAACACATGTGAATCGATTTTACTGAATCTTTTTTTCGGTCTGAAATACCAAAATATGTGAGGCTCATTATTCAGTAGAACTTTTGGTAGCGAATGTTCCCACCAATTCGCCATGAGAGACATGTCTGGTATGGCATCAGTGCATTACTATCATTATTTCTCTTTGAAACTCATTTCCTTCCGGGTTCTAAAAAAAGCCTTCAGTTCATAAATGGCATCATTACATTTTTCACTATACATTTATGGAAAAAACAACCTACAAGCGCATGCATATTTTATATAGATAAATCTTTATATAGATAAATCTTTATATAGATAAATCTTTATATAGATAAATCTTTATATAGATAAATCTTTCCGTTTGGTGTAACAAGCTGTGCTTGTGATAATAATGAAATGTCCGAGATACTTTCAATCAGAACCTTTGTCAATCAAACCCAGAGACCTAACCACAACTGGAATTATTGATCTCTTCGTGTGCCACATTTTTTTAAAATTTCTACTTCAAGATCCTTGTATTTTGATAATTCTTTGAAGTCTACACTAACTGTTATATCAATAAGAAAGCACATTCTGTTTTTGTGGTCTTTGATCACCATATATGAGCGGTTACATTTGATTTTGTTCTGCCTGTGTGTATTATAAAATCCCATAAGATTGTTCCAGGTTCTATGCCTGTAACCGGGTTTGGGTGGCGTTCATACCAATGTTTTGCAGTTTCTTTCCCATAAAAGTTGCAGATATTGGCCCACCCTGTCCTGACATGTTATATATTCGGGAGATGCTAATACCGTGTAACCTGATACAAGACGGTTAGTTGCTTCTGAAAATTCATCATAGAATTTTCTTTAGCGTTAACCCAATTTTCCAATATGCACAATAGTTCTTCTTCTTCTTCTTCTTCTTCTTCTTCTTCTTCTTCTTCTTCTTCTTCTTCTTCTTCTTCTTCTTCTTCTTCTTCTTCTTCTTCTTTGTTTGTTTGTTTGTTTGTTTGTTTGTTTGTTTTTAATTATTCCACACCAAGCATGTCAATAAGGATACCATGACGCAAGGGAGGAGACAAAGAAAAACTACAATTAAGAAGAGAGAAAAATAAAAGAACATGAAATTAAGAAGACAGAAGATAACGATTGGCATTGCATTTACATTTTTGAAAATCAAAGTTGACTGGAAAACAAGAATCTGAAGAGAGTTCCACAAGCGAGAAGTGCGAGAGAAGAAAATGTTAGCATAGAACTTACGGTACATCTATGCATTACTGCTGTAAAATGCTGAGACCTTACTGCAAAAAAATGGCAAACGCAGACAGCGGTTAAATTCACAAAGTCTCGGTAAAAAAAAAAGCGTAAAGCAGATCTGAACAATTACCACGAAAATATTTATAGAAAGGCTCAAGGAGTCTACGTTACAGCGGGCTCAAAATGACTGAAGCCGAGATGGCAGGTCAAGACCAATAACATTGCAGATTCTTCTTTGTATTTTATCTAAAATCTGGCAACAATATTAAATGGCTAGATGAATGGCGAACTATAAAAATAGTTTCTGGCAAGTAAAATTGTTGTTGTTGTAAAGGGAGAGAAAGCCTTCGTTTCTCGACGTTTATGTGCCAGCTACAAATATTTATTCGTATATGGCTTCATTTTATTGACTACTGAATCAAATTGCTTACGTTATAAGTATTTCTTTTCGTTTTTTTTTCATCTTTTTATCTAAGAATATATTTTAAACAGAATAATAAAAAAATGTCTCATTGATTTTATTTTAAGAATTCCGTATGCTTAAAAAGAGTAAGAGTTTTTGCTTTTTTGTTTTTGTTTTTTTGAAAAAATAAAACAGACAAAAATGGAGAGAAAGTTGTTTTCCCCCAAATAAAAATATTTTCACTTGTGTTCTTTCTATTGTTTTTTCTTTTTTCTCTTTACCAACTTAATGGTGTTGTTTGTAACGCTGAGAGCATTTGTGCACGAAGCACATCCTAAGAAACAATTGAAAGTAGCAGACGAATCGCAATATGAGATGAATCACTTATGTGGTAAGGTGAATAGGTATTAATTAGATTTTGGAGGAAAAGTGGAACAATGGAATGAGATAGTAAAACCAAATAAACGAAAGAAGAAAAAAACAGAATTTAAAGAAGCATAATGGAAATTAAAAGGAAAAGTAAAGAGGATTTTTTTAGAAAAGAAGCAGGCACCTCAAAAATTAAAGGTAGACAGAATGGTGCAAAAGGTGAAAAAAAGTGAGATAAAATAAAATAAGAGACAAATAAATGTCCAAATTAAGAAAAGTAAAGATATGAAGAACAGTTTAAGAACTAATGAACGCTATAATGATGTAAATAAAGGAGGAAAAAACCAAGATTATAATTACACCTTCTGTTGAGAATTGGTCTAAGCACATGATTCGCCCTTTAGCTAATCGTTCTTCAGATTGATTGGCGACCATTTTGAATATTCTTAATCTGACAAAAAATTGCTGTTTTCATAAACAAAAAAGTCTTCTGTTCCTATAACGGATGCGTTAAGAAACAGAAACGCTGCAAAGATCCAGAAATATCCGAAAACAAGGACGAAAGTATTGACCATGTTGATGATTATAACAATTATGAGTGTTGTTTTCATCTTAAAGCAAAAGATATAAAATCACCGGGACGAATACTGTGTCGTAAATGCTTTTGCGTGCAACAAAATCCACAAGATGGCGATGGTGTATAGGAAGCAGAGGAAGCAAAAGAAACAGATGAAAACCGCAAAATATTATTAAAATATAATCTCATTTTAAAAACAAAAAGAATTAGCAATGCATGTAATGCATAACCGTGAGTGATTTTCAAATTGCTACTTCTTGATTGGACTAAATCTCTTCAAACATACTCTGCTAAAAAAAAAAGAAAACAAAAGAAAAAGATATAAGAATGGGATTACACGCCCGTTTTGATTACTCACGCTCCATAGCAAAAAAAAAAGTATTTATTATTCAGGAAACAACAGATGATCTCATTTCATGTGGTTAGAAAAATACAACGCAACTCTATTTGAGAACCTTCGACTTATTTGGACGTTATGATGGAGAGATAACAAAAGGTAAACACGGGACAAGGTTTCTTTATTTCAAATCATTCCAGTGAACAATGAAAAGAGATTTGTTTTTACTTAGATTGTCTGACGACCAACATCTACGTGGATACAGTGGAACCCGCCACATTAGGTGCTCGAAAGACAATGGAAATAAGTCTCTTCCGAAAGCTCACGGAGAGTTGAACCGTCTATCTTTTGGATTTTAATTATATAAGGTGATGCTAAAAATTTTCAAAGTTCTTTTGTCGGATTTTGATAAATTGGTCAGGAATGTTGATGCGTTTGAATGGGAAAGTTGTATATGATTCGGAGCGCGTATTTATTTGTCCCTGTATTCAGCGATAATTTTTTTTTTCAATCACTCATCCCATACAAGTGAATATTAACTACAGACCTTTGATCACAGCATCCATGCTCTTATTTCGTAATGTTACATAAATGTCTATATTGTGAATTAAAATAATTTTAGAATTTCTTAGATTAACTATTGTCATTGTTATTAAATTTTGCTAGTATTGATACCGTTTAGTGCAACTTTTTGGTTGTTATTCTCTGGCGAATGCTAACCATTTATTCAAATTATCCGTATTATTACATTCTATTTTTTCCTAATCACTTTATTACTAATAGCAGCAAACGTAAAGTGGTTCTCTTCTCTTTAATGGCGCATTTTCAATATTGTTAATTTTTCTAACTAGCTTACATTATTAGTAATAGCGTAATAGTTTTAAAGTTGTCCGAATTTATTATTAGGTTGGTGCAAAAATAATGTCGTTTTTTGACGTTCAACTTCAGGTGAGAAAACGACTTTATTTTTGCACCAACCTAATAGATAAATCACTGTAATAATTTAAATAAATTGTTGGAGGTACAAAACCGTAATATTGCAAGGAAAACGTAAAATTTATTCCTTATAGGCATTATGAAAAATAAAAAATAGATGAAAACACAAACAAGACAGACCAACCGGTTTCGTTCCCAAGCTCACCAGGGGCGACTGGGAACATAATAATTATTTATTTTAAATTACTTTTAATCACACAAACATCCTACATACAATTAAAACATTAAAAATGAAATGATTAATTTGTATGAGGGAAGACAAAAAATATATATATATGAAAAAAACGCAAATTCGCGCTACGAAAGAAAAAAAACAGGAAGGTAGGGGAGGAAGAATAGGAGGAAAAAGGAGAGGGAAGAGGGAAATGTAAGATTGACGAACACTAGAGTGTAATAAAGTGTAGTCCAAGTAGACAGTCTTTTTGCTTACAAAGAGACGGTTCCCTGGACCGTATGTACATAGACTCCAGTGCCCGTAAATGAAAAGGAGAGTGCGAACTAGCCAGAACAGTGAACCAGTTCGAACTAAAATTTATTGCGCAATCTCTGCTATTTATGAGATGTTCAGTAATAGCTGACCCGGAAGTATTCACCAACTGCCTCTTACGGGCATCCGGATTAAGAACTCGTAATTATTATTAATTTTTACTAGTTTTTCTTTCATCTAATTTCATCTTTCAGAAACTAGTCTTAAACAAAAAAATACATTCTTGTTTATACTTAGAAATATTAATATTAGAAGTTATACCATTAAGCTATCCGAATATTTTGACGTAGCGTTTCATTATTATTAACATTTGGTGAGTTTTACTTTCATCTAATAGAATATCGAGCTGAGAGTTGCAATAAAAATAATAAAAGGTCCTTAGAAATAAGATAAAATACACGTAAAAATGAATAACGTACATTTATTTGCTTGAGCCGGATGAAGAAATCGGCCTCTCTTCTTAAACCTTGCATTAACTGTCCCCTTCTTATTCGCCCGTTAACATTCCATAAGATTTCAAACGTCTCCGACAAATTGACCAATCACCTCTTGTTTGTTCATGACATGCGACCAATTGATTTATGCTTTCTGGTCGCGGGTAGGTGTCATGATCGCTGTTGCCCGGATACAAGATTGTTGTGTTTGTCTCGTAACCGTAATGTGACAAGAACGACAAAACCTAATCGACAGTTCTTTCGTTACTATGGAATCGGAAAAAAAGCGAGACTCGTTGTTGATCTCACAAATCGCTTATAGTTTTCTTTGTATTTTTTTTCCTTAGTTTAAAAAAAATGGCCTAATGATTTCTTAAAAATTAATGCAAGAGATCCGGTTTCGATATCTGTCCATTGGCGTTGTAATTTTGTGTAATGAATTTCAGCCAATGACTGTTTCTCATCCTTAAGAATTCAAACAAAATCATTTGATAACGAAAATAAAAGCGATATTTTCTTAAGAGCCAGTCCTGTACATTTTGAGCAAATATCCCTAACACATTTTGCCACGGCTACAAAATTTCATTAGAGTAATAAGGACAGACATAGTCAAATAACATTCATAACAAAAAAAAGGAGGAACAAAAAAAATATAACGTAAATCGGCACTGAAATTTAACAATTAAAATCAGTGTTATGAAAAATCAAGAGTGCTCTCCCCTTGTTTGTTATTATCCTATTTGAGAGATAGCTATTTCTGTTTACTGGGACTATAAAATGAAACTATAATGTTTTTTTGTTTTTCGATACTTTCTCATCAGAGCAAAATTTGAGAACAAAAAACATGCAAAAAAATGTATAACTGCAGACTCATGTTACATTGTCATCATCACCAAGAAAACGGTTTCGATTTAAGGTCATGAATTAACATGTTTTTCTTATCTTCAGTGATATTTTATTTGATTCGACAATATTTTGCCAGCCTTCTCTGTCCTCTGCGAGTTTGCGGATTCGTTGCAGATCTTCCTTGATTGTAAACTTCTCCAAAGGAAAAGTGGGATCTTCCTGCCTTGTTCTTTGAATGTCTCCGTTCAGAGTATCATGACATTGGAAATTCAATATCAATAACTGGAGCAGCCATTACCTTCTTCGCCAAACAAAAAAGATGTTATATGCAAACTAGAAATGTAATATTAAAGGTTAATTACCGTTAATCCCGCCCACCACTCTGTCTGCTTAGAGAATATACTGAGTCTATCCCAAAAATGTAGACATACTTCAGGAAAGTAAAAACTTGTCTTTCATAGTTTTACCAAATTGCGATAACACTCTTTATTGTAGTATTTTCTCGACAGACGACATTAGCCACGTGACTTTAACATCAGCCAATCATACTGGATGCTGTGTATCACAGAAAACTGACTACATTGGCGGCCCTTATATAATAAATTAAAAATGTATATGCAGCAATCCCAGTGGACACTTTGGCCAACTCAACTCAAGCAGTCGTTCGACATACTAACAAATGTCTGGAAACTAATGGCCACCATTTTGAGCTTTCTTTTGATGGTCGACTCTCGCAATGTTTGACAATATCCATACAAGTTTTTCCTATCCGGAAGTGTGTATACATTATTTTGGCGGACTCTGTATATTAATGTCTGTTTTTTTATCGCTGTAATAAAATATGCTTTACCGTTGTACTATGAATATTTTCATGGCAATTGTCCTTCCTCCTTAATGTCATAACTGCACGAATTTAAGCGTGCTGCTAGATTGGCAACTAGGTCTCAACGTTTTACTGTTCAACTAGCTAGATGAATCCGTCTGTTCTACTGTTACTGGTTTTTACTCGCACTTCTCACCAGTGAAACTCCCTTCCGATTATTTACAATCTGCAACAATTTAAATGCAACCCCAATCGCCATTTTCTGTCTTCCTTAAACCTGTTCTTTTATTGTCCTCTCTGCACGTTCTCTTTCACTCACGGTAATCCCATGCTTCCTCGTTGGCAATTATCGCCTTGCTTTAAAAAAAATCAAAAACAAAAAAAATATCTAAACAATTCCTTTTTTTTACGATTTTATTATTCTTATACTGTTCTCATCAATCAAGATGAAGAAGAAACTTGAAGCAACTAAATGTGGTTCTACAGAAAGATGCTGAGAATACCATGGACCGAACATGTGGACACCGACGTAGTTTTAGAGAAAATGGAAACAAAATGGAAACTTAAAATTAGGAAGAGACAATTGATGTTTCTAGGACACATAATGCGAAAGGAGGAGTCGGGAAATCTGATACTCACAGAACAGACTGAAGGCCAAAGAGACAGAGGAAAACAACGCATAACATAATGAGGAAAGAGGGCTTGGAGAATCTGATACTCACAGGAGAAAATGAATGAAAGATGTACCGAGGAAAACAACGCATAGCATAATGAGGAAAGAGGGTTTGGAGAATCAGCTACTCACAAGACACATTGAAAGTAAGAGGTACAGAAGAAAACGCATGCAATAATGAGGAAAGAACGCTTGGAGAATCTGATACTCACAGGACAGGTTGAAGGGAGATGTGCAGAGGAAAACAACGCATAGCATAATGAGGAAAGAGGGCTTGAAGAAGCTAATACTCACAGGACAGATTGAAAGCAAGATGGATACAGGAAAACAACGCATGACATCATGAGGAAAGAGGGCTTGGAGAATCTGATACTCACAGGACAGATTGAAGGCAAGATGTACAGAGTAAAACAAGGCGTGACATAATCAGGAAAGAGTCTTTGGTGAATCTGATACTCACAGGACAGATTGAAGGAAAGATTTACAGAGGAAAACACCGCATAGTATAATGAGGAAAGAGGGCTGGGAGAATCTGATACTCACAAAACAGATTGAAGGCAAGATGTACAGAGGAAAACAGAGCTTCACATAATGAAGAAAGATGGTTCAGAGAATCTGAAATACAAGGCACAGATTAAAGGCAAGAGAGACAAGAAAACAATGCATAGCATTATGGGGAAAGAGGGATCGGAGAATCTGACACTCACATGACAGATTGAAGGCAAGTGAGAGGAAAACAGTGCAAGACATACTTAGTGACCTTCCTGTGTTGTGCCGGATATTCTATTTGAATGTTAAATTTACAAAGTATATTCTGTTATAGATTGTTGCCTTTTTATTGGTCTTAATGCTTTGGTCCTGGGCTGCTATTATCAGGAATTATATAGGATGGGCCCAAAGCCCGCGAGCAAAATTGATTTTCTGTTTGTATTGAGTCCTGTGTTCTGTACATAGATTTTCTTTTCTTCACGTTGGCAAACATCTTCCACGTTAATAGGCGCAATTTGAGGAAACAATCTTTTGCAGCCATTTTCAGTTCTTCAACCTTTCCGAAGCAATTTTCTTTCTTTCCCTATAAACCAGAGCTAATTATTACAAGCATTGGAGGAGCAAATGCTTTGTTTAATCTCTGTTCAAGGTAATCTTCCACAAAAGTTACCACTCGAAAATTTACTTAATCATAGATCAAGGCGCGAAGGTTTGGCCTTATATATATATATATATATATATATATATATATATATATATATATATATATATATATATATATATATTTTAGAATTGGACATTGTCCGACAATTTATTTAAAGTCATTTATATTATGTTTAACTTGTATCTATAAAAAGAACGTTAAACATAATATAAATGTCTTTAAATATATATATATATATATATATATATATATATATATATATACTAGAATAATCCTAAGGAGCCAGGCAAATCAACCTAGGTTTCACCTAAACGGATCTTCAGGGTAACCTGTCTAAAAAGGAAATTAACAGAACAGTATTTATTGATAAACTAAATAAAACCATAACCATGTGATACAAAAAGAGTATTTTATTTTATTGATAAACCGATGAAGAGACAAAAAACAAAAAAAAACTATTCTAATAACCAGCCTTATATCATATTAGTGGTCAATAAGTATACCCACACATAGACACACACACAAACAAACACACACACACATATAATATTAGTGGTCAATATATATATATATATATATATATATATATATATATATATATATATATATTGCATCTAGAGCATATCAGTACGTTTGTCAAGCATTAATCTTGCCCAGGAACTTTCTTGGGAGCGCGTTTTCGCAGCATCGCCCGCGCGACACCAACGTGACCGAATCCCAAAAAAGGAGCGCTGACTTTAAAATTTCAGTTTTTCTATTTCTGACTAGTCTTGTGTCTATCGTCTCTTCGTGTTGACTTAAATATAAATATGTTTCCAATAACCATGTCCTGAAGATGGTCTACTAGACCGAAACGTCTGACGTTGACAGTAAAACAAAATTAAAACAGTAAACTTGCATATTCGGATTTTGCTTTGTCTTTTCCATATTTTTCATCACATATATATATATATATATATATATATATATATATATATATATATATGTAAAAGTGAACATAGAAGTCAACACTTAGAGGCGACAGTCTGTTTCATGCTAGATGCAATCGTCGTTCTTTAAAAGGGCTGTGGTGAAATAATTTATTACATGGAACCTTAAAGTGGTCTGTTTTTATTTAAATAATTTATATATATATATAAAAGACTCTGGATAAAATGTGTACCTTCAGCAGGGGGGGGACTACTTCGAACAAAATTAAATCAAGTTGAATTTCTCTTTGTGTGTTCAATTGCTTAGAATATTTGCTGTGAAATTTAGGCTTAACATCATTTTGGTCCAAGCAGTACAACCAGGTGATCCAGACAATTGTAAATAAAATTCATTGTGTTTTATTATAACAGCAGACATAATTCTTTTATTCTTATTATTTCATTGCTACAAGAAAGAAATATTCATTCAATATTTTTTATTTTATGAAAAATTCTCAGAAAATAAAATACTTTGGTAAGTTTAATTTTTATTGCTCTTTTAAAAGTTATAAATTAAAAGGTGTTTCGACTTAAAATTCCAGACAGAAGATGGTTCACATTTTAAAATTTCTAACCATTTAATTCTTTTTGTATAAATATTTTATTATTCTTTTCTCATTAGTTTTTTCCCGATATGTTCTTTTTGGGTGATTTCTTCTTTAATCAATTTATTTCATTATTGTTGTCCTGAGTATAATGATAAAGGTCATCCGGAACCAATCGAAACTGTTTTGAAGAGTGTGAAACCCCCTCTTAATTTCTGTTGTTCCGAGGCCAACCCTGACCCGGCGTGGTAGCACCTGTTAGGGTCCCAGCTTTGGGAAAACAGTGAATGCTCAAATAAACCCGATAAAAAAAAACATGAAAATATAAAAATACATATTTATTATAAAAAAATACCAACAATATATTTTTATATAAAAAAATTACGAAAAATACTTGTTTAAAGCAAAAATGCTGACAAACCATTTTATCTGCAGCTGAAGGCATATAAAGGTGTTCAAAACATATTTAGCTGAAGCTATTACATTGTGTTCAAAATATTTGAATTTCGGTTTTAAATAACCCATCGAGGTTGACATCCCGTAGAACGAAATCAACCAAACAAGCAACATGAAATAACTTTTTCAGGACGTTTAGCCATAGAATATCCTACATTTCTTTTTAAAGAATTCAAACTGCATTCCAAAATATAACTTCAAGAAAAGTACAACATAAAACACACATATCACCGCCTCTAGTAATTATGTCAGCACAAACATGTGTATTCATAAAAGCTAAGTATCGTCTAGTATGTATTTAATTCTGAAAGCAGACTAATATATATCAAATTTTTGTTACTTCAAAGCACACAAGGAAATTAAACTTCGGCATTAAATGACCCATAAGGCTGTTGATATGTTGTTTAGCAAATAAATCGATCAGTCGATTTTAGTCTTAAAGAAAATAGCAAGAGAAAGAACACTTCTACTTAGAATCAAGAATCGACAGCTGAAATTCCTTGGGAACATAATGAGGACGTCCTCTTATGTTTCGTTCCATATTCTTGTTTTTATGGACTACACTGTATAGGATTTATTTTCTGAAAGTTTCATCAATAGTATCATCTTCCTAGGATTAAGATTAATTGGGAAACAAACAAAAGTAGACATACATACAGTGAAATAATCAGAGCTTACATCGTGTGTGAATGGTCTAACGGCAAAAGACGGAAATTATCCCCAAAAACAGTCAATACACAAGCGACTCCACACATCAAACTCGGTTGAAATAATTATAATGTATAATTCAATATTTTTCAACCAATCGCTATCATTTCTGATCTAACAAGAACAGATAAATCAAGGCGATAATGATCATGTAACCAATTGAAATCCAACTAGCGAAGCGTTCTGGTTAAGACGATAAACAACATCCGCGCCCTGGGGAAGACAATACATTACATCCGGCAGGAAGACAGGAGGTTTTAAGGATCATGGAGCCACCTCTTAATTGCTGTTGTTCCCAGGTCCACTGAGCAGGGTTGGTAACACCTGTTAGGGTACTAGCTATAATATGTATAGGTCTTTCAATTGCAGTTTTTATATAGATATATATTATATATATATATATTATATATATTTTAATAGGTATATATTATAATAGTTAACTCCCCAAAAGGAAGTGTAAAAATAGATTTTAATACCGTCAATACTTTTTTAGAAAAATTATTGCTAGCAATACATTTTTGAAAAATAAAATATTACCAGCAATACATTTTAAAAAATATTACCAGAAATACATTTTTTGAAAAAATATTACCAGCAATAAAAATTTTGTCGGCATTAAATAACCTATTGAGGTTGATATGCCGTAAAACAAAACAAAACAAAATATACTGAGATAGATAGATAGATAGATAGATAGATAGATAGATAAAAATATTACCAGCAATAAAAATGTCGGCATTAAATAACCTATTGACGTTGATATGACGTAAAACAAAACAAAACAAAATATACTGAGATAGATAGATAGATAGATAGATAGATAGATAGATAAAAAATATTACCAGCAATAAAAATGTTGTCGGCATTAAATAACCCATTGAGGTCGATATGACGTAAAACAAAACAAAACAAGTATCGAATAAATTAAGGCAACAGTGTCAACAGAAAAACTGCAATTGAAAGACCTTCTGCTGTCCAAGATTATGTTAGATTAATATTTCTCCCACATGCAAAAAAGTGACATTTTAATTGTCAACGCTGTATTTTCTACCGAAAAACACACGTACATATAACAATCTCACATTGCTACTATACACACTCAACTAGTGCACAAACTATTTGATTCAGCCACACACCGACATTTTTTGTCAGGGTAAAAAAAAATTATTAAAATATTAATTTCTTTTTTTACTCATTTCACCCCAAGGAAGGTGATAATTCCACTAAGACGCAAAGGCTTACTGAGAGTGAAAGAGAAAACGTAAGTGAGGAGAAAGAACAATAAAAGAACAGGTTTAAGGAAGACAGAAGATGGCGACTAGCGTTGCATTTAAATATCTGAAGATTGCAGATGGCAGCAAAGCAAGAAACCGGAAGAAAGAAACCGGAAACTCTCAGAATAGAACATACGATTATATCTTAGCTTGTTCAACAGTAAAACTGTGAAATCAAGTTTCAAATATAGTAGTACACTTCAATCAACGCATTCGAAGCACCAGTTTTGCTGTGCTTAGATGGTTTCATTATTTTATGTTAAAAGTGATGGTGTTTCTCGTATTACAATCAACTAAACAACCTTGTTTACTTACTACATATAGACACAAACCCGCGTGTACATATATTCATCGATATACAGGGTGTCCATAAAGTTTGTGTGCACTTTAAAAAAATTATAACTTTATTTGCATTTGCGATAGAAATAATTTGTAAAAAGGATTAGAAAGAAGTAAATCTATATTTTTTAAGGTTTTATTGAAATTTTATTTAAGTTTCCACCATCATTAGCAATACAAAGGGTAATCCGATTTTGCAGTTCACGGAAAACATTTGCCAACTGATTTACAGTAATGCCTGAAATCACATTAGTTATTTTAGCTATACTTAAAACCAGGTACATTAAACTTTATAACATTTTTTACAGATTATTTCTATCGCAAATACAAATAAAGTTATAAATTTTTTAACGTGCACACAAACTTTATGGACACCCTGTATTTGTTCGAAAATCTTTAATCCCCTTAAAGCTGTTCTGCAGACGAGTCTATCTTATTATTTATTATAAATGTGTTACTCCCTTCTTTTGCTATTTAGCGCGAACGTTACGTCCTAACAGTGCCTCATCGGTATTTTGGGTTTTTTTTGCGTGGAAAGAGGGGAATAGACTTGATTTATGTAAGAAAATGAAAGAAAGAAAGATAGCAGTGGAGAGAGAGAATAAGATTAAGCTAATAAAAACAGATACTCCACTTGGTATCTACTTGACCCCCCACTGAGTCAGGTTGTGACACAAGGTCGTTTTTTAACGTGGGGACCCGAGTGTTTCCACCCGGGCCGCTGGACTTTGCTGGTCTTAGCTTGTCCAAGCTGGTCAGAGCTAGACGTAGCCGCGATACTACCAGCGCAGGGACGAATCCCTGTGTCTGGCATGTATCAGTGATCGAAACTCAGCCAAAAGGCGATCATTAAGCGAGCGATCTGAGAACAGATACTCCCCTTTGATCCTAGCCGTGGATTTACTTGACCTCCCACACGGTCAGGTTGTGACACAAGGTCGGGGTTTAACGTGGGACGGGAGGGGGAGTGGACCCGAGTTTTCACCCGGGCCGCAGTGCTTTAGCTGGTCTTAGCTTGTCCAAGCTGGTCAGAGCTGGTCATGGCTGGTCTTAGCTTGTCCAAGCTGGTCAGAACCGGTCATAGCTAGTCAGACGTAGCCCCGATACTACCAGCGCAGGGACGAATCCCTGCGACCGGCCTGTATCAGTGATCGCTCCCGGCCTAAAGGCGATCATTCAGCGAGTAATCTGCGAACAGATACTACACTTTGATCCTAGCCGGGGATTTACTTGACCTCCCACACGGTCAGGTTGTGACACAAGGTCGGGGTTTAACGTGGGACGGGAGGGGGAATGGACCCGAGTTTTCACCCGGGCCGCAGTGCTTTGGCTTTAGCTGGTCATAGCTTGTCCAAGCTGGTCTTTAGCTTTGGCTTTAGCTAAACTAGCTATGATACTACCAGCGCAGGGACGAATCCCTGCGACCGGCCTGTATCGGTGACCGCTCCCAGCCTAAAGGCGATCATTCAGCGAGTAATCTGAGAACAGATACTACACGGGATTTACTTGACCTCCCACACGGTCAGGTTGTGACACAAGGTCGGAGTTTAACGTGGGACGGGAGGGGGAATGGACCCGAGTTTTCACCCGGGTCGCAGTGCTTTGGCTTTAGCTAGTCATAGCTGGTCTTTGGCTGGTCTTAGCTGGTCATAGCTTGTCCAAGCTGGTCATAGCTAGTCAGACGTAGCCACGATACCACCAGCGCAGGGACGAATCCCCGCTGCCGGCCCGTATCGGAGAGGGAATCCCGGCCCCATAGGCGATCATTCAGTGAGTAATCCGCGAACAGATACTACACTTTGATCTTAGCCAAAAGGCCGTGGATTTACTTGACCTCCCACACGGTCAGGTTGTGACACAAGGTCGGGGTTTAACGTGGGACGGGAGGGGGAGTGGACCCGAGCTTTCACCCGGGCCGCAGTGCTTTAGCTGGTCTTAGCTTGTCCAAGCTGGTCAGAGCTGGTCTTAGCTAGTCATAGCTGGTCATGGCTGGTCTTAGCTTGTCATAGCTAGTCAGACGTAGCCCCCGATACTACCAGCGCAGGGACGAATCCCTGCGACCGGCCTGTATCAGTGATCGCTCCCGGCCTAAAGGCGATCATTCAGCGAGTAATCTGCGAACAGATACTACACTTTGATCTTAGCCAAAAGGCCGAGAAGCGATAAAAATATGCACAGATTTTTTAAACGCACAGTCTCAAACGACGGAAACCAAGTATGCAATCGCCAAAAATCTAATTACCATGAATTAAATTAAATAACATAACGTGCTGAATGATTTTGAAATTATTATTAAGAGAATTGTTCGTAAGACGGGAATTTGGATGGAAAGAAAGAAATAAGTGAAGAAGTTTTTAAAAAAAATTTAACGTCTCCTGCCAATACCTAATAAATTATGGACTATTTAGTTTTGATCGCGTGGAAAGAGGAGAAAACACACTACTTGGTTTCATTGAGGAAAGAAAGAAAGATAGATAGATAGATAGATAGATAGATAGATAGATAGATAGATAGATAGATAGATAGATAGATAGAAAGAAAGAAAGATAGGTAGATAGATAGATAGATAGATAGATAGATAGATAGATAGATAGATAGATAGATAGAAAGAAAGAAAGAAAGAAAGAAGGTAAGATTAAAGTTTTTAACGTCTCCTGACAATACCTAATAAATAATAAACTATTCCGTTTTGATCGCGTGGAAAGAGAGGAAAAGACACTACTTGGTTTCAGTGAGGAAAGAAACAAAGAAAGATAGATAGATAGATAGATAGATAGATAGATAGATAGATAGAAAGAAAGAAAGAAAGAAAGATAGATAGATAGAAAGAAAGAAAGAAAGAAAGAAAGAAAGAAAGAAAGAAAGAAAGAAAGAAAGAAGGTAAGATTAAAGTTTTTAACGTCTCCTGACAATACCTAATAAATAATAAACTATTCCGTTTTGATCGCGTGGAAAGAGAGGAAAAGACACTACTTGGTTTCAGTGAGAAAATGAAAGAAAGAAAAAAAGAACTAAGTATTTAACGGCTGTTTCAGTGAAATGGAAAAATTTGTCAATTTCAAATCTTTTCATCTCTAACCACTTACACAATTTCCATGATTCGGACTATTGGCCTCATCTTTGTTGCCAAATTTATCACAGCGTTTAGGCCGTTGTAGGCTCCGTCCTTCTTCAGGCGGTTGGAATGTCGAACTGATCTCTTTATTTCGCTCACTGGAGTAGACTGTTCTAGTTCCGCGTGCCATATTTAATGGATGTCAGTTATCAGTTATCGCCTGTTAAGTCCGCCTCTCCAAGTTCCCCACCGCCTAATTAGCTATTGAACTCACACTCTTTGGGTCCAGTCACTGGATCTAACCAACGCCTTTATTCACTCTGCCATGGGTCCTTGAAAATAGTCGGGGTAATGTAAATAGTGTACATAATACCTCATCTCAGAAATATAGACAGATACTGAAAGGCCGAAATATTGTAATAAATATGGCGACAAAGATGAGGACAATAGTCTGAATAATGTAAATAATGTACATAATACCTCATCTCAGAAATATAGACAGATACTGAAAGGCCGAAACGTTGTAATAAATATGGCGACAAAGATGATGACAATAGTCTGAATAATGTAAATAATGTACATAATACCTCATCTCAGAAATATAGACAGATACTGAAAGGCCGAAACGTTGTAATAAATATGGCGACAAAGATGAGGACAATAGTTCGAATAATTTAAATAGTGTACATAATCCCTCATCTCAGAAATATAAACAGATACTGAAAGGCTGAAACGTTTTGATAAATATGGCAACAAAGATGAGGACAATAGTCCGAATAATGTAAATAGTGTACATAATACCTCATCTCAGAAATATAGACAGATACTGAAAGGTCGAAACGTTGTAATAAATATGGCGACGAAGATGAGGACAATAATCAGAATAATGTAAATAGTGTACATAATACCTCATCTCAGAAATATAGACAGATACTGAAGAGCCGAAACGTTTTGATAAATATGGCGACAAAGACGAGGACAATAGTCCGAATAATGTAAATAGTGTACATAATACCTCATCTCAGAAATACAGGCAGATACTCTACGTACTTTTGTAAAAACGATGCTGTAGTGGAATTTCTATCGAAATTTTATGATTGTCGAATTCTACAGAAGTTTATTCAATCATTAAAAGTTAAGAATTCATCAGAATATTTAACTTTTCATTTGTCTTTCTATTGAATATAAATCGCGTCTTACTTTTCAAACTACTTTTGACTTCCCTTGTCTTTCCATTAGTCGAAAAGTGCTAAAAGCAATTTTTCTAATATTGACGTCACATCGCTCGCATTGAACATGGAAGACCCCTTTTATTTAAATTTTTAAAGATTGAGGCACAACTGCAAACATTTGTGGCTATGGGGTAAGAAAGTAAAAAAGAAAAAAAAACTTATTTATTCCCTTCTTCCTTCCTGCCTGCTAGTGACAGTTTTGTTTGTTTAAACTTCTAACATTGAAAATCCATCTTTCCGACTTTTCCCCCCAAGATAAATTTGTTACATGTTCTATAATTTTTCGATATATTATCCTAACAATTTAAAATTGCGTCTGTTGTTCACCATAACATTGCCTTTTATAAAACGTGGAAAGGACAAGCGTTCCACTATTATGCGAGGCCAAACAAAATATATTTTCTCTTCTTTCGAATAAAGGAAAGTAAAGTCGATCCTCTTTTTAAAGATTTCATTTTGTGTATAGTTTAGCATTGTACTGTGCTATCAGATTATATCACTTGAGGACTACCAACAGGAGTAACAACTAAAACGGACTTCACATGTAACTTGAAGAGAAAATATTGACAAGATGCTGACATTAAACACTACTGCAAATAAAAGGCTAGGAATGAAACTACAATTAATATTTGGAAAGAACTATAACAGCTACTGGTCATGAGAAAACTATTTTCATGAAAATTATTTTAAGACAAAGAGTTTATAAACTTCAACCGAAAGCAGTACTGGCTGCTCGGTCAATGAATGTCAAAAGTTTCCTTATAAGGAAACGGTTAATACTACATATTACTGTTACCACTGACGCATGTGATTCAAGCCAGGAAATATCACATGTCGGAATCGAATTTAATACCCATCAGTAAACTTTGATCTAGGAGGTGTTGATTCGTGGAGAGTACAATGTGTACGATGTTCATCCTATGAAATACCAACGTAAGCGCTGTACTCGGGGGGTCACTTGAGGACCCCAAAAGAACTATCTATCTCAGATAGTTGACCTAGAAGCTACTCTGGTAGTCACAAGGAATTGGGCTTCATAGTTTATTGTTGAATTTGGGATATACGCACTTAAGACAACTCGATCATAGAAAATAAACGCCAGGAATACGCCCACGCGAGAAAATAAATGAACATTCGAAAAAAGTGTCCGTAAACTGAATACCTTCCAGAGCCGAGATATTAATTTGATAGAGTCAAGAATTGAAGAAACAATTATGTAAAATTTAGTTTCGTATTATTATCAGATTTTACTAACACGTTTTGACTTATACCCTTTTTCCACTTATACAGGGGTTGTTACCAGACAGAAATGTAAATTAGCCCTCACGACACAGATATCCATTTTTTCTTGTCCACAACGTTATGATGTTCTTGTTCTGCCGATGGCAGCGGTTTTCCAAACCAGGTTCCGGGAGAATATATTATTCCAGTGTATTATATCAAACTTGGTGAAATTTTATGTCTGTGCATGTATATGTGTGTATGAATTAAATGGCGTGAGGCCGAGTAAGTCATCCACACACAACACAGACATACGCATATACATTATATAGGCGCAGGCAAAGTCACACGTACACGGTGTGTGATGGACAATGAATCAGCTTTTCTCTTATCATATGGGTTTTTGAAATTGTAAATTCTACAAAGTACAAAAATGTTTACTTCATTAACTTTAGCTTTCTATAGTAAGGAGATAAAAAAAAGTTTTAATTGAAATTCGAAGTTTCTCTCTCGATAAGTTCGTCCTTTTCCATTAAGCTAGCCATAATTGGATTAGAATATAACTCATTTACACTTTTTAAGTGACATCAGTTCATGCGAGGAAAGACATTAAAGTTAGAAGTTGAATTTAATGTCACTGGATTTTTAAGAGCCAATAGAACATCAACGATAAGAGACATAAAAGACAGCAAACATATGTCTTTCTTTTGTCTCCATCACATTCCCGCTTTCCTGTCAACAGCTTTCCTTTCGTTTTTTCTCCAAATTTCTTACTCACCATCTATCTCTCCTTCACCACGACTTCATTAACTACTACTACTACTCTCCATTTTTTCATGTGGAAATGATAAAAGGTAAAAGTTCTGTGGTGTGATTTTTAATCATTTCATCCTAAGCAAATTGATAAATCCACTTGCTGCAAGGGGTTACTGAGACTTAAAGGTAATGTGAAAACACTGTTGTTTTTTCATTTCTCCCCAAGCAAGTCGATAAAGTCACCTAGATGCAAGGGGTTACTGAAAATCTAAAGAGTTATTGGTGTTGCTTTTGTTTTGTAAGAAAAACATTATTAAGAGAAGGTAACAACCCACATATGATATTAAAATATGTATTCTATCAACAAGATCCTCATGCTCATATTCGAAATTCTTTTGTTTGTTCAATTATTTCACCCCCAGCAAGACTGACATACCACTAGCATGCAGTGGGCTACAGGGAGTGAAAGTCAGAGGAAAGACTGAGTATAGTGAGATTGTTGAAAGGACAAAGATGAACGGAATTCAAGAAGAAAAAATATGGTGATTGACATTGCATTTAAACTTTTGAAGGTTGAATTTATTAGGGATGCAAGTAAACGGAAGTGAATCCCACAGGCGGGAAGTGCGGGAACAGAGTCTGTAGGAGTAGAAGATGATGTTGCATTTAGCTATTTCAGAAGTAAACGGGTGTGATCTAGACGGAAATTTAGTAACACGCTTAGATTCATGCAGGACCCCCTCCTGCATGAATCTAAGCACAAGGAGAAAGCTTATGAAAGCAGTTGCCATGAAAATATTTGTAGAAAAGACAGAGGGAAGCCACGTCACGTCGGTGAGAAAGTGATTGAAGTTGAGATGTCACGTCAGAATTGACTTCAGATCCTTCTTAGGATTTTGTCGAGAAACCCGAGATGAACAGCAGGAGCACCGGACCAGATATGGCAACAGTACTGAATGTACGGACAAATGGTAGAATTGTAAATGTGGAAGATGGTGTCTGACGATAAATTTCTTTTTACTGGGAGTGAAATAAAATGAGAAAACTAGTGAGGAGAAAGGACAATGAAAGAACAGGTTTCAGGAAGACAGAAGATGGCGATAATGCCACTAAGACACAAGGGGTTACTGGGAGGGAAAGAGAATTAGGAGACTTTACTGAGGAGAAAAGACAATAAAAGAACAGGTTTCAGGAAGACTGAAGATGGCGATAATGCCACTAAGACGCAAGGGGTTTCTAGGAGTGAAAGACAATGAGAAGACTTTAGTGAGGAAAAAGGAAAATGAAAGAACGGTTTCAGAAAGACAGAAGATGGCGATAATGCCACTAAGGCGCAAGGGGTTACTGAGAGTGAAAGAGAATGAGAAGACATTAGTGAGGAGAAAGGACAATAAAAGAACGGGTTTACTAAGACCGAAGATGATGACAGGATTTGTATTAACATTTTTCAAGCTTTTTAGGTGACAGGGAAGCAAGAAACTGAAGGAGAAAAGAAACCATTGGAATAGAACTTAAAGTTACACCAAGCTATTTACACTATTTACCATCATCTTTTTTTATGTTGACACAATGTTTTGGACGTTGTACTCTCCGGCCTTCATCAGGTGTATATCGATATGGGTAACCAACAGGGAATTTCAAAATAAACCCTTTATTTAATTTCCGGGGGTAGACTGTTCTCGTTCAACTGCCCGTGTCTATGGATATCGTATCTAGTTCTTACTTTTAGTACTACTCAGTTATTGCTCATCCTCTTCTCACTGAGTCCAAGTACACACTGGTCGGCCCAGGGATTGAACTCACGTCTATTATGTCATCAAATTTACGAACCAGTTTTTCAATCAACTAGGCCTACGTAGCCTCATCCGAATGTAAATCGTGTAAATAATGATAATTCCTCATCCCAGAAATTACATGTAGTGTGTTCTACAGAAAAACGATGAAGCCTAATTGACAAACTAGTACTACGCTTAAATCCACGCGGCCGAGATACCAAAGTCGAATGCAATATTTATTTTGAATAATATAAAAATGTGGCACAAGGCCAAAGGGGGATATGAGAAAGCTAGTTATTCATCTGTTTTATCTTAAACTTAGCTAGCCACGATTACTGACTCAAACATACCACAATATTCCTTACACCAAAACAACATATTCTTACTCACCCTTCTTACTACAGCCACCATAATAATTTAAAATCTCTATAAAGTCCGATATAGTTCCCAAATGTGAAAGTTGTCTGGGAGGGGGGAATAAAAATAACAACATTTAAAAATGAAACACCGATGAATATTTACAATGAATATAATTTATATAGAAGAAACTAAACAAAATAGCAAAAAGAAAAGCTCAATAAAACAATAGCCATGAAAATATTTATAGAAAAGACTGAGGGAAGCCATGTCACCACGGTGGCAAAGTGACTGATGTCGAGATCTTCAGTTAGCACTGATAACATTGCAGATTCTTCTTTGTATTTTGTCGAGAATCTCGAGATATAAAGCAGTAGCACCGGACCAGATATGGTGGCAAAATGTCGAAACGTTTTTGCCCACGATGTAGGAAAAGATATCAATAACCATGTTTATTATTTTTCGAGTCAGCTTGAACTTTTTCTTGACTAAAGGTTTCAGTTGATATTTCTAAAAATTACATTGACTAAAACGATTTTTTTTCTTTTTTATTATTTGGCTAACATTGTCTATTGTCAAGATGGCGTCATTTCAGAACTTCCTTTTGCCGAGATTGATCCTGTCTCGAGTTTCAAAATGCGGCGAGCAATTCCCTCTAATGACGGTTCTTTAAAGCCCGGGGGTAATAGCCAGCAGAGAGAGAGAGAGAGAGAGAGAGAGAGAAAGTGGAGGGAGACAAAATGGCTGTCAGACGTGAGAGACAGAAATTGAAGACTTGATAAATTCTACCTAATCTGTCAATTTACCAAATGCCATTAATATGCGATGCCATTTCCAAGGCAGGTCTCTGCTTAGAGAATCAAAATATGCAATTGAAAAGTTATAGAAAAATCAAGATGAAAAAGAAAAGCTAGCAATAAAGATGAGAACAAGAATCGTAATATAAAATAAGAATATTATCAATAATAAATACAAAAATATATCATCATTACCTAAATGTTTTTCCTCTGTTAATAATAAAAATATTTTGATAGGCTAAGGATTTGCTGTCACTTGTTCTCATGCTTGTGTTACGAAGGTATTATGAATTTTCAAACAGTATTAGTCCACTATTTGATGTAATCTAATATTTAATGTAAAGCCTCTGTTTAAAGAAGAATAAAGAGGAAAATGTATTGTATGCTTGTTAATATTAGATTTTGGGGACACGACACTGTGGAAAAATATTTATTATTTCTGCTTTGAAGACAATTACTACGTTTACGTGTTTTATTCTAAGTGGGTTGTCAGCGAAGCCTTGAATACACTGACTTGAATACATTACTATGTAATAAGACACACATAAAATGCCTACCTATAAAAAATGTAAACAACTAATATATACATACTTATAGGCTCAAATATAAATGACCAATATATATCTAATTCGTAACAAACTAAATTTGTAGACTCAAATAAAATCGAGTAATAAATACCTATTCCTGGGCCAAGTAAATTCTTGCAGACTCAAATTAAAACGACCAATTCATACCTGTTCCTGAACTAAGTAAATGATTATAAATTTTGACATAAACAACCAATATTACAAGGTAACCAAAAAAGTTCTGTCCGTTTTTTGATTAGTCATTGAATGAAGTTGAAATATATACGAAATGCGTGTAACAATTGTTTTCAAATTCGGACAGCCAGAAGTAGGAACATCAGACGTTATAAAAAAACACGTGCACCGTGCCCGGTCATAATTTATAAGCCGGACAGCTGTGAGAAGGATGGAAGTTCCTTGAGATCTCGTTCGGGGCTGTATGCTTCATGACTTCAAAGTGGGCTTATCAGCAGCTGCATCAAGTCGCCGCATATATCAAGCGTTTGGGGATAGTGCTGTGGATGAACGTACTGCAAGGCGTTGGTTTCGAAAATTCAAGTCGGGAGATTTGTCTCTCCATGATGAGCCTCGCAGTGGACGACCACATGTCTTGAATGACGGAGTCTTGAAGGCGTCCATTGAAGAGGCTAAGTAAGACATACAAACTGAGCAAGAGGGTTCCGCAAACGCTGTTAGAGGTTTACAAGGGACAACGAGTGGCAGCCTGCGTATCGTTGCTTTCTCGACACCGTACCGCATCCTTATTCAATCGAGTGCTAACCAGTGATGACAAGTGGGTTCTGTACGAAATTCCCAAGCGTTCCAGACATTGGTTGTCCCTCACACCGCAAGACCGCCTATACACCCACGCAAGATTATGCTTTGTGTCTGGTGTACAAGTCGTTAAGTGGTTCATTATGAACTGCTACCAACGGACCAAACGGTCACTGGAGACCTATACTCGCAGCAATTGAAACGTGTGCAACAGGCATTGCACCAGAAGGAGCCAGCACTGGTGAATCCCAAAGGTGTGCTTTTCCTCCATGGCAACGCCAGGCGGCATGTCGCGCGAGTGGTTAGGGATACCATACAGAAACTTGGGTGGGATACTTTGTGCCATCCACTTTATTCACCTGACCTTGCGCCATCCGATTACCACCTCTTCCACTCCCTGGATAATAATCTTCGTGGGAAATCAATCAACAATGAAGCAGACTTGCGCAAAGCCCTCACGGACTTCTCTGCGTCACCCCCGCCCTCGAGTTCTACCGCAAGGGCATTGAACAGCTGGAGAGACATTGGCAGAAGGTGCTGGTTGCCGATGGCGATTACTTCGAAGACTAAATATAAGTTACACATACTGTGAAGCGTTTTCTTTTTTTCCTTTGAAAACGGACAGAACTTTTTGGTTACCTTGTATATGTACCTATCCTAAAGCCATTTTTTTCTTATAGATTTTAATATAATAAAAAAATAAATAGTACATAAAAATAGTACGAGTGTCAACATGTAAATTCAACCAACGAAACAAAATGGTGACTTTCTATTACGAAGAATAACTAAAAAGCATTATGTTTTCTATTCTATCAAATTCTCTCTAAGTACAAAATTCCTGCACTCACAAATGAATTAGCTGAGGTGTAATTTGGTCCAAATTCTAAATTTAAAAGTAATCGTCGGTGGTAGAATTCACGATCATTAGCTTCTGCAGCAAACGTGCTAACCACTATACAGGTGTCATTGTAACTTGGCATCATATTTTTCTTTCTTTTTTCTGATATATTGTATCATCATCATCAGATCGAATATTCTTCTCGGATTCTCCTGACTCATTCCTTCCAACCTTCTCTGTCAGACATCGCTCTCGGCAGATCCTCCAGATAGCATCCAGAGTCATCTACAAGTTGGTCCATGTAGGTGTGATGAGGTCTTCCAACCGATCTTTTCCCGAGCAATGGGTTCCATAGGAGGGAATCACTCACAAGTTCTGACTTACTTCTCCAGGATTGACCAGCTACCCCGAATCTCTCTCTCTCTCTCTCTCTCTCTCTCTCTCTCTCTCTCTCTCTCTCTCTCTCTCTCTCTCTCTCTCTCTGTTGCGTGTTTCTTCCAGCTGATGTCCAATGCAACTCGTAACATCCTTGTGTTGTGTAAGTTTCGTCAAGTGATGCCGATTGGTGTTACGTCAGTGTCCATGCTGTTGAGCCGTCGATCAAGACAGATTCTACCGCGGCCTTAAAGACGTCCTCTTGTTATCAGACATGATTGATAAGGCTATCAAACATCTCCATCTCATCGAAGAAGCGGCCAGCGATGTTGATCTCGACATTGATGGTAGCGAAACAGAATTTATCCGCTACAACCAAGAAGGAAAAATTAAGTTGAAAAACGGCGACAACATCAAATCCGCCGAGGAATTTGCTTAACTCGGCAGTAACATCCAGTCAACGGGAATGAGACACCAAAATCCGAAAAGGCAAGACCTGGTGGGGGGTCCTTGATGATCCGAGCACCATCTGGAAGTCCTCCCTCTTTAACAATCTTAAGGAGGACTTTGTTTATATTGTATGATAATGAATAATTAATTGGAGTATGGTTATTTTTCATCAATAAATTAATATTGAAAATGACAGATATATATATATATATATATATATATATATATACAGGGTGCTATAGGTAAATTGCCGCCATTTTATATTTTTGATTTCACGCATGCGCGTTGTTTGTTTCTGATTTTCTCAACGGCACAGTATAGTAGGGTATGTTGGGCACCGTCAATGAGAAGAAAAAAAACACCATGACGCAATTCACTCTGCCAGAAATTTGGAAACGGCATGCTGTACTGCTTGGCATTCGCGCCGGAAGTTCCAATACGAACATTTCAGAGTGGTTGGGTGTCAAACTGAGAACAGTGCAGAGGATTTGAAAAGAGTTGGATGAGTCTAATGGTGATTACGCAGGTGTTTAGAGTGATGACTAGTGATGGCGAGGTCATGCCAAAGTTGAGACCAGTGTTGACATAAACAACAAGAATTTATATTTTCTTTTTGTGATGCGAATTAGAAACTTTTGGTGTGTGGTGTGTAAAAAGCTTTTCAAGATATTTTTGTGCAATTTTGGTAAATACATGTTAAAATGAGATGTCAGCGTTATTTTCATTTTTGCGTCATTTAGACTGACAATTTATCCATCGCACCCTCTCTCTCGCTCTCTCTCTCTCTCTCTCTCTCTCTCTCTACATACATATATATATATATATATATATATATATATATATATATATATATATATGTATATATATATATATATATATATATATGTAATTATTTATTTGAATATTACAACATAAATATGTTATAAAATCACGACAAAAGTAGCCATTTTGTTTCAACACTTCTAGTATCTTTTCAAGTGACGATGTAGAATATAGAATAAATGGTTTTAAAAGTTTCAAATTAATCAACGATCCTTAGCCAGGAGTAAACGCTGTTACATAAGCTAGAGTGACCAATCAAAATACAAGTATAGGATGATTCGAAAAATATATATGTATATATATGTATATATATGTATATATAAAAATATATATATATATATATATATATATATATATATATATATATATATATATATATATATATATACTTAAGATTTCGGATTTTTGTAGGTACCTTTTGTTTTATTATGACATCCAGTTTTTGAGTCCTTCTCCCTATGTAGTGCGAACCATAACTACATGAATAAATCATTTAAATGAATATATATATATATATATATATATATATATATATATATATATATATATATATATATATATATATATATATAGGGATGATACATACATTTTATATATCAGAAGAATTTTAGACAAATCTATGAAACATTTCGTGTGATGCGTTTTGTTCTTTAAGACTTCATCAGAAATAAAATTTATTTAATCAGAAGAAAATGTATAGAAAGTGCTTTAATCGATAAGTCATCCAGACAGTAATTTTACATCCCGGTTCTTACACCATTTCCCCTTTATTGGCAGATATTATTTTATCACAATGTGGGATATTTAATAACATAAGTGATAAAAACATAAACAAAAAGAAATCGACTGGACAATATGGCCAAAGAATTTTTTTAATTAATTTAAAATTTAAGTGTCCCATCTCCTTCATGCGCACGTGTATTAAGAATAAATCTACTGTAATCTGGTTAATTAGAAATATTGGTTGCGTTTCATTTGATTTCAGGATACGTTCACCCTTGTGCAAATTAATTGAAAGCTTTAGTTTCCTTTCTTTCACCATACGGTCAGTTTTAGAGCCACTGGAGTGACAGGGTGTAATCGATTTTTTCCTCAGATTAGGTCATTCGCAGTCGTGTGCCGTCATATGAATCTATTTTCCGGGTGGAGAATGTTTGGCCTTGAAAACAATTGCGTCATCCGTGATTGCAGCAGATTTTTATCACGCCTAACACAATTGTCTCGACTGTCGATTAGTTGTCCTACGTCCATTGTCTGCGATGGACGTTACTCCAAGAATCGTAGGAAAACACTGGTAAGCCTTACAAGTGAGCAAATCAAATACTATAGACTGGCTCGGAAACTCTCCGGATTTAAATCAAATCAAGAATTTGTGGTCAATCTGCAAGGAAAGACTTTGTGAAATGGACTTACGAGGTACTAACATATACACTCGGTCATGTTTCATTGAAAAAATACATAAACAAGTAAATAATAACGGAATTATTAGTTTTGTTTCAATTAATTTGCACAAGAATGTCGTTGCCCTGCCTAACACTGGGACCGACGGAACTCATTCAGAAATATGATGTCCTTTCTTGCAGCAATTTATTAAGTGTTATCCATCAGCCTTTTATGATTGCTGTTAATAAATATCCGTTTTAGAATTTAATCTACAAAACGTATATGGAAGGCAATAGAGTCACTAAGACGCATGGAGTTACTGAGTGTGAAAGAATATGAGATAAAAAACGTTATGAAGAGGAGAGAAAAATAAAAAAACAGGAATTAAGAAGACAGAAGATAAAGATTGACATTGCATTTAAATTTTTGAAGTTCAAAGTTGACTTCAAGCAAGAAACCGGAAGACGAATATACTATTAAATTATATATATATATATATATATATATATATATATATATATATATATATATATATATATATATATCAACGCACTGCTGACGAGTCCCAAATATAGGACGAAACGGTCGTCCAGTGCTTTCTGCATTCTGTTGAGGTTTCTTCTAGACTCGATGAATTACTTAATTATGATTATCTCAAATCCACCTAATTTCTATCGCTAGTATATCCTTGAACCGGTTTCTAATGCTCTGGGTGGAGCGGATTGGAAATAGTAGTCGTGGCTCGTGACGGCACAGTCCTATGGGTCCTATGGGTAAAAGTAAAATGGGAATATGTGAGCGAGTCGCGCTATATCGAGTCTGATTCGCTGCCTCTTCGTCACTGAGGCCCGTTGGTAAAGTTTATATGACGTTTGCTTCACAACCTAACTGTCTGGGTTTCAATTCTCGGTAGTGGAGGTGCACTGCTGATGAGTCCCAAATATAGGACGAAACGGCCGTCCAGTGCTTTCTGCATTCTGTTGAGGTTTCTTTCAGGCTCACTGAATTACTTAATTATAATTATCTCAAATCCTCCTAATAATTTCTATCACTTGTATATCCTTGCTTGAACCGGCTTCTAATTCTTGGTAGTGGATGCGCACTGCTGATGAGTCCCAAATATAGGACGAAACGGCCGTGCAGTGCTTTCTGCATTCTGTTGTGTTTTCTCCTAGACTCGATGAATTACTTAATTATAATTATCTCAAATCCTCCTAATTTCTATCACTAGTATATCCTTGCTTGAACCGGTTTCTAATGCCCTGGGTGGGGCAGCTTGGGGATAGTAGTCGTGAGTCTGGGGGTACTGTCCTATGGGTAAAAGAGAAACTCGGATGAGTTCCACCACGCAATATGTGAACGAGCGGCGCTATATTGAGTCTGATTTGCTATCTCTTCGTCACCGAGGCCCGTTGAACAGTTGGTATGGCGTTTGCCTGATAACCTAACTGTCAGGGTTTCAATTCTCGGTAGTGGATGCGCACTGCTGGTGAGTCCCAAATATAGGATGAAACAGCCGTCCAGTGCTTTCTGCATTCTGTTGAGGTTTCTTCTAGACTCGATGAATTATATATATATATATATATATATATATATATATATATATATATATATATATATATATATATATATATATATATATATATATATATATATATATATATTATTTACCAGGTTAACCAATCACACGTTTCGCCATCTATTCACACAAGCTATTTCCCTATTTCTTTCCCCACTCCCTGTGAAGTTATTTACCTTATTTCCCACTGAGCTAAGATGTGACGAAAATTCCTTATTAATGTGTAGTGTCCATACACATGAATATGTATACGGAGCAAGGACAAAAAGTGCCCAATCCCCATAAGCACTGTCATGCTGGCGTCCATATTCCGCCTCTCTTAGTGCAATAAGGAAATGTGCTGCCGCAGGGTTGCTATCCCCGGAATAGGGTACCTTCTCCGATCTAAAAGAAACAGATATCACACTTTCATCACAGCGAAAAGGCCGAGAAGTGTACAGGAGTCATTGTCACAATGTTATCATGATGCCTAATGGTAATATAAAAGGGAAATTAATTCCGAAGATCGGCTGAGAGAAGCATTAGCAAGTGAAAGGTCGGTCGAAAGAAAAGAGAATATTTATCACGTATAATCAAAGATACAACAAAAAATACAATGGAGACACGCCTGAAATTTACCTTTCTAAAGAACAACAGATAAGACGAATGAAAGAAAAATATAACGAAAAAAAGGCGTTTCTGCCTGAAGCGCACCCAATTTCATTTGCGAAAAGGCAAAAGAAATTCATCTTGCCTTGAGCCAAAAGCATTTCCCTAAAAAGTCAAATGGCTTCGTTTTCTTTGGACTTATGAAACAGTTAAGAGACAGAAAAGGACAGATGATGAAATCTGTTTTGTCATTTCAGATACCCGACGTATAATTTGCTAAAGAATCATAGAGGCAATCATATGAAAGGAAAATGAATTGTGATGAAAAAAGAATGGGAAAGGAGGGGAACAAATGAGAAAGGGGGGAGACGAGAGATGAAATGATCAAAAAAGAGACAATAGTGAGAGAGAAGAAAAGATTAAGAGTGAAAAGAGAGAGAAATGTAGGAAGAGTAAAAAGAGAAAAAAGTGAGAATTTGAGGAAGTGGAAGATGAAAGAGGAGAGATTGAATGTTTGGAAGAAATAAATAGATTGAGAGGAAAGAAAATAAAGGAAAGAGAAAGGGTGTTGGAATAAAATAGAGAAGAATGGTAGTGAAAAGAAATGATAACCTTTTAGGTCTGAGAGTGAAGTAAGCTGCAACTGAAATGGACAGATATAAGGAAGACGAACACTGCTGTAAAATAAAAGAAAGAAAGAAATAATAATGAGAAACAGAAAGAAAGAAAGAAAGAATAGTGAGCAACAAAGAAAGAAAGTACAGTGTAAAGAAAGAAAGAAAGAAAGAAAGAATAAAAAAAGAAATAACAGTGGCCATAAAAGAAAGAAAGAAAGAAAGAAAGAATAATGAGCAACAGAGAAAGAAAGTACAGCGGAAAGAAAGAAAGAAAGAAAGAAAGAAAGAAAGAAAGAAAGAAAGAAATAATAAAAAAGAAATAACAGTGGCCATAAAAGAAAGAAAGAAAGAAAGAAAGAAAGAAAGAAAGAAAGAAAGAAAGAAAGAAATGCGGGGTCGGCCACCTGCTGAAGGAAATCACGATAATAATTTCCCGACATTTCTGGTGCTTTTGTCTCTCAATTTGTTAACTTGTTATTGTGTGAAGTGACGTGGAGGTTTTAGGGCAATCTACGCTGGACATTGCTTCAGGCCTTCTTTGTTATATCTTCTCCTTAATGATGTGTCTGTGGGCGAATGAAAAAAAAACACTGGACACTGCTGATGTGAGAGCAAAAAAATAAATTTCTTCAGCTTTTAGAAATATATCAAAGTGTTTTCAGACTAGGCTTAGTAGTTGTGAGTTGTATGTTAACGAAACATCTCAGTATCACTGGCTTTTATTTTAATGGCGTCCAATGTAAAACCACACGTCTTTTTCCCCCTCAAAATTTGTACATTTACATAAAGTATTTATCTATTGATATAATGTTTGACTACAGGGAAAATGTAACTTTAAAATCCCAGAGTTTTAAATATTTGTATATACTTATTTGAATCAGTCACGCATATTTCTTTTTCATTATTATACGCTGACGTTGATTTACTTGGACTTGTATCCCAACCATATTACTGATAGTCGATATACAACTTTTCTTTAGATGTCGAATCAAGAAGAACCACATCACTTGAAGACTTCCAGTAGCAGCAACAACTAAAATAGATAGTGCATGTAACTTGAAGATAAATCAGTGACATAAGATGTTGACTTTCCAAACGACACTGAACAAAAGGTTAAAAAGGAAACGTCCTTCAGCACGGGAAACAAGGATAACAGTTACTGGAATTGAGAAATCCATTTTCCTGAAAAACTCTTTTAAGAGAAAGATTTTATAATTTTCAACTGACATTAACTGTAATTGTTCGGTCAAGGAATGTTGAGTATTTCCTTGTAATGAACTTTTACTATATTTTATCGTCAATAACATAATATTGTTAGAATATTTGTAGGTTTCTGCATATATATTCCTATTTTTTTATGTGTGTATGTATGTGTATATATATATATATATATATATATATATATATATATATGTATATATATATGTGTGTGAATGAGTGTGTATATATATATATATATATATGTATATATATATATATATATATATATATATATATGCGTGTGTGTGTGTGTGTTGTGTGTGTGTGTGTATGGATGTGTATGTGCTTATATATGTTTATATAGGTGTATGGTGAATTTACGTTTGTATAGGTTTTTTTTTCATGTATATACGTTTGTTTGTATATGTGTTTGTATATATGTATATTTGTGTGTTTGGTTTATATATGTTTCTGTATACATGCATATGTTTATGTATGTATATGTATGTATGTGTGTATGTGTATATGTATGTATATATATTTATATTTGGTTTGTTTATATATTTTTTTACCTCACTGAGTGGGTTGATGTGTTTCTACTTACTTCTGTATGTGTATATATACATATGTGTATGCGTATATATATATGTGGGTATTTGTAGACGTATATTTGTGAGTATGTGTGTATGTGTATATATGAAAATATGTGTGACTGTACACTTATATATGTAGGTAGTTCTTATTTTCTATCACCTAATGTATAATAAGGCTTATATCGAATTATATGTTAAATAAATATATATTTTTTTATATATCTTTGTGTGTTTGGAATTTTCGTTTTTTATATATTAGATAATGTTATTTTTAAACATATATATCTGTTTTAATGTCCTTCCTTTTCCTATTCTTTGTTTCTCTGTTCTATTTGACCATTTTTATCTATGCATATTTGCCCGTATAAGTTATATTTTAATAAGTGGTTAGCATTCGTTTAATAACACTTTCAGTCTTGAATATTTCTTGGTTGTTATATCAGAATGTTTAGGTCAATGTATGTGGATGTGTGTACATGTATTTATCGGTGTCTATGTGTATAGAAAATGCATGCACATTTAATTGTGTATGTATGTATGTATGTGTTCGGTTTTTTATTTTTTATTTTTATATAAATGGCCGTAGAGATGTCTCCTGTCTCGTCATCTATTTGTGTGTATATATATCTAAATATGTCTGGGTGCTTATGTATTGTAATCTGAGTGTGTATATTGTTTTACGCGAGAGGTGAACATCCTATTCATATACTTTGAATTAAAATGTATACATTTTTGTCGGAAAGACCAGCTGAAATTAGCGTCTGTTCTAACGTAATTTCAATGAAAAAATAAATTGAATAACATATGTATTTTTTCTTTTCTCATCAGTAGTTTTATAATTTTGAACTTAATAGAGATTAAATTTAGATTTTAAAATTGGTAATTATTTACCTTTAATTTTAATATCAAATTTTATCATATAATTTAATACTTATTGGTTAGAATAAATTATATTTTAGTAAAACCCCAACTTTAAGGCTTTTAATAGCTATTATAACCTTACTTCGTTGTCAAGTTTTTTTAATTCTCGTATACTTGTATTTTGATTGGTCATTCCTGCTTATGTAACGGCGTTTCCCCTTATCGTTAATTAATTTGAAACTTTTAAGACCCGTTATTCTACATTCAACAACATCACTTGATAAGACACCAGAGGTGTTGAAATAAAATGGCTATTTTTCTAGTGATTTTATAACATATTTATGTTATAATTTTTAAATAAACAATTATATATATATATATATATATATATATATATATATATATATATATATATATATATATATATATATATCATTTGGCCATCTTCTCAAACTATATAAGCACTCAATGCATTCATTGATATCTAACATTATTTTACTAAATATTTTTTTTAATAAATATTAGTTTTACCAATCAGAAGGCTCAAAATATTCAATACGACGTGTATAAAGGCGGCCATGTTTTTTTCCGGAATATTCACATCCAGCCTTTGATATCGAAGACTGAAGAATTACGGAACAGCTGCTAGTGGTATTGGCGATATAGTCAGATTCAGTAGAGTGTCTGACTCGTGAATGTTAATCTTTAACGTTGTTTCATTGAACAGATTACATACTGCGCTGGATTCTATATTCATAGACTATGGTGAACATGGTCAACAATACACACACATACACGAACACATACACATACACACACGGATACACATACACACACATACACACACACACTACACATGTACACACACACACTACACATATACACACACACATACACACAATTCAGAGATAAATTACATTTTAGGGCAACATAACTACGAATCAAAAAGTCAAAGTATTAACCAATTTAACCAATTTAAATGGATTCAATCAGGAAATCTAGACACATTGTATTTCATTTTTATTATTGAAATTCTTTCTTACTTCTCTCTTTTTTTCTCCTGCTTTTCCTTATTTCTCTCTCTCTCTCTCTCTCTCTCTCTCTCCACACACACAAGCATAAACATATATATATATATATATATATATATATATATATATATATATATATATATTTATATATAAAGGTCGTAGTGCTTTTATTTTAACTTTTCTTTTTCCTTTACTTCAACAATTTTTTAACTTATTTTCTAATCAGAAGACGATTAGTTTACCTCGATTTAGAAACTGGAGCCAAAGGCGAAAACCCAAATTGGCGGAGCGCCTAAACTATTGCACTTCATTTGTCTTTTAAATGCCAAACGTTCCTGGGGATGACGCAAAAAAGGTGAAATGGTTTCAAGATTCTAATTGTGTTTAGCGGGAAAATACGTACATTCGATTGTCTTTTGAAGCCTACAACGTTCTACAGTGCGTCGTTATTGCAAGAATTTTCTTTCAACATTGTGTCAAAGATTGATTTTGTTTCTATACTAAAAGGAACCGATACAAACATACATACATACATATATATATATATATATATATATATATATATATATATATATATATATATATATATATATATAATTATTTATTCGAAAATTATAACACAAATGTGTTATAAAATCACTACAAAATAACCATTTTGTTTCAATACTTCTGGTGTCATATCAATTTAATCCATATACACCAATCCTCTACTTGTATATATATACATATATATATATATATATATATATATATATATATATATATATATATATATATATATATATATATGTCCCCCTTATTTTACCCACAACGTTAAGTAAAACACATACAAAATATATAACCGCAAAAAAGATATTATTAACAACAACCAAAACAACAACTAAATTATATTTATAAGCGTTCTTTAATTTAAAATTTTGAAAACCTGAGGACATTTTCCTTCTGTTTATAAATACTTGTTGCAAAAATTCCACTTGCAAAAAATTCCTTGCATTTGCCTTGATATAGTCCCTCAGATGACGAAATACGTCGGCTAAGATAAGTTTCATTTTTGTCTTTACTTATATTGTTTTTTTACAAATATATTTTTTATTTACAACATATTTTTTAATCTACATATATATATATATATATACTAGCAGCATGGCCCGACGTTGCCCGTGCTTGATTCAAAAATCGTACGACTCATACAGCAATCGCTATGACTTGACTTAAAATATTTTTGCCCTTCCTTGCCTTTAAAGGAGTGCCCTTTGCCGTACTGATGTTGCTACATCCCTTATTTCTTGCCTATCTCACACTGCGAATTTTTTCTAAGCTCTATACTAAACATTAAATCGGTTACGAAAAAAGAACTAAACAAAATGAACACAAAACGATCAGCTTTAAAAAAGGACTCGTAACTGGAAAAACCGAATGAAAAAAGAATGTTAACAACAAATATTTTTTCACACCGAACCCAGTTCTGCGGTATCAGAATCAACGTTGAGTTTAAGCAAGCGAATGAGCCAATTGGAGTAAAGTGCCATGCAGATTTAAATTTTTCCCACGTGCGACGGATGCAGCTATCGATTTTTTTGCCTTCTAGCATGCTAGTTAACATTCGTGTCAGTGAACTGTTGGCTTTCACGCTGGCCAATAGAATCTTCCTGCCTAATCGTGGCAGACAGCTATAGGCTCCCACACTGGCCAGTAGAAAATGGCCGCAAACTACATGAAAACTGCCGTAGAAGCATAAAACAATCGATGGGAGTTGGGAAATGCAAAGTCGGTCTGGCCTTGCCACTAACTTGGAGCATGTGCATGTAAATTTTGGTGCAAATCCGTCGAAAATTGCTGCCGTGCATTCGTTACACACACACACACATCCTGCCTTTTATGATAGAGATATGTCTGTGTGTGCGTGTTTGTGTGTGTGTATGCGCGGGAGTTTATTTTTCTGATACCTATGGTACCTTTTACTGCAAATTAAATCTGCTATAATAAAAAGCTTCCATTTTGTATTTTCCAACAGAAGGAATTATTATCCATATACTGAAGCATTAAAAATACAAACGTCGCTACCAACTTCCTTCCTTCATTTTCACATTCCAGTTGATCAAATAAATCAACTCCTGAGTTCACGTTAAAGTATTCGTTGTGACTACTTCCAATGAATGTAAATCTGAATGTATATGAGTTAGTAAGAAGCGGTAAGAATGATTCTGCGTAATTAAAATTGGGCTAGACACAATCGCAGAATGTTGAATTTGAACAAATCACGTTTTGAGTCGTTCTGAAAAATTGAACGATTCAAGAAATTATTTCAAATGTAAACAGCAAAAATTCCTTGTTTGCTTTTAATGGTATTCTTAGCACGCAAATAAGAAAACATCTGTAATTATAATCGATCTCGGGAGATCAATAAAATAAGTTATAATTGTAAAGGAATGCATTAAGATTTGATGCAAACAGAATAAAGTTAAATGAAGTGCTTTTTGCACAGATCTGAAAATCAATCGCGGAATTCAGGTGAGTAGTTTTCTGCAATCATTCAACATTTTCTATTAAAATACAAATAGTAAATCCTTTTGTCAATTTGGCTGTCTAATCAAACCCAACAATATAAAAAGAAATGTCAAGCTTGAGGGTCTTGTTCATCGAAAATAACTTTAAATTTGAGGTGAATATTTATTACATAAAAAAACGCATTTATATATATATATATATATATATATATATATATATATATATATATATATATATATATATATATAAATAAGAGAGAGGTTATAGTTGTTTCAACGAGAGAAAAGTGTATATTTTAAAGAGAAGAGAGAAGCCGCAAACCTTTTTTGGTTTTAATCTGGATTTTTTTAATATATATTATACTTTATTTTCCATATTTTTTGCTACACAAGTTTCGGGTCTTACGACCTTCATCAGGCGAAAAGTTGTTATTTCCACATATTATTCAAACTAATTAATTCTTCCTTTTGTTATCCAATGTTTGGCCATTGTCTTTTATGTGTAGAAGTAATCCAAATGTTTTTTGGACTTGTGGAGAAAATATTCTTCTACTTAAGGGGTAATAAAATAATTAGAATTGATTTCCTATAGTTACTGTTATTTCTCATCTACCTCCGCGTGTGAAAACTCAGCTCGTGCCATATCCATCTCCTCCTGCCCTTGCATGACCACACAGTGGAAAAACACACCCTCTCAACACCTCCTTACTAATCCATTGCTAGCTCTAGCATTGTTACAAGTGTTCCTATCCCTTAGTCGCTTTCGCAACTTGGTATCCCTTAAGCCACGTGACCTAGTTGGTCAGATGGCTTGTGGTATGCCTTGTGACTTGTGAGATGCTTGTGGGATGCCTTGTGGCTTGTGGGATGCCCACGATTACTAGGTCATCGGGGGCCCAAAATCTTGGCCCCGATAGTATCTTATGGTATATTTGTTCGATATAAATTCTTCATGGCACACAGGTCCCCATTCTACCCCCCCAATAAATCACCGGGTCCCTAACTATATAGCTAGGTGTGACTATTTCAACCTCAGGACACAGACCTAACCACATTCGGAAATCCGAAATCATGCAAGCCGAATCTACTTATTCCCACAACAATTAGCTAACTAAGAACACACATGTCTCTAAAATAATGAATAAAAAATGTTAAACTCTGTTACAAAAATTAAAAAAACAATCATTTGTCAGTTAATTACAAATCAATCATCTGTCAGTTAATTAACAAAATAATTCTAAACTTAAAACAGCTGAATGCACGCAGAATCAAAGTCACAAAAACCTTCAATTCATTAACGGTCCACAGAAATCATAGTGGGAATGCCCCATCACAAAATGCCGTCAGTATTTCGTTTTTTAAAATCATTTTCCATCGCGTTACGTACGCAAATTCAGGCCTCCACGTGGCAAAAATGCTCAAAGTCATATACAGTTTGGATGTACCCAAAAACATTAAACGCGCCAATCAAAATCAAGCCATAGACTTCCGCACATGGTGTAAACTTTTGTAAAAAGACAAAACAAACAAGATCATTCTCTTACTAAAATGTTTCATAAAAATTGACATTGTCACATCAGTGTGTATAAGTGAGTGTGGATGTTCATGGTCCTTTCCTACTTTCATTTTTCTACTCTATTCGTCCTCGCTTTTTATGTCCATCATAGCCTGATCGTTTAATTTTAATTTTTTTTTGTTTTGTTTTTCATCATTATTTCCTATTTTGCTTCTTGCTTAAATCAGTGTGGGGCGGAGCAGTACAACGAAGTAATATGATTGTACTTACAGACTGTTCAATATATCTCGACTACTATTTCATTTTTTCCCTATTCCGATTTTTTTTTTTTTTTTGAGTCCTCCGCTGAAAATCTTCTCCGGACTTTTCCAGGTTGTATTGCAACCGTGGTTCATTTGCGCCCTTCCTTGCTGGAAGGAGCTGGTCACTGCGCACTAAATAGTTGCCCTTCTCCTAGACCAGTTGCCATCCAAGGCTATAGAACCCAGTCTGTCTTGATATTTATCCATAGCTGGATGGAGAAGAAGAGGATTAATACCTAATAGTACGTGCTAATACACTTGGGAAAGGATGCGAGTGGAATTCGAACCCGTCTTCTCCAATCCGAGCCGCTATCCACTACTCCACCGTACCGCATATATATATATATATTATTTATTTAAATATTATAACATAAATATGTTATAAAATCTCTACAAAAATAGCCATTTTGTTTCAACACCTCTGGTGTCTTATCAAGGGATGATGCTGAATGTAGAATAAATGGTTTTAAAAGTTTCACATTAATTAACGATCCTTCGCTAGGGGTAAACGCTGTTACATAAGCTAGAATGACCAATCAAAATACAAGTATATGAGAATTCAAAAAATTTGACAACGAAGCAAGGTTATCATAGATATTAAAAGCTTTAAAGTTGGGGTTCTAGTAAAATAGAATATGTCCTAACTAATAAGTATTAATTATATGATAAAATTTGAAATTAAAATTAAAAGTAAAAAATTACCTATTTTGAAATCTAAATCTAATCTCTATTAAGTTTAAAATTATAGAATTACTGAGGAGAAAATAAAAAATACATATGTTATTTAATTTATTTTTTCATTGAAATTACGTTAAAAAGGATGTTGATAGCTCTAGACAAAAATGTATACATTTTAATTCAACTATGATGATCACCTCTCACGTAAAACAATCCAAACACACTCAGGTTATAATACATAAGCGCCCAGGCATATTTAGATATATATACACACAAAAAACGGTGACGAGACACGACCTTTGGTAATAAAAAAAACGAACACACACACACACACACACACAACCAAACGTGCATGCACTTTCCTGACACATAGACATCGATAAACACATGCACATACATCCACATGCACATTGACCTGGACAATCAGACGCAATAGCTTAATATGTTATTAAACGAATTCTAACTACTTATTGAAATATAACTAATCTGGGCAAATATACATAGATAAAATTAGTAAAAAAAAAAGTTTAAACAAATAAATATATATAAATATATATATATTTTTTATCATATAGTTTTCCACACACGACATGAAAAATAAATAACTACCTCCATATATAATCGTACATTCACACATATATACATACAGACCTATATATATATATATATATATATATATATATATATATAGATAGATATATACAAGGCTACACGTATCTACATATATATATACGCATACAGATACGCATATACACACATACGCACATACACATACATATAAGCACGTATAAATATATCGACCCATACAGCAACGTAAAAAAGTAAATAAAGCAAGTAAAAATATATATACACAAAGATGTACATATATACAAATACATACATACATACACATACACATGTATATTTACATATACATACATACGCACGTATACATATATGTATATAAACTAAACACATAAACATACATTTACAAATACACGCATATACATGAAAAATCAAACAAAATTAAATTAAAACTATATAAACATATATACGTATATACACATCCACATATACATATATACACACATACATATGCATATACAAATACATATATATACATATATATACATATATATATATATACATATATATATACACATATATATATATACATACATATATATAAATAAACATATAGACACACACACAAAAAAAGAAAGGAATATGTATACAGAGACCTACATATATTCTAACAATATTAACTTGTTGATGATAAAATACATTAAAAGTTTATAATAATTTTTAAAAAGTAACAACAGACAGTCTATAAGCAATTAAAAACTCCTTATCAACCAAAAGTAGATTTTAGTTAGTATCTATGATACACTCTATGACACTAAGGTGTACATACAAATACATATACTACGACATACGAACATACATCCATATATACACAAATATATAATCATATATTAATACCCATATCAGCACATCCAGATATACATATATATATATATAAGTACACCCACATCCGAGCGTATACATATAAATACCCACACATATATATATACATATATACAAACACATAGACATACATATATACATAAAAATCAGAAGACGACCTGAAATCTTGACCAGATCATTTGATCTTCTCATAAAACTAACATTTATTATTCGGATAAAACTGTAATTGCAATAATAACGAGCTATTTTATAAATACCACAATAAATATCTGATGTGGACCCGAAGTAGGGGCCACGGAAGGAAAAGACGGAACACGGGTTAGAGGTAAGAAAGATATATTAAACAGAAAAGTTACAAAGAATAGTGTAAGCAGAGCTTACTATCCAGTGGTGTCCGGTATTGGTATCGTACGCAGCTGCGCATTACTGGTATATTTAACAACCCCCCTCCACAAGGGTGAATGTGGCACAAGGCCGGTTTAACGTGGGCTTACCGAGCCCGTAGGCACGTCCAAAAATATGCCCATTTACAACCCGTATACACGAGTTTAGGGACTGTCTACCTCCCCGGACGAAACTTTGCCCTGCGACAAAGCCTCGTTCGAGTTCCTCTCTGCCAAACAGAGAGTTCGACAGCAGAACACGCGGCTGCGCATTTCTGGTGCTACTCTTGTGATTCACATAATAATATAGTACTGGGAGAGTCCATGATGTAGGGAAGTATCGGTCGCACAACAATATCATAGAAACGTTGTTTGTTTTTTGTAATCAGTTCACCGCAAGCAAGACAATAAAGCCACTAAGGCACAAAGAATTACTATAGTGTGAGAGAATATAAGAAAAAGAAAACATTAAGGAGAGAGAATAATAAAAGAACAGGAATTAAGAAGAAAGACGATAACGATTGACATTGTATTTAAATTATTGAAGTTCGAACTTGACTTGAAAGAAAGAAGCTTGTTGAGAATTCCATCAGTGATAAGTCCGAGAGAATAAACTGTTAACATAGGACTTACGTGTTTAGCAATTTCAACTGTAAAATGATGCGACCTTATCACGCTTAAATTCATAAAGTTTAGGTAGCAAAGATGAAAGTTTTGCTTTAGTTCATATAAAGAAATTTAGATTTTCTTTTAAGAAATTTAGATTTTCTTTTAAGAAAATGTCTTCTCCTCCTTTTATGTACCATGTCCCTTCGGAACGTTATCAATCACGGCTCTCCAAACTTCCTCTCCTTTATAAATCTTAGTAATTTTTATCTTTTTTATGTATTCTAAACTATTTTTCTATCCAATTACACAAGCTCGTGAGGTAGGCTATGCGTTTTTTTTCCATCTGTCCTGTGAGTATCTGTTATTCCAAGCCTTCTTTTCTTTATTGCATGCCCTAAACCTTTCAGCTGTCTCTTTCTGATGTTAATTATCTGTATCGTTTTCCTTTATTTTCCCTAATACTTCGTCGTTGCTCACATGTTTAGTATTCTCAGTATCCTTCTGTAGAACAACATTTTGAAATGTTGAAAAGTAAAAAGCTGATAAGGATTATGTCCATGTTGAAGTTCAACGACCACTGTCAAACACGGAAGCCATTATTATGTTTGATAAATGTATAAGTTAGTTACACTTTCAACCAGAAACTACCCTTACAAATACGTCTATTTTAATCCAGCTTCGGGATTTTACGGCAGACAAACGCTAGGCGGGAGCCGGAAGTACAAACATTGGCGCCATTTTTCATTTTAAAAAAAATCGACAAAACCTTAACGGAATCTTCTGAAAATGTTATTTGATGATATAAATGCTAAATTATTTTCATGAAAGTACTTTTTCTTCATATTCAATTGTCCAGAATTTCGATAATGTACGTATTCAATTATCCAGAATTTAAATAATATAGGTATTCAATTATATAAAATTTCGACAAGGTAGGTATTCAATTATCCAAACTTTCGATAATGTAGGTATTCAATAATCCAGAATATCGATAATATAGGTTTTCAATTATCCAAAATTTCTTTAATTTCGGTACGCAATTATCTAGAATTTCGGTAATTCCGGTATTCAATTATCCAGAATTTTGATAATATAGGTATTGAATTATATAAAATTTCGACAATGTAGGTATTCAATTATCCAAACTTTCGATAATGTAGGTATTCAATTATCCACAAAATCGATAATATAGGTATTCAATTATCCAAAATTTCTTTAATTTCGGTACGCAATTATCTAGAATTTCGGTAATACCGGTATTCAATTATCCAGAATTTTGATAATTTAGGTATTCAATTATCCCGAATGTTGGATTAACTGGAAACTTTTTGGAAACCCTGTCCCGACCTGTACGGATAATCGAGAAAGTGTTGTATTTCTTTTGCTCTCCGTGTATGCACCCGAAATGGCTTGATCTGTTAAAATACAATCTACTGGACGATTCAAAGGATAATCGATTATATATAAGTGATTTGGAATCTATGGATTTTACTTCAGTTTTACATTTTTCTGATAACAAACGATCCCGCCTTTCAATACAAATATTGCACATCACGTATCTAGTGTTTTCCGAACACTGTGTAAAATCTATGATCCCTAATGTCGTTATAAAGGCGTCTAAAATTGCCTCTTGTCTTTTAGATTGCACATTTCAGCAAGTCTCTTTGACCTTCACAACCCGTGATTTTAGTTAATTTCATTTTAATTCTTACGTATCCATAGCCTTCGGCTTTTATGCGCTTATCCCATGTTCGCTGATTGTCGGAATATTCATTTTGGCTGATACACGATGAAATCTGTCTTTCGGGCAAAAGTTTGGCGAATTCGAAATTCTTAAACTTCACCTTAGCCTATTTAATATTTTTATCTCTTACTCATTTTTATTTCCTTACCATCCTTCCCACTACACGTTCTGCCACCCATTCACATAAACCCGTCCAGCCGCTGTCTCCACTGTCTCTTTTGATTTCGTTAGTTGTGTGAGTCAATGTCTCCAAGCCTCCCTTCCTCCTTATGTGATCCAGAAATTCCATCTGTTTCTTTCTGATTTTAAGTATAAGTGTCCTTTTTGTTTTTTATTTTACCTAAAACCTTCCTCGTTGCTAACACGCTTCGTCTATGATATTCTCAACATCCTTCTGCAGAGCCACCTTTCTGTTGCCGCCAGTCTTATCTTTATCTGCGAGGAAACTGTCCTCAATTCATTGTCATACAGAAACATTAATATTACAGAGAAGTTAAGTACTCTTTTTAGGTACCTCCACTAATTCGCTGAAAAAGGAGCAAACCTTGATGAAAAAATTCCCCGTCAAAAATGACCAGAGTATTTTTTTTTAATCCTTTTGAGCATGTTTAAAATTTTGGTTAGAAATCTTATTTTTCTTGCGTCAGTCAAAGATTAGTATCGGAAATTTAAGTATTTTTTTTCAGTTAAAAAAGACATCGATTTTAATGAAACTTTCAGGATTTATTCATAAATGAACGAAAATATTTTAGAAACTTGTTTTTAGAAAATTTTGAAAAAATATCTTTTTAACATCTGTCACCACCCCACCACTACCACCACTTACTTAATTTCATTAAACTTTGAGAAATTAGATTTTTCCCTGATTAATATTTACATTAGTTAAAAGCACAATCCCTTGGAGAATTTAAATCATGAATTTTTTTTTTATCAAAAAGAAAAAACATTTACCGAAAATCTGCTCTGAATCAAAAAATAAAAAAACAAGACATTATTCAATTAGAAAAACTTTTAATTGATTTTATAAATAAGGTATATTAAGGATGCTATTGTCCTAAGAAAAACATTTTTGCCATGAATAATTAAGTTTTACATGAATTATCTTCATTTTTTTATTTTTAATTATGATAATTTATTAAGTTTGAAATCTTTGTAAATACTTAATTAATTTCAACATATTATATAATATTATCATTGTGAAAACTATTTTATTAATGATAAAATCTTAGTAAAGTTCATCAAAAACCAATTATTTTAAAAGAAGTTTAATTTTTTTGTATATGTATAAACCTTCTGATTTTTGTAAATACGGATGTTCATACACGATATTACCAGAAAATAAAAGCGATAATAAATTTAAAAAGAAAGTATCTAAAATTCAATAAAACATTAAATTACGGAGAATATTTTCCTCATTTTTACGATTACTGAATACTTAAAACTTATATAAAAAAAGGCGCTCACGTTATAGTCTTCAATAGTTTTTTACATATAAATCTCCCTCCTCGTAGAAAACAATAGATAAAAATCCACCATCAAGCTGTCAAGACTTTAAATAAACAGCTACCGTTCTGTTAAAAATGCATTTCTGCGATATTTTAACCTTAAACTAAACAATAATTTTTTCAAATCAGATTAATTATACTTTAAATCGGCTAATATGCCTCAAATAAAGTTTCAGAAAAGTATTTTATTTTGAGATGAAATACGACTAAAAAGGGGCGCTAATAAGCTATTTTTCAACACCAAAAACAACTCTTTCCAGTCAGTTTAGATTAATTTTAAATTAGTTTTTGAAATGCAGCAAAGTATTTTGCTTATTGGAAAAGTTTAATTTAATTTATTAGCTTGAAATTAAAACAAAAATGAAAAAACAAATTTTTCATTTCTAAAAATTCATTTTAAACCTTAGGTATCACTTTTTCTGTAGGGATACGTACTCTTTTCAAATATTTTTAAGATAACAGAGTACTTAAAAATTATATAAAAAAGGCGCCCATCCGCCATTTTCTTAAATTAACAGCTTATGTTTTAACAGCTAAAAGCTAGTAAAGGGAAGCCAGAAAGGAGGAGGGAGTTGCCATCAGTTGTAGGAAGACAGTCTATATAGGCTGGCAGAGAAAAAACCCAAGATGCAAACTTCGAAGTAGAGGTGTCAACTTCAAGTAAGTACATAAGTCTTAACTAAGGATTGAAAATCTGAGACTGAAAGTAATTTAGGTACCTCCACTGATTTTGTTATATTTGTAAACAAAAGTTAATTCTCGGTTTTAAGACTCTTCCAAAAATAAAATATACTTTTCTGAAACATTATTTGAGGAATATTAGCTAATTTAAAGTATAATTAATCTGATTTTAAAAAAATATTGTTTACTTTAAGTTTAAAATAACAGAGAAATGGATTTTTAAAACTAACTGTAGCGCTGATCACGTGCTTGTCATCGCTCGTCAATTACGTAACAGGTGCTGATAAACTTGTCAACACCTTTAATAAAGTAGTTTGTAACATATTATTTATCATCTCTCAGTTGCGTCTCTGTATTTAGGCAGGGTGCGCTCAGGAGCGACTCCGTCAAAGTTGCAACTGAGGAAAATTATACTGAGAGGTGACCAGCCCTGGAGAACAGCTGCCCGAGGCCGCACCCTCTCATTGCGACGGTTACAGTGGCTAAGGGCAATTTTTGTTTCTAGCCCGGATGTACGAACTCGGGTCCTGTTGTGACCAAGTAAATGGCTAAGAAATAACAAAACAAGTGTTACAGATATATCATATATTAAACAGTAAATACAACAGAAGGGTATTACACGACTAGTGAGTATGTTTTGGTTGACCCAGGGTTCAATCTATTCGACTGTTCCCCCAAGGCCTTCTCTCCTACTAATCTTATAGTAGGCGGAAGAGTCCAACATAGATTCTTTAGATTCTCACCTTAAAAATTCACCTTGTGTCGCATCTCGTCTTAGTAGAGAGACAGCGTAAATACCGTGTGTAAATTGCTCCCTGGAGTAGTTTGTAACACCCTATTTATCATCGCTTAATTATGTCTCTGTCTTTGGACAGAGTGCGCTCAGGGGCGGCTCCGTCAAAGGACAGAGTCGCAACGGAGGAAAATTATACTGAGAGGTGCCCAGCCCTGGGGAACTGCTGCCCGAGACCGCGTCCCCTCATTGCACCAGACACAGGGATCGGTGCTCGATGGTTGCGGGGTCTCGGGCAATTTTTGTTCCTGGCGCGGGTGTTCGCACACGGGAGCCCCACATTAAATCGACCTTGTTTCACAACGCGACTTCGTGGGGGGGATGTCGAGTAAATACCAAATTACTATATAGTAGAGCTGGGGCTTTGTAATCTCAGAATTCGTGGGAGAATTGAGCTCCAATTTCACATTTATTCATATAGATTCCATAATGTAGGTTTTACTTAATTAGCTATTATATTCCTCTAACTCTTCAAATGTTGAATCTATAACTAATTCTAATTTCTATTTTCCCATCTTTACACTATATTAATTTTATCTTATAAATTGTCCCCTGTTCTGTCACCCATGAAATAAAAATAATAGTTTGTACGGAAAATAAGGATCTACGTTCATCAAATCATCTTGAAATTAAGTGGCAGCAGAAGAATTATCACTGAACTTTTGAAAGGTATGCTTAAACATTAATTCAATACTTAACATGCAGCGATCAATTTTGAGTTCTTCTGGAGTTTATTGATGCCTACTGCATCTACTCCTCCCTAGCTACTGTGATGATGGCCAAACCAAGAGTCCTTCACAGGATCTAGCTTAAAACGTGCACTGCAATTTTGGATACAAAAGGAACATAAGAGTTACTCCTCTTGAACCAGGAGAGCAATGACAATGACTAGTATAATATATTAATATATGTTTTTAACCTCACATAATCTGGCAACCTTGAACCTGAGCTCAACGAAAATCGTTCCCTGCACCTAACTTTTCTGAGGCTTTTGAATGAGCAATGATCATTGAAATTGTACCAATGGGAGCGGAGGAATTGCTTGGACGCACACACATATACACTCTACTTTATATATAAGATTTCCTGCTGCAATGTCAGGCAAAAAAAAATCGAAAAATATTCACGAGTTAAATTTTTCCATAAAAAATACAAATATGGGTTTGCAATCTAAATCTTTTTTCTGTCGTTCTGTTTGAAACCTTTTAACAATGTTTCCTTGGAAGTAAAATGTACTTTCCCTAATTGAAATATAGGCGTCGTTATTTCGAGAGAAATGAAAAATTCTCATTCAAATAGTGATGTGTGAGTCAGCTGGAGTTCTTCACTTCAGCTACAAGTCCATCCTCCACCGCAGTTTGGAGACTGTTGGCAACATATACAACGCAGCGGTAGTGCCAAGGAAAACCATCAATATCTTTAGGAAGTGCCTTCAATTCAATATTTTAATTAATCCGTGTCTCGTAAAATGCTACTTATGTATAAAGAAGTTGTAAAAACAATTGAAGTTTCAACTATTCTAAATTTTTACCGATCTGTTTTAAAAATAAACATTATCATCTTCCGTCATGTTAACTATAACAAAATGACAGAAATGATAAAATGAGCACTAAGTAATTATTCCCATCTGCTGTTGAATGACAAAACACACAGCAATCGATAACGTTAAATGTTAACAAGAATTGTAATTATTCATCTGCAATTTGGGAAACAACAAATAGTAACCTTGGATAGAATTGCCGAATAAAAATAAAACAAACATCAATCTATCTATCTATCTATCTCAATCAGTTCTCATCCATCTCAGCCATATTCTTATCCATCTGTCTGTCTGTCTATCTATCTATCTATCTATCTATCTATCTATCTATCTATCTCAATCAGTTCTCATCTATCTCCGCGATATTCGTATTTATCTATCTATCTATCTATCTATCTATCTATCTATCTATCTATCTATCTATCTATCTATCTCAATCAGTTCTCATCTATCTCCGCGATATTCGTATTTATCTATCTATCTATCTATCTATCTATCTATCTATCTATCTATCTATCTATCTGCCTGTTCATATCTATCTATCTATCTATCTATCTATTTATCTATCTATCTCAATCAGTTCTCATCTATCTCAGCCTTATTCTTATCTATCTATCTATAGATCTTATTCTGTATTCATAATATAAAATAATATTAACACCTTTTTATATACTTTAACATAGGTACCTCCATGAGATCACTAAAAATTTGGAAACTGATGCTTGTGATTGATATCAGTGGCAGTGTCAATTCCTGAAAGCACTAAGCTCTTCCAGTAACATGTAATGTACTGGCCAAATAACAGGCGTACAACTAGGAAAGGAGAAATCATTGATCCAGCAATCCAGCAATCCAGCAATTTACATATGAGGCATGTGGCAGAATATGTCACTCCAGTGCAATCTTCATGAGACAAATCAAGAGTCCTATTCGTATACCCTTTGACATTACGACCAGTACTATGCTGAGCGTAATTTAACATGCAGGGTGTGTCAGAAAACCCGCTAAAACCACTCTGGTATCTCTCGTCACCTAAAACCCTACGATGAAGCTGAACAGAATTTACAAAACAGCCAGGGCTTGAATATAACAACTTAGTTTGCGACATCTGCAATAAGAATTGCAATTTATTTGCTGGCGTCAAGAGCTAGTGCTGTTCTCACTGGAACTAAGAACATTAATCAAACTTGTCACCGATGGTCATACTCGTCAACAGCCATCATGTGTATATGTATGTATGCATGTCATATCACGCTACAAGTACTAATGGCATCATGTAACCCAGTACTACCTACCACGTTATCTGGTTATTGGCAACTAAACCGGTTCCTCCATCAGGCTTTCCTACTGAGGATGGTGGCTTGACACTTTTGATGTATTAAAAACAAAACCTGTCAAAATGCGGATGAACCTTCTTCCGGAGTCAATGGCCATCCGGCACACAACTTACTGGGAATGTTAAAGCCTTAAACTTCATTATTCGACTAGAATAAATACTCTGATGTGACAAATGCGAATCACTGGAAACCTATGATGGTAACTTTATTTTCTTTTCGGATTTATTACATTTGATTTCAAACTGTGGCTTTAAATCGGTGAACTATCTTTGCCCACTAAAAATCACCTCATGCACAGGCGTCGCTCGATATTGTGAGGTCATGCTTTGACGCCCGGAATTAAGGTAGCAACCAGCTCAATGATGGCTAACAATGTTATTAATGTAAATGTCTATGCTCTGGAACTGTTTCAGATCAATTGCCGAGCGCTGTTGCTGATATAAAAGCGAATCGTTCATGTGGGACTTGTGTAAAATGTTGTGAATCACTGGCTGGACAAAAAAGGCCATTTTCTACCGCAACATCATTAAAGGTGTTTAGATTAGTGCCATATGGTGGGTATACCCGATTAAGAGGAACCAGCTATCATATATGTATTAACATTTTAGCGGACCTAAAAAACGATTGGTCGAAAAATACTTTTTCCCCCACTCGTCGCGTGCATTTATCTCAGATAGGTGTGAATTTTAGCTTACAACTACGTCTGCACCCTACATTATCGACAGCCGTTGGAAACATATAAATAGCGCAGTAATTTTCAGTTCATAAGGAAGAAATCGGCCAACTACTGAACATCATCACGATAGATGGAAGGAAAGCCATCGTTATTTTCAATACCTTCAACCACCGCGTCCTTTTAAGAACGAACTCACTGATTCACGACATAACTAGGTCAACCAGGTCAAGAACTGAGAACACCACATATTAGTGAGATCAGCTAAGTTCCGCCGAATTAATTACTATCTCGCAAATGTAATTAAGGAAAAGGCATTTCAAACTCTTCACCGTGTGCACAACTGTGAAAACTACATTTATCCTCAAACACTAATACCGTACACAATCGAATCACGCACACTCAATGCATACCATTGTTTTTGAATAAATGTTATTTTGGATTTGGTTAAACCTATTTTTGTCTTTGTTTCGAATTGTTGCTTGTAAGTCATAAATTTTGTATGTTTGAGGCTTCGGTGCTGACAAGGCGTTGCAAGACCTCGACAATATCATTTTTCGACATACATTTTATTTATGTTTGTTTGTGTGCCTCTGTAGGTTTCCTAACAAACCGAAAGGCCATTAACTGCCATGCAAAAAATTGTGAAACTTTACAAGTAGAAATCGGGCTAACTAATAATTTTATAGAAGCATTTATGAAAACTTATATACACATAAAAGTGTATCTGTCTATATTTCTGAGATGAGGTATTATGTACATTATTTACATTATTCGGACTATTGTCCTCATCTTTGTCGCCATATTTATCACAACGTTTCGGTCGTTGTACGCTCCGGCCTTCTTCAGGTGGTTGGAATGTCGAACTGAATCCTTTATTTCGCCCACTGGGGTAGACTGTTCTAGTTCCACGTGTCAGGTTTAATGGATGTCAGTTACCAGTTATCTCCTGTTAATTTCCCTCTGAAAGTTCTCCACTGTCCACTGCCTTAGCCGTGTATTGAAATCACACTCTTTGGGTCCTGACACTGGATCTAATTAACGCCTTTATCCACTGTGCCAAAGAGTGTGAGTTCAATACCTGGCTAAGGCAGTTGAGAATTTTTAATAAGTAAATAATAAAATGAAATAAATTTTTAAAATATTAGTAATAAATATATAACATTTAATCTTAAAATTATATAATAAATAATAATTGGATGGACTAAATTTTAATAAATAAATAAATAATTATTACACTATTTACATTATTCGGACTATTGTCCTTATCTTTGTCGCCATATTTATTAAAACGTTTCGGCCGTTGTTCGCTCCGGCCTTCTTCAGGTGGTTGGAATGTCGAACTGAATCCTTTATTTCGCTCACTGGGGCATTGATTAGATCCGGTGACAGGACCCAAAGAGTTTGAGTTCAATACCTGGATAAATCCGTGGAGAACTTGGAGGGGTGATTAACAGGAGATAAATGACAACTGACATCCATTAAACATGGCACGTGGAACTAGAACAGTCTGCCCCAGTGAGCGAAATAAAGGGTTCAGTTCGACATTCCAACTACCTGAAGAAGGCCGGAGCATACAACGGCCGAAACTTTGTAATAAATATGGCGACAAAGATGAGGACAATCGTCCGAATAATGTAAATAATGTACGTAAAAGTGGATAAAATTATTATAGACAAGCGCTCTTGTTGGCAAAAAGGTCACGAATAATCAAATCCGAATGAAATAAGGGTTAAGTTAAAAGGGAAAGAATCAATGAAAGGATTTTGTAAGACAAGAAAGGGTGATGTTAGCATCTCAGATGAGGAAAATGAATCTGAAGACGACAGAAAATATATTAACAAAAGATACATCTATGGAAACGTTTCAAGAAAGAAAAACATTAAAAGAATATATCTATAATTATAAAGCTCAATGTACGTGTGTACGTCCGCCCGTACGTTTTTCGATCTCGGCGAATCATATACAAATTTCAAGTAACATGTATTAACTGTGAAGTAATCCACAGTTACCTCCCTTGTCAAGAAATGGTCCCGGGTTCGCTATAAAATGAAACATGAACGAGAAAAGGAACAATTTTAAATTCTACGCGTTAACGATTTTGGACGTCAAAACAGACAGACAAAAACTTCTCTTCTTTCACACCACCTCCTGTAATTTAATACATTTAAATTACGCTACATAGTGTCCAAAAAAAGAAGGTTACCAAAACATTAAAAAAAATTAAAATAAAAAGGCATTGTAATATACAAGTGGACTAAAAAAAATTACAAGAAATTTTAAGTAAAGTGATTTATTTATTTATTTTGCGTTTAAACTACAGTTTATAAAGTAAAAACAAAAAATAAAGAAAAACAAATTTGTTTTCTTTGTTAAAAAGAGATGTTTGGTCCAATTGACGACTTGTCCATTGAAAAAATTCTGAACAAGGACACGATAACCAATGGCAATTTACGGCAAATTTATGTGAAAGGATCATAAAGAATGGTGATTTTAAAAGAAAATAAAAAATGCGCGCAAAATAAATGCAAACAAACTACGGAGATCGGCTGTGTATACGAAGAAAGATTTTGCCGAATTAAGGTGTCGAATAAAGGTAAAATAATTTTATTATTTCTAAATTCTTATAACTTTTACGTACAGAGGACGCTTAAGAGAAAAAGTCGAAGGTTCAAAAGCCTTCCGCAGGAGCTAGCTTAAAGTCCGGATGAAGGGCGGCTTCTAGGCTAGTAAGAAATAAAATAACAGTTTAAAAGGGAAAATAAAAAAAAATAACAAATACTTTGCTTCGCATGAAAAAAAGAAATTAAGGAAGAAAAACAAAAAAGGCAGACCAAAGAAAGAAAGAAACGTAAAAAACTGCAGATGAAAGAAATTTAACAAAAACAAAAAAAAGAGGAAAGAAAGAAAAAAGACAAATGAAAGAAGAACAAAAAGAAAAATGAAAGATGGATGATAGAATGAAATATAGAAAATTGAGATGAAAGAAATCTAGACAAAAAAGACACATGAAATAAAAAACAAATAAACAAAAGAAAGAAAAAAGGCAGATTAAAGAAAGAAAAAAAAGGCATACAAAAGAAAGATAAGCAACTAAGGCAGAAGAAAGAAAGAAAGAAAGAAAAATGGAGATTAAAGAAATCTAAAGGAAAATGACAGACGAAAGAAACAAAGAAAAGCATAAAGGTGACGAAAAGAAAATAAATAAGAAAGACAAATGAAAGAAATCTGAAGATAAAAAGACAAACGGAAAAAAAACAATATTTCAGGTGTATGTTCAAAGGGGTCCGTACATTTGATCCAGTTAAGGGGCTGCTTATAAAAAATATTGCGAAATGACGGAAAGCTTTTTGTGGCTTTCGTGGCAAACGAATGGAATTGACGAGGCGAAAAGGGTTATGCTTTTGATCGAAAGGAAGAGAAATGGACGAACTTCCGGTTGTTGATATTCGATCATAAAAACGAAGAAAACATCAAAGCGAAGAAGACACGTGCACAAAGAAAGAGGAAGAAAGAAATGAGAAAACGAAAGAGAGAAGTTATAAAGAAATGAGAAACGTAACAAAAGGAGAGAGAAAAGATAACAAAATAAGAGAGGTAAAAAAAGAAAAGATAACAAAATGGGAGGGGTAAAAAGAGAAAAGATAACAAGGAGAGAGGTAAAAAGAGAAATGATTACAAAATGAGAGCGGTAAAGAGAAAATATAGCAAAATGAGAGGGGTAGAGAGAGAGAAAATATCTAAATGAGAGGAGTAGGGAGAGAGAAAATGGCAATAGGAGAGATCTAAGGAGAGAAAATATAACAAAATGAGAGAGGCAACGAGGGAAAAATAACAAAATGAGAGGAGTAAGGGGAGAAAACATGACAAAATGAGAGGGGTAAGGAGGGAAAAATAACAAAATGAGAGGGGTAAGGGGAGAAAAGATGATAAAATGAGAGGGGTAAATAGAGAAAAATGGAAAATGAGGAAACAAAAAGGAAAAGAAAGAAAGAAAGAATGAAAGAAAAAAAGAAAGAAAGAATGACGAAAGAAGGAAATAGAGAAAACAAAGAGAGACGAAAAATGAAAGATAGGAAAATAAGGAAACAAAAAGGAAAAGAAAGAAAGAAAGAAAGAAAGAAAGAAAGAAAGAAAGAAAGAAATATGACGAAAGCAAGCAAGAAAGAAATTGAATGAAGTTAAAATATGAGCAACGGAAAATAAAAGTAGACGGAATATAGTAAAGACGAAATAATAATGTCGGAAGGATAACAGATAATGAAATAAGCTAACATGTAAAACGGAAAGGAAAGAGACAAGCAAAAATTGTCGCTGAAGAAAGAATGAAAGAAAATAAAGAGAAAGTTGGTAGAAGAAATTACAAAATGGCGGATAAATGAAATGCTGGCAGTCAACTGAGGATAACAATGGATTAAATCGAGAAACAAAGAATAAACCGACTTAGTGTGAAAACAAATAACATTGAAAATAGAAAAAAATGCAATCAATAAAATATCTCAATCACTTCGAACGGAAGCAAAAGCAAGTCAAAAAAAAATTAAGCGCTTTCCATATCTTCACCCCAAGAGAGTACATATTTTTTTTCTATAATCGTCAAACTTTAATGGAATTGGTACTCTAATCTCGAAAGACTCATATCGTCTACAGTTTTTCACGATTCTACTTCGGCCGAAAGGATTTTACGTAATGGGAACAGCAAATGGGGTAAAAAAAATTTCGGTCAAAAATCTGTATGAAAGAATCAATTTGATGGTTAAAGGAAGAACGTCCCATCTCAACCTTCCGAAACACAAACCTGTCATAGTGGACATTTCAATTCATATAATTCTATATAAACAAGGGATGAAGGCTTTAGAATATAAATCCTTGCTATCTGTTTTATTACACTAACATATAACAAGTTACATATTAATGATTTTTACCAGTAAGTCGATTAAATAAATCAAAAGCTATCGTGCTAGCATATATATGACTCTTAAAATCCAGCTACGTGATACACCAAACCTATTTTTGAATTGTTTCTAAGGAGAGCCGATAGAAAGTGGAACGGCCCAAGATGCTAGCTATGCACTAGAGAGAAGTCAAAATCATACAACTTTAACTATATAAAAAGTGTTATAACAGAAGATGGAAAATATGACACCGCAATCCGAAGTCGCATTGGAATAACGAAATATGCCTTGCAAAAACTGAACAGAGTATTAAGAAGATAAGCTCATGCACTGGCATGGCTCGATATTGTGAGGTCATACTTTGTCGCTCAGAATGAATGTAGCAACCAGCTCAATGATGGCTAACAATGTTATTAATGTAAATGTCTATGCCCTGGAACTGTTTCAGATCAATTGCCGAGCGCTGTTGCTGATATAAAAGCGAATCGTTCATGTGGGACAATGTTGAGATGTTGAGTGTTTCCACTTGAGTATATGGTAATAACGAACAAACACAGTCGTAGGGAAAAATACTGGTATATTCAGAGAGGTATTTACATCAGAGAGATTAGTAGTAGAACGAACGTAGGTTAGTAGTAACGATAAGTAATAGTAATAAAGTCCAACGGTATCTTCCGGTCGAGAAACGGAAGTGTAACTGATCACTACAGAAGTCTCACTCTGCACTGCACTACACTGCTCTCTAGAACTACTGTTCTATTTATAATAATAGGATCAGTCTATTGTGGTTGTGAAGGTGCGTGCGCCCCAACAGACTAAAATAGGCAGATGAAAGAAATCTAAACGAAAACAAAAAAAAAGAGAAAAGAAAAAAGACAAATGAAAGAAAGAAAAAGAAAAGAAAAAGAAGAGGAAAGAAAGAAAAAGAAAAAGAAAAAAGTGGAAAGAAAGAAAAAAGACAAATGAAAGAAAGAAAAAGAAGAGGAAAGAAAGAAAAAGAAAAAGAAAAAAGAGGAAAGAAAGAAAAAAGACAAATGAAAGAAAGAAAAAGAAGAGGAAAGAAAGAAAAACAAAAAGAAAAAAAAACAAAGATGGATGATAGAAAGAAATATGGAAAATTATGAAAATCACAAAAAGAGCTCTCATCTATGCAATATCTATTCTCTTATATGACAGTGTCCAATCGCATAGTCTATCAATCTCGACTCTCCTGTACGCCTGTGAGGCATGGGTACTCTGCCGAAGTGACATCCGCAAACTTGAAATATTCCATCAAATGAAACTTCGTCAAATACTGCGTAACTTGTGGTAGGACCAGATCACGAACAACGAGGGTCTCCTCCGCGCAAAGATGTAGAAACCATCATAACTCACCACCGACCTTGTTGGGCCGGGCACCGTGGCCAAATGCCAGCAATCCGCCTACCAAAACTAATCTTCTTCTCGGAGCTCGCATCTAGCAAAAGACCACGGGGAGCCGCACGTCGTCGATTCAAGGATGAGTTCAAAAACACCTTGATGGGGACAGAAATCGATCCAGTCAATTTGGAGACGGAAGCTGCAGAAAAAACCAATTGGATAAAAACTGTCCACAAAAAAACAGCAACCTTCGAAAACACCAGAAGACAAATAGAAGAGCCAAAGAGAGTCCAAAGGAAAGCCAGATCTCCCCATCCCCTGAATATGTGATGGCTTCGGACGTCTCCTTTGATCCCATATAGGGCTTGTTACGCACAAAAGGAAATGTCGATAAGCACCCCAATACCCGGCAAAGAGATCCGCCAATGACGACGATATGGTACTGACTGCTCTCAAATGATGAGGAGATGTATGCCAACGGAGATGTGGTTCTGCAAAAGGATGCTGATTATTACCATTAATGGAACAAATGAGCAGCGAAGCAGTTTTAAAGAAATGGGAACGAAAAGAAAACCTGTATTTAGGATTAGAAAATCATAGTTCAAATTTCTGTGGCAAGTGGGTTTAGAGAATTTGGCGCTAACAAGATATAGTGAATGCAGAAGAGGCAGGGTGAAACAGCGGGTAACCTTCCTAATGTATTCATATAAATGGATAACAGAACGTGGATTAAGAAAAAAGGCGACAAACCTTACATAGTTACGGAGGATAGGAAATTGTGGAGAGCTATGATCGCCCACGTCCTGTAGGTATATAGCACATAGAAGAAATTAAAGGGAACCTCCCTATTAAAGAGTGACCATTAACATTGTGTGACACGCCGCAAGGCACGGGTAATTCGGCTAGTATATATATAAAGAAAAGGGAGTGATTTATGTTTTCATAGTTCTTATTCTATCTCTTTATTGTGCTTCTTATTAGTAGGTTTTATTTCCCCTGTGAATTTGTACGTCTTTATTCTCGTGTATGTTTGTTGTCTGTGTGCTGTTCGTGCCGATTCTTCAGTTAATTCCTACTTTGTTAGCTGGAAGATCGATTCTTCTACACTACCCGAAAATCGAGGTCTTCATGTCGCATTGCTGCATGAGCCGCTTCGCGCCGAATGACGTCACATTGACGTAAAATGGCGCAAAAGATCTCTTTTAGCCAGGAGATGTTGTTTGATTCTGGCAATAAAACCAACAGGAAAGGGAGAAGACTGTTGCCTTTGTTTCTTTGATTTCTCATTCTCCCAAATATATTTCATCTATAGATGAAATAATTATGAGGCCAAATACCCTTTCTTATCATTTACACACACAAACACACAAGCAATGATATATATATATATATATATATATATATATATATATATATTGAAAACTTGTGGCTCTTGTTGGAGACTTGGTATCACTTTTTCTTCAGTTCGTTTGAATGTCGCTATTCTTTTGCCAGCTTTGCTTATTCTTACTTATTCTACACATCTCGTACGGTTCGGGTACCCTGAGGTTAACTGGAATAACGGTCACGAAGCTATTCCAACCATTCTTAATTATATTTGTATTCTTATTGTTGCTGACTGTTCTGATGTCATTATGGTTATTGGCTCGGTATTATATATATTATTATCTCTTATATTCGCTTTATATCATTTATTATGTAATATTCTATAATATATTATAATATAATATATGATATAATATAATATAATATGTTATAATATGATATAATATGATATGATATAATATTATATAATATCATACATCATAATATAATATATTACATAATATAATATATAATATAATATGATATAATATTATATATGATATAATATAATATATGATATGATATAATGTAATATGATATAATATAATATTATATAATATAATATATAATATAATAATGTAATGATATAATATAATATAATATTATATAATATCATATCATATCATATGAAATAATATAATAATATATGATATAATGTAATATAATATGATATAATATATAATATAATATAATAATATAATATGATGTAATCTAATATAATATAATATTATGTAATATGATATAATATGATATAATATAATATATTATATGATTTCATATAATAAAATATAATATGACATAATATAATATATATAATATGATACAATATAATATTATATAATACAATATTATATAATATAATATAATATGATAAAATGTAATATATATGTTATAATATATGATATGATATATATGATATAATATAATATAATATAATTTAATATAATATGATATAATATATTATATAATATAATATATAATATAATATATGATATGATATAATATAATATATAATATGATATGATATGGTATAATATAATATAATATTATATAATATTATATAATGATATACTATAATATTATATAATATATAAAACAATATAATATGATATGACATAATATAATATAATATATGATATAATATAATATAATATGATATGCTATAATATAACATGATATAATATAATATGATATAATATTATATAATATAATGCAATATATAATATGATATAATATAATATAATATAATATTACATTATACATGACTGCGGCAGAAATACATCCCATATGTATCTCCGAGAAATACCGACGACATAATGGTAAAACATTAGTTAGATAAAGACACCATTTCCACTAATGGCTTACCATTATTTAGGTCTTTCACTGGCACTGACACCATACAAATGACAGTTTTAAATGTCGGAAATATTTCTGCCGCAGCCGTTCTTATTATTATTATATGAATTATTATTATTATTATTATTATTATTATTATTATTATTATTATTATTATATCTCATCGTTAGTATATTATATTTATTATATAATATTCTGTAATATTCTGTAATACAACCTTTCGATAAATTACAAAAAAATATTGTTTAAATGTTTTGTGAGAGTTTTAAAATAACAGCCCATATATATTTATAGGATCGTTTAAAATTATTTTTAAATTCTATTCTGTATGGTTGTACATTTGTTATTCTTTATCTTTATAAAAACATAAACCAACTGACATCCTTTAATTATAAAACAAGTACAAAAGTCAATATTTGTTTTCTTTTCTTTTTCTTCACCCCAGGCAAGGCAGTAAAGCCACTAATGTAGAGATGGATGTGGATGTGGGGGAATTAGTAAACAAAAACATTGCTAAGGAGCGAGAAAAGAAAAGTAATCAGGAAGACAGCTGATATATCTTTTTAAAGATTAAGTTGACTGGAAAGCATGGAGCTAGAAGAGAGTTCAACAAGTGAGAAGTTGGAAAAAAGAAACTATTAGCATAGAACTTACGGTTATAATTAGCCGACTCTAAATTGACGAGACATTTTCGTTAGTCTAGTACTGCCATTAAATTCATAAAGTCTAGGTACCATAGCGAAAAGCACATCTGAACAATTATCATGAATGTATTTATATAAAAGACACAGGGAGGCAACTTTACGGCTGTGGGAAAGTGACTGAAGTCTAGCTGCCAGATCAGGACCAATGATATTGCTGATTTTATCAAAGAACTCGAGGTAAATAGCAGGAGGTATAAAAAGGATTTTTTTTAAAAATCGAATTCACCTCGTAAAAGCAGTAAAGCCACTAAGATACAAGAGGTTACTGGTTGTGAAAGAATTTAAAAAGAGAAATATTACTAAAGAGCGAGAACAATAGAAGAGTAATCAAGAAGCCAGGAGATGACGATTGACATTGCTTTTACATTTTTGAAGATTAAGTTGACTGGAAAGCATGGAACCGGAAGAGAGTCTTTGGTCGAGCCCAAAGTACGCTCCTCCGGATTATCAACTTCCTGAATATTTCAAACGGAACCTCAACGGATCTTGCTCCATTCTCACGGCTTCGTTAGACATCTTGTTGAACTCATCTCTAACTACTTGACTCTGTAATTTGATGAAACCTCGTCTCCAGTCTAGGTACCATAGCGAAGAGGTCAAAAAATTACCATGAAAGTATTTATAGAAAAGACACAAGGAGGCAACTTTACAGCTGTGGGAAAGTAACCAAAACCGAGCTACCATATCAGGACCAATAATATTGCTAATTTTTCTTTCAATTTTATCAAGAATATCTAAATATATAGCAGAAGCACCTGAGCATATATGGCAGCAATATTCTAAGCCTGGATGAATGGTATACATATAGATATGTAAGATAGATTCTGGAGAGAAAAATTGTCTCGCACGTCACAGTGAACCAACTTTCGAAACAGCTGAACTAGCAATGGATTCAATATAGGTTTTCTAGTTCATGTTAGCCGAGAAATTTAGCCTGAGAAAGTGCAACGAGTCACTTTCCTGGAGGTTAGCATCAGCCATACTGATGGAAGGCAGAAAGGGGTCTCTCAGATGATTAAGTGAATGCAGTTTAATTTTGGAGGCGTTCAAATTAACAAGTCGTTCATTTCCCCAGTTAACAACAACCTGAAGGTCGTTTTTTGATCTCAGTCGCCAATCTGACCTTATCTAACTGAACACACTTACTATCGAGAAAGGAGTAAATTGTTTTGTCATCAGCATATATTATGACAGCCATTTTTGCTTTCAAAACCTGAAAATTACTATCTGCCACGTATTTTGGCAATTTAGAGTGCTCAGATTGAGGGATCTCCGCTCATGCCTCCATGTTAGCATGTTTCTGTTCCTCAGGAGTGGAATATTAGGTGTTGCCTGTTTACACGTCATTTGCTATAGACAAATGTTTTCTAAGATCACTGGTTACAAATGCTTTTGGCTATACTTCATCGAACCTACAAAATCATAAACAAAGAATTGTACCTAATAACAAAAACTATATCACTTGAGATTTTTCAACAGCAACAGCTAAAATGGACATAACATGTAACACGAACAGAAAATAACAACATAATAAGATGTTGCCCTTCCACACAACTACAAATAAAAGCTTACAAAGGAAAATAAACCATCTATACTGAAATGAACGATAATAGCTACTGAACTGAAGAAATCTATTTTCCTGAAAATTATTTTAAGAGAAATATCTCAATACATTTGAACTGTCAGTGGTGTAAGTGTTATAGCATACCTACGAACGATAATACGTATGTCCCCATTCCCATAAATACAGTAGTGAATACTGTATGTTGGTCTACCGTTGGATATTCGTCTCCAGCTTCGACAGAGCCTCGTCTGGGGGATCCTCTCTGCCCGGAGGCAGAAAGGATCCCCAGATGAGGCTATGTCGAAGAGTAGAATCTCGTCTCGGGAAACAGCTACCCGATCCCCGATTACGGATCTACGGGGAATTTTTGGCTAAGCCTACGGGCTCGGATACACCACAATAAACGCGGCCTTGTGCCACATCTGACCACATGGGTCGGTTGGTAGATATCCTGCAGTTAGAGATTCATTGCGAAATTAACTTGACTCACTCCTAGCAGTTAACTACTCCATCTACGCGCCACTGGCGAATCTTATATATGTTGGTCTTGTCCTAATTATTATCGTTCATTACCAACCTTCGTTTGATTATTCTATTCAGTAACCTTTCTAGGTTACAACAGTAAGCAACTTGGACAATGAAGTCCGAATGTTTCCTTATAGGGATACGGCTAATATTACCAAAGTCGAAACATATTTGGGAGAAATATAAGAATGATTCATTTTTTGCGAGTGAATATTGCATTAAGTTGTCTTTAAAATAACAACGATTTTTCTAAATGCAATTCATAGCATTTAACCCTTAGCTAAGGGGAACAGAATTATTCAAACTTATTTCAATGTTAATTGTGCGTAAATGATTGTAACGTCTGGAATTCGAACACATTCCAAACCGCTACCCATTACCCCGCCCGCACATCCTGAGAGCTAGCTAACTAACTAGCTTATAGATAGATAGATAGATAGATAGATAGATAGAAGTAAAAGGCTTGTCACTTAGCTGATTGATCTTACCTTCAGCATCCCGACTCCAGAGTTTCGTAGACGGAATCTCCGCGGATTACACCATCAACTGCTCAGAAGTATCAGCAATTGACAGCTTCATCTTTTTGATCTTTCTTTTTTATACAAATTATTCATTGGTGTAAGGTATTTTGCTTTGTTTTTGTTTTTTTTTTATAGTGTATGCGTACGTTCGCGCTTGTGTGCGCCCATGCGCCCGCCTGCGCGTATGTCCGTGCGTGTAGAGTGTCGTGATTATTTGTCCTTTTCGTCGTTTTTTTTTTCACTTTACACTCCCTTCTTAACCTCTCTCTCTGTCTCTCTGTCTCTCACACAGACACACACACACACACACACACATTGAAGTCTTTTTAAGTTAGGAAAATTGAGGGCATATGTGTATGAATTTCTGGGTATTATAAACCTAATGTCTTCAGCAACCATTTTTACCAGTGCTCATATTGCAATTTTTGCTGATATCATTGCAGTTTTTACCAGAGCTCATATTGCAGTTGTCATTGTTATTATTGCTTTTCTCTGGCACTCCTTATAACTGGTTCCCATATTGTATTCATTTCTATGCTTGGTCGGCTCCGGAGATTTTTGTGGCGGAGCATATATGCTGATTCCTTAAGTTTACGAATTTTCCAATGGTTTTCCTTGTCTATGATCTCAACCTGATCCCACAGAGGGCAGTGATCTCCCTTTTCTCTCCATATGTGGTCAGCCACGCCTGATTTTTCCACTTTCCCTCGTGTTACAGCTTTCCAGTGTTCTTGAAGCCTTACCTAAAAGGGGGGATATTTCTTTCCGCAGCTGCACGGGATAGCGTACACACAGCCTTTAATCATGTTCTCCTCTATAAGGGAGTCTTACTCGGGAGAGATATCTGCGAAGAGCCGTCAAGCTTTTGAAACTTGTTCTGATGTTATATGGACCACAGATCTTTCTCTGATAACCCCTTCACATAAGGCAGGCAGACTGTTTTCTGAGTGTTGTTGTCCTCCTCCTATCCCAGATTTTGGGGGCTGCTGCCATGTACCCAGGGTAGATGCTAAGTTGTAGGGTACTATTTATACTGACCAATTCTTTATCTAATGTCTCTGGGTCGCCACTTATGACTTTTGCCCGGTGTTGTAAGTAATGGACGGTCTCTTTCTTTACGCTGTATGGATGGTGGGAGTTGAAATTGAGGTACTGCCCGGTGAATGTCCATTTACGGTATACGGATGTCTTGACCATATGCTCTGTTCGAGATATTAGAACATCCAGGAATGGGAGTATGTTGTTACTCTCTTTCTCCATTGTGAACTGTATCCATGGTCTTATTGAGTTCACATGGTCCAGTAGAACCTGAACATCTTCCTGGTGTGGCCAGAGTACGAAGGTGTCATCTACGTACCTTAAAAATATAGTTGGCTTTAGAGATATAGATTCTAATGCCATTTCCTCAAATTATTTCATGTATATATTCGCCATTGCTGCTGATAATAGCAAGCTCATTGCAAAGCCCTCATCCTGTCGATCCCATTCCGAAGTGTGCTGTTTGTGTACAAAATGTCAACATCTCCATCAGATTATCTATTGGAACACTTAACAGGAGATAACTCGTAACTGACATCCATTAAAACATGGTACGTGGAACTAGAACAGTCTACCCCAGGGAGCGAAATATTGGTTTAGTTCGACATTCCAACCACCTGAAGAAGGCACAAGTGTACAACGACCGAAACGTTGTAATAAATATGGCGACAAAGATGAGAACAATAGTCCGAATAATGTAAATAATGTACATAATACCTCATCTCAGAAATATAGACACATATATATATATATATATATATATATATATATATATATATATATATATGTGTGTGTGTGTGTGTGTGTGTGTGTGTGTGATACGATGAACAACTTCTGCTATGTCAGCTCTTCCCCTACTAACACCTCGCCCATCTGCTCATCCTGACATTGTGGATGGCAATAGATCAGTCCCCCACCAAGGAGGGACCGGTACACTCCCGACACCAAGCCTGGCTCTTAATATAGACCAAGCACCCGGATATACCCTTTTCCGGTTTTGTAGCCACTTGATCTCCAAAACTCCCTCATACCCCTCTTTACTTCACAGTCCTCTTTGGTTAAAGAGGGTGCCACTTAGAAGAGTGAATTTCAAAAGGAACCATCTGCTGGCACATCAAACAGAAATACTTGAGGCCAAGATAAAACCACCTCTTCACATTCTACGTGGGTTTCCTAATAAAACAGTTATTCATAGTTATTTTTAATTTTAGACAATAAAGATTGTCGTGGGTCGTAAGAAATGTATAAGCTCAAAATGAAACAAGATATCACGAAGTGATCAAGTAATGGAAACGCAACACTGTTAATTGCAAAAAGTGGAACCGAGAACATGAAACAGTTAAAGAATCAAATTTGAAAATATTGCCAAGATCTGAATAGGAAAGGAATTGGTTTTAAAACTATCACAAAATGTCCCAGTTAAAGTTCCTTTTTCTTTCCTCTTTACAGCCATGGTTAAAATTTGATAGGCTTGTCTTTTAGTGACTATTCATGTCCACAGCAACGAATGACTTACGTTAAGGATCAACTGAAAAATGTCTTTAATATTTCATCAATTTTATTGCGTTTCTCTTTGAGTGATCTCGATTCATCCTCATCTTCCCAGTTGTTCCAAATTCGTTGTTAGGTTCTTTGGAACTGTTCCAAGCCTGCCAATAATGATGGGTATAAATATCGACTCACCCTCCACAAGTTTATTATTTTTCTCGCAATGTCTAAATATCTCGCTTGCTTTTCTTTCTACGCTATTACGTCTGAACCCGTTATGTCTACTAGCAGGCAAATTTTGTTTACGATGAATAGATTTGCCATTAATCTTGCAATTATTGTAATTCCACAGCCGTTTCAACTCATAGATTACAATAGAGATTGGCGGCAAGGCTCCTAAATACCCCCAAACTATGCTCGCTAATCGATGTGTCATTGTCTGGATGACTCTCGATTCTCCCACAGATTCCCAGTTCCTAAACTCTTTTCGCTAGGATTTCGTGGATTTTAGATCTTGTGTATGTGGTCAAATCCCAATCGTTTTCAGAGTTTCCAGTAAATCAACACCCCCACCCAAACATTCCTGTTTTCGTAATATTTTTTTGAGCCAAGTTCAAGCACTCGCCTCTTATGTAGTTGATTCTTTCATCTTCTCTAAATTTGATACTTTTCTCTGTCCTATTTATATTGGCCTTTATCGAATTGGTTCTTATAGAGTTGTTCCAGGCCGCCAATAACAGCGTTTCTTTTACTCTCATGGATTTTTCCCCTTTGTCAAACCCTAACCCACGTCTTTTCATTCGAGATTCCTTCAATTTGTCATCTCAGTTGATTGAGACTCCATTTAGGGGTCTCGTTTTCGGCTTTGCTGCTCTTTTGTTTGCCCATTCATTAGTTCTCACGCAAAGTTTAGCCGTTGGAATCATTATTTACCTATTCTATTTTATGTAGCCCCCCATATCACTTGACCGAATGCACCCCCACCCCGCGCATTCCTCGGTGCTAATAAATCTTCGTCTTCCTTCATTTCTTTCACGTACCGTCTTCTGAAATCGTTTGCCGAGTGTATCAGCATATTCTTTCTGTTTCTGATCTTTCCACCAAGGATTTATTTCTTTTACTCAAATTGCTCTTTCAGAATTAGATTTCCTTTCAAATAATTCATTCTTCTTTTCATGCTTTGCTATTATTATTATTATTATTTTTATTATTATTATTATTATTATTATTATCATCATCATCATCATCATCATCATCATAATTTACCATACCTTTGATTTCTGGTGTATAAACATTTCCTTACGGTATCAAGTAGATACCTAAGTTCAGAAATGGGTTTATGCCATTTTCCACTGATCGTTTTTCTAAAAAAAAATAAACAATATATATATATATATATATATATATATATATATATATATAGTATTAGGAAAATTTCACGCGCATCGCACTTATTGAGCACATTTAAAAAATATCCAATCATTGGCCTGACTTCAGTCTTGCCTAGTGCTTTTCTTTATATATATATATATATATATATATATATATATATATATATATATATATATATATATATATATATATATATATTGAGCACTTTATCCCATAAATATAGCACACGTTAAAACTATATTTCTTCATATATATATATATATATATATATATATATATATATATATATATATATATATATATATATATATTACATATATAAAGCTTTTCGTAATGTGTGAGTTGTATTTGTGAGTACAATTTCTTTAAGGCATGGGCTACCAGGAATCCCTTCAATGAGTCTTTCGCAACCTTTTCCAATCAATCCGAGTGCTCCAACTACAACTGGAATTATTGATGTCCTTATGTGCCACATTTTTTTATATTTGCATTTCAATATCCTTGTATTCTGAAGATCTTAAAAAATACATTACTATCTGCAGGGACTTCCATGTCAATAAGATAGCAAATTCTGTTATTTGTGGTCTTTGATCGCGATGTCTGGGTGATTAGCTTTGATTGTTCTGTGTGCATTGTAAAGTCTCATAAAATTGTTTTGGGTCCTATCTCTGTAACCGGGCCTAGGTGAAGTTCATACCAGCTTCTTGCAGTTTCCTTCCCGTAAAAGTTGCATATTTTCTCGTTTAAATATTGGCCTACTCTATCATGCCGAGTTTTATATTCAGAGAGTGCTAACACGGTGCAATCTGATACAGTATGGTAAATTGTTTTTGGATATCACAGAATCTTCATTTCCTGGTAACACAATACTTTTAGTCTTAGTAATTTCTAGTTAGCAAACATTGGTCGTTTGCAGCAAAAATTAAATCTTCAGTTTCAGCTTTTAACCCCGCACTACGTAACTACTGATGGGTTGGGGTTTTGTCTACATCAGCTTGTTTGGAACAATCAGAGAATTGGCCTTGAAGAGGCTTATCATGCCATCGTTTCTGCCTTTAGTAGATTTCATTGGCATTTACTCTTTTAGGTTATTTGCCGTTGGAGTAGTTGTATTATGGTTGACTTGCGCTTGTTCACGTTGTTGGCTGCTCTTTATTACTGAATAAAGTTCTTTACATCTTTCAAGTTCTTTGACACAGATCATCGTCCAGTCTTCTGTATTTTCTAGGCATCTTTGAAGGCCAATTGTTGTAGTTTTGTGTGACAGTTCTAGTTGAACTAATCCTTTGCCTCCTTCGGATCTGGGCAAATGAGAAACGTTCTCGTTTTGACATCCATTCGCTTAGTGTCAGCTATGGTCCAATTAAGGATATTGAAAGTGTATTGCCCCATATCAATAGCCAAAGTGTTTATCGCTTATGCTGATATTCTGTTTTGTGAAATCAATTTGGTATTTAACACCAGACACAGACACATTTTTTTAAAGCTTTTCACCCCAAGCAAGACTGGAAGCCACTAGCACGCAAGGGGTTACAGAAGATTTGCAGCGAGAGCACATAGGAGAGTTAGAGGAAATGATGTGGAGAAAGATAGTGGATAAATCAAGGCAAGGGGTTACAGAAGATTTGGAGCGAGATCAGATAGGAGTGAAAGAGGAAAGGATGAGGAGAAGGATAGTGGATAGATCAAGGCAACTGGAGATGTCGACTGACGTTACATTTGAATAGTTGGAGATTATAGTTGTCAGGGAAACGGGAATAAGGAAGGGAGTTCCACAGGCGAGAGGTGCGAGATATGAAGCTATTGGAGTAGAAAAGACGTCTACATTTAACAATTTCAACAGTGAAAGGGTGGGAGCGGGATGCCAGCCTCGTAGGACGCTTGAATTCATGAAGCCTGGGAACCAGCGAAAGCAGCTCATCTAGCAATTACCGTGAAAGTATTTGTAAAAAAGACAGAGCGAGGCGACGGCGCGTCTGTGGGAGAGCGACTGCAGACGAGATGACAGATCAGGGCCAATTATGTTGCATACCCGTTCCTGGCTCTTATCAAGAACCCCGTGTCAAACAGAAGGGGCTCCGGAACATGTAGTATTTTTCTTACTTTTTCCTTCATTTGAGTATACTGTATTCTATTTCTTTCGTTAATTCCTTGGCCTTTATAAGCTTCATCTTGAACTAGTTCCGTAATCTTTGTGACAAAATCTCGATCTATTGCTTGTGTTTCTCTTAATTATTCCTTTCTTGGGTGTACTTTTGCACATTTATCTAATCCGAAATCCATATTGTTGTCATCACTGAAACTCATTGTCGTCTTTGGCAAATATTTTGATATCATCCATGTAGAATATATGATTTCCTTTATTTCGTGTCCATAGTTATTACTGTTTAGTTCATACGAAAGAAAGACTGGGGACAGGCAGAACAGAAGGGGTGACGGCGAGTCACCTTGAAAGATTCCTTCTCACATATTCAAAGCAAAATGGTAGCATTGCATTTGATGTGATTTAGGTATAATCTGGTTTTCCACAGTTTCATGATATATTAAAAGAAATTTACTATCATCAAGAAGACTTTGTACATTTCTAAAGCCTTAAGGATCAAAGAGTGTGGAACACTATCAAGGGCTTTACGGTAATCTATTCAGGCTGTACTGAGATTTCAACCATTTTTTCCTGCACTTTTCCAGAATCATTTTATTCATCAGTACTTGATCACTGCAACCTTTATGAACCTCTTGTGGTGGACAGACATGTATTTGGGCTGTACTTGTGAGAATAATTCTTTTGTATTTCTTTGAGGCATGAGCTTCCAGGAATCCCTTCAATTAGTCTACTGGAATCTTTTCCAACCAATCCTAGGGCTCCAACTACAACAGGGATTGTTGATGTTCCCATGTGCCACATTTTTGAGATTTCTATTTCAAGGTCCTTGTATTTTGACAGCTTTTCGAATATCTTCAAAGATACATTGCAGTCTGCAGGGACTACCATATCAATAAGGAGACATTTTTTTTTGTTTATGGTCTTTAATAACAATGTCTGGGCGGTTGGCTTTGATTGTTCTGTCAGTGTGTATTGTGTCGTCCCATAGAATTATAACAGGTCCTATCTCCGTAAGCGGGTCTGGGTGGTGTTCGTACCAGTTTCTTTCAGTTTCCTTCCCGTAGAAGTTGCATATTTTCCAGTGCAGATATTGGCCCAATCTGTCATTCCGGGTTTTATATTCAGTGGGTGCCAATATCGTTCAACCTGATACAAGATGATCAATTCTTTCTAGATATTTATCACAGAATCTGCATTTTGGGCTAACACAGTATTTTAGTATATTATTATTATTATTATTATTATTATTATTAGTAGTAGTAGTAGTAGTAGTAGTAGTAGTAGTAGTAGTAGTAGTAGTAGTAGTAGAGGAGGAGGAGGCACGGTAGTGTAATGGATATCGGCTCGGATTGAGGAATCGGAGAGCCGAGTTCGAATTCCAGTCGAATCCATTACATTCACTTACATTCCACCCTTGGGAAAGGTGTGAATCCTCTTCTCCCTCCGGCTATGGGTAAATAGCAGGACAGACTGGGTTCTATAGCCTTGGATGGCAACTGGTCTAGGAGAAGGATAACTCTGAATTTTAACCCGGATTAGAGCCCCGAAGGCGAATGGACGGCACTTTGTGCTACCTTCTGGCAACCCCTGCAGCCGCGTTGGTACCAAACTGTATTGGTTTCTCCTCTCCATTTGGACTCTGCTAGCAAGACCGAGAGGTGGAACTAGACGTCTAGGCAGCCCTAGTTCTCCATATATCCCGCACTGCGCTACTCCATCCTCTCTCGAGACGGACGGATGCCGACGATTATTATTATTATTATTTCTTACTTTGATTTCTGTTGTCTACTCATTTCCTTGAGAAATAGAAAAACCTATAGAAATAACAAAAAACAATCACTGTAAAAATAATGATACCAATAATAATTACTAGTCTGACTACTCATCGTCATAGGAGTAGTAGTAGTAGTAGTAGTCGTCACAGCATTAATAAACAAAAGTTATTGCAGAAATTATTATTATTATTATTATTATTATTATTATTATTATTACATAACTTTCTTCTCGTTATTTTTAATTACTTTCATTACTTTCGTTTTCTGTCTTTTCTCTAAAATGTTGAGGACTTTATTCTTTGCCTTTCTAGGGTCTGCATACTCGTCTTTTTTCATTTTCTTTAAATTTTACTCTGTGATTTACCGGAACAATGAATTCTTTGTAGTCTTTTTTATTCTTTTTCTGTCCCATTTTTATTGATCTTAAGTCTTTGGCAATTGTTCTTTGCTATCAGATCGACTGGTTTAGCATTTAATCCTCCCTGTAATTCATTCTTCTACAATTACGAAATAATTCTGTACAATAACTTTTCACATTCTATATGTAATTGATCTATTGTATTTCTTCGTAAGAGGATTTGTTTTACTTTATCGCAAATGTAACATCCACATTCTCATAGCCATCACGAATGATTATTTGATGCCATTAGTATTTCTTCATCATTGCTAACATAATCTTCTGTCTCTTTTAGAGTTGTATCCTTTTATTTGTTCTTGATGGAATCTACAATTTTCTTCTGAAACAGTTAACTGCATCAACAAGCAACATTTGGATTTACCTATGAACAATCTTTATGATTATAAAGATATAAAATCGAAAGACAGTCAGAAAGATAATTAAAGACATGGATGGAAAACAGAGAAATATAGCACGCGTGTAATGTAGACTTTAATAGGACATGGATTTTAATGTGTGAAGGGGACGTGTTTCTCTTATCTTTGCTAAAGACGACCTTTGAATATTACTTCAGCCTGAGTACTAATCACAAGACAACAGAACCAAAAAAGCAACTGCTTTTTTTGTTTTGTTACATGCTTTTCTTGTTTCTATTTTGTTTTGTTTTTTTGTTTGTTTGTTTTTTTGGCAAAAAGAAGAGGAGGAATTAGATAGATAGATAGATAGATAGATAGATAGATAGATAGATAGATAGATAGATAGATAGATAGATAGATAGATAGATAGATAGATCAGGGAGGATAGATAGATAGATCAGGGAGGATAGATAGATAGATAGATAGATAGATAGATAGATAGATAGATAGATAGATAGATAGATAGATAGATAGATAATAAAGCAAGGAGGATAGATAGATAGATAGATAGATAGATAGATAGATAGATAGATAGATAGATAGATAGATAGATAATAAAGCAGGGAGGATAGATAGATAGATAGATAGATAGATAGATAGATAGATAGATAGATAGATAGATAGATAGATAGATAATAAAGCAAAGAGGATAGATTTAATTGTTAAATTCAAAGAAAATTTATTTAATATGGAGTTGGCCCTCCTTTAGCCTCACATACAGCTTTAATACGTAGGAATGGAATCATACAGCTTCCTGACTTCATCCAGAGGAATTTTCAGCCATTCTTCCATTAACACCTGCTATATTAACATATCTGGAGATTGGGGAGGCCACTCCATGTGTTCTAGCTCACTTTCATGCTCTTCATACCAATTCTTAAGCACTCAAGTGGTATGTATTGGAGCATTATCGTCTTGGAAGATGCAGTCACCATCAGGGAATAAAGTCTGGGCCATTGGATGAACATGATCTCCCAAAATGTTCAGGTAATATTTGCTGTTGATTCTACCATGCAGGGCAACTATTGGACTGAGATATTTCTATGATATGGCGGCCCAAACTATCACTGATCCACCACCATGTTTTACTGTTGGAAGAAGGCAGTCAGGGTTGTAAGCTTCTTTGGGCTGCCTCCACACATAATCTCGCCCTGAAGTTGGGAAAAGAGAAAAACTGGACTTGTTTGAGAATATGACTGGCTTCCATTGGTCTGCAGACCCGGCATTGTGATCTCTGCACCACTTCAACGTCTTCTGAATGTTGCGAGTGGGGAGAAGAGGTTTCCTCATGGCGTCTCTTCCACGATATCCAGCCTTATGGAGCTCACGACGAACAGTTTTAGTAGAAACTGAACTATTCAGATGGTTATTCAACTCAGCAGAGACTTTGGCCGCATTTGTCCGATGATTTTTTGCCACATTGCGTTTCAATGCACGTTGGTCCATGTCAGTAAGTTTGCAAGTCCGGCCCAAATTGCTACGGTTGCTAGATGTTTTTCCCTGTTTCTCGAATTGCGTCATAGTTCTTGATATGGTAGCTCTTTAGTGATCAAGATTCCTGCCATGCTAGCTCCAACAATTTGCTCTTTTTCGAACTCGGAGAGGTCACGCATTTAGCTTAAATTTTACTACATTCTAAAAATAAATAAAACAAAGACAGTAAATTAGATAAATAAACATATTTATAATAGATATAACCTGCAATTACGAAGCTTTAAAGTTCTTAATATAATAGGTCTTTGAAATATAGGAGTGGAATTTGCACCTGTTTCAATTATTTTGTCCAACCCCTGAAGATAGATAGATAGATAGATAGATAGATAGATAGATAGATAGATAGATAGATAGAAAGAGAGAGAGAGAGATAGAAAGAGAGAGAGAGATAGTAAAGCAGGGGGATAGATAGATAGATAGATAGATAGATAGATAGATAGATAGATAGATAGATAGATAGTAAAGCAGGAAGTATAGATAGATAGATAGATAGATAGATAGATAGATAGATAGATAGATAGATATAGAGAGAGAGATATATAGTAAAACAGGAAGGATAGATAGATAGATAGATAGATAGATAGATAGATAGATAGATAGATAGATAGATAGATAGATTGCATTTAAATTTTTTGAATCCTTTAGGCGGCTGGGAAGCTGGAAAATGGAAGATATTTCCACGGACGAGAAAAGAAACTATTAGAATAGAACTTACGGTTACATCTAGCTAGTTCAGTAGTAAAACACTGAGACCTAACTGCCAATCTAGTAGTTTGCTTTAATTCATGCAGTCAAGGCACCATGAAGGAAAGCTCGTCAGAACAATTGCCATAAAAATATTTATAGAAAAGATAGAGGAAAAAAAAAACACGGAAGTATTATTATTATTATTATTATTATTATTATTAATAAGTAGTAGTAGTAGTAGTAGTATTGTTTTTAGTCATCACCAGTGCTCCTATAATTACTGGAATCGTGGTTGTGTTTATATGCCACATTCTTGCAGGTCTTTTCATTATATAATTTTATATTATTACTTTTTTTTATTTCCTTTGATTTCTGGTATGTACACATTTCTTTCCGGGTCCCAACCAGAGACCGAAGGCCAGAAATGGCATCATGACACTTTCCACTGACCAATTAAAAACACACATATTTTACATAGATAAAGCCCTTCGGAAGGTGTGGGCTGTACTCGTGAGAACAATTTTAGTATTTCTTTAAGGCACGGGCGTCCAGGAATCACTTTCATTAGTCTACTGGAATCTTTTCCAACCATTCCGAGGGCTCCAACTACAACAGGGATCGTTGATATTCCCATGTGCCACATATTATTATTATTATTATTATTATTATTATTATTATTATTATTATTATTATTGTTGTTGTTGTTGTTGTTGTTTCTTAGTTTACTTTCCGTCGTCTACTCATTTCCTTTCGAGTCCCAACCAGAGACCTAGAGAAATAATGATAACAGTAATAATTTCTAGTCATAGTAACAGTAGTAGACAGAAATGCCAGGTTAGGATCAATGGAAAGAAGCAAATAGTGGATGAATGCCTAGCTTGAGGTGTCAAAAGAAGAATATTTCATCTTTTGATCCCTCTTGCCAGGCATTAATCTGCTCGATATACAGAAGGAACACCAGAAGTGCACGGAAGAATGGTTGATTTATAGATATTAATTTCATGTTAATTGAAAAAGATGGCACAAATTATAAACAATTTACTCTTCATCTTTTTTCCATAAACATAAAATTAATATCTATAAAATAACCATTCTTCCGGTGTCTCTTCTATATATCTCGAGATTCTTGTCAAAATCTAAACAAACTCTGCAATGTTATCGATCCTCATCTGGCATATGGCTCCTTACCTATAACTACCGAATGAACTCTTCCTAACACTATGTATACTACTCATCTCAAGAGAGAGAGAGAGACGAATCGAGTCGAGCCGATAGAAGTTCACTCCAAACCAGACTTACAGTCATACTAACACCTTCCACATCTTGTATTATTATTATTATTATTATTCCGTGTAATATATCTTCTTTATTTTATATTATTGTGTTCGTATTGTTCTTCCTTGGTCCTAACCTGGACCATAACATAATCATTGGTTATTTCCTTAAAAAAATCATTTGCAATATCACAAAAGCCACGTATTTACATTGGTGTTTTTTTTTTCTTTATTTTAATGGATTGATTCGTGTAAGCACATTGTATACATGAAGATTTGAACATGTGTGGCATCTCTGGGGGTTTGAACTCACTTCAAGTGTAATCTAAAGAACAAGCTTACTAATGTTTTGGTCCACAGCAATTTGATATTAATAATATTTAAATTAATATCATTATATTTCGATATTTAACGCCAAGGGGACTAAATAGGGAAGTCCTAATAAAGAAAGGTGTGTCTCCCAAAATGAATACAACCTGGATTCCTGTTTTTTTTTGGGGGGGGGTCGATCATGGAACAACTCTTATTACATGTGGTTACGAATTAGGCTAAAGGAAACCGTTATAGTAAGGCAAGGCTTGATTGTCTATTTAAGGTATTCCCGCTACACTTTGTTTTGTTTGGTTTGGTTTGGCTTGGTTTGCTTTGTTTTACGGCATATTAGCCTCAATGGGTTTTTTTTAATGCCGACAAGATTTTAATTGCTGGTAAAAAAATTTACAAAAATATATTGCTGGTAATAATGTATTGCTGGTAATAGTTCTTTTGTACAAAAATGTATTGCTGGTATTAAAACCTATTTTTACATTTCATAGCTTTTTGGCCACAGTTTGGGGCTTAACTATTTGCCCATAGCTGGGACCCTAACACTCCTGAGAAACTCAATGAATCAAAAAATATATTATCCAGCCTACTAAATCTATCACATCTACAATCGAAAAGAATCTATCTAAAATCGACATAAAATTTGTTACTACTGCATACAAAACAATAAAAGAGTTATTCAATACTAAACAAAACAATAAGTTAAATTCTGAAGGTGTTTGCACCATTCCTGTAATAGCTATCACAAAAAATATATAGGAGAAACTTCAAGATATCTAAATAAAAAAATATATGAATACAAAAGGGAAAGATTATGTTTTCTGGAAATAATGACCAAAATAATTATCACTGTCCCTCGTCTCAAACAATACAATCTGGTCAAAAGTTGACTAAGGCTAAAGCATAATTCGGTCTGGGGATTGTGCACTGGATATATTTGCTGGGTCACCTATTCATGCATGATATCGCACTGAAAATAGCCCGATATTATGCAACTATTGACAAGAGCAGACTCGCTAAGTGCCACCAAAGAGTTTGAGCTCTCTTCAAATGATGCAGCAAGCAGAAAAGTACCAATAAGTTAAATCATTGAAAAATGAACCGATAAAGCATATCCTAAAGAGGAAGGACGAGATTGTTGAACATGTTCACCATAGTCTATGAACATATAATACAGCGCAGTGCGTAATCTGTTCAATGAAACAACGTTAAAGATTGACACTCACGAGTCAGACACTCTAGTAAATCTGACTATATCGTCAATACCAACTGCAGCTGTTCCGTAATTCTTCAGTCTTCGATATCAAAGGCTGGCTGCACATATTCGGGAAAAACGTGGCCGCCTTTATACACGTCACGAATATTTTGAGCCTTCTGATTGGTTAAACCTTCTATTGGTGAACTATAAAATGAGTCAGCTCATTTTGGCTGGCTCAGTATTATACCAGGATTCCCAAAAACTCCAACAGAGATTAACCTCTACTCCTGTTCAATAAACATAGAAGGAGTAATGGCCGGACGGTAGTTGAAGTATTGAGCCAAACATTATATTGGAAGAATATGGTTGTATTCCAATTATATATTTCAAATTTATTTCAAAATCTTTGCCATATCTGGTCTGGTGCTCCTGCAGTACATCTTGAAATTCTTGACAAAATCCAAAGAATGATATGCAGTGTTATTGGTCCTGTCCTGGTATCCCGGTTTAAGGCACTTTCTCAACGACGTGACCTGGCTTTCCTCTGTCTTTTCTAAAAACATATTTTCATGGCAACTGCTCTGACAAGTTTTTTTTCACTGGTGCACCGACTATATGAATTTAAACATGCTATTAAATTGGTATCTATGTTCCACTCTTTTACTGTTGAAATAGCTAAATGCAAACGCCACTTCTACTCCAGCAGTTTATTTTTCTTGCACTTCCAACCTGTGGAACTACCTTCCATTTACTTGCTTCATTGGTAACTGAAAACTTCAAAACTTTAAATTCAACATCAACCGCAATCTTTTGTATTCTTGAATCCCGTTCATCTTTTGTCATTTCCTCAATTCTCTCTATTTTCAGTCTACTCTTTCACTTTCACTTTCACTTTCACTCTCTGTAAACCCCTGAGTACTAGTACATTTCCGCCTTGCTTGGGGTGAAATGATGAAAAATGTCTTTTTGTATCTATGATTTCCATGATGTGCCTATAAGTCTCTAGCCATCAGGTGGATAAGGCAAATACAGTCAATGTCTGCAAAAAGTTGGCTTGTACTTTGACAGACGACGATATCCCAAATTATAATGATTATTTATTCTGCTGCAGGAAGAACCCGACAGAATTCAATGTCTTCATATAAGTTATCACGAGATTAGACACTTCAACCTCTTTCGAAGTCAAATAAATACATTCGACGCTATTACAGTCACGAGTTACGGGTCAAATATATAAATGACATTTTCTGACATTGCAGATGTGTTTGAATAATGCAGAGTGATGGAGCGAGAGCAAATAGGAGTTATAGAGGAAAGGATGAAGAGAAGGATAGGGGATAGATCAGGGCATCTGGAGACGTCGATTGACATTATATTTGAATAGTTGGAGATTATAGCTATCAGGGTAACAGGAAAAGGGGAGGGAGTTCCACAGGCGAGAGGTGCGAGACATGAAGCTATTGGAGTAGAAGAGACGGCTACATTTAACAGTTTCGACAGTGAAAGGGTGAGAGCGAGATGCCAGTCTAGTAGAACGCTTAAATTCATGAAGTTTGGAAACCAGCGAAAGCAGCTCATCGGAGCAGTTACCATGAAAGTATTTTTTTAAAAGACAGAGGAAGTCGATGGCACGTCTGTGAGAGAGCGAATGCAGACGAGATGCCAGGTCAGGGCCAATAACATTGCATATCCGTCTCTGGATTTTATCTAGGACCTTGAGACAAACAGAGGGGGGCTCCAGACCATATATGGCAGCAATACTCAATATTCTCTGTTTTTAGCTTCAGAACTACAGGGTCATATTACACTCGTATTATACACAAGATAATACCGAAAATCTTTCATACTTAAATGATATAATTTAACTCTTCTTGTCAGTTCATATCGGCGAGTGGGCGGACGCCGCTTTGTGTATCTTCTCCGAACATTGGGTCTTCTTTTCGCAAAGATGTGAGAATCTGCCTTCAGTCTCAGGTGGATCGTTTATATATATATATATATATATATATATATATATATATATATATATATATATATATATGTGTGTGTGTGTGTGTGTGTGTGTGTGTGTGTGTGTGTGTGTGTGTGCTCATCCTAATTGCAGCTGGGCAAAACACCTGTTTAGTTGTGTGAAATGCAGATAATGTACGAATATTCATCTGATGGCTAGGAGGACGTTATCTGTGTCTAGCTGCTGATTCACCTGATTTCTTTCAGCTCTGGTATAACAATGACAGCAAGCCCAGTACATATTTAGGTCACCACATATCAACTCTTCTTAGAACAAAGTTCTTATTGATATTAATTTCAATTCAGACTATCTGGCATTTTTAATCATTTCGCTACAAAAAATTAGATAATGCCATTAGGACGCTAGGAGTTAAATGCGGGGCCGAAAGAATATATGAGATCTTTAGAAGGAACCGGTAAACCAATCCTGAAAAAAGGAAACAAGGGATACACTTCTATTGCCGTTCATACACATTTGTGCAAATTAATAGAAGAAAAACGAATAATTCCGTTATTATTTACTTTTTTTCGTATGTTTTCAATGAAACATGACCCAGCGCACATGTTAGTACTTCATATGTCCATTCCACGAATTCGTTCCTTGCAGATTGACCACAGATTCTTAATTGGATTAAAATCAGGAGATTTTCCGGGCCAATCTATAGTACTTTGATTTATTCACTAGTAAGCTTTGCCAGTGTCTCCGTGCAGCATTTCAAGTTTCGTACGCTTCCTTGGAGTAACGTCCATCGCAGAAAACGGTCATAAGACAACTAATCGACAGTCGAGACAATAGTGTCTTCGTGAGATAAAAATCTGATGCAATCACGGATGACGCAATATTTTTCAAGACCAAACAAATTTCATCATACATACCGAAAATAGATTCATATTACTGCACACCACTTACAAATGACCTAATCTGAGGAAAAAAATTTAAATTGATTACACCCTGTCAATACAGCGGATCGAAAACTGACTGTATGGTGAAAGAAAGGGAACTAAAGCAGTTGTTTCAATTAATTTGTACATGGGTGTATGACGTGAAAAGAGTGTGAACCGGGCGACAGTCGAACCTCGTGAAGAAATTTCATGCTTCAATTAGAATTGGGCTCATATCTATTCATATCCATATATTGATGTCTTGGCAACAAGAAAATATTTCTTTCTTTTGAATTCAGCTGAATTATCGAATGCAATAGCATTCAAATACATTTTTTTAATATTTTATGGAAAGCAAATGAATTGGTCTTTTTGATCAATGTCATAGAATAACAAGGCAAGCACTAACAAATGCATTTACATTCGAACTGTGGCACAAAATTCAACCGGACATGCATCATTACTTTCATTCCGTTCGTTCCGTTTATTAATTCTTCCTATCAGGTGTCGATTAACGACAGGCTACAAGAATTGGGTATCAGAAATATAAAAGTGATTAACACTTTTCATTCTGACAACCAACACGTCGTTTTGTGGTTTAATGAAGTTATTGATTATTTCTTGTCTACGAGTAACCGGGGGTCGGTTTTAGATCACACTTAAATTTACAACCAAGATTTGGTTATCGCCATAAAAATCTTATTAAAGTTATTTTTGAAGAGTAGATATAATATTATCCAAATTAAAGATGTGTTAAAAAACATTTCAAATAAAGTCTTTGACTAACTCGGCACTGTTTCGACCAATATTGAAGCATATATATATATATATATATATATATATATATATATATATATATATATATATATATATATATATATATATAATATTTACTTGATGTATATGATAAATGGTAAAGACTTCTCAGAATTTCAGTCTTGAATAAGAATTTGTACATTATTAAAAAGGAGATCTTTTAGCAATTACGTGCATATCTCATGACCATCGATATTCAGAATATTAAGGGGAACAAACGAAACACAATTATAATTAACTAGCAGTCATAGGCATCTGGCCGATCAACAAAAAAAAACGTTCAAATAGAATTGAGCAAAAACACCATCATGTTTAGATGTAACAGAATCTATCTTCTTCAATTATTTAAATAACTTTCATTTTAAAAAAAATGAAGACCCACTTCAGACTACAATTATTTTTAACGTTTTGAAATTCAATTTGTGAGTGTGCTACCAGGGATGCAAAAGAGGATACATTTATAAAGCAATTAAGTTTGATGAAAATTGGCTTAAAGATCAACGAAAGTAACCAGTAAAAATCGCCATTTTCGCTATTTACGCGGGCTTTCACTATATGGGTGGCCTCAGTTACCAACTGTTAATCAATCAAATTATTGTTGGCTAGAATTGAGTGAAGTTTGTATTAGATTGCTTGAAAATTGAGGGAGTTTTAGTTTAAAATTTGTGTTGTAAACTGAATTTCGCTAAACCCAATGGCGTAGAAATAAAAATGAGGTATCGTTGAGCTCATTATGATGTAAGTAACCTACATTCCGACTTTGAACGAAATCGGAGGTTGAATTTATCGATATTTGATCGGCTTTATCGATTATTCTTTTCTTTTAAAAAAATTATCGATTTTTTACGCTAGGAACCTATCTCTTACATTGTACAATGTATGTGTCAAGTTTGGTCAAAATCGATTGGATATCAAGTGAAAATGTATCACAAACATACATCCTCTGTTTTATATATATAGATAATGCGAGAACAATTTTATCTCCCATTTACTAAATATTTGCCCATTTATTCCAATCATCCACATGAACGCAAGTGAAATTATGAATAGGTTTGTATATTACTAGTGATAATAATAATAATAATAATAATAATAATAATAATAATAATAATAATAATAATAATAATAAGTACAGCCCACACTTTACGAAGGGAATTATTTATGTAAATTTCTTTTTCTTTTTTCTTTTTTTTTTGTCAATCGAAACTGTTATGATGCCATTTCTCACCTTAGGTCCCTGTAAACGCCAGAAATCAAAGGAAATAATAATAATAATAATGATAATAATAATAATAATAATAATAATAATAATAATAATAATACGGAAAGGAAAATGAAAGAAATTGCTATGAACACCACCCCGACCCGGTTACGGAGATAGGACCTGTAAGAATTTTATGGCACTACACAATACACACTGATAGAACAATCAAAGCTAATCGGCCAGATATCTTATTAGAGACCGCAAACAAAAAAAAAGTGCCTCCTTATTGATATGGCAGTCCCTGCAGACTGTAATGTTTCTTTGAAGATCTTCAAAAAGCTATCAAAATACAATGACCTTGAAATCGAAATCTTAAAAAATGTGGCATATGAGAACATCAACAATCCCTGTTGTAGTTGGAGCCGTAGGATTGGTTGGAAAAGATTCCATAGACTCATTGAATGAATTCCTGGTAGTCCATACCTTGAAGAAATACAAACAATGTCCTCACGAGTACAGGCCACACCTTACGAAGGGCTTTATCTATGTAAAATATGTGTTTTTAATTGCTCAGTGGAAATGTCATGATGCCATTTCTGACCTGAGGACCCGGAAAGAAATGAGTACACATCCGAAATAAAAGGAAATAAAACAATTATAATAATAATAATAATAATACTTAGGTGTTATTTTTTTTCTTCTTTCTTGTTGTTTTTTTTTCCTCAAAAAATGATCAGTGCAAAATGTCATGCTGCCATTTCTGGCCTTAGGTCTCTGGGTGGGACCCGGAAAGAAATGAGTATACACCAGAAATCAAAGAAAATAACATATAATAAAAAAAAATGAGAAAATACTTTCTTTTTCAAGTTGGCAGAAATTCTGCCAAAAAGTGCTCAATTTCTGGCAGAGTAAATTGAGTCATGGTTTTCTGTTTCTCACAGACTGACCGTAATGTTTATTCAAATTATACTCCACAGTCGTCAAATTGAAAGACGATGCGCATGCGCGAAATTAATAATAAAATATTGCGACAATTTACCCATCGCATACTATATATATATATACACACACACACACACATAATGTCATCCATATAATGGTCAGTTTCGCTGTATGACAGCTCATCAGTGCAGTTAGACATTGCTTCAAGCAAATTTGGCATCAGTCGGCGTTTCTACCCCTAAGCTATCAGCTTAGAGAAGAGAAAATTCTAGCATATTATTTTTACGAATGTAAACAACCACCAGTCAGCCATAGTGCTCAATTCATTTAATGAAGAGTGTTGCTATAAAATAGATGCTGACAACTTTCTGTTGGACCTGGACTGTTAAAACGACTTTGCGTCAGGGAGGCCGGCTAAATACACCTGGACTGTTGATTCAATCACAATTATTCTATCCAATTTTCCCATTATATAAATTCGGTAAAAAATATACATTGATAAATAATGTCTGCGGATCAAAAGGGGGTTGATAAACTTTGAAAAGGGGTCGTCCGATGATTTGGGGGTTGAAAGATGAAAATAAAAATAAAAAAAGCAACATACACATTTCTCGAAAATTAACATTTTCTTAACGAATGCGTTTTTCATTCAATTTACTCGAATATTTTTCCAATCACGAACTTTTTCCCCAAGGCCTATTGCTTTCGTGGATACAATTTTTCTCAGGAAGTAAACATATTTTTTTTACAGTTGAAGCAAAAGAAATTTACTGTTGCTCATAGAATTCCTTTTTGTAGTTAAATAACGGCCATCATCAGTTGATGTTTCATCAGAGATCCGCGGTTATCATCAGTTCATGATATTTTTTATGATAAGGATATTCTTTACACATGATTCGTGCCTATATCGTTAATTGGCAATTCTAGGATTCACGAGGTTACTATTTATTAGGATTCAATAGGTTACGATTTATTAGGATTCAAGAGGTTATGCTTTATTAGGGTTCAAGAGGTTACGATTTATTAGGATTCAAGAGGTTATGATTTATTAGGGTTCATTATGTTACTATTTATTAGAATTCAAGAGGTTACGATTTATTAGGATTCAAGAGGTTACGATTTATTAGGGTACTTGATGTTACTATTTATTAGGATTCAAGAGGTTACGATTTATTAGGATTCTCGAGGTTACGATTTATTAGGGTTCATACTTTTACTATTTATTTGGATTCAAGAGGTTACGATTTATTAGGATTCATGATGTTACTATTTATTAGGATTCAAGAGGTTAAGTTATTTCCAAATGATGCTAGGAGACCAAAACCAAGACAGTGCTAATAAAATAAAAAAGTGGCGAAAATGCTGACAATTTTTAACGAATGCACAACTGCATTATGCATTGAATCTTACCAATTTTTCACTTAAAGAATAAAACAGATTAACAATATAAAAAAGGTCCAAACTTGATAAAAACAAAGTTTTATTGTCAAAGAGTTTATTATTAAAAGTCAAGGCTAATCGATTTTTTTATTATTTTATTACATTTTTTAATCCTTTCTAGCACGTTCTTTTTGTGCCAACGGTGGCCCAAAGATTGCCATGGTTATTTTTAGCGCTTATTTTCATTAAAAAATACATTGATTTAGAAATTCTCGCAAAAATCAAATAATTATTGCATTTTAATGAAAGTTTCATTACTTATTCACAAATGAGTGAAATAATTTTGATTTTTTTTCTTTTTTAGAAAATCTTGGTAAAAATATTTTTTTTACACCTGTTACCTCCACCGCCCCAGCCACTTACTTAATTTTATTAAATTTCGAGAAATTTTAATTTCAGTCTCTTCATATTTATATTAGTTAAAAGCAGGAGTCCTTGGAGAATTGTAGTAAACATTTTGTTTTTGTCAAACAGCAACACCATTTACCGAAAATTTGATTCGAATCGTAAAATAAAAAATGTAATAAGACTCTGACATTATTTAATTTGAAAATAGTTTAATTGCTTTTATAAATAAGATATATTAAGAACACCAACATCCTAAAATTAGATCATGGAGAGTATTTTCCAATATTTTTAAGATTACTAAGTACTTAAAAACATATAAAAAGGCGTTCACGTCATTTTCTTAAATTATGTTTTACAGATAAAGTTTCCGGCAAACAACGATAAACTTGTCATCACTTTGTCACCACCATTCAAGAACGTAAACATAACTACTGTCGGTTAAAAACACAGGTACTGTTTGGTTTAAAAATACACTTTTGTGTTATTTTAAACTTAAAGTAAATAATATTTGTTTCAAAACAGATTAATTATACTTTAAATCAGTTAATATTTTTCAAATAAAGTTTCAGAAACATATATTTTATTTTTGGAAGATATTTAATACAGTAAATTATAGGGTAAAAATTAATTACAGGCCTACTTATGACCAGTTCGAATTATGAAACCGTAAAAATTATTTTTTAAAATACAATAATGATTAAAGAAAGTGTAACATAAATTACAGGCCTACTTACGACCAGATCGAATTATGAAACCGTAAAAATTATTTTTTTAAATAAAATAATGATTAAAGAAAGTCTAACATTAATTACAGGTCTACTTACGACCAGATCGAATTATGAAACCGTAAAAAATATTTTTTTAAATACAATAATGATAAAAGAAAGTGTAACATTTTTCACAGGCCTACTTACGACCAGATCGAATTATGAAACCGTAAAAAATATTTTATAAAATAAAATAATGATTAAAGAAAGTGTAACATCAATTACAGGCCTACTTACGACCAGATCGAATTATGAAAGCGTAAAATTATTTTTTAAACTACAATAATGATTAAAGGAAGTGTAACATTAATTACAAGCCTACTTACGATCAGATCGAATTATGAAACGGGAAAAAATATTTTTTTTAAATCAATAATGATTAAAGAAAGTGTAAAATTACAGGCCTACTTACGACCAGATCGAATTATGAAACCTTAAAAATTATTTTTTTAAATACAATAATGATTAAAGAAAGTGTACATTAATTACAGGCCTACTTACGACCAGATCGAATTATGAAAGCGTAAAAATTATTTTTTAAACTACAATAACGATTAAAGGAAGTGTAACATTAATTACAGGCCTACTTACGACCAGATCGAATTATGAAACCGAAAAATTTATTTTTTAAAATACAATAATGATTACAGAAACTGTAACATTATTTACAGGCCTACTTACGTCCAGATCGAATTATAAAACCCTAAAAATTATTTTTTTAAATACAATAATGATTAAACAAAGTGTAACATTAATTACAGGCCTACTTACGGCCAGATCGAATTGTGAAACCGTGAAAATTATTTTTAAAAGTACAATGATACCTGAAGAGAAATAAACAGAATGGAAAATTAATTATAGACCAACTAACGACCTATCACTCTTAACCAATCGTGGTCGTAAGTTGACGACCATCTGTAATTAAGCGAAAATAAGCATAAAACCAACTCTTTTACAAATATTATTTTTTGCGTTTCTTATCTTTTTATCATGCAAGTTTGTGCAAAATTTCCAGTCACTTAAATATTAAAAACTTAGACAGTAACAAAAATAACTGTTCTCTGTAAATAAACACAAGAGTTACTGTTCTTTGTCGAAAATTGGTTATTTGTTCTAAATTACCTTTTTTTTCATTCACAGTCAGAAAAAGACGTTGGAAAGAATATACCATGTTAAATTTCAGTTTCCAAAATGCAAAACTGCAGCCTTCAAATTGGAATATATACACATATACTTATAGATGGATATGCATGTATATTCGCATCGGATATAGTCACATCAACAAAATTGCATACGTACATAGATAATGAAAAAATTTAAAAAAATAATATATATATATATATATATATATATATATATATATATATATATATATATATATATATATATATATATATATATATATAGTAATTTGTCAGCCTCCCCGGGAAGTCATTAGACTTCATTCACTGCCTCGGGGTTTCGGTTTCTTTAACTTTCCCTGCTGGACATGGACAGAAGGTAATAAGAAAAATTAGACAGTTGGCTTATAGCAGACATTTCCAGATAGGCTTGGCCCTCAACAGACACTCAGTTCCTGCAGTGAAATGAACATGACAGTACACATAACATTTGTTCTTCCTTATAGGTCGTATTTTGCTATCAACTGTCTCTATTTATAAGGTTTATACCACGTGGCTACGAATCGAAGATTTTAATAGCTTTTTGAAATTCCTTGAATCGATGAGGGCTTGTTACTTGTTTATAGCGATTGTCGACTTTGAAATTTATATTTGTGAAGAGAAACAAAACGAGCACGACACCTCCTGATCTCTACTGTTCAATCAGGCATCCGTGGCGTGATGGTAACGCCTTATTCGGTCACGATCATTTTTTTTTAATACTAAAATTTCTCTAATAAAAGACTCAAAAGCTACTCAAGGTATAGTGATACTGTTAAAATGCTTATGAATAATTAGGTGTAAGATAACAAGAAAGAGAAGCTAATAAGAAGAGAAGATGATGAGAATAAAGAGGAAAGATGTGGATTGACCCTTAAGGTGACGATTGTAGCGTCCAAAAAAGTAATCCCACAGGAGTGTATTCCACAAAGTAAAACATTGAGTCGGATTTTCGTCATACGCTTGGAAAATGTGAAACATTGGAGTGGTTCGACTTTATAATACTAGCATTGGTGTGTTCTAGCTGCAAAGGACTGAACTAGTGGAACTAAAGAATTTTTAAAGAAGCAAAAAACGATTTTGAAATAGCACTAAAGGACAGCGGTTTTCGCCAATACTTTCATTTGCACCTACGATAACCAACAAAAATTCCAAGAGAAACAGAAAAATGATATAGTTCAACCTAACATTTGTATATCTATATGTAAAATTCTGTGACTGTAAAATAGTCACACATTGACTGATCAAAACCAGATTTTGGAGAGAAATGTAAGCTTTTAAGGTTTTACAAGGTACAGTTGGTTTTTACTTAGGTGCGTAGCTTCGTACAGTAAATTTTCATTTAGTTTTTTTTTTAATTAAAAGTTTTACTATTTAACATCCAAAATACTCCTACAATTTTAAAAACAATTTAAGATTAAAATAAAAAATACTTATTTAATAAAAAAATAATATTGGTTTTTGCATAGCTTTTCTTTTAGTTTTCATATACAAGAATCCAGTTTCCACTTTGCCCTGCGTTTGCGAGAACTATAAACAAATCACAGAGTCAAACACATCGAAATGTTAGAATTTGGCTCCAAAAAGAAATATTTACGCATGGCCAGTGGTATGCTGCATGCTCAAGAGTAAGAAATTCTAAGAATTTATTCTTCGATGTTAAAAAGGAAAAATGAAAAAAATATATTTTCTTAAAAAATATTAACATGATGTCTTATAAAATTAAATTAAATTAAAGAAATTATTAAACTGCAAAGTACGGTTTTTGTCAAAGTATTTTTCCAAACAAATCAGCTTATTCAAATTTCATCGATGGGTTTGCGAAATTGAACAAAGCGTAGAGTTTGTAAATCTCGATAAAAAAATCTGTATCAGTAGTTTGAAGTAAAGAATCAAACAGCACCACAAAATTCTAGATAATTTACATAAATCAATCCAAGTTAGATTATCCATCAACTCCAGCAATAAGGAAATATTTGATAAGATTAAAATTAAATATACAAAGGCGTTAGGACTAAGCAATCTTAAAGTAAATTCAGAGTATTTAGAAAGAAAAAAAAACGAGGTAAAAATAAACAGAAACAACGTAAGCGTAACATCATATGGTTTAATCGATCTTTTAACCGTAATGGCCAAACTAATACCAAAAGAATTTTCCTAAATTTAATTCATTAGTACTTTAACCATTCACCAACACTAAAAACTTATTTTCCCAAAAATAATGTTAATATCAGCTATAGCTGTGTTAAAAACATAAACAAATCTATTTCCCATCAGAGCATTATATTAAGCAAATATATTTCCAATAAAGATAAGATTTCTAAAAAATAAATACAACTGCCGAAAAATATGATCTGTCCCTTAAAAAGTCAATGTATGACCGAAAATATTGTATACCGAGCGAGCATACATTCCGGTAACGATGTTAAATTTTATTTTCGTACCACTGAAAATGGAAATTTCGCTTCTACAATCATCGAATTATTTTAGGTAATATAAAATCCAAAAAGATCACAGTTCTCTCTAAATATTTCTGTCAATTAAAGAATACTAGTAATTTCCATTCTTTTAATGGGGATATTATAGCAAGAGCCAAAACTTAGAATAGGAAATAAATGTAACTTATGTCTCGTTGAAAAACTGGTTATCTTAAAACAATTAAATAAACCGAGCTTATTAAAATAAAATGATTGTTACACGTAGTTATAAAAATAAATACAAATTAATAAATAATAATAATATAAATTCAAATATATGTTTAATGTAAATTAACGTCTATTTTTAATATAAATTACTATTTGATTTTTTTGATTTTTTATTAAAGAACAAGTAATTGCCCTTTTTATTTTGTAACTTGTATTTATACACAGAAGTAAAGCAGAAAAAATTATTTACGCCGTGTAAAGACACGTAAACTAAACACACACATTGATATATAAGCATATATATATATATATATATATATATATATATATATATATATATATATATATATAATATGGATAAAACAGCTGAAAAGTTGCAAGTTAAAAGAAAAAAATTGGGTGCTTTTTTTGTGAAAGTATTTATTTATATGTTTTTATATATTCATGTTCTCCTTTGCTCATTTCAAACGCATGTGTGTGTGAACTTTTGTCAATCGAGGCTTTGTCACTGGTCTGAATGATGTTGCCACTTTTTTCAGAAGACAACAGGGAGTACATCTGGACACTGTTGCTTCTTCAGTGATCCTAAAAAATACTCCACTGGCCAGGCCTGTTTTATTTACAGCTTCACGCTTCATTCGAGACAAAGAACGTCAGGAAACAACCCTAGAGTGACTCTTATCGGCCCTCTTGCGTACCTTCGTAAGAGCTGCAACAAATCTTTTCACAGTTTGGTGATATATTCCAATTATTCTGGATATTTCAAATGTAGATTTGCCTTTGGAAAGTTCAGATGTTATAGTATCTCTCTAAGAAGGGGTCAAGTCACATTTGTGACCCATAATTGCACGATTATAACGACACTCGTTTATAGTTTGGAATATTTCTATATCGTGTTAATATTGCAAATGGCCAGCGTTTGTTTCCAGTTGCGCAGAACGATACATTTTTGGTACAGCCTGCGCATATACCTATTCTAATTATACTGTAAACATTTCGTTAAATTCTGACTGGTAGTTTTTGAACAAGATGAAAAAATGTCACCTCATTAATAATTTAAAACGCAGTGTATATATACGTGTATATATACGTATATATGTATGTATATATATTTAATATATATATATATATATATATATATATATATATATATATATATATATATATATATATAATATTAGTGGTTAATATACATATATATATATATTAAATATATAAATATGCATACATATCTACCTACATACATACATACATACATACATACATACATACAAACATACATATATATATAAAAGTTTCCAAGAGGATAGAATCAATGTCCAGGACAGAGTAAGAATATAATAATTTATTATTTATTATATATTTAATTATTATTATCATATATATATATATATATATATATATATATATATATATATATATATATATATATATATATATATATTGATGTAAAGACATTTAGCTGAATATTACTTGGCATAATTACAAACAAAGAAAATAAAATAGGAAAACAACCGGTTTCGCTCCCGCTCTTCAAGGTTTTTAATCGGGAGAAAAAAGTGTAAAATACAATAAATTCTTAAATTTGCGAATGACTGATGAGAGGTAAAAAAAGAGGTTGGGGAGTACTAGAGACAAATTATAGCAAGGCCCCCAACTAACAATCACACTGTTTACAGAGGGAAGGTTTGCGGGACTTGATATGCTGCTAGTATACATATATATATATATATATATATATATATATATATATATATATATATATATATATATATATATATATATATATATATATATATAAATATATAAGTGCACATTGAAGGCAACAGTGCTGTTGTTTTTCTCGGCTATTTATATATACGGGTCAGTAGTGCATTGTGGGTAGTCTATTTTGGTGGTTATTTTACCGGAAGTCATTTATTTGTTTATTTATTTATTTATATGCACCACTGACCTGTATATATAAAAAGCCGTGAACAACAACAGCAATCGTCGCCAGATGATTTCATCTAGCATGAAACAGCTGATCGTTGACTTCAATGTCCACTTTTATATTTACACACGCTCTATCTCTGATATTGAGTACTTTATCCCATAAATATAGCACACCATAACACTATATTTCTTCATATATATATATATATATATATATATATATATATATATAAATTGAAAATATAATTATTTATTCGAAAATTATAACATAAATATGTTATAAAATCACTACAAAAATAGCCATTTTGTTTCAATACTTCTGGTGTTTTATCAAGTGATTGTTTTGAATGTAGAATGTAGGCTTTTAGAACATATTTATGTTATAATTTTCGAATAAATAATTATATTTGCCCTACTCTGTATTGAGCACTCTTTTAAGAATAGTATTTGTTGGTTATTGGAATTTATTCCGTATACACCAATCCTAGACTTGGGTACATTGAAAATATATAAATTCATAGACATATAAAGTGTGTGGTAGAGAAAAAACGTGGATAAACAGATATAACGTTTTTCGCAAAAATGTTGATTTGGAGATAAGTTTATACAATTTTGTCAGTTCAGTAGACAAACGTTTACCTTTTTTACACCTTTATTAATTCAATTACTTTCAGACATTCTATTTTTTTTTTCAAAATATAATTGAAACCAAACATAGTAAAATGTCGTCACTTCTTTTTATTCAATTCATACTGTAAACTACAAAAGGAAAACCTAGGTTTTAAAAAAAAAAAAATAGGACAACGTCTAAAATAAAACAAAAACAATATGAACGTAAGAATGAATGTTGTTTTTTTTTCGAATTCAAATACAATAAGGAACAATGACGAAGCCAAATCTCTAATCTTAGTCTTCCAACTTTTGAGATGATTTCTTTTGTCTTTATATTGGTACTTCCTATTTTATTTAAAAACGTAATTCAAAATTTAAAGATCTATTCAAACGTATTGAAATGATTTAACTTTAGAAATATAATTTAAATATCTCAGAAGTTATAATTTTAGTTCTAATTGCAAAAATTAGCACATGGTTCATCGTAAAAAAACTTTTTTTGACGTAAACGTTTTAAACTGATCTTTCTCATGTCATCTAAAATTATTTCAATTAAGCTTTGAAAGACGTGACAGTTAAATTATGGAAGACCAAAAATGATTAAAAAATATTTTTAAAGTTTTCTTAAGCTGGTATGCTAAAAAGCGATAAGGGTAGCAAAAGGATATAATTTTATTATGTCTTAACGGTCTTTCATGCATACAAATTATTTTTGTGTATATTATTAGAAATTACAATTTTTATTGAAAAATCTCTGGTTTATTGATTTCGGTTAAACTTTATTTTTCTCTCTTTGTAAAACAGTTAAGTACCCAAGGAGTAGAATGAAGAATTCTAAAATATATTTTTTACATCTTTATTTTTATCGTTAGCCTCAGAGCATATTTTATACATCTCCGCTCAAGGATTCAAATACAATTTCAACTGATTGAATTTTTATGGATACCTTTCAGTAGGATTAATTATGGTCAATTCATTTTTACAGTATTTTACTGTTTTACGCAAGTCGCACGTGTGTCTTCTTTGGTTTGCTCATTATTTACAGAATGACATTTATATATTCACTATCAAGTGTTGGGATCAATAAGACATCCTTCGTCGCCACTGTTGAGATGTTGAGTGTTTCCACGTGAGTATATGGTAATAACGAACAAACACAGTCGTGGGGAAAATACTGGTATATTCAGAGAGGTATTTACATCAGAGAGATTAGTAGTAGAACGAACGTAGGTTAGTAGTAACAATAATTAATAGTAATAAAGTCCAACGGTATCTTCCGGTCGAGAAACGGAAGTGTAACTGATCACTACAGAAGTCTCACTCTGCACTGCACTACACTGCTACACAACTCACAGTCTCTAGAACTACTGTTCTATTTATGATAATAGGATCAGTCTATTGTGGTTGTGAAGGTGGGTGCGCCCCAACATCAACCTAGCAGTTTCAATGTGGATAGATAGATAGATAGATAGATAGATAGATAGATAGATAGATAGATAGATAGATAGATAGATAGATAGAATTTTATCAATGATGTCTGACTTCATATCTCACTTTATAGGTTTTGTGATGTCAACGAATACTCGTTGCTAGTTTTGTGATGTCAATGAATACTCGTTGTCACTTTCGTAATGCTCGTTGTAGTAGAGCCTTTGTAATCGCAGATACAACTATAGCCGTTGAACAATACTGGTGTCAGACGCCTTCGAATATCACTCGCACTAATAGTACTTGCTCGATAATACTCGAACACTCGTTGCCACTTTTGTGATGTCAACGAATACTTGTTGTCACTTTCGTAATGCGCGTTGTAGTAGAGACTTTGTAATCGCAGCTACAACTATAGTAACGCCGTTGAACAATGCAGGTGTTAGACGCCCTCGAATAACACTCGCACTAATAGTACTTTCTCGATAATACTCGCTCGAATAGTAATCCGTATAGTGATCTGAATAGAGAAATAGTATAGTGAATAGAGTAGAGAATAGCGGTCCGTATAGTAATAGAGTAGAAATGTAGATCCGTATAGTGATCTGAATAGAGAAATAGTATAGTGAATAGAGTAGAGAATAGCGGGCCGTATAGTAATAGAGTAGAAATGTAGATCCGTACAGTGATCTGAATAGGGAAATAGTATAGTGAATAGAGTAGAGAATAGCGGTCCGTATAGTAATAGAGTAGAAATGTAGATCCGTACAGTGATCTGAATAGGGAAATAGTATAGTGAATAGAGTAGAGAATAGCGGTCCGTATAGTAATAGAGTAGAAATGTAGATCCTTATAGTGATCTGAATAGGGAAATAGTATAGTGAATAGAGTAGAGAATAGCGGTCCGTATAGTAATAGAGTAGAAATGTAGATCCGTATAGTGATCTGAATAGGGAAATAGTATAGTGAATAGAGTAGAGAATAGCGGTCCGTATAGTAATAGAGTAGAAATGTAGATCCGTACAGTGATCTGAATAGGGAAATAGTATAGTGAATAGAGTAGAGAATAGCGGTCCGTATAGTAATAGAGTAGAAATGTAGATCCTTATAGTGATCTGAATAGGGAAATAGTATAGTGAATAGAGTAGAGAATAGCGGTCCGTATAGTAATAGAGTAGAAATGTAGATCCGTATAGTGATCTGAATTGGGAAATAGTATAGTGAATAGAGTAGAGAATAGCGGTCCGTATAGTAATAGAGTAGAAATGTAGATCCTTATAGTGATCTGAATAGGGAAATCGTATAGTGAATAGAGTAGAGAATAGCGGTCCGTATAGTAATAGAGTAGAAATGTAGATCCGTATAGTGATCTGAATAGGGAAATAGTATAGTGAATAGAGTAGAGAATAGCGGTCCGTATAGTAATAGAGTAGAAATGTAGATCCGTACAGTGATCTGAATAGGGAAATAGTATAGTGAATAGAGTAGAGAATAGCGGTCCGTATAGTAATAGAGTAGAAATGTAGATCCGTACAGTGATCTGAATAGGGAAATAGTATAGTGAATAGAGTAGAGAATAGCGGTCCGTATAGTAATAGAGTAGAAATGTAGATCCGTATAGTGATCTGAATAGAGAAATAGTATAGTGAATAGAGTAGAGAATAGCGCTCCGTATAGCAATAGAGGATAAAGTAAAAATTCAGATTCAACTAGTAATAGAGGATAGACTAGAAACAGAGATCGTTAGTCATCAGCTACTTCCTACATATATGCGCTTACTTTATGGTCACGTGGTCTACTTAATTCAATAATGGGATCGCCTGTGTTTGCTCACTGGTGATCTATGTTCAAACACAAGTATCGGCAGTGGCACTTTATTCCTATATAGCAAGAGGTCAAATATTTTCTTAAAAATCAACACTGGTCATATGGAAACAATATACTATTTAAGAGTATAAGAAGAAGAAGAAACAATAGATCATCTTGTATCAGGTTGCACGGTATTGGCACCCACTGAATATAAAACCCGGCATGACAATGTTGGCCAATATCTGCACTGGAAAATCTCCAACTTCTACGGGAAGGACACTAAAGAAACTGGTATGAACACTACCCAGACCCGCTTACCTGTTACAATTTTACGGGACTACAGAATATACACAGAGAGAACAATCAAACCGCCCAGACATTGTTATTAGAGACCGCAAGCAAAAAAATGTGCCTCCTTATTGATATGGCAGTCCCTGCAGACTGCAATGTATCTTTGAAGATCTTCAAAAAGCTATCAAAATACAAGGACCTTGAAATAGAAATCTCAAAAATGTGGCACATGGGAACATCAACAATCTCTGTGGTAGTTGGAGCCCTCGGATTGGTTTGAAAAGATTCCAGTAGACTAATTGAAGGGATTCCTTGAAGACCATGCCTTAAAGAAATGCTAAAAATTATTCTCCCGAGCAAGAAAACTTACGAAGGTCTTTATCTATGTAAAATATTTATTTTTATTTTATTTTTTTTTTTTTTTTTGCAGTGGAAAATGTCATGATACCATTTTTAACCTTAGGTCTCTGGGAGGGACTCGGAAAGAAATGTGTTCACACCAGAATTCAAAGGAATAATAATAATAATAATAATAATAATAATAATAATAATAATAATAATAATAATAATAATAATGAATTTCAAGTGGGTGGAGAAATGCAGATAAACCATAATCCACCTAATCCTGCATCAAATAACCTAAAAAAGGAAGCAAAAACAAATGCAATGTGCCAAATGTGGAATCGACGTTAAGATAATCCTCTTCATGGTCAATAAACTGTCCGTACCAAAGAAACTAATATAGCCAAACCCTGTGTACCCATCCTTGGTTATTTAGTGCAGGGTTAAAATCTGAAACTGAAGGTTCTATTCTTGCTGCCCACCATCAATTCTTGCCAACTAGAAATTACCAAGCACACAAACTGAAAGATTTTGTTGATCCAAAATGCAGATTCTGTGATAAATATCCAAAAACAATTGACCATCTTGCATAAAGTCGGACAGTGTTAGCACCAACTGAATATAATAATTAGCATGATGCAGTTGGCCAATATCTGCACTGGAAAATCTGTATCACTTACGAAAAGGAAACTGAAAGAAATTGGTATGAACACAACCCAGACCAGGTTACGGAGATAGGGCCTGTAACAATTTTATGGGACTTTACAATTCACACAAACAAATCAAACCTAATCGCTCAGGCATTTTGATCAAAGACCACAAGAACAGAATATGCAAATTGTTCTGTATCTTTGAAAACTATCAAAATAAAAGTATCTTGAAGTGGAAATCTAAAAAATGTGGTACATGAGGACATCAGTAATTCCAGTTGTAGTTGGAGTCCTCGGATTGATTGGAAAAGATTCCGATAGATTCATTGAAGGGATTCCTGGTAGCCCATGCCATACAGAAATACGAAAAAATTGTATTCACAAGTAAAGCGCACACATAACGAAGAGCTTTATCTATATAAAATGTGTGTGGTCATGCTTTTTTTTTTTTTTTTTTTTTTTGTTTTGTTTTCTTTGCTTTTTTTTAAAAAAATGATCTGTGAAAAATGTTCTGAAGCCATTTTCTGACTTTCCGTCTTTGGTTGGAACCTGGAAGAAAATGTGTATACAACAGAAATCCAAAGAAATAGTAATAAAAACTGTTCTTACCCAGGTTCATAACAGATTGTAGAATATTTTCGAGAGCAACTGCCAGTTTGATTTTATCGAACATCCCAAACAGGAGTAAATGGGCGTGTCATCTGTGTAATGGAAGGAAAATAGTTCAAATCAGTTTTAAATATATATTGAAAAAGATTTTGAAAAATAGTCACCGTTCGGAAGAAAGATTATTTGGGAATAATAAATGTTTTAAGAAAATTAGAAAACTTTAAAACGGGTAGTAAAACGGTTATCAAAAAAGTGGGAGTGAAATCACCCGATAAATGAATTTAATTAAAAAATGTTAAACAACGAAATAAATTAAAATAAATCAGAATAAACTAATAAAAAATTAAATAAAACTAGAAAATATAAATTGGGCCAAGGAAAAAAATAATGGTCGAAACGATAATGAATAAATAATATAAAACATGAGTAGGGTACCTCGGCGTGGTGTAATGGTTAGCAAGCTTCTCTCGCTAGATCAGTTACGACTGAAAATTGAGTTCGATTCTCTCTAGGTGCCCCATACATTCGGCCTTGTGCCACATGTAAGCTACGCTTAGAAAATAACTACAATTAGGACACCTCGGAGCAGTGTAAAGTTTAGCAAGCTTGTCTCGCTAGATCAGTTACAACTGAAAAGAGAGTTCGATCCTCACTAGGTGCCCCATACTTTTGGCCTTGTACCACATATAAGCTATGCTTAGAAAATAACTATATGGGAATCTCGAGCCGGTGTAATGGTTAGCAAGCTTGTTTCACTGAACAATTACGACTGAGTAGTGAGTTCGATCCTCACCGGGTGCCACCTACTTTTGGCCTTGTGCCACATCTAAGCTATGCTTGGAAAATCAATATAGAACATGAGTAAAAATTGATAATATAAAAAAAAATCACTGAATAATTCTAAGTAGAAAATCTATCTGAAAAAGATTTACAGGAAGAAAAATCTATCTATTATTAAAAATTTTTTTTTTTTCATAAATATTTTGCAATTTTCGAACAACCATTATTATTAACTTTCAAGGTTTCCCGTAAAGTGCAATATACAGAAATGTTAAGGCAACAAATGATAGGTGGATAGCGTAACTGTTATGGGCGCAAAAACTGAAATCGGCGAACCGGGTTCAGATCCATGCCAAGCCAGTGGCGTTTACTTCACACTATGCTATTGCGAAATCCTCCAGCTATAGTTTAAATAAAATAACAGGGTAAACCAGGCTTTCTAACCTTGGGTGGTCACCAGTCTACTAGAATGACAACTCCAAATTCAAAACCGTTTAGAAGGCAACGGGAAACCACTCTAATATATTTTGCAAGAAGACATGGCAATTCATAGCTAACAAAGAAAAGGAATCTGTGGAGCACTATGACCGCGTACGTCTTAAGGAGAAATCGAGTAAAAGTATAGTTTAGTATGGATCAAATTTTCTACTCATGATCAATTTGACTAGCTTGCTAGGAGAAGAAGAGGATTCATACCATTCCCAAGGATATTAGCACTTAAGTGAATATAATGGATTTGACGGGAATTCAAACTCGGCTCTCCGATTCCTCAATCTGTTCCGCTATCCATTACTCCACAGTGCCTCCTTAAATGTTTCAAGTATCACTTTCTTCCAGCAACAGAAATAAAAACCAATAAGTAAAAGTGCTAATATCCTTGGGAATGGTATGAATCCTCTTCTTCTCCTCCCCCCATCTATGGGTAAATAGCAGGACAGACCGTTTGTAAATATAAAAGTGAACATTGAAGTCAACACTTAGAGGAGACAGGCTGTTCCATGCTAGATGCAATCGTCAGGCCACGAGTCAGCCAAAATATATTTTGGACTGAAACAATAATTATTATTTTTTTGCAAATAACAATAGCAGTTTTTTTTAAAATAACACCGATTTTTCCAGTGACAAGTCTTACTATTTAACCCACGTGGTCTGACGATTGCGTCTAGCATGAAACAGCCTGTCGCCTCTAAGTGTTGACTTCAATGTTCCCTTTTACATATATATATATATATATTTGTCATCCACAGACAGACTGTTTCGCTGTTTCACAGCTCATCAGTTTGGCTAGACGTCCGGTTGACTCTAGCTAGGATCGAAACCCGACTGAATTTGCGTCAGTCAGAACTTCTCCCACTAAGCCGTCAGCGTACGGTACGGGATGAAGTTGCATTTTAGCGTGTTTATTTTTAGATTCGGATAAACACACAGTGACTGACAGTGACTCAATTCTGTCGAAGAGTCGTGCAGTATTAGCTTAAATAGTCACTGTTTACAAATTCATATATATATATATATATATATATATATATATATATGTGTGTGTGGGGGGGGGTCTAGCGAATTATTTATGTGCGTGGGCTGAAATGGACATAATCCTGTACCTATTTGTTCATCTTGGCTGGGTTTTTTAGTTTGTTTTTTTTTAGTGGACCGGGGTCCGTCTGTCAGTAGAGCTGTGGTTGTTTTCACGTGCGAATGCATTTAGCAATAAATATATCTAAATAGGCATATACGTGTACGATTGTGTGACTTCGTTTATATTTTGATATGATCGTGCAACTTGTCAGTGCGAGTTTTTCGATCCACATACAAGAACCCAAAG
>OZ038498.1:7077277-7112277 GCA_964036315.1 Acanthosepion esculentum | reverse complement strand
TGGCATCATCCGTATGTTATGCTTGCTTCTATGTCGGTCGGAGAAAAAAAAACTCAACTCTCGGACAGACTGAAACGAAGCAATTCAGAGTGGACTGAACTGTGCTAAATTGGAAATATATTCGTTCTTAGTGCCAATTGCGGCCTCCAATGTCTACTTTGGAGCCGTTGGTAGTCGGAAAAAATTAAGACTAATTATCTACGGACAGATATATTGTCGTTTGTTCATATCTGGCACAGTGTAGTCTCTTCATTCGAAATATTGCTCCAATGATCTTCAAACACTCTTCATCAGCTATATTTTTATAAATACACATTCGAAAACTTGCGAATAGACAGAAAGATAGATTACTTGCATTATGTTAATTATTCGGACTGCTATTTACATTATTCGCACTGTTATTCTCATCTTCATTGTCATATTCAAAACGTTTCAGCCGTTGTATGCTACAGCCTTAGTCGTGTTAAAAATTTGTTTTACGAATTTAACTATATTTTAATTAAATTATTTATCCACTGTAAATGTGTTAGTTAGATCCAGTGAGAGGATCAAAAAAGTGTGAGTTCAATACCCGGTTAAGGCAGTGGAGAACTTTCAGAGGGAAATTAACAGGAGATAACTGATAACTGACATGGAACCTAGAACAGTCTACCCCAGTGAGCGAAATAAAGGGTTCATTTCGATATTCCAACAACCTGAAGAAGTCCGGAACGTACAACGGCCGAAACGTTGTAATAAATATGGCGACAAAGATGAGGACAATAGTCCGAATAATGTAAATAATGTACATAATACCTCATCTCAGAAATATAGACAGATACTGAAAATTATTTCATTTTTATGTTAGTTACATTTTTAAAGATTGAATATAAAACTTTTTTCCACAAGATGACCGAAAAATATCAATAAGTCAATAATACACACACACACACACGCACGCGCATGGTCTCACACACACACATACGACATACAAGCAACTGTCCGTTAGAGTAATACTGAGTTTGTATATACAGAAAAAACTCCCATCAACGGACTAATAGGGGTCAGTTAAAGCCCATCGTCCTGAGATGGGGAGGGATCATTTTTGAGTTCATAAAACCACTACAAGTCGTAATGATCATAATGTAATTACTATAAACATGTATATATGGCATATATATATATATATATATATATATATATATATATATATATATATATATATATATATATATATACATATATATATATATATATATTAAGCAAAATAACAAAAATAATTGATTTCTGACAGCTACTTTCGCACGCACGCTATAATGTATCGTACTTTCCGTCTTTGTTTACAATTGAAAGGTACGCCGCCGCCAAGTGGTCACTTTGAGAACTAATACGGCTCGTTCCGCTAAGCCCGCATTTTTTACAAATATATCGCCAACGATGTGGAATTTATTTTTGCAACAGATTATTTTTTATTTTGCCTGCAGATGTTGTCCGTTGCATCCAAAGTGCGTTGATAGGTGGTTTGTCTGGATATTTATTTTGTAGCAGGACACGCACATGCACACACACACACACACACACACACACACATACATACTCGAATATTTGATTAAGTAAATATTAAACTTTCTATCAAATAAATTGTATTTAATATTCTCCTTCTTTTAAATTTACTTTGTTGTTTCAATATTCATTTTTAAACTTTCGCATTTATTTAATATAGATGTGAAAATAAATTCAAGAGAATAGAAATTTTAAAAATACATACTTGGATAGCGTTTATCAGAATAAAAATGCAAAAACGAATGGAAATCCGATTCTAGATTAAGAATTCTTACCGTTCGTTTTTACTTTTTAGTTCTGATAATTTCGAATGCATTCTAATTCATTTTAATTTAAAAAATATCTTCGTAAATACAAATCATACGATGATATTTTTTCTCAAAAAGCTGGCCTGGGTGATGATGAATCTGTATACATATTTACTTTGTCATGAACTATTGTAGTGTTTTAGTTTTAGCCGGACGCACGCACGCACACACATACAGACAACTGGCTTTTTATATATATATATATATATATATATATATATATGAAGAAATATAGTCTTAAAGTGTGCTGTATTTATGGGATAAAGTGCTCAATATCAGAGATAGAGCGTGTGTAAATATAAAAGTGGACATGGAAGTCAGCACTTAGAGGCGACAGTCTGTTTCATGATAGATGCTAGTGGCCTGATGATTGCATCTAGCTTGAAACAGACTGTCGCCTCTAAGTGTTGACTTCTATGTTCACTTTTATATATATATATATATATATATATATATATATATATATATATATATATATATATATATATATTTCTAAGAGCTAGAAAGAATAGACAATTTGGAAAAGTTTTACTTTGATGTGTACGGTCGATGAACCGGTGTCATGAGAAAAATCTCTAACAACAATAGATGACCGCGGCGTAAATGTAGAAATTTTCAAATTTGTCTGATGTATTTACCATTCCCTCATATATACTGATCCAATTATAGTATATTCTAAAACTATAGTGATACCACATTTAAAATATTAAAATTGGGTACTAACCCGTGACTGCGAAATAATCAAATGACTTTTTTAAAATTCTTTTCCTCCTGCGTTTTAGTCATCGATTTTAGTCATTTTTTTTGCACTCTTTTTATTATCCTTTTCACCATTTTTTTCCTTCTTTATTTCTTCCGAGTGTTTTTCTCAATTTATCTTTGTTCGCTTTTCTTTCTCTATCCAATTTCCCGCCAGTCTCTTTCATTCTCTCATCCTTGTAAACATCTTCATGGCATTGTCTTCTATTTCTCCTGTCCACTAATTACTTCTTATCTTCCCGTTTCTCCTTTAGTTTTCGTGTCTTCCTCTCTTTGACTCATCCATTCCATCATTTTCACCCAAGAAGGAATCCCTGTTTTTGGTATTCTTAATTCAAGTCACTTCATAGCAAACGAACCAAAATGGTAGAATGAATCTCATTTGAGTTTTACCCTCTTTTAAAGAAGCCAAAACCTTTGTCAGTCTGCATATCAAAGAGATCCACAAAGCATACAATGCCTGACCACAAATCACAAGAGACCCGCTATGAATATCGATCATAAATCCTGTTGATCGATTTTTCCATCAACAACCGTTCTTTTATTTTCTTTCTTTTTTTTCTGGCTTAGTTTTCTTTTTCTGTTCTCTGTCTTTTCCGTTTTCTTTCGCGTTTCTCTATTCATTATTTTCTTTGTTCTTTTCCACGCCGTCTTTTCGTCTATTCTATTCTATTTCGTCACAGTGATTTATAATTTTGTATTCTTAAATCATTTTCTCTTCTCCTCTTCCTACTTTTTCTCTCACTAACTTTTTCTCCATCAATGTGTGGCACGATTCTTTGTCGCAAACGCACATACATAGAATAAAAAGATGTAAACTTGGCGTCAAAATGTTTAACATGAAATAGCGTCTTCATCAAAAATGGCCGCTTCCGTCAGGTCCTGTGTCATGGGATTGTCTAAACGATTGTCGTTTTATACTTGGAGCCATAAAAACAGACGTAAATGAAAATGGAATCAAGAGACAATAACGCTCTCTGTCCATGCATGTCTGTCTTTTATTCCAGCAATTTGTTTAGCATTTTTTCTTCGTTCTTATAATTTTCATTGAATGTCTTCTGTTGATTTTATCTTTGAATACGTTTACATTTTTATTTTTAAATTCATTTGAGACTGGAAATTACAAAAAATATCTCCGAGTAAAAAAAAAAAAAGATGATTAAGAAATTACTTAAAAGAAAATATTTGCTTTCAAATTGCTTGATCGATTAAAAGTTCTATAGACATTGCACTTCGGTAATGAACTGGGGTTGACTCAATGACGTTATTCAAAAAGGCTGAATCAATGACGTTCGTTCTCTTGAACTTCAAAAAGCGTGATTTTAAATAAGAACGTTACCCTAGAATTTATTGTTTTAAAATAATAAATTCTGTATAAATCGAAATATGAATCCAAAAAGACAAGAAAAAAACGATGAAAGACTCATTTCATTTACGTTCTAGTCGACTTAAGTAGCGGTCTGAATTTTATCTCTTTCTGATATATATATATATATATATATATATATATATATATATATATATATATAGCTTGTAGTAAAAAAAAGACCTTATACAACTGGAATTTATAAACAGGGATCATAACATTCATCACCGGGTTCGAGGTTAATGTATTTTATTAAAAATTGTTTGCGAGAGTGATTCTTGCCATTTATATCATTAACTTCACTATCTGCTTTTTGTATGAATGATTCATGTAATATATATATATATATATATATATATATATATATATATATATATATAAAGAAATATAGTCTTAAAGTGTGCTATATTTATGGGATAAAGTGCTCAATATCAGAGATAGAGCGTGTGTAAATATAACCTGACGATTGCACTAGCATGAAACAGACTGTCGCCTCTAAGTGTTGACTTCTATGTTCACTGTTATATATATATATATATATATATATATATATATATATATATATATGTATAAGTAATTGATTTGGGGATTTAGGCTAATTTGTTATAGTAATTCGTCGAATGCTCATGACGAAGAAGACATAAACTAGACTCGATATAACGCCGCTACTCACTCAGTTCCATTCACCGATACCCATCCAAGTATACAGAGTTATCCAGAGACCCCGATCAACCTCGGAACCTGTGGCCTATTTTGACCCTTAGCCCCTCTATCACACAGCTTAGCTGGATCGAGCAAGATATATCGAGTCTAGTTTATGTCTTCGTTGTCATCGAGTCCCGTGGTGCAGTTGGTATGATCCGGATTCTATTCTCGGTAGTGCATCCGCACTGCTGATGAGTCCCAGATAGGACGAAACGGCCGTCCAGTGCTTTCTGCATTCTGTTGAGGGTTCTAAGCTTGACGAATTACTATAATATATATATATATATATATATATAGATAGATAGATAGATAGATAGATATAGATATAGATATAGATATATATATTAATGCATGTTTCATTAAATAATATAGACAAGTTTTATTTATTTATTTAAGCAAATTCCTTTCATGTCGTCTGATAAGCTTCATAACATTATCATTGAAAAACGAAAGAAAATCACCATATTGATACATGTTTTTTATTTCTATCTCAGCTTTCCTATATCGTAATCTCCTATATCGTAATCTAATGCATACTAATTATAAACAACATGAAAATATACTAAAAAAATGGTAAATGCTAATATATCTACAACAGATCCTAGCAAAAAATTAAGTTAATCATATACTACACTAAATCTAGTATATCCAACTCAATTATTCGCAATGATTCTTCTCCCCCGGTTAGCGATTTGCAAAAAACTAACATAGTTTACAAATTTAAGTGCCCTCTGGGAGATTGTATATCCAACGGATTAAATAATATTTATGTTGATCACACCACAAACTCGCTTTCACGACGCTTGACTCTACATTTGAATGATAATTCCAACATGCCTGGCCGCATACACAATTCCGGAAAATCCTTGTTGAAAATACAACTATACTTAAACATGAAAACAATAAACAAAAACTAAAAATTCTTGAAGCTATATACATAAAACAGTTGAAACATAACCTGAACAAAATAAACTATGAAAACTCCACAAATATACGTAAATGCTTATAATTGATAACAGAAGCTATTGGTTTATACCAACGGCTTCCCATACTTAATACTTCTCGTTTTCACTCTCACGTGGTCATGTGTGATGTCATGGGCCGCGGCGCAATTTTTTCTTCCAACGTCTCGTATGCATGAGTTTGTCATTGCTTGGAAATCTTCCATGCAAACAAAACAGACTATCATTGTTGCTATGTCCGTGTATTGTTTATACATTTATTGTAATGTAATTGTCATCTCTGATGATGGTTTATGTAAGCCGAAAGCTTAGATAGGATTAAAAAAACATGTATCAATGTGGTGATTTTCTTTCGTCTTTCAATGATAATGTTATTAAGCTTATCAGATGATATGAAAGGAATTAACTTAAAATAAATAAAATCACTCTTATTTACATACGCTTTATCCTAGGTATTAATCAGTTTTATTCTACAAATATAACATAAAACTATTTTTCATCAAATGAAGAGCCTGAGGCAGATAGATAGATAGATAGATAGATAGATAGATAGATAGAATAACATTTCTAAAACGCAGTTACCGACATCAACTAATAGATCTGCTATTCTCTTACATTTCATTAAGGTATCCGTTTCTTCTTCTTTATGTGCCATGTCCCCACCGTATGGAGGCGATCACAGCTCTCCACAATTTCCTATCCTTTTTAACGCTAAATAAATTTTATCTTTTTGTTATTTCTCCTAAACTCTGTTCCGCCATCTATTTACTAAAGCTCACGAATTACATTATGCGTTGTTTTCCTCTACCCCTCTTTCATTCAATCTGTCTTGTGAGTACCAGACTTTCCAAGCCCTCTTTCCTCATTACGTGCCCCAGAAATTTCAGCTACCTCTTCCTGGTGTTAAGTATAAGTATCCTTTTAGTTTCCATTTTCTCGTCGTTGCTCACATTGGTTGCTCCATGCTATCCTCAGCATCCTTCTGTAGAACCTCATTTGTGTTACCTCAAATCTCTTCCTCATCCGTAAGGAATTTGTCCAGCATTCACTGCCATTTAGGAAGACTGATGTTAAGTAACAGTTCAGTTCTCTTTTCATTGTTTCTAAAGCAGTTTTTCTGGTTTAGTTTGATTTGGTTTATTTTGTTTTACGACAATCGGTTATTTAATGCCGACAAAATTTTTATTGCTGGTAATATTCTTTTTTCAAAAATATATTTCTGGCAATATTTTTTTTTTTCAAAAATGTATCGCTGGTAATAATTTTTTACAAAGTATTTGTGGTATTAAAACCTATTTGTACACTTTCATGGTGTTTTGAACCCAATCTGGGGATTAACTATTTTCCCATAGCTGGGACACTAACAGGTGCTACCACCCCGGATAGGGATGGACCTGAGAACTACAGCAATTAAGAGGTGGTTCCATGCTCCTGAAAACCTCCTGATTAGAGGCCTTGCTGTTGGACATAGTTTGTCTTACCCAGGACACAGATGTAGTTTAGTATCATACCCAGGACACAGATGTAGTTTAGTATCATACCCAGGACACAGATGTAGTTTATTATCATACCCAGGACACAGATGTAGTTTATTATCATACCCAGGACACAGGTGTAGTTTATTATCATACCCAGGACACAGATATAGTTTATTATCATACCCAGGACACAGATGTAGTTTATTTATCATACCCAGGACACAGATGTAGTTTATTATCATACCCAGGACACAGATGTAGTTTAGTATCATACCCAGGACACAGATGTAGTTTAGTATTATACCCAGGATGGTTGAGATGAGAAACAAAGCAACAATAGACAAATATATCACAAAGAAAACGAAACAAAATCATGGACCAACAGTACAAAAAGAATAAGGGTGAAAAGTTTTTTTTTCTATCCGTAATGGAATTTTTGATGTACGACGAATTGATGGTGATACCAGGGGTGCCACAAAAGAGAATATTAAAAGATTTCTGTACCGGTCACCCCAGTATATTAAGGATGAAAGCTTTAATGAGAAGCTATGTTTTATGGTATTAAAACCTTTTTTTACTCTTTCATAGTATTTTAACCCCAGTTTAAATGATAACTATTTGCCCATAGCTGGAACCCTACCACACCAGGTTAGGGTAGACCTGGGAACACCAGCAATTAAAAGGTGGTTCCACGCTCTCAAAACCTCCTGATTAGAGGCATTGCTGTCAGACGAAGTTTATCGTCTTACCAAGTTTTTTTTTCTGTCTCTTAATTTTCTGCTTAGCTTCTGGAATGCATCTTTAGTCATCCCAATGATTTTTTCCGGATTTCAGTGTTGCACGTTCCGTTCTCGGTTAGGACATTTCTCAGATATATTTCTACTTTATTTCCAATTTTCGGACTATTGTCCTCATCTTTGTCGCCATATTTATTACAACGTTTCAGCCGTTGTACGCTCCGGCCTTCTTCAGGTGATTGGAATGTCGAAATGAACCCTTTATTTCGCTCATTGGGGTAGACTGTTCTAGTTCCACGTGCCATGTTTAATGGATGTCAGTTATCAGTTATCGCCTGTTAATTCCCCTATCCAAGATCTTCACAGCCTTAACCGGGTATTGAAAAATTTTAAAAGACCAGAATTTTTTTTTTCTTTTCCTCTTCCATATTCTTCCATAACGGAAATCTTCAGGCTATCTGAAATTGCATGCAAACAGTACAGAGCGATAAAAAAAAAACCTTTTTCAAGTCAAGATATTGGCTCGGAATTGTTAATCGGAGAGCCGAGTTCCGGTTCCTGTTGCGCATGTCACTTGTATCTCTAACTCAGTGATTCTCAACCCCCGTGCTAATCCTTCTATGCGTGCCACGAAATATTGTCACGGCACACACACACACACACACACACACACACACACACACACATCTATCTATCTATCTATCTATCTATCTAACTGTCTGTCTGTCTGTCTCTCTCTCTCTCTCTCTAGATATATATATATATATATATATATATATATATATATATATATATATATATATATAACACCACAAATACTCTAAACCCGTGCAACAACATAAACAGAATTAACAATATACTACACTAAATTTAAAACCTCTAGCATAATTGCACGAAATAATACTACCCCCACCAAACCATTCTTAACAAAACCAATGTAGTGTATAGGTTTACTTGCCCATTTCGAGAATGCTTCTCACTTAATAACCCTAGCACATACATCGGGCACACAACAGCAACTCTGCCACGTAGGCTCACATATCACCCCAGCGACACTAGCGCCGTATATAAAACCATCTTGTAATAATTAACAGCACCACCAGTAACCCATTCAAATCATCTGACTAAAAGAAAATCTTAATTACCATCAAAATCCTCCATAAAAACAACTGCATAAAACCCAACATAAATAAAATAGCATTTAATACTGGCAGAAAAACACATTAAACATACTTAATAACTAATTCTCCAAATAATAAAAATCAACCCCCTCCTTATCAATAATGAAAGAACCCAATAATATCGTCTAATATTATCTACGAAACTAACACAAACCAATAACATCTCTCCAAACAAAAACGGTTGAGGACAACCGAAAGCGTTCGGCAGAATTCAATCGACTGGGAACCAACTTTATCAACCTGGACCCAAACATTAGGAAGCAAGAAAAAAACGGAGAAAAAGATCAAGTGGAACAGTTCCGTAGTCTTTAATAAGACATGCCTTAACACACACACACATATATATATATATATATATATATATATATATATATATATATATATATATATACATATATAAAAGTTAACATAGAAGTCAACACTTAGAGGCGACAGTCTGTTTCATGCTAGATGCAATCGTCAGGCCACCAATAAACTCCCGCTAGGTGTGCAGTGATATTTTCATTTGTTCCTTGGTGTGTCGTTGCTTAAAAAGGTTGAGAAACATGTCGCAGTTATCTCCTCCTCAGTCCCTTAATCCTTCAACAGGGGTCTCTCTCCACTGACTATAAATACTGGCTGACCGTTCTCTCTCTCTCTCTCTCTCTCTCTCTCCTCTCTCTCTCTCTCTCTCTCTCTCTCTCTTTCGACTTAGACCTTGGGCCGCCACCTCGCGTGGAGATGAGGTAAAGTCTCTCTTTTCAACGAACTCCAATATGTGAGCTCTCACAGATACAGCGTTTCCCAAATTCTGGGAACACGCTAAGAACAATACACGTACGTACGAACACTCACAATACACACACATAATTTCCCCATACAAACACTATGTAACTGTCCATGTCTTTGTTTAACTTGTTATTAATATATATTTGTTTACCCATATATATCGGTCTTGTTTGTTTTCTTTGTCTTCTTTGGACTTAATTAAAGTCCAAAATTCCCATGTAGATGGACCGGCTAGCAGAAAATTTTAACCTTCTCATATCTCTTCATATCTTCACCCCACGGTCCGCTGCAAACACAGATCTGAATCATTAAAAACACTGATTTAGTGATACAAGTCTTACTAATTAACTTAAAGAAAGTATTACTAATTAAATTTTAAAAAAGCTTCTTACAACCTAAAATTATTTTCTGGCTGTAGTATCGTATGCAAATTAGATAGACAAGTATAAATGGAGAACAATTGGCGAACATGGGGGTTATGCCTAGGAAACCGGGTTGCTAATCAGGACACGGAGAACTGTACAACTACTACTACGCTGAGAGATTGCAAAACATAACACTGGTTTTACATAACATGCAAAAGGTATCAACCCCTAGCAGGTTATTTAAAAGCAGAGAATATAACTGTAGAAAAAGAATCATTAACAAAAAACCTAAAAACACAATGTCTAATAAATGTGTATGTGTATACTCTTGTCCCTTCCTGGCCTCTGCACTAAAAATGTGACCTTCCTTTGCACATTTTCCTATCTCTAGGACTATTAATAACAGCATAGATATACATGTTAGGATGAAGATGAACGTTCGATGGTAGATCAATAAGTTTGTAATAAGTTATTAACTGAATTTTGATTTGAAAATTTCAATGTTCGATCTATGTGATTAATACATAAAATTTAAGTGCATTAACAAAGGAAATACTTTAAAAAATAAATAAGTGCTTATGTCTACATGCATATAAATGCTTAGACGTTTCATTTTTCAAGGAGCTAACTGGAGTGACGGTTTCAGTGTGCAGCACTATTGGAAAGTATCTAAAAACCATACCGCGAATTGTGAGTGAAATTGGGTAGCCGAAACTATTCAGAAGTCGCCGACGGTTGGACTATCGCTCGTGGCCGAGATTTTCAGCGTAATGGCCTTGTTAAAACTGTTGATCACGCCAGATTGTGCATCCTTTCGCAGAAACTGCAACCGGTTGAACAAACATAAACAGAGATTGACTCGTCGATGTAACAGATGTGTGTGCTCGGAAAAATTATTATTATTATTATTTTCTTTAATTTGTTGTTGTATACATATTTCCTTTCGGGTCCCAACCAGAAACCTAAGATTAGAAATGGATTTATGATATTTTCCACTGAACATTTTTGCAATAAAAAAGACAACCTAAGATCACTCCCATTTTATATAGATAAAAGCCTTCGTCATGTGTGAACTGTACTTGTGAGTACAATGTTTTGTATTTCTTTAAGGCTTTGAGGGATGCCTTCAATTACCCTATCGGAACCTTTTCCAATCAATCCGACAACTGGAATTATTTATGTTCTCATGTGCCACATTTTTTAGATTTCGATTTCTGCATCTATGTATTTTGATAGTTTTTTGAAGAACTTCAAAGATACATTAAAATCTGCAGGAATTGCCATGTCGATATAAAAGCACAATCTGTTTTGTGGTCTTTCATCACGATATTTCGGCGGTTAGCTTTGATTGTTTTGTCTTATTATTATTATTATTATTATTATCATTATTATCATTATTATTATTATTATTATTATTATTATTATTATTAGTTCCTTTGACTGTAAGCCCATTTCTTTCCAGACCAGAGACCTAAGGTCAGAAGTGGCACCATGAGATTTTTCACTAAGCTGTTTCGAAAAATAAAAAGAAGAAAAATAACACATATTTTACAATAAAGTATGGGCTGTAGTTGTGGGAACAATTTTTTGTATTTCTTTAAGGTGTGGGCTACCAGGAATCCCTCCAATGAGTCGACTGGAATCTTTTCCAAACAGTACATGTGCTCCAACTTGAACTGGAATTAATGATGTCCTCATGTGCCACATTTTTAAGATTTCGATTTCAAGACCCTTGTATTTTGATAGTTTTTTGAAGATCTTTAAAGAGACATTACAACTGCAGGAATTGCCATGTCAATAAGAAAGCACATTCTGTTTTGTGGTCTTTCATCACAGTGTCTCGGCGATTAGCTTTGATTATTCTGTGTGTATTATAAAGTCCCATAAAACTGGTCCTATCTCCGTAACCGTGTTTGCGTGGTGTTCATACCAATTTCCTTCCCGTAGAAGTTGCAGATTTTCCAATGCAGATATTGACCCACTCTGTCATGCCGGGTTTTATATTCAGTGGGTGCCAATACCACGCAACCTAATACAAGATGGTCAATTGTTTCTGAATATTTGTCACAGAATCTGCAATTTGGGCTAACACCTTTTTTCAGCATGTGTACTTGGTGATTTCTTCATATCTTCTACTTTTATAAAAAAGAAATTAGGATCACACATATTCTACATAGATAAATATTCGTAATGTGTGAGCTGTACTTGTGAGTAAAAAGGCATGGGCGGCCAGGAATTTCTTCAATGAGTCTATCGGAACTTTTTCTTTGTCAGTTTTTTGAACATCTTCAAAGATACATACAGTCTGCATGAATTGCCATGTCAATAAGAAAGCACATTCTGTTCTTGTGGTCTTTGTTCGGAGCGATTAGCTTTGATTTTTCTGTCTTTATATGTTATAAAATCCCATAAAATGTTTACAGATCCTACCTCTCTAACCAGGTCTGGGTGGTGTTCATACCAATTTCCTTCCCGTAAAATTTGCAGATTTTACCACGCAGATATTGGCCCATTTTGCCATTCCGACTTTTATATTCAATGGGTGCCAATATTGTGCAATGGTTAATTATTTCTGGATATTTATCACAGATATGTATCCCAGAATCTTGGGTCAATACAGTTTTTCAGTCTGCGTGCTTGGTAATTTCTAGTTAGCAAGCATTGACCCTATGCAACAAAAGTAAAACCTTCGGTTTCAGCTTTTAAATCTGCACTACGTAACCATTGATGGGTACGGGGTTTGTCTTCATCAGTTTGTTTGGTACGGGCAGAGTATTGGCCATGAACAGGCTTATCTTGCCATCGTCACTGCATTTGCTCCATTGCATTTTCTTGTGTTTCTTTTTTAGGTTCTTTGTCGCTACAGTATGCGTATCATGGTTTATTTGAATTTGAAATTCGCTTTTGATTTTGTTGGCTTCCTTTATTACTGAAAAAATGTTCTTATTTCTTTTGATTATTATTTTTATTTTCTTTAATATCTGGTGTTTACACATTTCTTTCCGGGTCCCGCCCAGGGACCTAAGATTAGAAATGGTATCATGACACTTTCCATTGCAAAAAACAAAACAAAAACACAGATAAAGCCCTTCGTAAAATGTGGGCTGTACTTGTCAGAACAATTTTTTGTATCTCTTTGAGGCATGGACTTCCAGGGATCCCTTGAGTTAGTCTACTGGAATCTTTCCCAACCGGTCCAAGGGCTCCAACTACAACAGGGATTGTTGATGTTCCCATGTGCCACATTTTAGATTAGATTATTATTATTATTATTATTATTATTATTATTATTATTATTATTATTACAATTATTATTATTATAATTATTATTTTTATTATTATTATTATTGTAATTATTATAATTATTATAATTATTATTATTAGAATTATTATTATTATTAGAATTATTATTATTATTATTATTATTATTATTATTATTATTATTATTATTATTATATAAATAAATAATTCAGTACGTATGTATTAGTTCGTGTACATGTGAAATTTTATATAAAAGATTTGTTTAGGTGCGTATATAATATAATAGCTATCTTTCCAAGATTGACCATATTTTCCTGGCTACATTTCTACATTTGCATCAAAACTGGCCTTTGGGCTGGGCAAGGAGAAATCAGAGATAAAAAGAGCGACTATTTATTGAATGTTAAGACCCATTAAATTTCCTCTCATTTCCGCAAACAGATTCACCTGCGCCTCACACGGAATCTTGTCTTCAAGCAGGAGTTTGGATAGCATGAAACTTACACAAACATTTCTGTCTGTTCGTGAGTCTCGCGTCCAAGAGTTAGAGAGGCGAGAGAGGCGAAAGAGTTTGCAGGCCAAACCGGAAATAGGATCTCTCTGATATTTTGGCCGCCGTCACTTGGGGGATAAGATATCCTCTCGTAAGTTTAACAAAGCGAACGAGATTTGAAGTTGGAAATTTTCTTTCGTCATCTCCAATCGACAATCATTACTGCAGATCGATAATGCAGCAAATCAATTACACCAGTCCTAATTGATTTTGAAATAAATCATATGGATCATTGATTTGACACTAAACGAGAACGTGTCCCTGGTTGTAATAATGATCCGGTGTTGGTAATCAAGCTTTGGATAGTGTCTGGCACGCAAGTGTTGTGTTCGTATTGATAAAAGGGTGTTGTGGCCCTTTCGAGAAATTTTTGTGGACAGAAATCAATATTGAAGAGAAAAAATCAATCAACATTGGAAGGACATTACTTTTTTTTTCTTATTTCAGTAACATATTATTTTTATTTTAATGCGTGTTCGCTTTGCTGTTCGATGGGAAATCGATATTTCAAAACGTGGACACTTCATGACAATTTTACTTTTGACAGAAACCGAAAAATAAAGGAAATTTATTGAGAATTAAATGTTCTTTTTCATGAAAAGAAGAAGGGAAGGGAGGAAGGAAAGACGAAAATAGGAAGAATTGAGTGAAAACTAAAGGAGTTGCTGAAAGAAAGAAAGAAAGAAACAAAGAAACAAAGAAAGAAACAAAGAAACAAAGAAAGAAACAAAGAAAGAAGATTAACACTAACAAAACAGGACTCAGGAGTAGATCCAAATCCTGAATCATGGGATTTGGATCTAATCCCCTGAGGCCGATTTATCTATCTATCTATCTATCTACTTATACATGTCCATTATCTATCTATCCCTATATATATATAAATGTAAAAGTGAACATTGAAGTCAATATTCAGGGGTGGCAAACTGTTTCATGCTAAACGCAATCATCAGCCTGTCGCCTCTGAGTGTTTACTTCAGTGTTCACTTTTATATTTACATTCGCTCTATCTCTGATATTGAGCACTTTATCCGATATATATAGCACACCTTAAAACTATATTTCTTCATTTATATAACTGATGGGTGTATGTGGAACCCCGTTACATTTTTCATGGAAAAAGGCTATAGATTTAAGTTATATTACCTAAACTCAAAATTATTTTGGTGCAATTTTTCGGCTTCATTTGGAATTTCTACATTCGCGCATATTAACCAATCAGAGATGTTAATTTAAGCGCGATAAGACTTTTAAAATTTTCAGACAATAATGATTATTGTCTGCTACGAAATTTTAAAGAATCACCCGGAAAATGTTCGACAATATTTTCCCTCCTAAAAACATATATTTAAAAATTGGGAGAAATACAAGGTAACCAAAAAAGTTCTGTCCGTTTTGTTAGTCATTGAATGAAGTTGAAATATATACGAAATGCGTGTAGCAATTGTTTTCAAATTCGGGCAGCCGGAAGTAGGAACATCAGACGTTATAAAAAAAACGCGCACCGTGCCCGGCCATCAGTTATAAGCCGGACAGCTGTGAGAAGGATGGTAGTGTCTAGAGATCTCGTTCGGGGCTGTTTGTTTTACGACTTCAAAGTGGGCTTATCAGCAGCTGCATCAAGTCGCCGCATATGTCAAGCGTTTGGGGATAGTGCTGTGGATGAACGTACTGCAAGGCGTTGGTTTCGAAAATTCAAGTCGGGAGATTTGTCTCTCCATGATGAGTCTCGCAGTGGACGACCACATGTCTTGAATGACGGAGTCCTGAAGGCGGCCATTGAAGGGGACAGTAGTCTAACGTGTGGTGAACTTGCAAGAGAGTTCAACGTTTCCGATGAAACAGTTAGACTTCACCTGCACCGCCTAGGAAAGACAAACAAACTGAGCAAGTGGGTTCCGCAAACGCTGTTGGAGGTCCACAAGGGACAACGAGTGGCAGCCTGCGTATCGCTGCTTTCTCGCCACCATACCGCATCCTTATTCAATCAAGTGCTTACCAGTGATGAAAAGTGGATTCTGTACGAAACTCCCAAGCGTTCCAGACAAGGTTGTCTCCTCAGGATGCTGTCCCTCACACCGCAAGACCGCCTATGCACCCAAGGAAGATTATGCTTTGTGTCTGGTGGACAGGTCGTCAAGTGGTTTATTATGAACTGCTACCGACGGGCCAAACGGTCACTGGAGACCTATACTCGCAGCAATTGAAACGCGTTCAACAGGCATTGCGCCAGAAGGAGCCAGCACTGGTGAATCGCAAAGGTGTGCTTTTCCTCCATGACAACACCAGGCCGCATGTCGCACGAGTGGTCAGGGATACCATACAGCAACTTGGGTGGCAGACTTTGTGCCATCCACCTTATTCACCTGACCTTGCGCCATCCGATTACCACCCCTTCCACTCCCTGGATAATCATCTTCGTGGGAAATCCTTCACCAATGAAGCAGACATGCGCAAAGCCCTTACGGACTTCTTTGCGTCAACCCCCACCCCGAGTTCTACCGTAAGGGCATTGAACAGCTGGAGACTAGTTGGAAGAAGATTACTTCGAAGACTAAATATAAGTTACACATACTGTGAAGCGTTTTTTTCTTTAAAAACGGACAGAACTTTTTTGGTTACCTTGTAGTTATTAACCAATAAACTCAACAGTTTAATAAAAACTAACTTTTAGTCTTTTTGGAGCCGATTTCTCGGTTATAAAAGCGCTCGTATTAGTTCGCAAAAAATGAGTTTTTCAGTTAACCTTTGACGAGGGTCATTTGTTCGTTATACAAGCTGAAATTTTCAAACCTTAATTAGTCACATTTTCACATATTTATCTGTCTATAATAAATTATTAAAAAAATGGTTTAGCGATGTTGAGTTAAGAAACACAAAACACATAGGAACTGAGTTTATTTACAAATATAAACAGTAGCATTAACACAGCTTTCTTACCTGCCGGATGCCAACTGATATGGAATTACACATATACGTAAAACTACGTAAATACGTGACAGACATATTCTCAAATGTAGACGCATTCTCTTGTTTATCAAACTAACGCAATTGATTTGGTTGTATTGTAATGGAGGACAAGAAAAATTATTTTTGTGGTAAATAGTTTTGCAAAGAATCTTTGTAATTTTTTTATTTCATTTTGAAAGAAAACTAATACTCAATTAAATTAAATTGATTCAAATTTGTAGAGCCTTGTTGAAGATCTCGTTATTTCTTCGCTTTATCCACGCATAAACTGCTACAAATACACACACATAAACACACACACACACACATATATATATATGTGTGTGCGTGTATGTATATATATGTATGTGTGTATTTGTACTAATATGGCTCATCGAATTTCTTTTGCAGAGATTTACAATAATGATTCTTCTGTCAGTTGTAATGAAATGATTAATCTGTTTGGATTTATCTTTGTTCACAGCAGCAGTTGACCTGTCACTGCAAAGCCTGTCTCTAAGTTCAGTTCCCCCTCTCTCTCTCTCTCTCTCTCTCTCTCTCTCTCTCTCTCTCTCTCTCTCTCTCTCTCTCTCTCTCTCTAGGATTACCATTAATAATTACCTTATATGAAGTTCTTCTTTGGAGTTTTTCTATAGATATTCACTAACCCCCATTCAAATTGTTTAATCATATATTTCCGTACAAAACAGGCATTTTATGAGAGCTCTTCGCTTTCTATGGGTGCCCGGGAGTGGGGACTTTTTGAACGAGAAGTTAATTTACATTATTTACATTTAGACAATGTCTCATCTGTTATCTTTGTTGTTATTATCACAACGTTTCGATCATTGTCACTTCGGGACTTTTGCGTTCCATTGTCACTTCGGACTTTTGTGTTAAGGAAGGACAGAGCAGTGTTGAGGATGAAGACAGGCCTGGGGGACCTACAGAAGTGAGATCACCTGAGGTGATCGAATCAGTCAATGACCTCATTCAGTCTGAAAGAAGGGTGACAGTGGATGACATTGCAAGGACTTTGAGCTTATCTGTTGGGACAAACGTAGGGGTCATCAGTCAGAAAGAGTAATCTTGCATCATGACAACGCAAGGCCTCACACAACAGCCCAAATGGTGCAGACCATCAACGAGCTGGGATGGGAACTGCTCCCTCATCCCCCTTACAGCCCAGACCTTGCCCCTTCAGACTTTCACCTGTTTGGTCCCTTGAAAGCGTTCACGAGAGGCACGAAGTTTAAAAGTGACGATGAAGTGTTGTGAGCGACTGGCTGAAACATCAGTCCAAAGAGTTTTACGCTGAGGGAACACGGAAGCTTGTGCATAGGTAAGAAAAATGTGTGACAGTGCTGGGAGACTACATTGAAAAATAAAACACAAAGTAAGCATCTATCTGTATTAGAAGTCCTTATACCGAAAAATTCACCTCGTATATATATATATATATATATATATATATATATATATAATTTCAATAAGGATTGATAACTATAAGAATTAATATATTACTCACTGACTGATGACCCCTGCGTTTGTTCCAACAGATAAGCTCAAAGTCCTTCAATGTCATCCACTGTCACCCTTCTGTCAGATTGAATGAGGTCATTGACTGATTCGATCACCTCGGGAGACCTCACTTCTGTAGGCCTCCCAGGCCTGTCTTCATCCTCAACACTGCTTCGTCCTTCTTTAAACAATTTAGCCTACTTGTAGACATTTTTTGGCTGAAACATGTGGTACCATACACAGTTGACATTCTCCTATGAATTTCAACTGGTTTGCACCCTTCAGCAACCAAAAACTTAATAACTGACCGCTGTTCAATCCTGGAGCATGCTTCTTGGTCGGCCATCTTTGTTAATCGCCAAAACTCTCAAAGTTTTTTTTTAATCTGCAAAAGAAATTAAATCCATGTGAAAAAGATGTAAAAGAAAAAAAAAGAAAAAAGACTAAGCTTCTTTCTGTATTAGAAGTCCTTATACCGAAAAATTCAACTTATTTATTGAATGACCCTCGTATAATAAATTGATGTAAAGGTGTCCAACCATCAACTTTTGCAATGAATTAAAGGATACTTAGAATAATTCTTTGCGCAATAAAAGAATTGTAATAGGCGTTTAAAGGTTGTTGAAATAATTCAAAGCTAGAAAAATTGTTCATATGGAATTACGCGAACAAATATCGGCCATTGTTTTAACCAATTGTTTTTTGTTTTTTTTCGACTTATTCGAAGCAAAAAAAATGTCTTTGTTTGAAAAGAAAATCACTGATGATGATAAATTAATTTCTTAAAAGTGTCCTAAATCGTGCTTAATCCAAGACAGGCTTCACTATCTTAATCAAAATACCGCTCGAAAAATCTTCTGGCATTTTTTTTTACTCCAAGAAAGGCGGAGTGCCCAAGCACGCAAGGGGCTACAGAAAGTGAAATCAAGAGCAAAGAGGGGTGTTTGAGGAAAGGATAAAGAGGGGGACAGGGATCAGGATCAAAGCATCAGATGTCAATTAACATTACATTTGAATATTTGAAGATTACAGCTATCAGGGAAGCAAGTAGGAGGAAGGAAGTTCCACTGTCGGAAAGTGCGAGAGAAGAAGAGCCTGGAGTCGGAAATTTAACAGTTTCGACAGTGTAACGGTGGGACCGAAATGCCAACATAGTAACATGCTTAAATTCATGCAGTTGGGGCACCAGTGAAAATAGTTCAACAGAGCAGTTGCCATGCAAATAATTGTAGAAACGACAGAGGAAAGTCACAACACGTCCGTGAGAAAGTGGCTGTAGACGAGTTGACAAATCAGAACTTATTACATTGCATATCTGTCTCGGAATTTTGTCGAGGAGCTCGAGATGAACAACGCGGGCACCAGAACATGAATGGCAACAGTATTCAATGCAAGGACGAATGGTAGATTTGTAGATTTGACTGGATTGCAAGAAATTTCCTTATTAAAATCGTTACTACACAGATTTACAGTGAAAAATTGATTCATTTCAATGACGCATTAGAACGGAAAACGTCGATCCGTTTATTCTGCCGTCTCTCAATTTTGCTGCGACAAACCGACATATAATTATTTTGGTAGGGTTGGATTTTTTTTCTGTATGCAGGGCCATCTTTCAGTCTATCCTTTTCAGACCAGTGTTCGTTTTGCCTCAGGCAACGTTCCTTGAGTTCTCAGCAGTTACATGATCATTTTATGAAAGAAATCCTCGACGAATTCATCAGATCAAAAGCCGAATTGTACGTTTATAACTGGATACAAATCTTGATTGAAGTTAGCGTGGATTCATAGAAATATGGGAAAACGCCGAATAATTATGCTAGGAATTTATATCAATAAATGATATTTTCAAAACTTTCTTGGAACATCTGAATCAATAGAACACAAACACACACACACACACACACATACACACACACATACATACACACACGTATATAGAGCAGAAAAGGTAACGGAATGTATCCAAGAGAGGTTTACATTTCTTTAAACGACTGAGACTTGCTTTGTTCTAACGACTTTTATGGCTGAGCAGTAAATGTAACTAAAAAGTGGTTTCACCGAAAAAGAGCGTAGGTTCGATCGCTGCTAATAGGTACATTTTCTTTAAACTAGGCCGGTGGAAGGTGATTCCAATGTTTGCAAAACAAGAAAGGGTCTCTACTCAAATACAACTACCCATTAAGATAACATTCATAATATATAAAATGGATTTCCTAATCCGAAATTACTATAATGAAAATTAACGACAAAGTGGATTTTTTTTATTTTTGCATGTGTATGATACCTTTTTTTCATTACGACTTCCTCGGACTAAAAAGATGTTTCTGTTGTAACTACGCATGCGCACGAAGAAGAAGTGGAAATATAAAAACTCAAACGTTGCTCATAAGCCAATTTCGTTTCTTTTTTCGTTATGTTTTTATTTATGCATAGGGGCCACTCGAAGTAGATGGTTACAGCGTAAAAGGCAGTTTATACGAATAGCAAGTGTTGATGAGGGTTAACCCTAGACTTAAACAGGTTAAGGTTGTACTGATCGGGAAAACATCGTGGTAGTGGGTCCCACAGAGCGGTGGTTCTCGGGAAGAGGCTGTTCGAGTGGAACTTCTTCCTGCAAACCACTGTCCTATGGAACAGACTCCCAAGAGGATGTTTCCCCAATCACTACAATCTTAACCTGTTCAAGTCTAAGGCTAATCGTTATCTTCCCTTGCTATTCATATAAACTGCCCCTTACTCTGTCACCCTCTACCTACTGGCGTTTGCAACGGCAGGAAAGAGTCTTAGGCTCTATAATAGGCTCACAGCCTCCCAGGGGAGGGGAGAAGAAAAGGGATGGGCAAGAGATACGAGAACGGGGTGGACAGAGACTCCTCCTGTTGCTTGGGATCAGGGGGATCGTGGCCATTCGGGCTATCGTTGGAGAGACCACCCCCATGAAAGGGGCTGGAGAAGGCCACTCCCTGACCCAAGACAACCGGGGTGTTGGGAGTGCGGACAGCTGGGTCACATACGGAGGGAGTGCCCCAGAAAGGAGGGTGCATCCGGAGGTAGGAGGTTTCGTCACTAGGTGTGTGTGTCATAGTCGTAATTGTAGTGATATTGATAATCCGGGGAAGGCAGTGGGGGATAAGATGTAGGATTAGAAATATGACAGAAAAGAGACATAGTGACCAAGATGGAATGTCAGTCAGGATAGCAGGGACCAAGGAAACAAAAGACAGTATAGTTTTCACAATTACGGACCAATCGGACATTGCATGCTCAGTGGAGCCACCACTTACAAAGCCGCTACAACTTGGCGTCATAAAAATGAATGACTAAAAAAAAAAAAAAAAAAAGTAAAACTCGCCAAGCTTAACCATTGAAGGTGAACATTTTTTTTTCTCTTCTTTTTTTTTTTGTGTTGTTGTATGTAGATGGTGTGATGGATGGCTGGGAAGTCAGTCATGTTGACATACCCAGTAAACACAGGGAGAGAGTTTGTGGTTTTTGTACAGGGGGTAGTGAAGATCCCTGGTGGAGGAGTGAATTCCACAATGCTTTCCAAAAACATTATTCCTGTTACGACACCGAAAGAACTGCGGAAATTATGATGTTCCCACGTCGTAAGGAAAAGGGGAGATAAGCCGAAAAATACTCCTGAATATTTGGGTAGGGGTGGTTAAAATTCCCCTGTGTTTGTTGGGGGGGGCGAAATGTTGAAAAATTGAATGATGTTGGAGGTGAATCGAAAAGTCCTCCTGGATTGCGGAATAGGAATGAGTCAGGAGCCCCTCAAAATTGTTCACAGAAAGCAAAGTGGAAGAAAACATTATTCCTGATACGACACCGAAAGAACTGCGGAAATTATGATGTTCCCACGTCGTAAGGAAAAGGGGAGATAAGCCGAAAAATACTCCTGAATATTTGGATAGGGGTGGTTAAAATTCCCCTGTGTTTGTTGGGGGGGGGGGCGAAATGTTGAAAAATTGAATGATATTGGAGGTGAATCGAAAAGTCCTCCTGGATTGCGGAATAGGAATGAGTCAGGAGCCCCTCAAAATTGTTCGCAGGAAAGCAAAGTGGAAGGACTGAAACCAACAATTTTTTTTTCTTTCTTCCTCTCTCCTTATATGTATGTTAGTGTTGTAAGGGGTGGATGATCCCAACCACCCCAGTGCAGTGTTGGCTATGCCGTTGTTTTATTTTGTTAGGGGATGACCGAAACCCTTTGAAATTCTTGTAATTTCGGTTGTTGTTGTCTGTATATATATATATTTTTTTTTGTGTGTTGTATATTTTTATTTTGTTTTCTCCTCGGCCGAGAATACATAGTCTCATATTGTATTGTTGAAACCTGTTGTCCACCTCTGATGAGTGGCGATAATTGTTGTAAATTCTGTGGTAATTTGTTTTTGTGACCTGTACATTATTGTATTCTCTTCGGGGACGCCCGAGCAGGGTCATAATGTGCAGGGGGAGATGCATAGTGTCTCATTGTTGTTGAATTCTTTGTGTAATTTATGAAATAAATGACAAAGATGATTGGGGGAGGTGTGTGACACTATGAGTCGGATATATGCGCACATGTGTGTGTGTGTGCGCCCGCACATCTGTGTGTGTGTATATATACACCCCCACATCTGTGTGTGCGTGCGCGCGCACACATATGTGCGAGAAGATTAGTTAGATTTGACCTGGACATCAAACTTCAAGACCAAATGATTAGATTAGGAATCTAGATAAAAACATGTTTGGACATATGGCGAAAAAGGTAGATAAGTGTTAAGTACTTGTCAAAATACAACGATAGGAAAAAGACCGGCTCTGGTCAAAACTTAAAAGGGTTTGAATTTAATGTCCCTGAATCGGAGTCAGCTAGGCTAAGAAATATTTTTATGTCCACTTTCTTCAAAGAGAGAAATGGTCATGAAAAAGTTATGGGTTTATTCGTGGGTGTCCCTTGTCCGGAAATGAGGAAAGAGGATTCCCCATATATACGGCAGCGCTTTGGGCCACGGGTAGTTAGACTTAGTTTAGGTTCGAGGAAGGTTGATTTAGGCCGGAGCACGTAACATCGAAGAGCGACCCATTAGCAGCCGGACATTGTTAGTTAGGATATATTTTTCCGCCAGCCGAGAATCAACCAAGAGTTATCATCCACAAAAAGGTCACACACCTTCTCTCCTCTTTTCGTCCTCCCCAAGTTTGTAGTTGTGTTTTTCTTTTACCTGTGAGCCTACCTCTCGCTCGATCCACCGCACAGAAATTCTACGACGTGGGGTCAGTGTCTTTGTGCAGCGAGTTGCAGAGGTGGGTATTCTCACACCTGTGCATTGTTTGTATTAGCCTTTTGATTAAATTGAAGAATGAAGAGAAAGATTTTGAAGTCAGAATTTTCGGACACGCCTGTGTCTTCCTTCAACGAGACAAGGAAGCCTCAACAATACATACCATCTTCAATCTTATTTCCATATTATAGGATAAAGAGCAGAGCCGTTTTTTGTTTCAGAAATTCCTTTTCTTCAATTTGTAATAAAACTAAAGAATCTCTGCTAGCAAGAGAGATGGGCGTATCGTGCAAAAGAACAATAATTTTATCAGTAAATCTAATAAAGAAAGTAACGAGAATAGAAAAAAGGACATCGAGAATGGAAAGGTAATTTTTTAGATGCATTGTCGTAAGAAGCTGATGGAATATTCCATACCTACCTGTCATCCCTCCAGGATAATGCACTTTTCACGCATAATCACCTCTTAACCAATCAGCATCTTAGTTGCAGCAAACTAGGCTTTTCATTGGCTGAGACCATAAAACTGTAGCAAGTTTGAGCAAAAATACCTTTTCGCGCGTACCGCTTTGGACCCGGTTCTCAAACCACAAACTCAATAAATAGAAGCGTTCGATTCGATTCGAACAATCAGAACTTCAACCCTGGAGAGATGCTAAACAAATCCACACTAGTCAAAACTTTGACCTAACTACACCTTTCGCGCGTTAATTCTTCTGACTCAACAAACAGCACTTCGCTCTCTCAGAAACATTACTTACAACATACTAAAGAAAGTGAATTAACCCACTACTAAAACAGTATTTGTAAATCTCAATCCAACATCAAGACAACAGCTAAAGATACACAACTCTTACAAACATTTAATTGTAACTTTAACAAACGCACACATACACACTAGTGACTGAACTCCCACAAAAGACATTTTGTAATACGATAAAACATTTTGTTTAATTTCATACATAAATCTTAAACACAAACCTACACAGATTGAAACTCAGCATAATCCTTCTACATATTTCATTACAACTGGTCGCACTTGATCAGCCAGATCTATCTTCATTGTGTATGTTAAATTGATATAAATGAATGTTATTTGTCAAACCTTTAATCACGTTGTCCTCATTTTTGATTTCTCCTAAATGATTTCACCTTCAAAGTTCTTATTTTTATATTTGTTGTGGATGAATGTCTTGTGAACACCTACATTTCTAAGCCTTCTGATAACCTAACCTTCTGATACATTCGCCAATCTGTAACAAGGCATCTTTGTACCTAGGACTACAGCTGATGTCATAGTAAAATTACATATGCTTTAGATATATAAATGAGAAATGCAAAACTGCTGCATCGTATACAACCGGAAAGAATGAGATTCTGTTATAAATTAAAACTACTCATCCTGAAATAATTTTGATGCAAAAAATTATAGATCGAAAAGATTAATGCAACTTCCAACACGAAAAAATGGGCCGAAAGGTGTTTCCAAGCTTTTCAACCGCAAATTACAGCGGAATAACTAATCTGGAAATATATCCAATCTGCGTCATTACAGTTTGCTTTGTCGTTAGATGTCGCGGTAATCGTTAATGCATCGTCGCCATATTAGAAATTTATGGCTATCCTGGCACTGCGCATGCGCGGGCGTATCTCACAAATAATTGTCCAATCACACGAATGAAAACGATAAAGCAAAAAGAGGCGGCAAATGGATTGGGAATATTGCAGACAGATAACGACCGGAGAAAATTCATGTTCGTCACTTCCGGTTGGTTATGTTCCAGCTTTATAGACCAGCTAATATTACATAAAAGAGGATAACAAAAATCACCTACCAAATAGTGTGCGAGCGGTTTATATTTAATATATATATATATATATATATATATATATATATATATATATATATATATATATATATATATATATATATATATCAGTGTGTGTGTGTGGTAATGTGTGTTGCATATATATATATATATATGACTTAATGGAAAATCATGTTCAAATAAAAAACTGCCAGGTACAATAAATAACGTTATTAATTATATGCCAATAGAGATATGATTTTATACATGTCCTTGTGAAAAGATAGAATTTTATATAAGTGCACGCACACACACACACACACACACATACATATATATATATATATATATATATATATATATATATATATATATATATATATATATATATATATATAACGTATAGCTTATTATATTTTTTCCTCTTGGATACTACCTGAGTTTTACCAAAAACAAAACAATTTCCATACCTGAAGATGACTGAATGTACAGTTGAAAGTACTTGAGTATTAAAGAAAGACCTTATACAGTTTATAATTTTTAAAAACAAGGATCATAACATTCATCGAGTGATTTGTAGGTTAATGCACCTTTAAAATTTTGTCATTAACTTTACTAATCTACTTTTTGTATGGATGATTCATTGTAATACATATATATATATATATATATATACACACACACACACACACACACACACACACACACACACACACACACACATATATATATATATATATATATATATATATATTGTTAAAATTTGATATGTTTTAAGAGGAAGATTGCTCAATATCGGAGGCAGTTACAGACAGTAGGACATCAAGACTGCATATGTCACGCTTCAATGCTATCTCTAGGCTTTAAAGCGTGAATTTATACATATATATATATATATATATATATATATATATATATATATAAAACAGATGCGTATTCATAGTCAAAATTGCACACAAAAACACAATCACACACAGAGAGTAAATCCCACAATTAATAGGAGCGTTTCTACTGTTGTAAATCCCTGAGAATTTAATGACATCGATATTTAATTCTTCTGATTTCTTCCCGAATCTCGGCGTCCGATTCAGTCTGCTTCACCTCGTCACTCCCGATGAGAAGAAATGATTGCTACTCGCCAGGCGATGAATAACCAACAGCCTTGGCGCTTTCCTCCCTCTGTCTGGATAGTCAGATATTTGGCCTTTTTAATCCGTGTTCCCAAGCAACCAGTAATCAGATGCTGTAAAATCATCGGATGAAAATGGTACCTGCTTCTTTATAAACCAACAGCAGCCATGCAGTGGCTTACATACGACATTGTTAAAGAGACTACTGACCCACCGCTAGCAATTTTGTCGTAAATGATCCCAAGAAAATTAGAGCAAGTACACAGTTCCGTCTATCTATTTTATTTCGATCACCATTTCAGATCATTTCTAATAAATCTGAAAATCAATAAACGAGCCGCATCATCAAGGTTCACTCCCAGACTCAGAATGTCGGCAAGATTCAATCAAAATAATTAAGTGAAAATTCTGTATTGATTTTGTTAATAAAATGAGTAGTTTTTTATCGTGAGAATAATAAATAAACAATTATTACGAAATGTGAACAAATTTCTTTAATTTGTTACCTATCACTTATATACATATGAACTCAGTGTCTGTCTATAATTCTGAGGTGAGGTATTATGTACACTATTTACATTATTCCGACTATAGTCCTCATCTTTGTCGCCATATTTATCACAGCGTTTCGGCCGTTGTACGCTCTGGCCTTCTTCAGGTGGTTGGAATGTCAAACTGAATCCTTTATTTCACTCCCTGGGGTAGACTGTTCTAGTTCCACGTGTCATGTCTAATCGATGTCAGTTATCAGTTATCTCAATTCCCCGCTCCAAGTTCTCTATCGCCTTAACCAGGTATTGAACTCACACCATTTGGATCCTGTCAAATTGTCACATGGCACTGTTATAGGGGCCAAAGTGTGTGAGTTCAATACCGGGTTAAGGCAGTGGAGAACTTGGAGAGGTGAATTAACAGGAGATAACTGATAACTGACATCCATTAAAACGTGACACGTGGAACTAGAACAGTCTACCCCAGTAAGCGAAATAAAAGGTTCAGTTCGACAAATTAACCACCGGAAGAAGGCCGGAGCGTACAACGGCCAAAACGTTGTAATAAATATGGCGATAAAGATGAGGACAATAGTCCGAATAATGTAAATAGTGTACATATTACCTCACCTTAGAAATATAGACACACACACACACACACACACACACACACACACACACACACATATATATATATATAAAGATATATATATATATATATATATATATATATATATATATATATATATATTAGGATTGGACATTGTCCGACAATTTATTTAAAGACATTTATATTATGTTTAACGTTCTTTTTATAGATACAAGTATTTAAGCAAATGCTCTGTTTTATAATAAACAGTATTAAATAACATTTACCGGCCTGTTTATTATAAAACAGAGCATTTGCTTAAATACTTGTATCTATAAAAAGAACGTTAAACATAATATAAATGTCTTTAAATATATATATATATATATATACAAAGATACATATATATATATATATATATATATATATATATATATATATATATATATATATATATATATATATATATATATATATATATATATATATGAAGAAATATAGTCTTACGGTGTGCTATATTTATGGGATAAAGGACTCAATATTAGAGATAGAGTGTGTGTAAATATAAAAGTGAACATAGAAGTATCATCAATGAAACAGACTGTCGCCTCTAAGTGTACACTTCTATGTTCACTTTTATATTTATATATATATATATATATATATGTGTGTGTGTGTGTGTGTGTGTGTGTGTGTGTGTGCAAACTCATACCCTCCATTTACACTCGAAATAAAGAGGGACTTGGGTTTACTCAGAGAATATAGTTCCCACATGAAGCCCTTTAACCAAACCAACAAAATAGATACAAATATTTAAGTAAATATTTGTATCTATAAAATCGAACATGTATCCTACACGGTTCCGCATAGGATACAGGTTCGATTCCTGTTGGAGGACGAATATTTTCTATGAAGATTTCTCGGACATTCAGGCCGGTAAATGTTATTTAATACTGTTCATTATAAAACAGAGCATTTTCTTAAATATCTGTATCTATAAAAAGAATGTAAAACATAAAAATGTCTTAAAATAATTGTCGGATTTTGTCCATTTCATGATGCGTGACGTCATTTGTTTACATTTGGATACGCATCGAGTATATATGAATGTACGTGAGAGATTCATGGAGGATTGTAGTTTAAAAGTAGTAAAATCGACCTTGCTAACCGAACGATCCTGATATTTGTATCTATAAAAAGAATGTATAAACATAAAAATGTCTTAATACATATATATATATATATATATCATAAATAAGAGAAAAAAACCCATGGAGTAAAACTCCACAGTTCTTAGCATTTACTTTAAAAAATACACGCACATATATATTCGTATATTTCGGCAGCATATTTTCATTAAGACATTTCTTGTTGTACAATTTAGACATATTCTGTCTACTCATTTTTGATAAGATCCTTTTACCGCCTTCTTCAGGTGATTGCCGGTCTGTTTAAACTTCAAGAAATTCCGAACTGAAATCTTTATTTAATTTTTAATTGTATTTTAATACAACCTTAAAAATATATAACATTTTGGGTGTGAAATTACAAGCGATATTTTTTTTTAATTGCCAACAATACATTTAATCTAAAACTTATATATCTAAAAAACATAAAATTTTGTACAAAATATCTGTAGCTGAAGGCATGAAATTTTATCCAAAATAATTAGATATTGGCATTAGATAATTCAAAAAGATTAATATGCTGATAAAAAACAAAAAGCAGAACTAATTCCTTTTACATCACTCGGGCAGTTTGTTTCGTTAACTCTGTATCAATTTTTCAACAGCTGTCTTGTTTTTAAATATTCAATTTTAAGTTTCTGACACAGAATACAGTCCACCATTTGAGTTGAATAAAGATAACACATTGACGTTAGTTGAAATAGTCTATACTCATGAGATAATTTTGGATTTCTCTATTATGTAATATATATATATATGTATACATATATATATAATCTGATTTGTACTTCTTCCTCCTTTTCAGATCGCGTACGTTATGGGTTTTTATTTGCTGGTTCTTTGAGAAAGTATTTCTTCTATTTTATTTATTTTTTTTTTTTTTTTTTTTGTTAAGATGAAAATTGATGTATACCAGGCAATTAGTTCTAGCGTCACGGAATTCCTTTTGATGGTCAGGGAGTTAGAAGTTTGAAAGGATGAAGAAATTGGCATTGGGGATTGGTAAGAATATTATGTCTTTATGTAGATTATTGACTTTTATAAATTTTCTTCCGTCTGCCTTACTTAAGGTACTTCTTGTTCATATGGTTAGTTATGGTTTTCAATGTTTCTTTGACTCAATTCCGTGTTTAACTCGATGATTTTGTCAGATAAATACATTCAAGTAATGTTTTTTCTAACAAAAAAATCGATATATAGCGAGACATGCTGAAATTAACTGTCAAAAAGAAAAAGAAGCGTAGTTCCTCATAGGCGGCCATGTTTTTGACCAACCTTTACCAAAGATGATCGCTGATAAGCACTATCAAACAATAAAACAGAGCTCACAATCAAAATTAATCTTTATCTCTCTTCTTGCAAACAAAATCGAGAGAGAAAGAGAGAGAGTAGGCCAAATTTAGTAAACTGGACTACAGCAAAGAGTTAAATAAAGTCATTCTATTTGCAAAAAGACAGTTGACGTCGTCTCTAAACTAAAAGACATTCCGAAATCTTTAAATGGAAAGTCGAACAGGAAACTTTTAGAATCTTGCATGTCTCTGTCTGAATTTCTGGAATGAGGAGTTATCATTATTTACAGGCGGACTAATGTTATAAATATTGTTGTTTTATCACAACGTTTCGACCTTTGTGCCCTACGGCCTTCTTCAGATGATTGTCGATCTGGGCGACCTTCAGGAAATTTCGAACTGAACATTTTTATTTAAAATTTTATTTTAAATCATTATTATTATTATTTAATTATTTTAATTTTTAATTTTATTTTAATACAACGCTAAAAATGTATAACAATAAATTTTTGGTGTAAAATTACTAGCGATATATTTTTTTTTAATTGCCAACATTACATTTTATCTAAACATTATATATCTAAAAAAAAAAACATACGTTTACTCTGAAAATATAAAATCTTGTACAAAATATCTGTAGTTGAATGCATAAAATTGTATAAAAAAATAATTAGACATCGGCATTAGATAATTCAAAGAAATTGTACAAAAAACACCAAAAAACATTCTTCTTTCATGCTATTTTGTAATGTTCAGAAATTAATTCAATTTTTGCAAGTATTTCTACTGTTTCGTACTGTAACCCTCATATTTACACGAATTTCTCCCTTCTTTCGTTAGTTTCGTATCACACACGTATGCTTACAGCTTGATTTTAACACGCCCATCTTAGCAAGGTATTAAACTGTATTTCGTCAGAAAGTACCCTCTTCGTACAAAAAGGCACTGCTCGTATTGTCATATTTGTTTTAATTCTATCACAGAATTTCGCCTAAGTCCGTAACAATCTCCCGAATTTCATTCCGCAATATATCTGGAATATGGTCAACTAAGGTTATAACTAATGGCTTCTGTGTAGGCAGTTCACTTGACCAATTTTGATTATTTGAATATGATTTGCCTCCTCTATAATATGTATTTGTAAAATATTATTTTCATTTTTGTCACATGATTTTAGGGCGTTTAATTCTGTAAGAGACTTACAGGGTTTCTCTCTCCTAATTTTACAGTTTTCTTCAAATGTGTTCAAGTTTTTTTAATATTTAAACAAGAAACAAAACAAATGAGTTCTTATTCCAGCGCGTATGCATGTTTAGCGTGCTTGATAAATCAGGATCTACTCCTTTAAGACAAAATGTAGTTGTGACCCTTCGAGCTGAGTAAGGAATGACAATCGAGAAGCTGGCAATTATTTTAATGATCAGCTTTAATAGAATTGTCGAACAGTATCAGAACAAGATAAACTTGATTCCGACAGACAGGGAGTCTTCAACTTTATTGTACGAGTATTACTACTACTTCTTTGTGCATTACCCATTCAGGAGGTGAGGCGATCATGTCTTCCAACAGCTTTCTCTCCTTTATTCTTCTAAACTATCTTTGTCAGCTTACTGTCCTTCCCAGTCTGTATTCTTGTAATAATTTACGTAAGCTTGTTAGGTTGGTTATTTGCTGTTTCCCTGTGTCTCTCTTATCTTCCCCTCTCAAGGTCAAATTCTACAGGTCAAATCTCTTCATTATATGCCTCAAATATTCCAACTGTCCCTTTCTTATACAAAGCATAACTGTCCTTTTCGTTCGCATTTTCCTTAAAATAATACATGGCACACTTGCTCGGACCATTGCATTCTCAGCATCCTTCTGTAGAATCAAATTTCTGTTGCTTCAAATCTTATATTCCATATTTAAATATCCATATAGTGACATTGATATTAGGTAGCAGGTTAACACTTTCTCTTTATTCTTTGGAGACACTTTTAAAGGAATAATTAATAAAGTTCACGGAGAACTTTTTTTTTCAAAAGTAAGAAAAACAGAGATTTTTTTCATGTGTTCCATTTACTTATCGACCTATACATGGGTATGAGTATCAATATAAAGACATATACATCTATGTGTACACGCGCATATATACACGCTCACAGATGTGAAATATACATATATCATAATTATATTCATATAATGTTGCAATCTTTTTCTATAAAACTATACAGGTCTATCTTTGCTTCACGGTGGATCGTTTTTAATGTTACTGATATATACACTCACTGGTCACTTTATTAGGTACGCTCTTCTGAACATACTTTTGCCTTTAAAAATGCCTGAACTCTTCTTGGAACTTTATTAGTTATACTCCTACGGAAATGATTTTTCGATTAGAACTGCCACAATCTTACTTTATTAGTAATGTTCTTCTGGAAATGCTTTTGCCTTTAGAATTGGTACAATCCTTCCTGCCACTTTATTAGGTAAGTTCTTCTGGAAATGCTTTTGTCTTTAGAATTGCCACAATCATTCTTGTCATTTTATCAGTTATACTCCTATGGAAATGCTTTTGCCTTTAGAATTGCCACATTCCTTCTTGACACTCTATTAGGTATGTTCGTCTGGAAATGCTTTTACTTTTAGAATTTCCCCATTCGTTCTTGGCATTATCTTAGGTATGTACAACTGGAAATGCTTTTGCTTTAGAACTGTCTAAATCCTTCTTGGCACTTTATTAGTTATGTTCTTCTGGAAATGATTTTCACTTTAGAATTACCAAAATCCTTCTTGCCGCTTTATTAGCTATGTTCTGGAAACGAATTTGCTTTTAGAATTGCCACAATCCTTTTTGGCACTTTATGAGGGATGTTCTTCTGGAAATGCTTTTGCCTTTAGAATTGCCACACTACTTTTTGTCGCTTTATTAGCTATATTCTTTGGGAAATTCTTTTGCCTTTAGAATTACCACAATACTTCTTGGCGCTTTATTAGGTATGTTCTTCTAGAAATGATTTTGCCTTTAGAATTGCCATAATTCTTCTTGGCACTTTATTAGTTATACTCTTGTGGTAATGCTTTTGCCTGAAGAATTGTCCCAATCCTTCTTGGCATTTTATTAGAAATGTTCGTCTGGAAATGCTTTTTGCGTTTAGAACGGCCACAAATATCTTTGCACGTTATTAGCTATGTTCTTATGGAAATGCTTTTGCATTTAGAGTTGCCACATTCCTTCTTGGCATCTTATTCGGTATGTTCTTCTGGAAATGTTTTGCCTTTAAATTTTCCACATTCCTTCTTGGCATTTCATTAGGTATGTTCATCTTGAAATGCTTTTACGTTTAGAACTGCCTCAATCTTTCTTGCTGCTTTATTAGTTATGTTCTTTTGGAAATATGTTTGCTTTTAGAATTGCCACCATCACTGTTGGAACTTTATGAGTTATACTCTTCTGGAAATGCTTTTGGCTTTAGAATTGCCACAATACTTTTTGGTACTTTATTAGGTATGTTCTTCTGGAAATGCTTTATCCTTTAGAATTGCCACAATAATTCTTGGTACTTTATTAGGTATGTACTTCTGGAATTCTTTTTGCCTTTAGAATTGCCACACTCCTTCTTGGTGCCTCATTCGGTATGTTCTTCTGGGAATGCTTTTGCCTTTAGAATTGCCACAATCATTCTTGTCACTTTATCAGTTATACTCCCATGGAAATGCTTTTATGCATAGAACTGCCACGATCATTCTTGGCGATTTATTAGTATGTTCTTGTGGGAAGGCTTTTGCCTTTAGAACTGCCACAATTCTTCTTGCCGCTTTATTATGTATGTTCTTCTGAAAGTTCTTTTGGCTTTAGAATTATCATAATCCTTCTTGGCACTTTATTTTTATACTCTTCTGGAATTGCTTTTACGTTTAGAACTGCCAAAATACTTCTTGGCACTTTATTAGGTATGTTCTTCTGAAAATGATTTTGCCTTTAGAATTGAGACAATCCTTCTTGGCACTTTATTAGTTATACTCTTCTGGGAATGCTTTAGCGTTTAGAACTGCCTCCATCCTTATTGGAACTTTATTAGCTGTGCTCTTCTCAACATGCCTTTGCCTTTAGAACTGCCACAATCCTTCTTGGAGCTCTTTTAGGTATGGAGTCAAGCGGAATATTTTGATGCTTTTTTCCAATTGATGTTAAACAACAACCCCACTGATTGAGCTGAATCTTAAAAACGCATACTCCTATACGTTGACCATTTATTGAATATACTTTGAAATGCATAGAAATCAGAATTTTCATTATATAATACTTTTATAACATAATGTCAAATCTATCAACCTGCCCGACCCGTGTGGAATATTAATTGACCCGGTGGGGCATGTTGCGGTAGGGCTAAACAAATTGATGTAACTAATTAACACAGCTAAAATCCACTTAAATGCTATTTTAATGTAGCCAAGAGAATACATGAATCAAGAGAAGTTTTAAAAATGTATAGTAAACCCAGGAGCGTACACCAATGAGTAAATATATATCTACTCAATGTGAACATTGGATCCACTTCTCCCCAATTTTGGGGTCTCCATACGCGCCACAACAATAAATGCAGTAACACTCTTCTGCGGCTTTGATCGTATATTTCCTTTGTTGACAGGTGCTTTCTTCTCCTTCCCCTTCCTTTGCCCTTTGCCCTTTCCATTCTTTTGTACCTTCAGCCACCACCCCCTCCAAAGATTTTCTTGTCAGTGCTCGTTTTCTTGGGTGACAGAAGATTTTTCACTGGTCTGTCGGTAAG
>OZ038498.1:7052277-7072277 GCA_964036315.1 Acanthosepion esculentum | reverse complement strand
TTGGACGAACAAATAGCTTTAATTATCTTCCCAGACCAAAACAAATTATTAAATAAGCGACCTAAGCAAATCCACGCCAATGTTTTTTACTATGTTAATAAAACTTCAAAAACCAAATAGAATAAATAATACAAAATGAAAATAGGAAAAAAGGAAAATAAATTAACCCAAATAAATAAATAAACAAGCCATCCCCGCAAAAATAACCGCCAGAATAGATTTCCCACAATGCAGAACAAAACAAACTATTAAATAAGCAACCTAAGGATATCACCAAAAATTGTTTTTTTGGGGTTTTTTTGCTACGTTAATAAAACATCAAAAACCGAATAGAATAAATAGTACAAAATGAAAATGAAAAACAAGTAAATTAACCCAAACAAATAAATAAATAAATTAACAAGCCACTCCCACACAAATAACAAGCAGAAAAGATTGCCCACAATGCACCACTGACCCAAATATATACATAGATTTGCGTCCTGACGATTGCGTCTAGCATAAAACAGCCTGTCGCCTCTGAGTGTTAGCTTCAATGTTCACTTTCATATTGATATTTACATACGCTCTATCTCTGATATTGAGCACTTTTTCCCATAAATATAGCACACCTTAAAACTATATTTTTTCATATATATATATATATATATATATATATATATATATATATATATATTATAATTATTTTTTTAAAATATGATTCCTTCGCTACATAAGAGTTCTCATGTTTCAAAAACGCGACCCGAAACCCTCAATATAATTATTAAAATTAAATTGAATTAAGGTATCAAGCCCTGTCTCATCCTCAAGCGAAAATTTATGAATAACCAATCTTGAAATTTACGCATCTTTATAAGCATGTTCCTTTGCAAAATTAATTACTATGGAAACGGCTGAGGCAGCCACTTTGGTTAGGTGGTGTAACAGTTAATTCTTATCTACATATCAGTCACCTTCGAAAAGGTCAAGCCGAGGTAGGGGGTCTATATTTCAAAGCGGATGATGGCATTCATGTACGCACATCGTCTGGTCAGTTACAGCGAAAGATAGCTTTTGGCACCACAGTATGTCGTTAAGTGTCTAGAGAACTTTGTTTTATTTTATCTTTTTTTTTATACAAATGGCTGCTTCATATATAAACGCTCGCACAGAACTACAATTTGTTTTTTTTTACGATTTCATAAAGGGTTTTTCTATTTAATGATTGGGTTAAGCTTTTAACTCTTTTATTAAACTATGAAATTTAATTTTTTTATGCTAATTATTTAATGCGAAAATTCAGTTCAACAGCAAAACGGTGAGACATAATTGCCAATCTAGTAGAACGATTGAATTTATGCAGTCGATGCGCGAATGAGGAAATCTCATCAGAACAATTGCCATGAAAATATTTGTAGAAAAGACAGAGGGAAGCCACGTCACTTCGGTGAGAAAAGGACTGATGTCAAGATGAAAGGTTTTGAATTTTGTCAAGAATCTCGCGATATGAAGCAAAAACTCCAGGCCAGATAAGGCAACAATATCCAACGCACGGGAGAATGGTAGATTTATAAATGTGCAAGATGGCTTCAGTAAACCAATTTCCCTAGCAAAAGACCTAGCAATTGACTCAACATAATCACTCCACTTTATATCAACGGAAAACGTGAGCCTAAAAAGGCGCAAATTGTTTTTCTACTGGAGGTTAGCATCAGCCATGTTGATCTGAAATTTTCACTGCATAATGTTGAATTATATTTTTTTATTGATAATTATCACTGACATTATGTAAATAAATATTCAATACTTATTTATGTAACCAAATATATATGTCTATAAGAAAAAGAGACACGCCACAATAGTATATGGGGATGTTTTTGTTTCTACCAACGATACCATATATTGAACATGTAAGCAACGAGAAAGTCTCAAATAAAACAGAAATTAAAAGGACACGTATACTTACAATCAAAATGAGACAGTTAATATCTCCGGAACACATAATGAGGAACGAGGGTTTAGTAAATTAAACACTCACTGAAAATATTGAAAGCAGGAGGGGTTAAGATCAAAAAACGAGTAAACTACCTAATAAGTTTGTATGAATGGCTAGCAGAACGAGGGCATAGTGGTGGAAAAGAATCAAAAGTGGCTTACTGCTGATAGGGAGAGGAAGTTGTGGAAAGTCATGATCAACCACTTTCTGAAGAGAATCGTCACGTGCAAGAAGCTTATTTGTCCAGCATTTTATTTAGTCATGACTCCCTCCCCTCTCCCTCCCTCTATCCATGCCATGCAGATAGATAAAAATATATATATATATATATATATATATATATTATAATTTTATCATATAAACAAAACCATTTTATTAACTACAAAGATGCAACATGGTTTCAGTGCATTTCAACTGCACTTCGACGGGTGACAAAATTTTTCGATTCTCACCCGTCAAAGTGCAGTTGAAATGCACTGAAACGAAGTTGCATCTTTGTAGTGAGTAAAATGGTTTTGTCTATATGATAAAATTATAAATAAATAAATAATTATCGCTCTACTATCGGTATCGAGCCCTCTTTTGGATTAATGCTGTGAATGTTGGAATTTATATATTATTTCGTTCCATCACATCGGATATATATATATATATATATATATATATATATATATATATATATATATATATATATATATATATATATAAGATAGATAGATATAAACAGATTATTAGATAGATAGAGAGATAGATAGATATTCGATTAATGAGAAAGTGAAAGAAGTGTTTACCAGCAACTGGGTCTGTTTCTTCTATGGCTATATATCTTGCATAGCAAGTCAAGCCTTTTATTTTAGTCATGCCTCCTTCCGCTGTCCCACTCCTCCATCCATGCAGATAGATAGGTAGATACTGAAAAGTACTGAAATATATATATATGTGTATGTGTGTGTGTGTATATATATATATATATATATATATATATATATATATATATATATATATATATAGACACATCTATATATATATATACACACACACACACACACACATATATACACACACATATATCTATCTATCTATCTAATTAGATAGATAGATAGATAGATATTAATGAGAAAGTGAAAGAAATGTTTACCAGCAACTGGTTCTGTTTCTTCTATGGCTATATATCTTGCACGTATGGGGTAGGGGAGGCAAAATAAAACAAGGAGACCTGTATTTCAAATGACGATAGATAGATAGATATGAATATATATGCACCCGCGTTCGTCTGTGGTGGAGAAATGATTTAATTATTGCAAACACGTTCTTCTTGATCGAAGTGGCGGGTGTTGCAATACTAGTAAGCCTAAAATTGACTGAACGATTGATGACATTTTACAGACGTAATTAATTGTAAAGATAACCTCTAAATCCAATGGGCCACTAAGCCGATTTCAATTTGAAAGATTCATCAATCCGAACGTGAGTTCGCTGCCCGTTCATGAAATCATGTGACTTTTCACGAGAATTTTCCCTGTCATATATCGTGAACTAACAGTTGGCATTCACTTATTTATTATTTAAAGGCGTGTTAAAAACTCTTAAATCTAAGGAACAGAATAAATTGTTTTACGCTGCTTATTTAACTTTCATAGAACGAGAAAGAATGCAAATAATTTAATGCCTGTATTTATTCAAGCAATTTACTTTAAATAAAAATGTTTTGAAATTCTTCACGATGGCTATCTTGCGTCAATTAGTATGCATTGCCTACGGGGTAAATAATCAGTCATCGATCATTTATCGTAACAATCAGCATTCTTCTCGCATTAACCTGCAGTTAACCTATTGAAATCGCTCGAGAATTTCTTTCCTTAATGTGTAAATAGGCAGAAATTCTCGGTGGGCAAAAACGGACCCCCGACCCGAACTACATTCTGAGATTTGGTCATTCGATGTTGGACGGGGCGAAAACTTTTCAGCATCAACTTACATATACATATATATATATAATATATATATATATATATATAAAGGTAAGTCTGCTGTGCTTTGATCCTTTGATATATATATATATATATATATATATATATATATATTTAGGTATATATATATATATATATATATATATATATATATATATATATATATATATATATATATATATATATATATATATATATATATAGGTAAGTCTGCTGCGTTTTGATCCTAGCTAGATCCGGAAGTCTAGACACACTGATGACTCGTGATACAGCGAAACAGTCTGTCTGTGGATGATAATATAGATATATATATATATATTATTCATTTATTATAATTTTATCATATAGACAAAACTATTTTACTCACAGTGAATAAAATGGATTTGTCTATATGATAAAATTATAATAAATAAATAATTATCGCTCTACTATCGGTATAGAGCCCTCTTTTGGATTAATGCTGTGAATGTTGGAATTTATATATTACTTTCGTTCTCATCGCATCGGATATATATATATATATATATATATATATATATATATATATACATACTCCTAAAAAATTTGTTTTGGTTGAGCTCTCTGGGGAGGAAGTGTGCGTTTGTGAACAGTGACTATTACTACAAATAATGCAAGACTTTTCGTTAAAGCGAATCGAGTTCTCTCAGTCACTGTCTGTTTATTTAAAAATAAATATGCTTAAATTCACCTTCATCCCTGCCGTGCGCCACGGGCTTAGGGGTAGAATCTCCGACTGACGCCAATTCACTCGGGTTTCGATCCTAGCTCGAGGCAACGGGAAGTCTAGCCACACTGATGTGCTGTGATACAGCGAAACAGTCTGTCTGTGGATGACAATACACACACACACTCACACACACACATATAAATATATATATATATAAATGCATATGCAAGGAGAATGAAAAGTAACTCCCTATTTTATGTATGATGGACTCTCCCCTCGTATTATAGTTAGACGAGAGAGTCCATCATACTTAAAATAGGGAGTTACTTTCCAATTACCCTATATATACTATTTACATTATTCGGACTATTGTCCTCATCTTTGTCGCCATATTTATTACAACCCTTCGGCCGTAGTACGATCCGGCCTTCTTCAGGTGGTTGGAATGTCGAACTGAACCCTGGCACAGTGGATAAAGACATTAGTTAGATCCAGTGACAAGACCCAAAGAGTGTGAGTTCAATACCTGGTTAAAGCGGTGGAGAACTTGGAGAAGGGAATTAACAAGAGATAACTGATATTCATTATACATGGCACGTAGAACTATAGAACAGTCTACCCCAGTGAGCGAAATATAGGGTTAGAAATATAGACAGATACCCTACATTCGACGTATGAGGGTCAGCAACTCAGTTCCTAGGAACCGACAGCCCAGAAACCAGCACATACAATTTGATTATAGTGGTGAAGGCTTTGTGCAGAACCAATCACACTGTTTGGAGGATTGGATACAGAGACCTGGTGCACTACGTGCCACAAAGGTCCCCAAACGCCCCTCTGCAGGTTTTGAATTCAAAGTTGTCCTTCTCCTAGACCAGTTGACATCCAAGACAATTTATTGGACATATATATACATAAATATATATATATATATATATATATTCACATTGTGTATTATATATATATATATATATATACGTCACTAACATATGTATAGTCACTAACATATCTGTCCTTTTGCAGTTCAAGAAAATCCTTGTCGAAAATACATTGGTCTTTCACGAAAAGAATAAACACAAACTAAAAGTTCTTGAAGTTATTTATATTATAAAATTGAAAGCAAACCATAATAAAATTAATTATGAATATTCGATAATAGTTTGAAAAGGCAAGGTTTGTACTGTTTGTCACTTCTTTTTTCTACTACTCATTTTGAAAAGGACCTCCACACCATGCCTAGTTGCCTCCCCTTATACGGTGTTGGTGGTCATTTTCTGACTCAGCACTCCTCACGCCATACATAAGAAATTTTCTGTTTTTCACAATAATAAACACTATAATATTTATCCTGTGATAAACAATACCCTGATGATGATATTGCGATATGTCGAAAGTACTCAGAAAATAAAAGAAATGTTTCGAAACGGAGATTTTCTCACGTCCTATGTGTATGTGTGAGCATTGTTGTGTAATCAACCAATATCTATCTAATATTACGTACATGGTTGTGTTTTTCTAAGAAATGTTGTTTAATAGAACTAAGATCAGAAAAGTGACAGGTAAGTCTACGGGAGAGCGTGGTTGTAGTAAAACCAATATATGTACTGGGCTTATTATTAGTATCAGAAATACAATCTCTGAACGGGCATGTAAATTGAAACACTACATTGTTTTTTGGGGTTTTTGTTTGTTTTGTTGTTTTTGTACAGGATTTAGTTGTATGATTGTAGGGTTATTAGAGACTATGAGTTCAATTGTTTTAATTTTTATATATGATGTGCTTAACTTGTTTATTATTATTAATGGGTTTAACATGTCTTCCTATTATAATTTTGAGTGTAGTTTCATCATGTTTGTAATTATTATGCATTTGGTTAAAATAGCATAAGTTATGCATATTTTGACGTAAAGTATTATTATTAATATTATCAGTTCTCTTAGTGGCATTATTACGTTTATTGAGATAGATTTTAATTTGTTGATCAATGACGGAATTAGAAAATTTATTAGTAGCATTTGTTTATTTAATGTTATGTAATTCTTTATAGAATATGGCTTTGGAAGAAGATATCATTTGTGTGCGTTGGATTAAGTTACTATAACGGTATACTTATATTGTTGGGGGCATTCACTATTGTAATTAAGAAGACACAAGTTAATACTAGTGGGTTTCCTATATAGAGAAGTAGTAAATTTACGTAGGCTGGAATTAATAAATACATGAAGAAATGGTACGACGTCATAGAACCGCAACATGAATTTACGACTCGCGTCTGCTATTCCCTGACCGTTATCATCGCATAGCAATCTTCTATGTCAACATAACAGAATATCATCTTTGATGGTTGTTGTAGAGTTACTTTCCGCAGTGGAAACTGTATTTGGACTAAATAGGTTCAACGTACAAAAACGTTAAGAACTTGGTATAATAAGTATTACGCAGAGTTATCTAGTTGTGGTAGCTGACTACTTTCGTATTCGACTCCCAGTCGACCCTCATTGACTCCTACTTATATTAGGTGGGAGAGTCTATTATCTATAGACTAGGTGTGTTTTACCAAAACAATGGTGAATATCTTTGTTTAAATGTCCGTATAACCACTCAGTCTCATGTAAGCCGAAAACTTAGATCAGGAGACGGCTTAAACATGTCCAAATGTTGTATGTGCGTGTGTGTAGTCTCAAATACAATGATGGGCTTCTATTTTGTGTCTTTAAACAATTCTTAGACACGCCTTTTTCTACGAGAGATTGGGAATTACTTTTATTATTTTTGTTTTATTTTTTATTTATTTTTTTTTATTAATTTTTTTTTTTTTTTCACGAGTGCATTAATAATTTTGCTGTAGATAACAATGATTTTTCCTGATACTAGTCTTAATATTTAACCCATACTTGGGGGTAAAAGATGGATTCAAGATTATCCCAAAGATATATGCACGTAAGTAAATATAACGATGCCTACTGGAATTCGAACTTGGTTCTCCATCTCTGATTTCAACTCCTCCCTGGAGTGAAATATCTTTACTCCGTTCACTTGATTGTGTTATCTTTACATCTTCAAGTTTGAAATACTTAAACTTTCTAGGAACTGAAGTTGGTACTGAATTCTCTTGATTGTGGCAATGGAGCTTAATGTTGAATTGGGCTTTTTGGATATAATGATGTACAGAAGTTTGGGCGCAAGGAAGGCTTTCCTCCCAAATAACACAATGCCAACATTAAAACATTCCAAACTTCAACAGCTTCTGATGCCGCACTTCCTGTCAGTGGAACTCCCTTCCTCTTACTTGCTTCCTTGATAGATATACCATTCAAATATTCAAATGTAATGTCAATCGACATATTCTGACGCCTTGATCCTGATCCCCCGTCCTTCTCTTCATCCTTACCTCAAACACCCCTCTTTACTCTTTGCTCTCATTCTCTGTAACCCCTTGGGTGCTAGTGGCACTCCCGCCTTGTTTGGGGTGAAATGCTTAAAAAGAAAATGTTTCCTCTCCTCTTTCAATTTAACCCGATTATTAAAGTAGCCATTCTTCTATATTATTCTATCTCTGTCCCATAATGATTGTTCCATTTAGTCTATGAAATTTGCATGTAAATGGAACAATCATTATGGGACAGAGATGGGAACTCCCTTCCTCCTACTTGCTTCCCTGGTAGCTATAATCTTCAAATATTCAAATGTAATGTCAATCGACATCTGATGCCTTGATCTTGACCCCTGTCCTTCTCTATATCCTTCCCTCAAACAACCCTCCTTACTCTTACTTTCACTCTCTGTAACACATTGCGTGCTAGTGTCCTTCCCACCTTCCAAGCCTCTATTTATGGCACCATCTACACACCCCTGTTAATAAAAAGAAACTAGGAAAATATTTTAAGATAAATGTAACGCTAAAAATTACTTTTTGATTTCACTTTCTTCCACCGTCATTATTTTCTTTCAGATGGTTGAAAAGTAGCATTAAAATCCCCTCGATTCGTAAAAGCTTGTCAGTGAAGTTCATTATCAACCTTATCCGACTCGGGAATCTGTCTTCCTATTCTAGAATTGACAGTTTGAATCAGTTTTCTCTTTTTCGACTGATTAAAATCATAATTATTGGCTTTTCCATAAATGTGATATAGAATTAAATTTCGTTTCTTTTCGATCTGAAATAAAAACAGAATATAATTTCAAAGAAACATCTAAACGAATAAAGAGAAGAATGAATGGACAAGAGAGAGAGAGAAAGACAGTGTATGAAGAAAGAAGAGAGAGAGAGAGAGAGGTATTTGGAGTTATTCTCTGAGAAATTTCAATAGATTTCACCCGAACTAGTCTTATAATCTGCACAATCTTGTAACTACCGTGAAAGAGAGAAAGAGGGGGAGTTTCACGCACGCGCATTGAGGCAGCTTCATTCCTTTATACTAAATATGATAATACGAAAAGTAACGACGTCCTGAGGCCGACATTTTTGCTCAATTTTATTGAAGAAAAAAGAAAAGGAAAGAAGAGGAAGAAAATTTTTTTTTTTTTTTTTCTTGCCGCAGGTGTGTGCTGTAGGAAAAGACGCTTTTATCGATGAGATATGAATTCAGCTCGCTGCCCATTCCGTTCCACACGCGCCGCGTCAACAACGTCACTGTCACCACCGGCTGTGCTGACGTCACTGACATCAGTCACACCGCTCGCAGACCCCCACCAGGCCACGATCCGAATACACAAAACTCTAGAGCCAAATAATGTTTGTTGAATCGATCGCTGCTGCGAGTTGCCAGTTTATCCACGACTTCAATTGACACAAAGGGCATTCACTTGTTCGATCTTGATGCTCAGAATAAGAAGAAAAAACAAAAGTACGTAGGAAATCAGAATCGAATGCATTTATTTCAAAAGATGCTTGTAAGTAAGATTTTACAAGTTCACGAATGCACGAATAATGGAAGAAATTGGATGCTTTCTGTGGCTTTAACACTCCTTATAGACCAATTATTATCGAGATAGGTGTTACCGCCTTGCTGGAGAAGATAAAAAGCTCAAAGGGGTCAGTGAAGAGAAAGGAGGCGGTTAAGAAAAGGTGTAGGCGGCGGAGTCTCTGTCATCAGAATAAAGAAGAGATTTTTAATCTATATTTAAAAATCTAAAGCTGGAATCATTGAAATGAAATTTACATAGATTTATGCGTGAAAGCATTCTTTTACTTTATTTTGTGGTCCGTAAAGGTCCGAACGAAATGGTCCGATTTTCATAACGTAGCCTGAACAGAGCAGGACTCACATATCAGTCAGATGATGTAGCAGATCTCGTGGGGATTAGTAATCATTGATCATCTTGGTAGGTATAATCACTCAATAGTGCGATTGGGTATTGTTTTAAATTTGAGGGATAGCTAATCCCAAGAAAGAAATCTGCGTCAATTATATTGCACAGCCCATGAGTTAAGGTATCATCAGTAGCTGGCAAAAAAGAGTGGCTTCTAGTGTTTATAGACATCAGCTGTTAAACGCAAATGCATTCACTTACTGGGTGTACGAATTCAATAACATTTTTTACATTATTCGGACTATTGTCCTCATCTTTGTCGCCATGTTTATCACAACGTTTCAGCCGTTGTACGCTCCGGCCTTCTTCAGGTGGTTGGAATGTCGAACTGAACTCTTTATTTCGCTCACTGGCGTAGACTGCTCTAGTTCCACGTGCCATGTTTAGCGGATGTCATTTATCAGTTATCTCCTGTTAATTTTTCCCTCTGAAAGTTCTCCACTGCCTTAACCGGGTATTGAACTCATACTCTTTGGGTCCTGTCTCTGGATCTAACCAATCTTTATCCACTGTACCACGTGTCCTTGAGGACATCTGTATATGAACTTCTGGGTATTATGAAACCTAATGTCTTCAGCAACCATTTTTATCAGTGCTCATATTGCAATTTTTTGCTGTTATCAATCCATGTTTTTACCAGTTGTTTATTGCAACTTTGTTGTTATTATCGCTTTTCTCTGGCACTCCTTATTACTGGTTCCCATATTGTATTCATTTCTATGCTTGGTCGGCTCAGGAGATTTTTGTGGCCTAGTATATGTGCTGATTCCTTAAGTTTACGAATTTTCCAATGGTGTTCCTTTTCTATGATCTCAACCTGATCCCACAGAGGGCGGTGATCATCCTTCTCTCTCCATATGTGGTCAGCCACGCCTGATTTTTCCATTTCTCCTCGTGTTACAGCTTTCTGGTGTTCTTGAAGCCCCACTTTAAGGGGGCGGCCTGTCTCTTCTTTATATTTCTTTCCGCGTACACGCAGTCTTTAGTCATGTTCTCCTCTAGGGGGGGTCTTACTCGGGAGATAAAGGGTTCGAAATTCCAAGCACCCGAAGAAGGCTGGAGCGTACAACGGCCGAAACGTTATGATAAACATGGCGACAAAGATGAGGACAATAGTCCGAATAATGTAAATAATGTACATAATACCTAATCTCAGAAATATAGACAGATATTGAATTCAATAACGTTACTAAAGATTCTACATTCTCCTACAGGACGCAGTGGTTGGTCAATGATGACAAACTATTGACCAGAAGACCAGATGGGTGTGGAATTATGACAGTGATAGCTTGCCTTTGTCTAAGTTTTTGATATAAGACAAAAACGACGCGACGACAGGACTGAGAAGCAAGAATTTTAAAGAGTAAACACGCTCCCAAATCCTTAGAGAGTCTAGGCCGCACGTGGTTAAATGCTAAGCTCTGTTCCTCTCGTATAATAAAGCGATAAAAAGGAGAAATCTTTCATTTATACAGCCTATGAGGTTGCATTGGGTGTCTGTAATACTTTAGTCAGTGTCCACACGACACTTGAGTAATTTTATTTGTATCTATATTACAACTCTCATACATTTCTTAGGTTTCCAAAATATGCTAATTTATTGAGCAACAGGAAATGTAAAACAATATCCGGTTCTTATTTCTAAATGAGGTTCTCCTGTGGAAATCAAAACATGTATTGTTACTTGTTGACTAAAATATCAAGTACTGACTGTAGTATGTGATTCACGACAAAGAATACCGAAAGTTTGAATTGAATTTAGTGTCAATCAAAGACCATTTATCTAAGAAGAGATGATCTGTGGTGACCCCAAGAGATAAGTACGTTTTGTACTCGATGTGACCCCGGAAATCAAAAGACCTAGAAACACTGAAAGTTGATCTAGAAGGTGACCTCAAAGCTACCAAATACCGAAGGATATCAGTAGAAGTTCCAAGATAAACAAGTATATGGATCCAGTTGAACTTAGGATACACACTCGCAAGGTAACCAGATAACAGAAGGTTATATAAACGTCCGACCTCCGACTGAAGAAGGAGAATCCCTTATACTCTCGCAGAAAGATTGAACGTTCAAAGAAAGACGAGTAACCACATAACATCAATTCGACTGATTTTAATTAAACGAATATTTATTGAATAAACAGTATTTTTACGTTTGAAAAATTTAGTTTCGGATTCTTCGAAACTTATCTGATGAATACCACCCTAGTGATTTAAATCAGAAATCGGAAAAGAACAGTGTGGTTTTGTTAAAGAAACTGAAACAAAGAATTCAATATATTATATTTAGAATGATACCAGAAAGAGCAATAAAATGAAAAAGGGTTCATATCTATGTTTTACAGATTATGCAAAAGCATTTGATAAAGCAAATGAACTATTTGAACTGCTAGATAAGCTTGATTTATTTGTGAAAGTTCTTAGAATAATCCAGAACTTATGCTGAGAGCAAACCTAAAATCATATTTTTTTATATCATTTCACCCTAAACAAGGCAATAATGCCACTATGACGCAAGGTGGTTACTGAATGTAAGAGAGTATAAGAAAACAAAAACATTACCAAGGAGAGGACAGAATAAAAGAACACGAAGACAGAGGAAAACACTTGACATTGCCTTTGAATTTTTCAAAGTTGATTGGAAAGCAGAAGAGAGTTCCACAAGTGAGGAGTGTGAAAAATAAACTATTTGTATAGACCTTACGGATAGATCTAGCCATTAAAACTAAAAAAAGGTTGAGACCTAACTGCTAGAGAAATGTCATTGTTCAATCCTCTGTCGTAAAGATTGGATTTATAGGCAATCATAATGGCAATGTTAATATTAGCCGTTTCCTTATAAGGAAACATTTGGCAGTCATTGACCGAACAGACAGTGCTACTTTTGTTTTAAATTTATAAAATCATAAAACAATTTTTCAGGAACATAAGTTTTGCAAATCCAATAATTTTTATTACTCTTTGCTGAATGGATGGGGGCTTCCTGTTTGAAGTGGAGTTGAACATCAATATCTTGATTATGTCATTATTTTCTCTTTGAGTTACATGTGCTATATTTTAGTTGCTACAGTTGTTGAAAGTCTTCAAATTATATTTTTAAATCATTTTACAAGGCAAAAAAGCCACTAAGACGAAAGATGTTACTGAGTATGAGATACTATGAGAAAAAGAGCACATTATTAAGGAGAAGGAACAAAAACACGAATTAAGAAGAGGAATAATAACAATTGATATTGCATTTAAATTTTTGAAGATCACATTTGATGTGAAAGCAAGATGCCGAAAGAGTGTTTCTCCCACAAGCGAGAAATTATCCAAAAATAAAATCAATGAAATTCCATCGCATAAGCGCAACATTGCTGAGCAGCTGTAAGTTTAATCCCCCTAATTCATGTGCGTTTGATTTTAAAACTTCTTTCTTTTTATATGCCGAGTCCCTTCAGGACGTAGGCGATCATGGCTCTCCACTTCCCTCTATCCCTTGTAGCATTCAATAAGTTTCGTCCCTCTGCCATCTTCCCCAGACCCCCTTCTGTCATCCATTTACTTACGCCCTCTAAGTATATCACGCGTTGCTTTCCCTTGTCTTTCTTTCCCTCTATTCGACCTGTGAGTATCAGATTCTCCAGGCCCTCCTTTCTGCGTTACGTGTCCCAGAAATTTCATCTGCCTCTACCTGAAATTAAGTATAAGCTTCCTCCTTGTTTGCATCCTCTCCAAAACCTCATCGCGGCTCACACGCTCGGTCCATGATATCCTCAGCATACTTCTGTAGAACCATACTTCCGTTGCTTTCAGTCTCTTCATCTTTGAGGAGAACGCCCAACATTTGCTGCAGTAAAGGAGGACAGATGTCGCGTAGCAGCTCAGTACTCCTTTCTTTGTTACCAAAGAAATCCTCCTGCCTCGCAATACTCTGCCCAGCTTTTGGAATGCGTCTTTGGCCATCCCAATACGTCTTCGGATCTCAGCGTCACACTTACGGTCCTCTGTCAAAACACTTCCCAGATATTTAAATTTCCGCACCTGCTTTCATTATTGAGTGAAAATTCAGAGATTATTCATTAGAAATATACTATAAATTGTTAGTATTCATTTTTCCATATTTTTAGTTTTATAACTACACTTCAGCCGACAAAATCTTCAGCCTGAATATACTTCATATATTAGAAAGAAAAAAATGACTAACACCGCCTATAGAGATTTTTTTATACACAGAATCAGAGATACCAAGGCAGAAACTCCTAAATATCCGACGAAGGCAGAAAAATGCATTAGCCAAAACATAGTTATTAAGCCAGCAGAAATATGAGAGAACTGATCGTTTCCGAGTATTCCCGTTTGCTAGGTGACTAACTAATCCCTGTTACAGACGTTTGCTCAGGCATATTTGCATTTCTTCAACATCCACAGAACCCAGATGTGGTTTATACTGCAGTTATGCTTAGCGTGTCTTAGTTTCTGTGAGCGACCGCGTGACCTGTCTTGATCAACAGTTTTAACAAGGCTAGTACCCTCTAACCCTCGGTCACGATGGCTTGTGACTTCGTAGAAACACAACCATTGATGACTTTCGAAGAGCTTTGGCTACCATATTTCACTGACAAGACTTGGGTCAAGCAGCGATATGGTCTTTAAGACACGTCCTAAAAGTGCCACACACTGGGGTAGTCTCTCCAGGCCAATATAATCAAAAAGTTAACTCCTTCACAAATTGACCATGGTGAGATTCAAACTTTGGTCTCATGGTCGGAGTGCTAACGCCCTAACGACCTGTCCACTTTCCAAACAGAAATATGGGTATTAGGTCAAACAATTATTACATGGAGAAAATTATTACAGGGAGCACGTTGAGTTCTGTATTTTAACAAATCCCAGAACTCAACGTGCTCCCTACCATATCACGATGAAACACCGGTTCCCGTCGATCACTGAAGTTAAGCAACGTCGAGCCTGGTTAGTACCTAGATCGGTGACCGCTTCAGTATACCAGATCCTGTAAGCTAGGGTGTGCGAGTGGTGTAATGGATAATGGCTAGGAATTTTTAATCGGAGAGCCGAGTTCCAATTCCCGTTAGGTTCGTTATATTCATTTACGCTCAAATACCCTTGGGGAAAGGTATGAATCCACCACTTCTCCCCTAGATATGGGTTAATTAGTAATATTTGTACCAGTAAATCATTATTATCTTTAAAATCATTCTTACAATCTAAAAAATATTTCCTGGCTTTAAATAACCTGCAAAGGGTTGATAAACCGTAGAAAACGAATCAATCAATCATAGAACACAATATGTATTAAGCGTATTAAAAATCGGAAAGAAAAGAATTTTCGGTGTTCAAAAATGGCAGATGTTGGTGGCAGAATAGGTTTCTCATGCTTTAAATTATTTACAGTAAATTAATTCTGAATTTCTCCGAGCATTATCTAAAAACGAATCCATAACAAAAGCCCAGGGAACAAAATCCCAACGGGCAAAAACCATGTGGACAAAAACTAAGCCGCCTATCCCAAAAGTGGACAAAATCTTAGTTTCATATTAATAAGATTGAGTATGAAGGCAATTCGCCTGTTATCATATCATGTTATATTAAGATCGGATATATGATAAATTTGTATCTCTTCTCATGCATGAGTTTCAAGAGATCATACATAACTATGTATAGATAAATAAAACCAATTTTTGAGCACGAAATTAAATATATATATTGGATACTGTGTTTATTTTATCAATTTGACGTTCGAGTGTATATGTTGGATATTGTATATACAAGTTTACATATTCAATGTTATCATTGTCTGAATTTGGCATTAAAATTTGAATTAAAATTTCCTAGGTTTTTGTCCGCTTTGATTTTTCCAGTCTGGGATTTTGGTCCTGTTATATCTAAAAACATATCCTTATTTTCTGACTTAAATGGACGTAGTATCGTCAAGACTACAAACAGACGGAAGTATGTCAGCTATGAAATCAGATTGTTTAAAAGCTATAAGGAGATTATATTTCACCATTCTCCGTGTGTATACCAAACTTGAAAATCAATATTCAAAGCCATAATCTGGAACCAGACGTTAACGGCTGGACTCGACAAAATTATCCTACCTACAATTTTAAACACTTAAAATGGCCAGGGCTAGTGAACAGGAAGTATACTGAAACACGTCATATATATATATATATATATATATATATATATATATATATATATATATATATATATATATATATATATATATATATATATATATATATATATATATCTGTTAATGCATGTGAGAAAGATTTTCGATATATGTGTCTGTACGCCTATTAATATAAGATATATTACTCGATAAAGAATAAAATGCCTGCATTATGCACAAAAAATTATTAAAATCCACTGTGTCGTTGGATATGATTCAATCAAAGAAATTTCATCATAAAAAAAAGGACTGAAGATCCAACTTCGGTTTATTCATACAGTGTTCCAAAAATGTACTGACTTACTGAGATCGTCATCAGTTTAAATATTTATAAGCAAGCATTTAATTTTATTGAATATTTAATGTAAACCCTTAATCTTTTTTGTAAGTTAACTCTAAAAAATCTTATGTCTCCGCCTAAACTCTGAAATTTTATTTACTGTTTATTTATTTTTACCTCAATAAGAGTAAAGCTTGCGAGAGGTAAATATCCGCCATTTTATATTTTTAATTTCACGCATGCGCGTTGTTTTTTATTTTATTTTAACGACGGCACGGTACAGTAGTATCAGTTGGGTACCGTTTGTGAGAAAAATAGGAATATGACGCAATTTATTCCGCCAGAAATTTGGAAACGGCATTCCGTATTGTTTGACATTCGCGCCGGAAGTTCCAGGACAAACATTTCTGAGTGGCAATCTGAGGAGAGTGCAGAGGATTTGGAAAGAGTTGGGTAATATATCCAGTCAACATCATGGTGATCACTAGTGATGGCGACGCTATGCCTTCATTCATCTTCCTACAGGGCCTCAGATACTTCATGGAAGCCTACATAAAACGCCTTGAGGAGAAAGTGTTGCATTGGGTCAAGAGGGCGCTGGAAGACCCTCTGTCTACCAATAGGACTCTGCACGATGCCACACAAGAAAGAGGGCCCAATCATAGCCGACAGACAATTTCTGCGACCACATCACCCGTTACAGCTGACCACCTAACTCCACAGACTGCAACCCCTTGAATACTGTGTGGGTTGCAGTTGGGCGAGAGACCAACAAAACTCCTTGTAACACCAAAGATGAACTGTATTCAAGCATTATGACAGCATTCACCAACTTAAACAAGAGAACCGTCCGGTATATTTGCAAGAGATTCCAAAGTCGTCTGGAGGCCGTGGTTGAAGCAAATGACGATTTTACATAGCTGGGCAGATTGGGCTCCCCCGCCGTGGTTGTCAATCAGAATAGAAGCAGGACAACTCTCAATTCAAAGGAGTATGTGGCTCGGGGACAAAAACACGTATTACCCTTTATAGTACCTAGAAGGCAATGCTGCCATGGTTACAGTGAAGACGTAGGCAGCAGGATGTTGTATATCGCCACTTGTAGAACCAGTCAGAATTGAACTGAAATCCTTTCATGCATAAGACCTTTTATACTCGACAATGGATGAGGCCAAATTTTACCGAGTCAGATGGAAACTCTGGGAACACATAAGGGACCTAATTATTCCGTGAACAGGGAGAGTAGCGCTTCGTGTCCCCTAATCTATGCGCAACAGAAACTCTTACAGTCACACATGGACGCCTCCTTACGGGCGACCTAGTTAATATATCACGGATATTTTATCCAATAAAACTCAGTTTCGATTTCCAGTACAGCCACCTATTTTGTTCATGCACCTTATTGGTTTTTTCTCTGCTCTGATGTCTAGTATTTTAGTTTCGTAGTTCTATTTTTTGTACGATGATATGCATTTTTGTAGTTTATCCGAAGGGTCATAACCAAGAAAATTTGAATGACTAAAATAACAAACTCCATCGCAGGATTTGGAATCGTATCATAATATTTACACTCACAAACATACACACAGAAGCGCGCACACACACACGCACACACACGCACACACACACACATATATATATATATATATATATATATATATATATATATATATATATATATATATATATATATATATATATATATATATATATAATTCTATATCAATTTTTTGACAGCTGTCAAAGTTAAATTTCTAATTCCGGCACGGACTCAGTGTATAAGCCAGGGTTGAATAAGATCAACAAAGTTTTCATCGGTTCAAATTTATCTACCCCCCCCCCATATGAGGTAATTTTGGATTTTGTTGTGTAATACTATTTATTGGCTCTGTTATAATAAATACATTGAGCTCTTTTTGTAGATCAGTTTTAATATTTTATATTACTCGGATCCACTTGGGATTATATACCAGTGGATTTATTACCATTACTATATATATATATATATATATATATATATATATATATATATATATATATACAGGGTGTCCATAAATTTCGTGTGCATTTTTAAAAATTTATAAATTTATTTGTATTTGCGATAGAAATAATTTGTAAAAAGGATTAGAAAGAAGTAAATCTAAATTTTTTAAGGTTTTATTGAAATTTTATTTAAGTTTCCACATGTCCTCCATCATTAGCAATACAAAGGGTAATACAATTTTGCAGTTCACGGAAAACATTTGCCAACTGATTTACAGTAATGCCTGAAATCACATTAGTTATTTTAGCTATACTTAAAACTAGGTACATTAAACTTTATAACATTTTTTACAGATTATTTCTATCGCAAATACAAATAAAGTTATATATTTTTAAAGTGCACACGAACTTTATGGACACCCTGTATATATAGGAAAGAAGGTAGGATATTTGAGAAGAGGAAGAAAAAGAAGGAGAAAGCAAAGAGTCCAAATAAAAATATACTATAGATGATATAAAAAGGTGAAAGAATGATAAAAGAAAGACAGGAAGGAAAAAGAAGAGAGAATTAGAAAGAGGGGGAAATAATAGGAAAGGATAGTAAAAGGAGAGAAAAGGAGTAGACGGGCGGAGAAAAAAAAGAGGATAGAAGAGGAAAGCAAAGGATGTGGCAGGCGGAGAAAGAGATGATGGGAGAGAATAGGAGAGGCTAAGACAGGTAGGGAAATGAGAAGAGACGAAAAGCTGTGACAGACGGAGAAAGTGATGAAGAGAAAAGGATGTGACAGGCGGAGACGAGAGAGAATAGAAGAGGCGAGAAAAGTATGTGACAGACGGGGAAAAGAGATGAGGAGAGAAAATGATGTGACAGGAGAAGAAAAGAGATGAAGAGAGAAAAGAGAGAAGAGAAGGTGAGAGGAAAGGATGAAACAAACTGGCGTAAGAGATCATAGAAGAGGAAAGGAAAGTATGTGACAGGGGAAGAAAAGAGATGAGAAGAGGATAATATGTGACAGGCGGAGAAAAGAGAAAATAAAAGATGACAAGAAAGGATGTATCAGACGGGAGAAAGAGAGAATGGGAGAGGAGAGGAAATAAATTAAAATTTATTGGAGAAAGAATGAAAGCAGGAAAGGGTGTGAAAGACGAGGAAAGTGGAGAATAGAATAGGAGAGGAAATGATTTGAGAGACGGGGGAAAGAGTTGAGAAGAGCAATGGATACGATAGGCAGTGAAAAGAGAGGATAGAGGAGAAGAGAAAAGGAAGTGTCTGACGAGCGAAAAAGAGAAAAGGAGAGAGCAGGATATGAGAAGGATGAGAGGAAAGCATGTGACAAACGGGGGGAAAGTGAGGATAGAAGAGGAGGGGAAAGCATGTGATAAAGGTGGGGGGAGAAGAAAGGATGTAATAAATGGGGAGTGAAAATAAAATGGAAAAAGAATAGGAAATTAGAAAATAGGCGGGAAAGAAAAAGAAAAGAACAAAAGAAAGGAAAGATCGAGAAAAAAAAGAAACTTTACGAAAATATAGAATGGAAAAAAGAGAAAATGGAAGGCTATAAAAGGAAGAGAGAGAATAAGAAAAATAGATAAGAGATGACGCC
>OZ038498.1:6944777-7049777 GCA_964036315.1 Acanthosepion esculentum | reverse complement strand
ATTCCTTATCTACTGTACAAAATAAACGTATTTGAAGTTATTAAAATTTATTAATTCCACATGCTGAATTTTATGATGGATTCAGATTGTGTCATTCAAGAGGTTTTGCTGTGAAACTGTTTTCGAAGAACACTTGTATTTGGTCTTCATTAAAGAATGTTTTCCACTTCAAAGCGTTTGGCAACGAACGAAAAATGTAATCAGGAAAAGGTAATAATCGTTTAAGGCAAAGTTTAGGAAAAAGGGTAAAATCGATTGGGGGAAAGGTCCTCAAAAGGGTAGTAATCGGTTGGGGAAAAGGACATGAAATCGGTTAGGCGAAAAGTCAGGAAGAAGGTAATAATCAAATGTTTAGCAAAAAAAGGTAATAATCGGCCGAGGAAAATGTCAGGAAAATAGTAATAATCGGTAAGGGCAAAAGTCAGGTAAAAGGTAATAATCAGTTGGGCAATACCCAGGACGATAGTAATAATCGGTTGGGGTGGGGTAAATGTTAAAAAAATGTAATAATCGCTTAGGGCAAAGTTCAGCAAATGGTAATAATCGATTGAGAGAAAACGTGAAGGAAAATTTAATAATCAGTTGGGACAAAGATCAAGTAAAACGTAATAATCTGTTGGGGGGAATTTCTAGAAAAAGGTAATAATTGATTGGGGCAAAGGTCAAGAAAAAGGTAATAAGTATTTGGGGCAAAGGTAAGGAAAAAGGTAATAATCGATTGGGACAAAGGTAAGGGGAAAAGGTAATAATTGCTTAGAGCAAAGGTCAGTCAAGTTAATTCATTGGGGCAAAGGTCGGAAAGGAACAAAGTTAAGGAAAAAGAGTATATCCCGTTGTATTAAAGGGCAGGAATACTGTAAAAATCGGTTGAGGCAAAGGTCAGAAAAATGGTAAGAATCAGTTGGTGGAATGGTCAGGGAAAAGGCCAGGAATTGTTGTGGTAAACGTCAGGACAATATCAATAATCGGTAGTGGCAAAGGCCACAAAAAGGGAAATAATTGGTTAGGACAAAGGCTAGGTAAAGATAATACTCGGCTGGGGCAAGGCTCATGAATATAGTAATAATCGGTAGGGGCAAATGCCAAGTAAAAGGTAATAATCGTTTAGGGCAAAGGTCAGAAAAATGGTAATAATCTCTTGGGGAAAAGTTCAGAAAAAAGTTAATAATATGTTGGAGCAAAGGTCACTAAAAAAGTAATAATGCGTTTAGCAAAGGTCAGAAAAATGGTAATAATCTGTTGGTGGAAAGGTCTAGAAAATGGTAAGAATCCGTTGGGGGAATGGCCCAGAAAAGGGTAATAATCGGCTCGGTAAAAGGTCAGTAAAAATAGTTATTGGTTGGAACAAAGTTCAGGAAAATAGTAATAATTGGTTAAGGCAACGACCAGGAAAATGGTAATAATCTTTTGGGGTGAAGGTCAAGACAAAGCTAATAATCGTTTTGGGCAACGGTCAGAACAATTTAATATCGGTTGGGAGAAAGGTCAGGAAAATGTTAATAATCCTTTGGGGCGAAGGTCAAGACAAAGGTAATAATCGTTTTGGGCAACGGTCAGAACAATTTAATATCGGTTGGGAGAAAGGTCAGGAAAATGTTAATAATCCTTTGGGGCGAAGGTCAAGACAAAGGTAAGAATCGTTTTGGGCAACGGTCAGAACAATTTAATATCGGTTGGGAGAAAGGTCAGGAAAATGTTAATAATCCTTTGGGGCGAAGGTCAAGACAAAGGTAAGAATCGTTTTGGGCAACGGTCAGAACAATTTAATATCGGTTGGGAGAAAGGTCAGGAAAATGTTAATAATCCTTTGGGGCGAAGGTCAAGACAAAGGTAATAATCGTTTTGGGCAACGGTCAGAACAATTTAATATCGGTTGGGAGAAAGGTCAGGAAAATGTTAATAATCCTTTGGGGCGAAGGTCAAGACAAAGGTAAGAATCGTTTTGGGCAACGGTCAGAACAATTTAATATCGGTTGGGAGAAAGGTCAGGAAAATGTTAATAATCCTTTGGGGCGAAGGTCAAGACAAAGGTAAGAATCGTTTTGGGCAACGGTCAGAACAATTTAATATCGGTTGGGAGAAAGGTCAGGAAAATGTTAATAATCCTTTGGGGCGAAGGTCAAGACAAAGGTAAGAATCGTTTTGGGCAACGGTCAGAACAATTTAATATCGGTTGGGAGAAAGGTCAGGAAAATGTTAATAATCCTTTGGGGCGAAGGTCAAGACAAAGGTAATAATCGTTTTGGGCAACGGTCAGAACAATTTAATATCGGTTGGGAGAAAGGTCAGGAAAATGTTAATAATCCTTTGGGGCGAAGGTCAAGACAAAGGTAAGAATCGTTTTGGGCAACGGTCAGAACAATTTAATATCGGTTGGGAGAAAAGTCAGGAAAATGTTAATAATCCTTTGGGGCGAAGGTCAAGAGAAAGGTAATAATCGTTTTGGGCAACGGTCAGAACAATTTAATATCGGTTGGGAGAAAGGTCAGGAAAATGTTAATAATCCTTTGGGGCGAAGGTCAAGACAAAGGTAATAATCGTTTTGGGCAACGGTCAGAACAATTTAATATCGGTTGGGAGAAAGGTCAGGAAAATGTTAATAATCCTTTGGGGCGAAGGTCAAGACAAAGGTAATAATCGTTTTGGGCAACGGTCAGAACAATTTAATATCGGTTGGGAGAAAGGTCAGGAAAATGTTAATAATCCTTTGGGGCGAAGGTCAAGACAAAGGTAAGAATCGTTTTGGGCAACGGTCAGAACAATTTAATATCGGTTGGGAGAAAGGTCAGGAAAATGTTAATAATCCTTTGGGGCGAAGGTCAAGACAAAGGTAAGAATCGTTTTGGGCAACGGTCAGAACAATTTAATATCGGTTGGGAGAAAGGTCAGGAAAATGTTAATAATCCTTTGGGGCGAAGGTCAAGACAAAGGTAAGAATCGTTTTGGGCAACGGTCAGAACAATTTAATATCGGTTGGGAGAAAGGTCAGGAAAATGTTAATAATCCTTTGGGGCGAAGGTCAAGACAAAGGTAATAATCGTTTTGGGCAACGGTCAGAACAATTTAATATCGGTTGGGAGAAAGGTCAGGAAAATGTTAATAATCCTTTGGGGCGAAGGTCAAGACAAAGGTAATAATCGTTTTGGGCAACGGTCAGAACAATTTAATATCGGTTGGGAGAAAGGTCAGGAAAATGTTAATAATCCTTTGGGGCGAAGGTCAAGACAAAGGTAAGAATCGTTTTGGGCAACGGTCAGAACAATTTAATATCGGTTGGGAGAAAGGTCAGGAAAATGTTAATAATCCTTTGGGGCGAAGGTCAAGACAAAGGTAAGAATCGTTTTGGGCAACGGTCAGAACAATTTAATATCGGTTGGGAGAAAAGTCAGGAAAATGTTAATAATCCTTTGGGGCGAAGGTCAAGACAAAGGTAAGAATCGTTTTGGGCAACGGTCAGAACAATTTAATATCGGTTGGGAGAAAGGTCAGGAAAATGTTAATAATCCTTTGGGGCGAAGGTCAAGACAAAGGTAATAATCGTTTTGGGCAACGGTCAGAACAATTTAATATCGGTTGGGAGAAAGGTCAGGAAAATGTTAATAATCCTTTGGGGCGAAGGTCAAGACAAAGGTAAGAATCGTTTTGGTCAACGGTCAGAACAATTTAATATCGGTTGGGAGAAAGGTCAGGAAAATGTTAATAATCCTTTGGGGCGAAGGTCAAGACAAAGGTAAGAATTGTTTTGGGCAATGGTCAGAACAATTTAATATCGGTTGGGAGAAAGGTCAGGAAAATGTTAATAATCCTTTGGGGCGAAGGTCAAGACAAAGGTAAGAATCGTTTTGGGCAACGGTCAGAACAATTTAATATCGGTTGGGAGAAAGGTCAGGAAAATGTTAATAATCCTTTGGGGCGAAGGTCAAGACAAAGGTAAGAATCGTTTTGGGCAACGGTCAGAACAATTTAATATCGGTTGGGAGAAAAGTCAGGAAAATGTTAATAATCCTTTGGGGCGAAGGTCAAGACAAAGGTAAGAATCGTTTTGGGCAACGGTCAGAACAATTTAATATCGGTTGGGAGAAAGGTCAGGAAAATGTTAATAATCCTTTGGGGCGAAGGTCAAGACAAAGGTAAGAATCGTTTTGGGCAACGGTCAGAACAATTTAATATCGGTTGGGAGAAAAGTCAGGAAAATGTTAATAATCCTTTGGGGCGAAGGTCAAGACAAAGGTAAGAATCGTTTTGGGCAACGGTCAGAACAATTTAATATCGGTTGGGAGAAAAGTCAGGAAAATGTTAATAATCCTTTGGGGCGAAGGTCAAGACAAAGGTAAGAATCGTTTTGGGCAACGGTCAGAACAATTTAATATCGGTTGGGAGAAAGGTCAGGAAAATGTTAATAATCCTTTGGGGCGAAGGTCAAGACAAAGGTAATAATCGTTTTGGGCAACGGTCAGAACAATTTAATATCGGTTGGGAGAAAGGTCAGGAAAATGTTAATAATCCTTTGGGGCGAAGGTCAAGACAAAGGTAAGAATCGTTTTGGGCAACGGTCAGAACAATTTAATATCGGTTGGGAGAAAGGTCAGGAAAATGTTAATAATCCTTTGGGGCGAAGGTCAAGACAAAGGTAAGAATTGTTTTGGGCAATGGTCAGAACAATTTAATATCGGTTGGGAGAAAGGTCAGGAAAATGTTAATAATCCTTTGGGGCGAAGGTCAAGACAAAGGTAAGAATCGTTTTGGGCAATGGTCAGAACAATTTAATATCGGTTGGGAGAAAGGTCAGGAAAATGTTAATAATCCTTTGGGGCGAAGGTCAAGACAAAGGTAAGAATCGTTTTGGGCAACGGTCAGAACAATTTAATATCGGTTGGGAGAAAGGTCAGGAAAATGTTAATAATCCTTTGGGGCGAAGGTCAAGACAAAGGTAATAATCGTTTTGGGCAACGGTCAGAACAATTTAATATCGGTTGGGAGAAAGGTCAGGAAAATGTTAATAATCCTTTGGGGCGAAGGTCAAGACAAAGGTAAGAATCGTTTTGGGCAACGGTCAGAACAATTTAATATCGGTTGGGAGAAAGGTCAGGAAAATGTTAATAATCCTTTGGGGCGAAGGTCAAGACAAAGGTAATAATCGTAATCGGTCAGGACAATGAAATAATTGATATCGGCAAGGGTCAGTGAATGGTAATAATAGGTTAGTGTAAAGATGAGGAAAATGTAAGAATTGGTTAGGACAAAGATAAAAAAAAGGTAATAATCGGTTGATGCAAAGGTCAAAAGATGGTAATTAACTGTTAGGACAAAGGTCATAAAACATGTAATAATCGCTTAGTGCAAAGCTCCATTAAGAGATAATAATCGGATGGGGCAAAGTTCATAAAAGAGGTAATACCCATTTGGGCAAATATCAAGAAAATGGTAATAATTGGTTGGCGGAAATGTCTGGAAAATGGTAATAATCTGTTCAGTCAACATAAGTAAACAAATAAGTCATAATTTGGGGGAATCAGTTGTAATGGCAAATGTATCATCCTAAAATAATAATAATAATTTGTTATCGACGTGTGAAAACATATTATATTTTTGTATTCCTCGAATTTCCCTACCAGTAAAATCCGATGCCTTCTTTTAGAGATCAAATGAAAGCAGTACGCCATCACTCTGCAAACAATTCGAGTTGATTTTCGAAATGCTGTTATCTGAATAGTTTAGATTCCGCTATTTTCAAGCATAAACATTAAACATTTAGGCTTACTCAGTTCGGTGCCTTTTATTACAATTTGTTCAGCACAATTCATAAATACTTTCCAGTAACGCTATCTCGGTCTCTGAGAAATATGGACAAAATCCTGCGACCTCAGATATTTGAAACTCTCCACAGTTTGAAGAATGCTGAAAAGAATTGGAGGCGCTGGTTTGCCACTTTTGAGAATTTCTTGCAAAGTATAGAACAATACGCCCCCGACCGACAAACTATGCTCCTAAACTTTATAGGCCCTTCAGTGTATGAATTAATTTCTGACTGTCCAGACTACAACAGAGCCGTCAATAGGCTCCAGCAATTGTATGAAAAGCCTAAGAATGAAATTGAAATTACTTTACATCGATCAGAGCGATCGCATAGACCTCCCGACCGCTTAATTTATGAGGATTTCCTTAGAGAGATACTTAAAAATTGAAATAAATCCTGCTAGGATATAATCTTTCCATAATATTGATTGACTAACTGCCTCTAATTATTTCTAGAAGCAGGGGAGATTGTGGTGAATAAAACCTAATATAGGTTATTCTGTTCCGTGTCTTTTATTACATATTTACCCTATTAAAGATTGTTTTGGATAGTTTTCCTTCTCCATGATTTGTTGCCAACTCAAAGCAAGAAAGCCCAATCAGTCCCTGTTTTTAACCTATATCTAGTGGAAGATGAATTTATAGCTCTCACAAGGGTACATATGTGAAAGTGAACGCATCGTCCTACGCCTACCGATTGTCCCTATCCGTGTCGGTAACGGGTACACTACTCGCACGTTCACTTGCAGTTATTCAAACTGAATCTCAAATTATTTGGAGAATTATTTCTCAAGAACAAGGATTCGGTTTGTTTCTTTTGTTGAGATTTTTAACATTTAGCAAAACTCTCAAACCATCTTTGAACAAGAAACAAACCCCAAATAACAGAAAATTCTGCATGCCTCACATCAACATCATACTATTTTTATTAACACATTGTTAGGGGGGAAATATGACATATAAACTCCACGTATCAAATCAATAGTGGCAAACCAGAAAAATTCATCTCCTTCAAAAGGACGTCCTCAGAGGATAGAAATGCTCCCAATGATGGAATTATATACAGGGTGATTGAAAAGTAACTCCCTATTTAATGTCTGATGAACTCTCTCGACAACCTATAATGTTTACAAGACGGAAGAGTCCATCATACATAAAATAGGGAGATACTTTATATGTAGGTTGATGGCGAGTGGAACATAAACAAAATGTCGATATTTAATAACAGCGATAAAAACGGAAAACAGAAACGTCAGGATACTGAGAGAAAGCGGCTAGGTCGTACGTCTAGACACATCGGACGTCAGAAAATTAAAATTAAAATTTAATGTTTAACAATCCTCCATCGTCAGACTTCATCTCGATGTATAATTATAACCGATATTTTGTTATTATCTTCGACCCTCCCCATCATATATCCTCCAACCTCCCCTACGTACATCCTCCAACTTCCCCTACGTATATCTTCCAACCTCCCCAACGTATATCCTACAACCTCCCCAACGTATATCCTCCAACGTTCCCTACGTATATGTTCCAACTTCTACTTATATCCTCCAACCTCCCCTACGTATACCCTGCAACCTCCCCTACGTATATCCTTCAACCTCCCCAACGTATATCCTCCAACCTCCCCTTCGTATACCCTGCAACCTCCCCTACGTATATCCTTCAACCTCCCCAACGTATATCCTCCAACCTCCCCTTCGTATATCCTCCAACCTCCCCTACGTATATCTTCTAACCTCTACGTATATCTTTCAACCTCCCCTACGTATATCCCCCAACCTCCTCTACGTATATCTTCCAAAGAAAGAAAGAAAGAAAATAAGGAAGAGGTGAAGTAATGCAGGAATGAGGAAGGAAGACAGGAAGAAAATAATTAGAAATTAAGAAAGAAAGAAAGAAAGAAAGAAAGAAAGAAAGAAAGAAAGAAAGAAAGAAAGAACGAAAAAAAGAAAAAAAGAAAGAAAGAAGAACAATGTCTCCAAATGAATGAACCGGCTCATGAAATCAATTGGCTAAGATATCTTGTTTAGCGCTTCTCACGGACGAATCAGAACAATTAAACATCCTCAACTTGGTCTGATAAAAAATGTAAGACAGTTTCAAAAGAAATGGTGACCTATCTGAACAGACAAGCAATGTCCTACATTGAAGTCAATAGATCTGAAACGTCTATGGCTGAGGCAGAATTGCAACTTTATTGCTTGCGTAGTATTATACCTAACTTGATTGTACCGCCCACATTCGTCACCTTTATGCTTGATAATTGTGACCACAATCCAGAGAGTTTAGGCGATGCATACATGCATTGCACCAATGGAATTATAATTCAGAAGCAGCAAAATCAAATTTATGTCGTTAATCGGTCCCACGTGGGTGAATCCAAATTGATGGGACATTCACAGCGTACTTTCCAACCTGTTTTGAGACAGTGCTCTAGTATTATTCTAAAGGGCCGCCTACTTCATCAATGATTAAATAGTTTGAGACAAACAGCAGCAACTTGTATGATACAATGTCGAAAAAGATTGACTTGATTTGGTTTTCTGTCGCAAAAGTGCAAAGGATCATTCCTCAGGGCAAGTTGTGCCAAGCTGGTCAGGGTATTTCTGTGAAACAGAACCAAAGATTATCAAAGAGCCTCATAAAGTATTCTACTTGTCCGAAATTAATTAGTCTCCAAGAAAATTTTCAACTGTTCTTGCGGTTCTCAAAGAAAAAGCAGAAAACATTGGACTAGCTAGCTCAGATTTATTTCTGGATCAAGAAATCTACACAAACGCTTTAGAGATTCTCAACAATCCCCAGAACGCAGACCTCAAAAACTTCATTAATTTACGAATGGGGGGATTTCATGCCTTTTGCATTTTCATGAAAGTGATTGGCAAGCGATTTGAATCAGCAGGTCTGAGAGATATCATCAAAGAATTTTGCTTTGTCGGCTCACATTCCACTGACCGCGTTCTCAAAGGTAAACATTACAATCATGGAATGCGAGTGTTGAAAACCGTCTATGAGACACAAATGAAATTGAAAATAGATTCTTTTTTTTCATTGGATGCACGACAACGGTGAGTCCCTCACTTTGAATGAATTTCTTGGATCAGCGGAGATAAAATCTCCTATTGAGCAGAGGAGCCTAAACAACATGTCAGTCGTCATTGACAAATACACTGAAGTGTTAACTTTATGGGAGCATTTCGAAGATCTTATTCACAAAGTTGAATGTGGTCCAATGGAACAATTTTGTTGAGATGCGATTTATTAGAGGCACCCATTCATTTTAGAGCCCCTCAAGAAGGACACATTTTCTACTTTTGATGAGATGATCATCAAAAGTAAGTTGAGAACGAATGAAGGTTCGATTCCATTGAGAACTGATCAAGATACCTTTGCACAATTGCTTGTTATACACAAGAGCAGAATAATTGATCTTGAAGAGGTGTTTAACTTCGAGCTTTCACTATATCCTCTGTCACGGTGCCATCCTGATGATATTATGACAAAAACTGTGATGTCAAAGTTGTTTGCTTGTCTTGCAGAGAAAATACCTCAGCTGGCAAGCGTACCGCAAAACACTCCAAGAATTTACGATGCCATGGTGCTATTTCACAAGCTGCCAAAAACAATTTAGACTTTTGGTGAAATCTCCGATTATGCTATTCGAAAGTTTCTGAGTGGAAGTTGCAGGGTTGCATTTATTCCAACCGAAATTCCTGATTCCATCAAGTCTCTTGAAAGCGGTCACCAGTCAACATATGGATCTATCAAGGTGCCAGTTCTAAAACGGGGACAGGTTTTGCCTTTACTAATTTCTGCAGCATCTACAAAGCAAATTAGATCTCATCAACTTCATAATGGATGACTTGCAGTCAACTGAGAAACACGAAAGAATGCTGAATGGTAAAGATCGCTACAAACTGTTCAGGGACAGAGCGTTTTGTATCTCATCCAATGGAGAAAGGTCATCGGTTTCAGAAGGTCCTGACCTAATGTCAGCCCAAGAAGAAGTTGACGCAAAGATATTTTTGTGCGCAAAATAATCATCTCTTTGATTTGATCGTGTTACAATTGCTACAGTGGACTCCGATGTTGGGGTTCTATCATCGTACTACAAAGAATTGATCCAGGCTAAGTTGCTACTGGATTTTGGTTCAGGATCCAAAGAAGGAATCTACGATATTTGATGGTGCTGACATATCACCTGAATTAGCCAAAGCTCTACCAGCTCTTCACGCACTAGCAGGTTGTGATTCAACGAGTGGCGTAGGGAAGGAGAAACGCCTTCAAGTACTAAAGTCCGACTAACGCTTTACTGAGGCACTAGGCTTACTTGAAGAGAATACAGCCACCCCAAAAGCTGTGCTGGAAGTCATAGAAGAATATGTATGTCTTTTATATGGGATAACAAATGAGGCAAGTGTTGATGTTTCACGTTACAAGCTCTACTCCAACAGAAAGAAGTTTCCAGATCATTATAAACTGCCTCCGACGAAAGATGCCTTGTATCAACACATCAAACGAGCAAACTACCAAGAGTTAGAATGGAAACACGCCCTGGACACTTCATACCAACGGACTGATCTAAATGGCAATGAATGCAGAGTATCTGGCGACGGTAACCTACAGATTGAATGGGTATTGAAGAAGCCAGCACCCCACTCAGCCTTGGAGTTTGCTTCTTGTGGTTGCAAAAGAAACAGATGTACTATAGGAGCTTGTGGCTGCTCAAACTGCGTCTTCCTTGCAGCGATCATTGTGAGTGTGAAAACTGCAAAAACGTTGTCAAAGAGAATGTCAACGCTATTAGCGCTTATGACAGTGGCCCAGAAGCTGAATTAGATGATAATTATGGCGATGATTCGGAAATTTAGGACTGCGATCTACTCTCTCGTATTCGAGTCTGCGTATTTTGTTCAGTAAAATGAAACCTAACAAGTGCTTGTTACAGGAATATACATCATTTTAAAGCTTTGTTCAAATATTAACATGAAAGTTAATCTAGACACATTGTGACAAAAGAAAAACGTAAAATCAGATTATGTGCATAAAATCAAAGAGGTGTAACGATAGATTTGCTTAAACCTCGTCTATAAAATCTCATCCAAGATGCAAAAAGGTTCACATTCTATTATTTTCACTTTAATATATCTTTATCATACCATCAACTTTGCATTTTAATATAATCCGGAACAATATAAGCCCAGTTTTCTTTCGGTTGATCTTATGTTGCAGGTTTTAAGCCCATTTTAGTTTATTTTGGGGTATGTGTCTTCTTGTCTGCAAAAACAAAATGTTTAATGCAAAAGTTGAATTATCTAGTTTTAAGTATAGCTAAAATAACTAATGTGATTTCAGGCATTACTGTAAATCAGTTGGCAAATGTTTTCCGTGAACTGCAAAATCGTATTACCCTTTGTATTGCTAATGATGGAGGACATGTTGAAACCTAAATAAAATTTCAATAAAACCTTAAAAAATATAGATTTACTTCTTTTTAATCCTTTTTACAAATTATTTCTATCGCAAATACAAATAAAGTTATAAATTTTTTAAACTGCACACGAAGTTTATGGACAGCCTGTATATATATATATATATATATATATATATATATATATATATATATTATTATTATTATTATTATTATTATTATTAAAGTGCACACGAACTTTATGGACAGCCTATATATATATATATATATATATATATATATATATATATATATATATATATATATATATATATTATTAAAGTGCACACTAACCTTATGGACAGCCTGTATTTGAACCATTCTTCAAATACAAATACAGATTAAGATTTTCAATGTTCTCTTTCGATTTGGAATTTATTTAACATAATATTCTAGCTAAAAATTACATTTATACAACGTGTTGTTGCGGTTGCCATTAAAGCTGATATTTCATTTCCATGACGGGCTTTTTCAAAAATAGGGATCCGGCATAGATTTAGAAATTGTAATCAGTAATTACTTTTACCATTGTTCTATTTTCTCTACGTTTTTAACATGAGCTTTTGCTTTTTAGTAATAATATTTAATTTAAAAAATAATTAGTTGAGTAAATTTTTCAAACGATTTCAACATTTAAAAGCAATAAAATACAATTAAACAATGAATCGCTTCGCCTAGAAAAGATGACAGTCTTACAAGGAATTCTGGGTAAATTAGCTCGTCTCTGCGTGAACACGGGACCAGTTATTATCACATGCTCAGAACTGACCTTAAACCCGAAAAACTCCTTCCTCTCAGAAGGGTCAGAATGGTACGTATATGTTAATAATAAAAGATATGGGTTTGCATATATATTTCCCCTAAATACTTTCTACAGTTTACCCTCTTCCTTCAACATACAGTTATAAATATACTGAAATTGGTATATAGAAAGAAAGAAAGAAAGAAAGAAAGAAAGAAAGAAAGAAAGAAAGAAAGAAAGTAAGAAAGAATAACATTTCTAAAACGCAGTTACCGACATCAACTAATAGATCTGCTATTCTCTGCGTCTTGCGCGTCAACTGCAAAACACATAGAAACGGCTTATACTGAACAGGAGAAAATAATCTTCTGCCTTCACAACACGGTCTACAACCATTTGATATACGCACAGGCGTGGTTTTCCCACTTGATACAGCCATTGTTCCCGCCTCTTCTACAACAAATCTGCTTGGTTTGCAAGTCAGGCGCTATCTGCCAAGTGCTGTTTGATGTTAAATATGGCCTCTTTTTCACTTGTACGATTCTTGCAGCTAAATAGTTGTTGCTTGCAGATTCTGAAAAGAATGTAGCCGAATAATAATAATAATAATAATAAGAAGAAGAAGAAGAAGAATAAAAAGAAAAATAAGCAAAAGAAGAAGAGAATACAAGTTTATTTAAACGTCTCAATTTATTTAAAACACGTTCTTTCATTCAACACTTACCGATTTTATGCAATACACACGCACCCCCACACACATACACGAACGCGCGCACACACATATGTATGTGTATATATATATATATACATACATATATATATATATATATATATATATATATATATATATATATATATATATATATATATATATATATATATATATATATATATATATATATTGCATGAGGTCGGTGAGTATTTAGAATTATTGTATCTAACCGAATTCATTTAGTCTTTTTCTTTTCCTTTCCATCACTTTTGTAAGTCGGTACTCTACACTGTGATAGTAGATCTGCCAGCAATGGCGCAAATTTTCTGTAGATGATCTTGCGATTAAGTCACTCTCGAGACATTTACGTTGTAGTAAATTATTTTCTTCTTTGATCAGAGTAGCTGTTTTTATTCTGTAAAATGCCCCCTTTGAAGTTTCTCCTATGCATTTTTTGTGATAATCATTACAGCCTATGGCGTAAAATCATCCTTAAGGTAGTAGCTTATTGTTTTGTTTAGTATTGAGTAAGACTTATTGTTTTGGATGTAGTAGTAACAATTTTTTGTTGAGTTTAGATATATTACTTTCGATTGTAGGTATGAAAAAATTAATAGGCAGAATATTTTTTTAAATTCATTATCAATTAGGGTAATTGAGAAGTTTATTTTATATTTAATATAGAGGAAAAAGTTAAATAATATTTTCATATATCAGGACAATTTTAGGGAAATCTAACCTTAATCCAAGCACTAACCCAGGACCATTTCAGGGAAATCTATGACAATTTTAAAAAAATTAAATTACTTCGCATGTGTAATCACATCAACGGAAGCATTACTTTAGTCCAATAAATAAATAAATAATTATATATATATATATATATATATATATATATATATATATATATATATATATATATATATATATATATATATATATATATATATATAGTACAGGTAATAAATCCGTTGGTATATAATCCAAGTGGATCCTAATAATATAAAATATTAAAATTGATCCACAAAAAGAGCTCAATGTATTTACATTCACTTCATCTTTCTTAATAACCTTTCATCTTTCTTATAACCCCAATTTGGGGTTTTAAGGTTAATATCTGGGTTGAATTTGTGTAGCTTCTTTCCTTTTCAAACAGATAACTTCCACCCTCTCCTTACCACCACTCGGACAGTTTGTGCTGTCTGCTATGTTATGGGTTGGCTCTGTACCAATTTTTCAACTGTTGTCTTTGTTAAATATTAAATTTTAAATCTCAAGTTCCGACACTGAATCCAGTCCACCGTCTGAGTTGAATAAGGCTAACGCATTCGTTTAAATAGACTATACTCATGAGGCCATTTTAGATTTCTATGTTATGCAATATATATATATATATATATATATATATATATATATACATATATATATATATATATACATATATATATATATATATATATATATATATATATATATATATATATGTCATTCACAGACAGTACTGTTTCGCTGTATCACAGCTCCTCAGTGCGACTAGACTTTCGAATGCCTCAAGCCAGGATTGAAACACAACTAATTTGGTGTCAACCAGAGCTATCTTCACTCGGTAGAGTTACACAACTAAATCTAGCATATTGTTTTTACAAATGTAAACAAATGCCAATCAGCCAAAGGGCTCCATTCATTTTACTGAAGAGCTTTGCATTAGTGCAGGTGGCTGTTGTTTATAGAATTAGCTTATCACTCAACAGTGCTCAATTGAAATGTATTTTTAAGAGCTAAATTATGTCATTCACAGACAGTACTGTTTCGCTGTATATTCCATTAGTCAAACTAATCAGTGGTTTAAGAAAATCAAAGCCTGTCTTATTTTAAAATGAAAAAAATTGTTGGATAAATAAAACGTATATTTAAATAGATTTTGTTTAATTTGCTTTTTTCTTTTATAGTTGTAGACAGAAGTTAATCACGACGCAAGTAAAAAAAAAGTGGATGGTTGAGCAAGTAAAAATACAACAATTTTCTCAGTTATCAGTAATGGCTACGACCAGTCCAGCTCAAAGCATTATGCATCAAGGAGTTGAATTTATCGCAAGTTCAATCCCAGAAGCCCAGTCGAATTTGATTGGATACTTCCGTTCAAGATGGAGTTGGTTAATTGGCGAAATGGCCTTATATTTTAAATCCATAATTTTACACTTCAGTATAAATTAAAATTAAAATCGGTACATGTTGTAAATGGATAACAATTCATGATATCATCTTAATGTCAAATATGATAAATACAAATGCTACGCCATGTTTTTTCTGCATTTAATATATTTTCTCGCCATTTTATGTAACATTTAGAAATTATTTAAAAAAATATTTACTAACATTACTTGGTTGTATATAAAGTATTATTTCTTTGAATAAAATTAAATATTTTAATAAAGCAAAAATATTTTGATTAAAAGTAATTTGGCACAGTCCCGGTATGTTTCATTATCTCTCAATTACGTCTGTCTTCGGGCAGAGTGTGACTCGGTTGCGGCTCCGTCGGAAGACAGTGGCGCAACTGAGGAGAATCACACCGTGTGGTGCCCAGCCAGCACTGGGGAACAGATGTACCAGGTCGCACTTTCTCATTGCACTAGAGTGAGGGATTGGTACTCGCACCGAGGCCAGAGAAGCCGACTGTTGCGGGGGCTCGTGGAATTTTTGTTCTTGGCCCGAGTGTAAGCGCTCGGATTCTGGACATTAAACCCGACCTTGTGACATAACCGGTCTCAGTGGAGAGGCCAGGGTGAATATATTCCCGTGATCCTATTCCACAAAGTAACAGTTCTAGGGGAGGTAAAATCTGTCTCAGTGGAGAGGCCAGGGTAAATATATTCCCGTGATCCTGTTCCACAAAGTAACAGTTCTAGGGGAGGTAAAATCTGTCTCAGTGGAGAGGCCAGGGTAAATATATTCCCGTGATCCTGTTCCACAAAGTAACAGTTCTAGGGGAGGTAAAATCTGTCTCAGTGGAGAGGCCAGGGTAAATATATTCCCGTGATCCTGTTCCACAAAGTAACAGTTCTAGGGGAAGTAAAATCTGTCTCAGTGGAGAGGCCAGGGTAAATATATTCCCGTGATCCTGTTCCACAAAGTAACAGTTCTAGGGGAGGAAAGCGCTGTCTCAGTGGTGAGGCCAGGGTAAATATACTTACGAGTTACACACCATAAGTGGTGCAATGAACTAGGCCCAAACAGGCACAACAGAGTAGACACAGTCATATACTTCTACTAAACGATTTGGTTTCAACCATAACAAATGATATCACCATTAACCAGAATCGTTCGTAAAAAAATAATAAGATACACTGCGTCTTTCAGACTAAAAACATTGTCTGAACAAGAATACCCCATTGGATAAGCGTAAAAGAGGAGAGGGCCTGTCAGTTTATGAATCTAGGCGAGCCAACGAAGTGCAAGTGGCAAATAAAACAAAGTCAAAATTAAGAAAAAAAGGACCTTATTCGGGAATAGAGAAAATTGTGGAACGTTAGATTAAATTCGTTGCCATAATAGTTGCTGCCTTTGGAACTACACCAAGAGACTCGAGATTAGATTAACTAGAAATCGAAGGAAGAATTGAAATTGTGCCGACCAGGGGCGGGGGGCAATCTTCAAAGAGATTCAGAACGACGTTAATATATCGTTACTAGAACAATTGCCAATCTCCAGATACCTGCTGGGAACATGCAAATGTTTGAAAGCAAAATCATAAAGGGGATAATAATAATAATAATAATAATAATAATAATAATAATAATAATAATAATAATAATAATAATAATACCCCCCCCAGACATAACAATCAAAGCTAACCGCCCCGATATGGCAATGAAAGCTAGCCGCCCAGACATTCATTAACGATGTGAAAAATCCAACAATAATAATATAAATGTTCTGATTCTACATGCATGGCTCTCATGGCTTTTGATCGTAACTGATTGGTACTATTAACATACACATGTTTTGCTTATGTGAGAATTAAGATGGGTTACAGTAAATGTCCCCTACGTACTGGGAATAGCAATAAACTACATCCGGCAGCAAGCCCTCGGATTGATTGGAAAAGATTCCGATAGACTCATTAGAGGGATTCCTAGTAGCCGTTGTCTGAAAGAAATAAAAAGGTTGTACACACAAGTAAAGCTCACATATAACGAAGAGCTTTATCTACGTAAAATGTGTGTGGTCTTTTGGTTATGTTTTTATGGTTCTTTTTTTTGTTTGTTTGTTGTTTACAAAAATGATCACTGGAAAATGTCATGAAGCCATTTCTGACCTTAGATCACTCGTTGGGACCCGGAAGGAAATGTGTGTACAACAGAAATCAAAAGAAATAATAATAATAATAATAATAATAATAATAATAATAATAATAATAATAATAATAATAATAATAATAATAATAATAATAAACAATGGAAAATGTCATGAAACCATTTCTTAGATCTCTGGTTGGGACCCAGAAGGAAATGTGTGTACAACAGAAATCAAAAGAAATAATAATAATAATAATAATAATAATAATAATAATAATAATAATAATAATAATAATAATAATAAACTGAAATTCTTTGAGGAGTTTTGTTTTCATTCATTAACATTGGCTGAACCTCTGTAATAACGTTGGGCAAGATTTGGATGCGTTTACCTAATTGTGAAGAACTGAGGCAAAACTTCTAACCAACTGTGAATATCTTTTGCTACAACGAAAGATCTTAAATTTAAATCGAGAAACGCTAACTTTAGCATGAGACTATTTTTGGAGCCCTCACCAAGGATTCGGGTCACTTTTAATAACTAGTGTGATAGTACCATACAAATAAGAATGTTCTATAACCGGATTTATCACGGGACTTTATTCATGGAATTATAACCTAGAGGAAAGAACAGCGTCTCTTCTTATCTTCCGCCTTGTTTTCTCTCTCTCTCTCCCTCTCTCTCTCTCTTTTTTCTTTCATCCTTTGAATCTTTTCAGTCTTTTCTATACCTTTCCTCTTCGTTTCTCACCTCTTTTATTATAATTCTCTTTATCTCTTTCCACCTCTCCTTTCTCAATTCTCTTACACTGTCTGTCTCTCCTTTCCCTTATTCTTTTCATTTTGGTTCTTTTCTGCTTTGCCTTTTTCTATAACCGTTCTCTTTCTATTCTTTCCTTTTTCTCCCAATTCAATGGTTACTATTAATCCCACACACCGAATGAATTTAAAATGAACATCTATATACGAGGGTCATTCAATAAATAAATTGAATTTTTTGGTATAAGGACTTCTAATACAGATAGAAGCTTACTCTTTTTTATTTATTTTTTGTTTGTTTGTTTTACTTCTTTTTCATATGGATTTAATTTTTTTTGCAGATTAATAAAAAACACTTTGAGAGTTTTGTCGATTAACCAATATGGCCGACCAAGAAGCATGCTCCAGGATTGAACAGCGGTCAGTTATCAAGTTTTTGCTTGCTGAAGGGTGCAAACCAGTTGAAATTCATAGGAGAATGTCAACTGTGTATGGTGCCACATGTTGCAGCCAAAAAATGTCTACAAGTGGGCTAAATTGTTTAAAGAAGGACGGAGCAGTGTTGAGGATGAAGACAGGCCTGGGAGGCCTACAGAAGTGAGGTCTTCTGAGGTGATCGAATCAAGCAATGACCTCATTCAGTCTGACAGAAGGGTGACAGTGGATGACATTGCAAGGACTTTGAGCTTATCTGTTGGGACAAACGCAGGGGTCATCAGTCGGAAGTCATCTTGCATCATGACAACGCAAGGCCTCACACAGCAGCCCAAACGGTGCAGACCATCAACGAGCTGGGCTGGGAACTGCTCCCTCATCCCCCTTACAGCCCAGACCTTGCGCCTTCAGACTTTAACCTCTTTGGTCCCTTGAAAGCGTTCACGAGAGGCACGAAGTTTAAAAGTGACGATGAAGTCAAAAGTGTTGTGAGCGACTAGCTGAGACATCAGTCCAAATATTTTTACGCTGAGGGAATACGGAAGCTTGTGCACAGATGGGAAAATGTGTGACAGTGCTGGGAGACTACGTTGAAAAAAAAAGAAGTAAGCTTCTATCTGTATTAGAAGTCCTTATACCAAAAAATTCACCTTATTTATTGAATGACCCTCGTAATACTACAATTTTAACCTTGTGTGTACGTATGTGTGAGTGTGTATGTTCCTGAATTACAGCTTAAACGATAAATAAAACCCAAACCAATTTCGAAGCATATTGTATCTTGAACCCCCGCCGAGTGTAGTGCCAAATTTCTTTAAAATTATATATGTGGTTCTTGAAATAAGACCGTTTTTGTTTTCACGGCATTGTTAGCAGGAAATTCACTATTTGTCTTCAGTACACATTCTTATATCCATCTTGCATATATTCCAACTATCGTGTCTGTGAAAAATACTAAACGCGCACAATAAATTCTAACAAAATTATTAAATAAATTTAAATATGCATAACACAATATATATTTATGCAATTCAATTCACTACATTAGAATTTTTTTATAAATAAATATATCAGGCGCTTGGAAAGTACTTGATAGGTGAAGATGTTATGTGATTGTGTCATTGTACAACGTAATCTGTATAGCTTGAAAATTGATTCACATGATTTGAGGGTAAATAAATAAATAGAAAAACACTGGTTTGCCTCCATTACGTATTTTGAAATAAATGTAAGGACGAAGCAAATAAGTATAATAAAAAATATAATTATTATTAATTTTTTATTGCGTTTGATTTAAGTAGAATTGCATAATGTGAGTAATATTGCATAATTATTACAATAACTTGTATTACAAATACAAATTAAAATATGTTTTAATTAATAATAAAATTGACAATAGTCATTAATGTGTTGTCTATTTTCATATTAAAATTCAAGTTATACGTTTCAGGTTACGGATTTATTCGGGTAGGCTTTTCTAAATACACACCTATTTCGATCACTATTTCCATAATTCGGACTATTGTCCTCATCTTTGTCGCCATATTTATTACAACGTTTCGGCCTTTCAGTATCTGTCTATATTTCTGAGATGAGGTATTATGTACACTATTTACATTATTCGGATTATTGTCCTCATCTTTGTCGCCATATTTATTACAACATTCTGTCTTTTCAGTATCTGTCTATATTTCTGAGATGAGGTATTATGTACACTATTTACATTATTCGGACTATTGTCTTCATCTTTGTCACCATATTTATTACAACGTTACAGCCATTCAGTATCTGTCTATATTTCTGAGATGAGGTATTATGTACACTATTTACATTATTCGGACTATAGTCCTCAACTTGTCTCCATATTTATTACAACGTTTCAGCCGTTGTACTCTCCGACCTTCTTCAGGTGGTTGGAATGTCGAACTGAACCCTTTATTTCTCTCACTGGTGTAAACTGTTCTAGTTCCACGTGCCATGTTTAAATGGATGTCAGTTATCAGTTATCTCCTGTTAATTCTCCTCTCCAAGTTCTGGTTAGATCCAGTGACAGGACCCAAAGAGTGTGAGTTCAATACCAGGTTAAGGCTGTTGAGAACTTGGAGAGGAGAATTAACAGGGGATAACTGATAACTGACATCCATTAAAACATGGCACGTGAAACTAGAACAGTCTACCCCAGTGAGCGAAATAAAGGGTTCAGTTCGACATTCCAACCACCTGAAGAAGGCCGGAGCTCACAACGGCTATAACGTTGTAATAAATATGGCGACAAGTTGAGGACTATAGTCCGAATAATGTAAATAGTGTACATAATACCTCATCTCAGAAATATAGACAGATACGGAAGGGACGAAACAGAGTAATAAATATGGCGACAAAGATGAGGACAACAGTCCGAATAATGTAAATAGTATACATAATACCTCAACTCAGAAATATAGACAGATACTGAAAGGCCTAAACGTTGTAATAAATATGGCAACAAAGATGAGGACAATAGTCCGAATAATGTAAATAGTGTACATATTACCTCATCTCAGAAATATAGACAGATACTGAAAGGCCGAAACATATTAAATATGGTAACAAAGATGAGGACAATAGTCCGAATAATATAAATAGTGTACATAATACCTCATCACAGAAATATAGACAGATACTGAAAGGCCGAAACGTTGTAATAAATATGGCGACAAAGATGAGGACAATAGTCCGAATAATGTAAATAGTGTACATAACACTTCATCTCAGTAATATAGACAGATACTGAAGGGACGAAACGTTTTAATAAATATGGCGACAAAGATGAGGACAATAGTCCGAATAATGTAAATAATGAACATAACACCTCATCTCAGAAATATCGACAGATACTATTTCGATCAGTTTCTTTCCTTCTTTGTCTCTCTCTTCCTTCCCTGTTTTGCCTCTTCTCCCTCCTTTTCAAAACTTCTTCCATTTCTTTTTCTCTTCTGAATATTTCTATAAATCGCTCTTTCTTTGAGTCCTACTTGTATCTTATTAACAAAAGCTAATTCTCTGAACTGCCTGCTTCGATCTACTGAGTTCAACCAAATAAAAAAGACCCTGTCATTTAATCTTGTCATGACAGGACGTCCAAATTAAAATCATCGAACACCTGTCATTCTTAACAAACACTAGGTCCACTTCTCAAGACCAGTAAATAAATTCAACTTGTTACTTGTCAGGGCTCGGGGTAGAATGGATGCCCCAATGACAGACCCAAATTCTTGCCCCAAAATTTTAATAAAAAAATCTTCTTATAGATCAAATATTGAAAGCCTTTCTTCAATAGTCGATTGCATTTCCACCAAAAAGAAAAATGATAGACATAAACTGTTATGTTTTTAATCTTTTATTCTACAACTTCAAAGATCCATTAAATCTTCATCAGATTTGGGACAAAGACGATATTGATCGTTAATTACATTTCAAAAGTTGAAATCAATCACAATGTAATGATTTCCATATGAATGTACAGGATAGATTTATTATGTCATAAAATAAAAATTCCACTCTTAAATGTATATATTTATTTATACAGCCGTGTACTCACACAAACGTATTCATACACTAGCCATATATACACTGTATTAATTTTATATACGATGATGTTTTCACAATAATGTCATAAAAAGTTTCGAGATATACTCAGCATAAATGTAGCATTTCAATTTCAGTTCATATCTGTTTTTATTAAAAAATATTTATTATGGCTTATTCAGTGCTGTGATATGTTAGTATTCAATCATATATATATATATATATATATATATATATATATATATATATATATATATATATATATATATATAATGAAATGGTCAAAGTCCGACAATTATTTAAAGACATTTTTATGTTTAACATTCTTTTTATAGATACAAGTATTTATAATAAACAGTATTAAATAACATTTCCAGGCCTGAAAATTTATCGGACATTTAGGCCGGTAAATGTTATTTAATACTGTTTATTATAAACAGACCATTTACTTAAATACTTGTATCTATAAAAAGAATGTTAACCATAAAAATGTCTTTTTATATATATATATGCTATGGTCCAATATCCTCGCACCACGGTTATGGTCCAAGATAGAACCAAGGAAGAACAACACGAACACAAGAGTAGTAAATCACAAAGATATATTACAACAGAAATATAATACAAGAAGTTGAAGAGTTAGTATTAACTGCCAGTCTGGTTTAGAGTGAACTAATATGTCTTGACTCGTTAGGACTCGACTCGTTCCTCTTCTCTCTCTCTCTCAGAGAGGCACAGTATTTGTAGAGTCAGGAAGAGTCCATTCTCGTTATAGGTAAGTCCCCATAACAATATATATACATGAATGAGAGAAAGAGGCAATGGAGTCAAATTCTACTGTTCGTAGCATTTACTTTTTTTTCAATTGCTCAATACAAAGTAGAGCAATATATTATTATTGTTATTAGAAGAGATTAGAACAAAAACATGCTGAAATCTCTGCACAGAAGCTTTCATGTTTCCAAATTATGATTGTACTTCTTCAGCCGATGGTAAGTAGCTGGTGATTAAATGATTTTTAAGGAAATTTTTAAAAGGTTTTACCTCTTTTCCGAAAGTTAAAGGTCAGAATTAAATATAGACCTGTTTTGATTAACCAATTAAATGACAGATCTACGCTAATTAGAAAAGTAAGAAAAGAAATCAGTTCAATTAGATTTATTTCTAAAGAATATTTTCATTCTTTCACTATATAGTTCTAAAATCCGTAATATACGATATGAAATGCAAAATGAAAAGATACTGTTGGCTAATTTAATATTCTTTTGTTATCATTTCTTCATTATTTTCATTAACATTATCAAAATTAACACCGTCATCATTTTACAGGCAATTTTAACAAGATTACGATATTCGTTTATTTAGTTTCATGAAAATTATAACCATTGCTTTTATATATTATAAATCCGCAGGTCTTCTTGCTAGTTAGTTTAGTTAATCATTGCCTTTATACTTGTGGCCTTGTGTCAAAACAAAGCTACACTTAGTAAATAGTAACTATATTATCCCTTGTTATGTCACAACCTTAATTACAGAGTGGTACGAAGGAGCAAAATCAGCTTTCAAACAAAGTACAGAGTGTACAAATCGCTGGTAGTCTCCATTCTCCTATATGGATGTGAAACCTGGGCACTGTTGGCAGATACAGAGAAAATGATCCAAGCGTTTCAGAACAAATGCATGCTCGGTATTTTCTATTGGGGACAAATATCCAAGGCGTTTGTCCGGGAAAGGGTTGAAAGTTTTATGGGAACTTCTTGCTGCTGTTAAACGGAGAAAAATGGCGTGGTTTGGACATATTACTAGGCACAAGAGACTGTGCAGGACCACCATGCACCGTTGAAGGTGGACGTAGGAGAGGACGCCAACGCAAAAACTGGTTGGACGATGTCAAAAAATGGACAGGTATGACTGTACCAGAATTGTTGATGGCTGCCGTTAAGAGACCGTTATGGGAAAGAGTTAGCGTGGCATCTGCATTCAGATCCGCCTTACGATTACAACAGTCAAGATGATGATGATGATGATGATGATGATGATGATGATGATGATGTCAACTTAATTACAATCCTTATTTTTTTATTATTATTATCTTCATCACTGACATTATTTATTCGTATCAATCACTTTAACTAACCATTTCTATTGTAATGATTCCTAATAATACCGTATCGTTACTATTTCTGTACTAAGAGAAACTGTTGCGAAAATCACTCTCCCATTCGATACGTGCTTATTGTATCTATATTGTGTTGCAACTATGGGCCTTTTCGGTTAATGGATATTGCTTCATTTTTTAAGCAGTATCTTCTCAAGGGTGCCATATTTCAGTGTCCTACTCTCTTGCTTTCCACTGGGACAGTGACGTGCGAACAAGAAGACGCGATACTGTATCGCTTGTAAGAGACGTTAGATAAGAAAATATATCTTAAGAATTAATGAGAACGGTGGAAAAAGAACAATGATGAAATTAAAACGAAGAAAAATTGGAAGAAAAAGAAGTGTAAGTAAAATAATTTTTGAAAAGCTGTCTTTTTTTTAAAAAAAAAAGGAAATCGGTAAAGCAGGAAAAGAAACGAAACAGGAATGGTGACAAAGAGGAAGTAAAAGAAAAATGGTAAAGAAAAGGCAACAGTTATAAACAGAATGGAAAAAATAAAAAAAATAAACAGTGTTAAAGAAGAAAAAGTAGGGGTAAAGAAGAATAAACTTTGAGAAAAAGAAAGAAAAAATAAATGAAAAGGAGACGGTGATATAAAGAAAGAAAAAGAAAAGGAAAAGGTGATAAAGAGAAAGAAAAAGAAAAGGAAAAGGTGAGAAAGAAAAAGAAAATGTGATAAAGAGAAAGAAAAAGAAAAAGAAAAGGTGGGAAAGAGAAAGAAAAAGAGACGGTGATAAAAAGAAAGAAAAGCAAAAGGAAAAAGTGATAAAGAGAAAGAAAAAGAAAAAGAAAAGGTGATAAAGAGAAAGAAAAAGGAAAGGAAAAGGAGACGGTGAGAAAAAGAGAAGAAGAAAATCATTAATAAAGAGAAAGAAGAAAAAGAAAAGGAAAGGTGAAAGGAGAAAGAAAAAAGAACCGTAAAGGAAATGATGATTAAAAGAATGATAAAGAAAATGAAAAGGTGATAAGAGAAAAAAAGAAACCATGATCATGAAAAAGAAAAAGAAAAGTAAAGGAAACGATGCAAAAAGAAAGAAAAAAAGGAAAATATGATAAAAAGGAAGAAAAAGAGAGCGAGGATATCGAAGAAAAAAGAAAAGGAAAAAGAAACTGTGGTCAAAGGAGAAAAGAAAAAAGAAAATATGCAGGAAGAAAATGGAAAGAGTAAATATGGTTTTAGAAAAGAATCAATATTTGGTTAAAGTTCCTGTTTTTATGGGAAAAATATGAATTTGATCTTAATTTCTTTAGAAAATTAAGTTTTCAAAGCTTTTAAGTGGTGTTCGATTTACAATGTAAGCTTAATATTAAAAATAGACGAGTACCTTGTGCCCGTTTTTGTCGATTTCTTTCGTGTTTCTTTCATAGAACGTCCTTTTCTCATATAACGTATATGTAACTTATATATTACAATCATATAAAGCTATAATTTTAAAATACGGAAGACTAAAACAAAATCAAAAAAGATAAAATTTCATTTTTGCCTACGACTAGGAACTCTCTTTGAAGTGTTACGAAAACCCTAACCCTAAATTAACTAGAGAGAAGAGACATTTTTGTATTCTTTTTAGACTTCCACATATTTTTCTAAAAACTTTTCTAAAGGCGAACATAAATCAGTTTCCAGTTTAGCAGTATATTTACTCTGTAAATTGAACATACGTTCTTATAATGAACGACAGAAAAATTGGGATTCCTTTTGATATTTATATACAGGGTGGTCTTTAATAAGATTACGTTTCTGTTGGTTTAAGATTCTACCATGTTTTGGCGGTGTCGGGTTTTTTTTTCCCGCCACTTCTTAACTCTTTATTCTTATTGGACTTGCAAAGGGTTTCTAACGTCTTACTTAGCTTAAAGCACCCATCGAACGCCATAACAACTTGGACAAGGAAACTGTCTTTGAATGCATTAAAACCTGCGAAATAATTTTGTCGGAGAAAGCGAACGTGTAAATTAGCGAAAAACGACAACGGAGTTGGAGGAATAAAAAGAGAGAAACAGACGATAAGATTGCTTAAGGCTGTGAGTTTAAAAGCAAAGCTAACGAAAATACAAGCAAGTGATGTGCTTCAGACACGAGCGTAGGAACAAAGTATTTCAAACCCAATTACAGTGCAAATGTGTTTGCTCGCCTCTAAAGATAAATGACTAAGCGAAGTGGTAATGTAGTAAGATTCAAACCGATGTCATCTTTGTCTTTCCTTGTTTGGAACCGCGCAAAGTCCGTAAATTAGAGTCTTATTTCTTGAAGTAATCTATCTTCTGTCCAAGTAAGTTACTCAGTCCAATACACAAACTTTAAGCATAAAGCAAAGGCGAGTAATTTTCATTGTATATTTTCAAGAGCTAATGTTCATGTGTCCCATGCGATTTTACTCAAATCTAGAGGCCTACTTTTGAGAGTTGTCGTTTTAAGATGTCCTCATTGTCTTGCTTTGTGAGCTGCTAGAATCTGTCAGTAATATGAATTAAATTGTTATTATATAAACCACTGTTATGTTATAGCTCGTATATTTCTAGTATGTTTCTTGTTATAAATAACACAATTTTGTCTCATTTCAATATGGAAAGAGAAACATTAATTTGAAACAATTTAATTTTGCAAAGATAATTTCAGCGGCTCAAATGTGTATTTCTATATATAGCTATTCCTTATCCAGACAAATTCTTCTCTTTGCGGAGGTGATATTATTATATCATAGAATTATCTTAATAAAGAAAAAAAATATAAAACGCTATTCACTAACTGTTATGGGTCCTTACCTATAACTAGAGAATGAACTCTTCCTAACATTATGTATACTACGCCTCTCAAAGGAGAGAGAGAGAGACGAATCGAGTAAAGCCGATAGTAGTTCACTCCAAACCAGACTGACAGTCATACTAACACCTTCCACATCTTGTATTATTATTCCGTGTAATATATCTTCGTTATTTCTACTCTTGTGTTCGTCTTGTTCTTCCTTGGTCCTAACCTGGACCATAACAGTGGCGACGAGGATATTGAAGAAACAAATTCTACGCGGAAAATAATAAAAAAAAAACTTTTTGCTATCGGTCGTCCATAACAGAGGGGACGGAGGTATTGAGAAAAAAAAACAAGTTCTACGTGAAGATAAAAAATAAAAAAAAATTGGGACACCAACCTTAACAGTGGAAACGAAGACACGAATTTTAACTGTCAGCCAAAACAGAATCGAATTCTACGCTGGAAAATTTTTTCGTACTAAGGTTCCAGAACAACAGGTGACAAAGACCTGAAGTCTACACTGTGAAAAAAGGAAAAGTCGTTACACAAAATTACGGTGTAAACATGGAAGACTTTAAGGCAACCATATTGGAACTAATGAAAATGCAATTCGAGCAGCAACAAAAAAATGAGGAAAGACAGACGAGGCTCGAAGAAAAACAATTAGAAATTCAACAGAAAAACGAAGAGAAGCAACTCGAACTACAAGAATTACTACTACGGGCAGTAACAAATAAAGGACAAAATTCTGGAAATAAAGCGGTATTCTCGCAAAATGCTATATGGAGCTCTATGAAAGACTTCACTTATGCACCGGACGAAGACAAAACCTTCGCGGCTTACTTCAGAAGATATGAAGATTCATATGAGTTTGATTGCGGGAATTGGTCAGACGCGAAGAAAGTACGTCTACTAGAGAGGAAACTAGGATCAAGCGAATACACTAAATTTGTAGACTAGATCCTACCTAGGAAAAACGAATGAGTTGACTTTCAAGGAAGCCGTGAAACTTTTAACGGAATTATTTAGTCCGAACACTCCACTATTCCACAAAAGGTGGAAATGTTTAAATTTAACAAAAAAGGATAGCGAAGACTATATAACATTCGCTTCCGTAGTAAACAAACACTGCTATGACTAAGTTATCTGAACTCAACCCTGACAATTTTATATGTTTGATATTCGTCCAAGGCCTGGTTTCGACTAAAGATGCGGAGATCAGACGGGGAATTCTAACAAAACTTGAGAGTGAACCAGAGTTGACTCTACAAAAATTGGCTGAGAACTGTCAGAGATATATAAGCGTAAAAAAGGACTCGAAAGATATCGAAGATTCTGGCGTCGCTCACATACGAAAAGTACAATGACAAACACGTTTTTCTCCCTCCTCAAAAACAAACCAAACAAATTATTTTGCTACAAAAAGTCAAATGAAACCTCAGAAGAAACCACCACCCAGTCCATGCTATCGCTGTGGGATTTTGCATTGGTACGAAGATTGTCCATACCGCTATAAGACTTGTCTGTCGTGCAATAAAGTGGGACATAAAAGTTTGCACTGTAGAACAAACAAAGAAAACAAAATCCAGTAAGAGTCACTAGAACTGACACATAAAAGGTTATATAAGTTCCAGAGATTAACATTTGGGATCAAGGTCGCGCCGGCGATATTTCAGCAAATAATAGACACTATGCTAGGCGGACTGGATTTCACGATCGCATACCTTGATGACATCCTGATAAATAGCAAAAATATTGAACAACTCTGGGAACACGTTCAATAGGTTTTCAGGCAGATACAAAATTACGGTTATAAAGTAAAGGAAAATAAATGTCACTTCTTTATGAAGGAGATAAAATATCTGGGCCATATTATTGACGAAGAAGGAAGAAGAACAGACCCAGAAAGAGCCGCGGCAATAAAATAAAATGGCGGCTCCAAGAAATTTAGCCGAATTACAAAGCTTCTTGGGCTTAGTAAATTATTATCAACAATTTATTCCGAACATGCACAAATTACGGGCACCCCTAAACGAACTGTTGAAGAAGGAAAAAGTTTGGGAATGCTCATATGAATGTCAGAAAACTTTCGACAAAATCATTAAGACATCTTGTATTATTATTCCGTGTAATATATCTTCGTTATTTCTACTCTTGTTTTCGTGTAGTTCTTCCTTGGTCCTAACCTGGACCATAACACTAACTGTAACAAAAAGGTCACTTTGTCTATAAGAGAAAATCCTTCATGTGTCTGTGGTATAAAGTTGTTGCAAAGGAGAGGGGGAAATTATATGACTGTGATTGACTGGACGACAAAACACGGCGATTAATTTTAAAATTCTGTCATCACCACATTCGATATTAATGTTATCATACGCAATGCAATAATGTTGTTCATATATCAAACACAAACAAGATATTCAGTGTTTACTATTAGAGTAGGGAAGTTGGATTTTTAAATCCTTTTACCCCAAGCAAGGAGAAAAAGCCACTAACGCGCAAGAGATAATCGAGAGTGAAAAAAAACTGAGAAAACGTAATTAAGTAGAAAGGACAATAAAAGAACGTGTTTCAAAAACACAAATGACGACGTTGGCGCTACATTTAAATTTTTGAAGATCGTTGGTGACAAAAAAGCAAAAAGCTGGAAGAAAGTTCCACAAGCAAGACGTGAGATAGAAGAAACTATCAGAATAGAATTTACGGTTATATCTGGCAATTTCAACAAGAAGAATGATGAGACCTAGCTGCCAATCTAGTACTGCTCTTAAATTCGTGAAGTGGCGTTATAAAAAACGAATTGTGTCATCAAAATATTTATAGAAAATGTACAGGGAGGCTACGTTACGGCTGTGACAATCTGACTGAAGCCAAGATGTCAGATTAGAACTGATAAAATTGCACATTCTTGTCTGGATTTTGTCAAGAATCTCTAGATACATAGTAAAAGAACCAGACTAGATGGGGCAATATTATTCAATGCAGAATTAAATGAAATAATTTTCTAGCATGACACAGTGGGTCAACTTTCCTCGCAGCAGACAACAATGTAATGGTTTCAATTCATATCAATAGAAAACATTAGAGAGAATTACCCTCCCCTACGTTAACATCAACCATGAAGACGGAATGTAAAAAAATGTTATCTCAGACGATTAAAACGGAACAGACATTTTGAAGGAGTTAAAACTAACAAGACGTCTCTTGCTCCAGTTAGCAAGAGACTGGAGGTCACTTTCGCTATTAGCTGCCAATTTGACTTTCTCGAGCCTACCTGACTTACCCTTAAGCCAGAAGTAAATATTTTTGTCATCAGCTTATACTAAGTCGGAAATTGATCATATTGGAAAGATTGTTCATAAATTTTAGGAACAAAGTGGGTCCGAAAGATCTTGAGGAATGGCCGTTCAAGACAACCATTTTATTTCAAGATTTGATGAGATTGTATCACATCAAACACTCATGGTCAGAAATTCCATAACATTTCAACTTGTGAAGAAGACCAGTATGCTAAACCCTGTCAAATGCCTTGAAGATATCGAAAGCGCAAGATATCAAAGTTCTTCGAGATATCCAACAGTCTGAGCTTCACCATTCTTGTATAAAGCTTGACAGACGCTTTCAAGCAATTGTCATTAACGCATCAGAAGTTGATCTAGAGAAGCGAAAGACATATTGGTTGTCTGAAAGAAAACTCTGCGAAGTGAGATGCTAAACTAATTCGGAATTGATCATGCCGATAGTTCGAAAGATCAGGTGGTTAGGGTTAGGGTTCTTAAAAACAGGAACTACAGAAAATGGTTCCCAACAAGCTGGAAAGTAAAAAGAAGCAAGGAATTTAAGAACTTAGAGAGAACAGAGGCTAGTTCAGGAGCACATCGGTTTCGCTTAGTGAGCAAATCAAAGTACTATAGACTGGCCTGGAAACTCTCCTGATTTAAATCCAATCGAGAATCTGTTGTCAATCTCAAAGGAACGATTTCGTGAAATGAACGTACAAAATACTAACATGTGCACTGGGTCATGTTTCATTGGAAATAATTCGAAAAACAAGTAAATAATAACGGAGTTATTGCTTTTGTTTCAATTATCTTGCACAAAGGTGTAAATTCAAAATCGTAGACAAAGCAACGGAGGACCACTTCGCTGTATTTCCCAAGAATTCATAGCAATTCAATGATAAAAAAAAAAATTAATACACAGGTGACCATTATCGCTTCGAATCGTCTTGAATCTAATCTCAGACGCTTCCTTATTTTTACTTTCTTCCATATTGTTCCTTTCTATTCAGCTTTCATCTATTTTGGCTTCTCAATTAAATTTAACCGCCGCCTTTTCCCGTCTTTTCTGACATCTTTCACTCATCTCTTTGTTTCTTTAATCCCCCTATTTTCAGGCCTCGACGTCGCAAAGAAACCTTAATATTAAAGATAGTTAGCCATTGTCATGAAAGAAAAACTCAATATTTCATCAAATCTAGCATTATGAAAAAAATGTTTGACGACATCATTAAATTTAAGCATTTTAATCCGAAAATCAACAACCTTCTGCTTTCGGGCCTATCTTTTGTAAGTTTTCTTACTTGGCTTATTTCTTTCTTCATCAAGCGCATTCTTTGTTATTGTTTTTTTTTTGTAAGGGGTGATGTGTGGGTGAGGTGGGGGTATTAATTTGTATTTCCCTGCTCTTTCGACGCTCGTTCAAAAGAAAATAATTTTATTCATTACATGGATTTTCTCCAGTATTTCTCACCAACTCTTTTTATGCTTTTCATTATCTATCTATCTATCTATCTATCTATCTATCTATCTATCTATCTCAAACTGTTCATTATCTATCTATCTATCTATCTATCTCAAACTGTTCATTATCTATCTATCTATCTATCTATCTCAAACTGTTCATTATCTATCTATCTATCTATCTATCTATCTCAGACTGTTCATATCTATCTATCTATCTATCTCGAACTGTTCATTATCTATCTATCTATCTATCTATCTATCTATCTCGAACTGTTCATTATCTATCTATCTATCTATCTATCTATCTATCTCGAACTGTTCATTATCTATCTATCTATCTATCTATCTATCTCGAACTGTTCATTATCTATCTATCTATCTATCTCAGACTGTTCATATCTATCTATCTATCTATCTCAAACTGTTCATTATCTATCTATCTATCTATCTATCTATCTCGAACTGTTCATTATCTATCTATCTATCTATCTATCTATCTCAGACTGTTCATATCTATCTATCTATCTATCTTGAACTGTTCATTATCTATCTATTCTCCAGTATTTCTCACCAACTCTTTTTATGCTTTTCATTATCTATCTATCTATCTATCTATCTATCTATCTATCTATCTATCTATCTATCTATCTCGAACTGTTCATTATCTATCTATCTATCTATCTGTCTGTCTGTCTATCTGTCTGTCTATCTCGAACTGTTCATTATCTATCTATCTATCTATCTATCTATCTATCTATCTATCTGTTTGTTTGTCTATCTCAAACTGTTCATTATCTATCCATCTATCTATCTATCTATCTATCTCGAACTGTTCATTATCTATCTATCTATCTATCTGTCTGTCTGTCTATCTGTCTGTCTATCTCGAACTGTTCATTATCTATCTATCTATCTATCTATCTATCTATCTATCTATCTATCTATCTATCTGTTTGTTTGTCTATCTCAAACTGTTCATTATCTATCCATCTATCTATCTATCTATCTATCTCGAACTGTTCATTATCTATCTATCTATCTATCTGTCTGTCTGTCTATCTGTCTGTCTATCTCGAACTGTTCATTATCTATCTATCTATCTATCTATCTATCTATCTGTTTGTTTGTCTATCTCAAACTGTTCATTATCTATCCATCTATCTATCTATCTATCTATCTCGAACTGTTCATTATCTATCTATCTATCTATCTGTCTGTCTGTCTATCTGTCTGTCTATCTCGAACTGTTCATTATCTATCTATCTATCTATCTATCTATCTATCTATCTATCTATCTATCTGTTTGTTTGTCTATCTCAAACTGTTCATTATCTATCCATCTATCTATCTATCTATCTATCTCGAACTGTTCATTATCTATCTATCTATCTATCTGTCTGTCTGTCTATCTGTCTGTCTATCTCAAACTGTTCATTATCTATCCATCTATCTATCTATCTATCTATCTGCAGTAGTCTCATCATGTGATAAAAAATAGTTTTAAGTTGTGTTATATGTGTGGCATAAAACAGATTAATACCTAGAATACTTAACATCCGGAAGAGGCAGTAGAAATTTCCGAGATACGTAATGAGGAATGAAGGCTTGGAAAATCTGATACTCACAGGACAGATTGAGGAACAGAGGGAAGCAGGGACAGAAAGATGTGGAGGACCATGATCGCCTACGCCCTGAAGAGACACGACACATCAAAGGAGAAGAAAAAACTCTAAATCTTCTGTTTCTTAATAATCTGTTTAGCGTTTGAAATGCATCTTTGGCCATCCCAGTATACCTTCGGATCTTAGTGTGGAACTTCCCGTTCATTGTTAATATAAACTTTTTAAAAGCCTTTCATATTTTTACTTTTCCACTATTTTATTAGTTAATTTTATTTGAATATTGTAACCTTTGTTCAAAAGTATTTCATTACAGTTGTTTTCAATATTAGCAGCAGCAGTGTTGCTAGCGACAGTGGCGTTAGTTTATGTTGTTTTCATGTTGTAGCAGTAACTACCGTCAAATTAACGGAACAGTTTTTAATTGAATAAATTTGTAACGTAAATTTATGAAAATCTAAGATAATGAATAAATCGGAACATATGTCAAAATGTGCGGGTATCGGCAAATTGAAATTAATGTTCTTAGAAATTGAGAAAAAGCAGACGATATTGTTTTTACCTTTTTTTGGTGACGAGTTTTATAACAGTAAAAAAGTTATTGTTGTTCAAGATGCAGTACAACCTCGTTTTATCGCTATCTATAAAAGACAGGATGTGTGTGTGTGTGTGTGTGTGTGTGTGTGTGTGTGTGTGTGTGTGTGTGTGTGTGTGTGTGTGTGTGTGTGTGTGTGTGACGAATGCACGGCCGCAATTTTCGACGGATTTGCACCAGAATTTACATGCACATGCTCCAAGTTAGCGGACAGACCAACACGGACTTTGCATTTCCCAACTCACACCGATAGTGGAAATAATCGATTTTTTCATGCTTCTACGGCAGTTTTCATGTAGTTTGCGGCCATTTTCTACTGACACGAACTCGATAAGACCGACGAACGATATCGTCGCCCGCAGGAATAGGCTATGCCCCATATGAGTTGGTTTGGGATTTTATTGTTTATTAATTATCTGCTCTGTTAATAAACACATGGAGCTCTTTTTGGTGATCAATTTCAATATTTTATATTACTAAAGTTCACTTGGATTATATACCAACGGATTTGTACCCTTTACTATATATATATATATATATGTGTGTGTGTGTGTGTGTGTGTGTGTGTGTGTGTGTGTGTGTGTGTGTGTGTGTTAGTCATCATGCAACATTACACCATAGCAGAAGAGTCGACGTCTGATTGTCATATAGTGACGAATCATAGGATGAGATCTCATGATCACGAATATTATGATTTCAGTTTGGGGGGCGAACTTTCCATAAACTTCTCCAGTAAATATGCACTGTGTTCAGCTAGTCATGTAATCCTCAACGTTCTATCAACTGAAACCTTCCTTGACAGGGAGGACAACTTTCGGATAGCTACCTTTAAGTATAGATTCCTGACAAATGGATAGACACAGCTTCATTCCACATGTCATGCCAGACGTTTGAGTAAAGACAGCTTCTGTAAAATCCACTAGCTTTCCATTTCAGGCTCAGAGAGAAGGCATGTTGCACATTCACATAATTTCTTAACATGTTCTCTTTCCTCTTACTTCTCACAAGGCCACTTTGTTTTTGTTTTCTTTTGTTTTTTTTTGTTTTTTTTTTGTACATTTTTGCGTAATTATCTCCTTTCTATGGACAGATATTATAATTGTCGCCCCAACACATATTTGGTAATACAACACAGCAATATTTTCATATGGATACATTTTAATTGAATTTATTTGTATTGAATATTGAACAGCCATTTGGATTTTGAAAGTTTATTCAGGAATTTCTCTGCAGCAAGCTAAACTTATTCATATATATTTCGTGAGGCTTGCGATGAATCAATGCTTCAATATTTATTACCAATAATCATACATACAAATTTTCACATTCGTAAAATTCTTACATTGTGCAATGTTTACTTGTTGAACAAGGAACTTCTCTTGTCCTTCCCATAATCCTTGTTTCCGGTTTAGGATTGGGCTTCCGGTTTCTTCTAAAATCTACTACAACTCTTCTGATGTCGCCACCGAAACTCCAAAATTTCATTTACTATTTGTCCCCTTGATAGAAGTAGATAGGTTTCCCTATCGTACTGTTTATACTTTCGGGTTCTTTTGAACAAAACTAAAGGTTTATTCCATGATTCTTGTTTCGGGTTGGGTTTCCAGTTCATTCCAAAGTCTTTTTCATTCTCTTTCACTCCCATTAGCTTCTTGCATCTTAGGGGCATTATCGCCTTGCTTCGGGTGAATATATATATATATATATATATATATATATATATATATATATATATATATATATATATATATATGCACATTTCATTAAATACGACAGACAAGGTGGTTTTATTTAGTTTTTTATACAATTTCTCATGCGATCTAATAATTGTTTTCTTTTCGGATGATAAATTATATAAAAATTGTCCGAATGTTTTTATCCGAGCGCTTTCGGCTATACATTTACCCATTTTCAAGGATTAACTATTTTAACTGTTAAATAAGAAATAGTTTGTTGAATGTATGTTTTATAAAATGTTTTCATTTTTCAAAACACAGTCAAGTTGTTGTGTCCATGTTCAAAGTTAATATTATTAAGTGTTGTTTTTTTTGTTTTTCTTAATAAGGCTTCCATTAAAAAGGTTCATCCGCTCTTTGGCAGGTCTTGATTTTAATTCTGCTGGATGACTCACCGCCATCGCCACCAGAAAAGCCTAATTGGGAACCTGTTTAGTCATTGCAGTAGGTAGTACAATGTTATATTTTACTAGTAGCAATCGTACATTGGCCTGAGATAATTAAATATATAATCATAAATAACAAAAATTAATTTATTCAAACTCATTTTTGTCATTTGAGTAAAATATAAATATTGAAAGATGTTTCTTATCATGAATGAATATATTCATTATTTATTATGAAATTATTCTGTGTGTTCGCATGCATGACCGCTGCGATTTTCCATATTAGATTAAATTAGTGTTTCCGAAACAGCCTGCCTCAAAGGTGTGTCGGAAGAGGATAGCGGGTTATGCGGATGAGGATAGCAGGTGAGGCGGAGGAGGATAGCAGATGAGGCTGAAGAGGATAGCAGGTGAGGCTGAAGAGGATAGCCGGTGAGGCGGAAGAGGATAGCCGGTGAGGCGGAGGACGATAGCAGGTGAGTCCGAAGAGGATAGCAGGTGAGGCTGAAGAGGAATGCAGGTGAGGCGGAAGACGATACCAGGTGAGACGGCTGAGAATAGCAGGTGAGGCGGAAGAGGATAGCCGGAGATGCGGAAGAGGATAGCAGGTGAGGCGGAAGCGGATAGCAGGTGTGGAAAAAGTTGTTATTTTACCCATAGCTGGGACCAATTAAAACAGGCACTATCACTCCGGGTCAGAGTGATTCTGAGAGTCATTCAGAGGAGGATTGGGCTAAAAGTAGGACTATTTACGTTTGTAACCCGAAACTAAGGACTCACATTCATACCAAAAACTGACGTCTCTTAAGACAATAACTAATGGATGCAGTTTTACGTCCTACCCAGGACTCGGTATTAATTATTATTATTGGGTATAGTATCCAACCCAAACGAAAAGGCATATGTTCGCTCATTCGAAAAAGCTTTTACATTTTTACAAAAATCACTCCTTGTATAAAATTGACATTTAGAACGTATATGCCCGTCTCTTCCACAACGAAAGCAGATGATATTTGATTTTCTATTAATATTGTTCCTGTTGTTGTTGTTGTAATAGTTGTTTTTAAGCCCCTTGTTTTTAATATCATAATTCCTAGTCTGGTAGGTTGGAGAGACTAGTTTTCTGAATTTTTTTAAATGACGTTCTCAGTTGCATTACGTTTTTTCCTTGATTTGGGGGAGTACACATTTTTTCTGTTTCTTCATAACTACGTGACGCAATTTTAAACTCAGTGAAAGTTAATGTTTTATCTTTTTGAGTTATGACTGTCGTGAATGGTTTGAATGTCGCTGGTAATCCCTTTAAAACCATGGCTATTAGCAGTCCATCTGAGATGGGCTCACCTGCCATTTTTAAGGCATTTGTGACATTCTCAGCTCGTATAATATAATCTGTTACAGATTCATTTTCTCGTCTCCTTAACGAGGTTAGTTCACTATATAAAGCAATAATTTTAGGCTTACATTTTGACAAGTAATGTTCACGCAATATTCTTAGGGCTTGACGTCCGTCGTCCCTTGCTTCTCTCATTATTAAAGACAAACTCTTGTCATCCGGGCATTGTATTAACTCGGCGAACACGGTCGCATTTCTTTCCATACAATCATCATCTTCTTTCTGGTCATCTTGGCAAAGAATGATGTCATGAAGTTTTTGTATTCTAAGGTAGCCTAGGAATTTTATTTCCCATAATTCTTACTTTGACTCGCCTCCGTCAAAATACAGTCGTAACCTTGAATCATAACCTTTGTTGACGATATTCGTCATAGTCTATGAATATAGAATCCAGCGCAGTACGTAATCTGTTCAATGAAACAACGTTAAAGATTAACACTCACGAGTCAGACACTCTACTGGATCTGACCATATTGCGAATAGCAGCAGCAGCTGTTCCGTAATTCGAAGGTTTCGGGGGTTGGCAGTGAATATTCGGAAAAAACTTGGTTGCCTTTATACACGTCGAATTGAATATTTTAAGCTTTCTGATTGGTTAACTTTTCTATTGCTCAACTATAAAATGAGTCAGCTCATTTTGGTTGGCTCACTTGTACAAACAGTACCCAAAAACTGTAACAGAGTATAGCGGGTGAGGCGGAAGAGGATAGCAGGTGAGGCGGAGAAGGATAGCAGGTGAGGCTGAAGAGAATAGCAGGTGAAGTAGAAGAGGATAGCAGTTGAGGCAGAAGAGGATAGCAGGTGTGGCGGAAGAGGATACCAGGTGAGGTTATAGTGACTTACATCTAGAAAACTTGATCTGCAGTGAAGAACCAAAATTCCTAAAAAGCGTTTATATTTTACATAAAACTCATTTCGAATTCTTTTCTGGGGACTTTCAGTATCCACAAAGGTATAGGACTAGAGGTCTAGATCATGTTTTTCTGATGAATGCAAGTTGTCAAAACAGGGTATGGATCAATTTAAGGCAGTGGTTACCAAACGGTGTATCGCACCTCATAAGTGCGGCGAGACTGGATAGCATGTGATTCAGAATGATTGGAACACGATCAATGATTTAGAAACAGTTTGAAAAAAAGACTTATACCAAATGATTCCACAATTTAAAATATTATTATGGATTATTTGTAATTGCATGCATGAGTCCCAGTATAAATAGTTATAAATAATTATTAACCGATTTTATTATTGTGATATTTTTGCATTATATCACGTATTAAGAATATAGTAACGAGGGTCCGCAAATTGGAGGAGATAGTTATCAATGCTAATGTTCTGACTTCGAATCTGCGGTTATCTCCCTTTAACCCTCTTTTTGTTTTCTTTATTTTTAAATGTTCTTTTTATCGTATGAAATTTAGTGAGGCGTTTTTCCTTTTTAATTTCAAATACATTTAATTCTTCTTTTTGCTAATGTTTACTTCTTTCTTATACTTTATCCCATTTTAATTATTTATAGCATGTGAGTCAGAATGATTGAAAGGCGATCAATGATTTAGAAAGAGTTTGAAAGAAAATGCCAAAAATAAATATGATTTCAAAATTTATAAAATTATTATGCATTACCTGCATGAATCACATTATAAATAGTTATAAATAATTATTGGCCAATTTTAATATTTTGATATTTTGGAATTATATCAAATATTAAGAATTAAGTTCCTAGCGTCCGGAAATTGGAGGAGAGAGTTATCAATGATAATGTTCTGACTTCGAATCTGCGGTTATCTCCTTTTAACCTTCTCCATTATTTTATTTTTAAATGAACGTTTTATCAAGTATTAAGGATTAAGTTCCTAATGTCCGCAAATTTGAGGAGAGAGGTATCAATGATACTGTTCTGAATTCGAATCTGCGGTTATCTCCCTTTAACCCTCTTTTTTGTTTTCTTTATTTTTAAATGTACTTTTTATCATATAAAATTTAGTGAGGCGTGAGCAAATTTTTATTCCGAAAATGTGGCCCAGAAACAAAAAATATACGTTTGGGAACCACTGATTTACGGTGTGTAAGGAACTGGGTACATTTTCAATATATTTCCGATAATAATTTTCTTAGATCTTCAGATTTAAATTGTTTTAACATTTGAGAACATACGCTAAAAAGAGGGCAGTAGGCAAAGATGGCAAAATTGAAAGTTAATTTGACTGAATTTTGTGTTTTAGGGCTCCCAATTTCACAGTTTTGAAAAAAAAAGTCTATCTTTCATTTCAGCAACACCGCCAAGTAAACACCAGCCATTTCATCTACGGGACAACTCAGCTCCACGACAACTCCCCACTAACCTACTCAACGCGGGGACAATAGCTTCAGATTGTTGTTGGCTGTCATAGTGTGCACGTCTCTTAGATCGGCTTTGAGTCGTACAGATTTTGAGAGTCTGGCTGTTTGTCTTAGTGATTTGTTACTTTATAACAACCTATTTGACTGACAGGTTTTTAATTTTCAAGCTCAGAGAAATAACCGTACTGTAGCAAAAGTGTGCTCAGCGAGTTGGGGATGGAGTAGCCAACAATACAGAACTGCAAAAGATGCAAAGAAACCGAGATGCATTTTTCGAGCAATTACTTGGCGGTCATTTCGCTCCCCCTAATTTGAAGAAGGCAGATGAACGAATTTTGCATATTGTTTCTTTTTCACAACGATCTCCAACTGAATATTTGAGGGGAATTGCATAAATTTTCAACAATTTTTTTAAATTAAAAATAAAGTCACATATTAAAATATGATCCTTAATAAATTATTTCGTCGCGTTGGTGTTGAGTTGTCCTGAAGTCGAGTTGTCACGGAGATAGATTGGCCGGTGTTGAGTCGGCGGCGTTGTGTTGGCGGTGATGAGTCGTCCTGCACCCGTCATAAGGATTCTTGTATTACACATTTATACCAGGCGTAGAAGAAAAATGCAGGAACTTTAAGACAACGTTGTAAATAAAAGTAACAGGAAAGGTCTGTCTGATGAATTGTTAGAAGACAGAATGTATATTTGTCAGCATTAGAAAAAATCCCAAGATGCGGGATACGAAAACCAAGCAAATACACCTCTAAATATGACAGAAAATATTACATCAAAATCCGAAGACACATTGGAATAGCAAAAGATGACTTCCAAAAGTAAAACATAGTATTAAGATACTGGAAATTTTCGTTAAAAAGACAAGTGCGTTTAACTGTTACGTTTTTTCAATCCTCATCTACGGCAGAGAATGCTTGACAATTTTCTCACATGTGAAAAAAACTGATGTAGCAGATGTGGTTCTACAGAAGGATGATGAGAATAACGTTGATGGAGCATGTAAGTAAGCTTAAGGTAAATGGAAACAAAAAGGACAGTTATACTTAGTATCAAAAACAGTTAATGGTCTTGGACACTTAATGAGGAGAGAATTCTTGGAAAATTTGATACTCACAGGCCATATTCAAAGCAAAAGCTCAGAGGTAAACAACGAGTAACATATCTAAAGAGCTTGTGTAAATGCATGGCAGAACAGTGACTGAGAGATATTTAGTAAGGAAACACATATTGCTTTGAGCTACGAGGGATAGAAAGTTGTGGAGAGCCATGATCGCCCATTTCCTGAAGGGGCACAGCATATAGACGATTACATCATTCCCCTATTTTGACCGCATTTCGAGGGTTGGTTTCTCATTCCTGTCTTAGGACGCCTATTTTAGGACGCGAAACGCGTAGCTGAATAGTTTCCAAATTTGTCTTATTATATTCCCGCAAGCAAATACCACATGCGTATCTCATGAACGTGTTTTTGTTTTAGGTGAAAGTGAAGTTTTTTCTTTTTCTGTTTAATTATTTACTGTGTCTCGTTACATTTGAACCTTTTATAAGAATATCGTTTACACCCATGTGCAAATTAATTGAAACAGCCGCTTTTGTTTCCTCTCTTTCACCATACGGTCAGTTTTAGACTCACCGGAATGACAGGGGGTAATTGATTTCTATTTTTTACTTGGATTAGGTCATTTGCAGTAGTGTGCAGTAATAGGAATCTATTTTGGGGGTATATGTGAAATTTGTTTGTCCTTGAAAAATATTGCGTCATCCGTGATTGCATCAGATTTTCATCACGCCCAGACACTACTGTCTCAACTGTTGATTAGTTGTCCTACGGCCAATGTATGCGATAAACGTTACTCCAAGGACGCGTGCGAAAATTGTAACATTGCACGAACACACTGGCAAGTCTTACCAGTAAGCAAATCAAAGTACTATAGACTGGCTTGGAAACTTTCCTGATTTTAATCCAATCAAGAATCTGTGGTCAATCTGCAAGGAACGACTTTGTAGAACTGACATATGAAGTATTAACATGTGCACTGGGACATGTTTCATTGGAAAAGTAAATAATAACAGAATTATTCGTTTTGCTTCAATTAATTTGAACAAGGGTGTACAGTAATAACGTTCTTTCTTTCCACATCTATACGTATACGATACCATATTAAAATTCATAGCACCTTCGGCCGATCAAATTTTATTCATCAGAAATTGGAAACCAATACAATTTTTAAATTAATTTAAACAATCAGGATGAACCCATAAAATATCTTAAAAGTTTAGAAAGAAGAAATTGATTTTTAGGATTGGAAGTCTGGACAAAAGGCTTCCCTGACGGCATTTATTTCCGGAAGATATAATTTCATTTTCCGTAGACTCCGGAAAAGGTCGTTGTTGTCTGATATATTGATTCTACGGCAGTTCTTCTTTAGAGGAGGATGCATTGGAGGTGATATTTCATAATTCAATGTTGTCGGTTGAGAAAATATAAAAATAGGTATGGGTTAAAAGGAGAAAAAAAAGAGAGCCGATTCCCGCATCGGGACGAAAATATAATAACAAATAGGGAACCTCATAAAAAAGTAGGCGATTTGAACGAATCAATACAAATAGTACCATTAAAGAGATTCGGCAATAAACGCGTCACATGGAACCCAGTAATCAGGAAGAGCGAAAAACTTTGTAGTCGAAAGAGCTCTGCAGGAAGGCGCCATAACTCACAGAAACCGATCGAAGCAAAAAAACACTTTGTTCGATACTACATCATTTGCGGAGTGGCTGTAAAAATATTTACGAAAAAATAATAAGAAGAATAAGAATAATAATAAGGATAAGGATAATAATCGAAAACCTGATTTGGATGGAAGGGGAGAAAAAGAGAGGAGAGAAATCCTGAAAGTTGAACGAGGAGAAGACGCAAACTAAAGCAGATAACAGATGAAGAAGTAAGGGAAAAGTTCAATTAGAATTACACAGTTTCGGAGTTAATTAACTACTTAATGTCTAAATTGATTAATAAAATAAATATTTGCTGGAATCTGATGGATGATGGCACCATTACTCTGGGCAGAGAGTGAAAACCAATTCGTTTTGCGCCGATGCAAACAATCGGCAAAGGTATAAATTACCCTGAAGTAACAATTTAATTACCTCGTTCCAAGTTCGAAGCTTTAAAATGGGTCCACTTTTCGTTTCTATTACAATACTCAATCATCTTTTGCATACAACCGTATATACACTTAATATTTCTTGTGTTCTTTTCGTTTTTATCATATTTACTCAGTTCACCAATTTTTGCCTTCGCAGTATTTTCTCACTTAATTCTATTATGTAAGGTTTGGGGCAGTATGTATAATTCTAACTACCAGCTCAAAATGGCCGGGTATCGAACACCGATTCTCCAATCCAGGAGTTCCCAAACTCTGGGCCACAATTTCGGTATGAAAATTTGCACGAGGCTCACTAAAGTTTGTGATAAAACGTACATTTGAAAATAAAAAAATGTAGAAGGTTAAAAGGAGACAACCGCTGATTCGAATTCAGAACATTATAATTGATAACTCTCTCCTCAAATTTGCAGACACTAGGAACTTAATCCTTAATACTTGATAAAACGTTCATTTAAAACTAAAAAGATGAGGAAGGTTAAAAGGAGATAACCGCTGATTCGAATTCAGAACATTATCATTGATAACTCTCTCCTCAAATTTGCGGACGCTAGCAACTTAATCCTTAATACTTGATAAAACGTTCATTTAAATATAAAATAATGGAGAAGGTTAAAAGGAGATAACCGCAGATTCGAATTCAGAACATTATCATTGATAACTCTCTCCTCCAATTTCCGGACGCTAAGAATTTAATTCTTAATATTTGATATAATTCCAAAATATCAAAATATTAAAATTGGCCAATAATTATTTATAACTATTTATAATGTGATTCATGCAGGTAATGCATAATAATTTTATAAATTTTGAAATCATATTTATTTTTGGCATTTTCTTTCAAACTCTTTCTAAATCATTGATCGCCTTTCAATCATTCTGACTCACATGCTATAAATAATTAAAATGGGGTAAAGTATAAGAAAGAAGTAAACATTAGCAAAAAGAAGAATTAAATGTATTTGAAATTAAAAAGGAAAAACGCCTCACTAAATTTTATACGATAAAAAGTACATTTAAAAATAAAGAAAACAAAAAGAGGGTTAAGGGAGATAACCGCAGATTCGAAGTCAGAACATTATCATTGATAACTCTCTCCTCCAATTTGCGGACCCTCGTTACTATATTCTTAATACTTGATATAATGTAAATATATCACAATAATAAAATCGGTTAATAATTATTTATAACTATTAATACTGGGACTCATGCATGCAATTACAAGTAATCCATAATAATATTTTAAATTGTGGAATCATTTGGTATATTTTTTTTTTCAAACTGTTTCTAAATCATTGATCGTCTTCGAATCATTCTGAATCACATGCTATCCAGTTCCGCCGCACTTATGAGGTGCGATACACCGTTTGGTAACCACTGCCTTAAATTGATCCATACCCTGTTTTGACAACTTGCATTCATCAGAAAAACATGATCTAGACCTCTAGTCCTATACCTTTGTGGATACTGAAAGTCCCCAGAAAAGAATTCGAAATGAGTTAAATGTATAATGTAAACACTTTTAGGGAATTTTGGTTCTTCACTGCAGATCAAGTTTTCTAGATGTAAGTCCTTATAACCTTTCTCTTAAGTACCCTTAATATTAATCCAGTTCCATCGTTGGACTGAAAATCTGTCAAGGTGTTCAGCAGCAACAAATGCCCGTTGGGCTCTACGGCGCGAGCTCACTGTAAATTCATTTTAAAACGAGAAAAAGAGAAATCGAAAAAATAATTAAAATGGGGGAAAGTAAAAAAAGAAGAAGAAAACATTGGCGAAAAGAAGAATTAAATGTATTTGAAATTAAAAAGAAAAAAAATCATTCAAAGAGGAAGTGATGCTTCTCAGTCTGATATCGCTAACCAACTCCTAAGGGGAAATGAGTTCGATCTTTACTCTGGCCTTGTGTGAGGCTCAACTGAAACGTGTAAATAACTCATAACACGTCTAACTTTCTATTTACTCAACTTAGTATATGGCACGTTCGTGGGAGGAGGGCCGTATTCAACAAAAACTCGAAAAACTTTGTTCATTGCAAATTATTCATTATATCATATTCAAGTATTTTACAAAAGATTAGTGCCGATAAAACAATATTTCAAGCTCAATTTAAGTTTATATTTCGTAACTATGCAATGAGATGAGGGAACATAAACCATAGATTTGTCTGTGGAATATCATTAAATTATTGTTACATAATTATTGTGAAATCATTAAGGTGTTTTGTCAAAATCATTTTATTTTTTTGGTCCTATATATATATATTTCCACAGGCTTTATTTTTGAAATGGAATAAGATCATTCTAAATTTCAGAATTTCGCTATTGCCCATCAAAATGACTGGAAGAAAGCGATCTAAAAACAACAATGGAAAAAAGAATGGTCGATCCTTTAGGGCGCAGTCAGTGATTTATTGGGCTAAGGTAACCAAACCACAAACTTTCTTCAAATTTAGTCATTTTTAATCTACACACTAACTGTCGTGTAGTGTAAAAGTCGATCTGGTTTGTTGTGTTTTACAGCATATCAACTTCAATGGCTTATTTAATTCCGACAAAATTTTTATTGCTGGTAATCTTTTGTTTTGTCAAAAATCTATTTCTGGTAATAATTTTTTCCTTCAAAAATGTATTGCTGGTAATAATTATTTTTTTTAAAAAGTATTGCTGGTAATATTTTTTTCCTCAAAAATTTATTGCTGGTAATATTTTTTCAAAAACTTATTGTTGGTAATATTTTTTTTCAAAAAATGTATTGCTGGTAATAGTTTTTTTCTTCAAAAATTGCTGATAATAATTATTTTATTTACAAAGTATTCCTGGTATTAAAACCCATTTTACCCTAGTATCAGGGTTAACTATTTGCCCATAGCTGAGACCTCCACAGGTGCTACCACTCTGGGTCAGGGTGGACCTAGAAACACCAGCAATTAAGAGGTGGTTCCACGCTCCTCAAAACCTTCTGATCAGAGGCCTTGCTGCTGGACGTATTTTATCGTCTTACCCAGGACGCGGATGTAGTTTATCGTCATACCCAGGACGTCAATCTAGATGTTGCGATAAAAAGGGCAGCAAAAAACAAATGAAAGTTGGTCGAAAACGTAATAATGACAAAGCTTCAGCTAAAAACAATTCAGAAAAGAAAAAAGAAATATTAGAAGAAGAGGGGGAAGAAAAAGAAGATAAAGAACAGAAAGAAAAAGAAGGTAAAAGGAAAAAAAAAAAAAATATGGAAGACAAAAATCAAAAGAAACAAAACTTAATAATGGAAAATAAGAAATCAAGGATAAGCCGAGTATTATTAGGATGTAAAGATTAACAGCATTGATAGAATTTGCCTTTCAAATGAAGGGGCATGAAAGAGATCTGATGAAAACAGAAATTAAAAGCTGCTAAAGAAAAAAGCAGATGAGAATGCAGGCGCCAAAAGAGAACCATGGCAAAAGGGAACAACAAAATGTCTTAGAGACACGGCCTTCTCCTCTGATCGCAATAAATGATGAACAAAGAGTCATGGAATTAAAAGAATAGTGTCAATTAAACAAAAGCAGACATAATATTTGCGATTTTAAGTGCAAGAAATCAATTCTTCGGAAAATAACTACATTTCTAAATGCGCATACACACCCTCTACTTCTATCTCCATATTAATAAAAACTCATCTAAGAACGTCACGCTGACTCTGCTACCACAAGTTACCTTACTACACAAAGATCTACTATTGAATAAAAAGAATTTTTTTAAATTTGAAAAAATAGGAAAATATTGGAATTGTAAAAAAATCAAGGTAAAATAAATCGGAACTGAATTTACGTTGACTAATATTGTCTAATATGCACATTAATTGTTTAATATGCACATTGTCTAATATGCACATTAATTGTCTACTATTGTCTAATATGCACATTAATTGTTTAATATACACATTGTTTAATATTGTCTAATATGCACATTAATTGTCTACTATTGTCTAATATGCACATTAATATGCACATGTTTAATATGCACATTGTCTAATATTGTCTAATATGCACATTAATTGTTTAATATGCACATTGTCTATTATTGTCTAATATGCACATTAAATGTCTAATATTGTCTAATATGCACATTAATTGTCTAATATTGTCTGACATGCACATTGTCTAATATTGTCTAATATGGACATTAATTGTTTAATATGCACATTGTCTAATACTATCTAATATGCACATAAATTGTCTAATATTGTCTAATATGCAAATTAAGGAATCAGCTGTTTATTGTGCGAATACACACCTACGTGCAAGGTCACTTGGTGTAGTATTCATGTATATACGTGTGCACGAACGTACGAATTCCGGATCTGTTAGATTCTCTTTCGAACAACTAGTACACATGAATACGTTTCTTTTACATACCTCCTCCCAGATATGATTTAAATAGTAGTGTTGACTAGGCTCTCTTGCCTTGAGCTTGCAGCCAGTTTCGGAAAAAGAAAACTGAATTCAAAACAAACCTTAGGTTATCCTGCCCGAGACACGCCGCCGCTGCTATGCCTTCAATACATGTGATGTTCACACACAACCCTAATAGATTACGCGAGTCATGACGATTTGACATTGATGACCGAGTCATATTAATGAAGCAATTACGCCATCACGAATGCAGCCTACGTACGGGGAAAATTTCAGTTAACTAAATGTTATCATATGTGATAAAAATATGGGATAAAATGACCAAAAAAGATGTGACAAAATTTGTCCAGTTCCCTCAACCACTGTCAAGTAGGCGTCGATATTACACCCATTGTATAGCCCCTGTGGGCGTGGTCTCATTTCGTCTTCTCTTGGCCGGCGATCGCTAACTGATGTAGTTCAGCAATGAAAGACTTCAAACACAGAGGATTTTAACTTAATTATTTTTATTACTCTTGTCGATATCTTGCCCGCCTCACTGGGGAGCCGTTTCTGACACGAAAAAGAACAGGTCTACATCGCTTGACGGGTAAGAACCAGCTCTCCGAAAACTTTCTTCTATCTAGTTTTGCAAAGATAGCTCAGCCAATCAAAATCGACTTCCCTATTATGGCTCACATCTGACCCCGCATGTCAACCTCGGTAAGTCGGAGCTGAGATACACTTACTCTAAAAATAATAGTGTGAGAAACGAGAGGACTTACCTCTCGCAAAGCGAATTTGCTTGGCGTGTCAGGTCCTGGCGGACGTTCGGGGGGGGGGGGGAATAAAAAAAGACTAAGAATTCAAACCAGCTTGAATTTATAAAACCGGAAGTCTCGGGCGAACGAGAAGTAAGTCTCGTAGGCAAATTATAGTTGCCTCCGACGCGGGCATAAATAGCGAGTCTGAAAGCAAGACGGGTGGGCGCATTGTTGGCGTGACGGCGTACGTGCGTGCTAACGAGACCGAGAGAATAAGAGGTCATTAGCAACAGCTCTTAGTGCAATGGAGAAGGTTTTGTCACGGGGTTGGAGAGAATAAGAGGTCACTAGCAACAGCTCAGTTGGTAGAGGGGAGGACTGGACGAAAGCAAGCATTTTAATCCATTTCAGTCAATTGCAAACGACGGGCGAGAACTGAATTACCCACAAATAGTTTGCTAAACTATTATTTAAAACCCCAACCCCAACTTCTCTTAGTGCAATGGAGAAGGTTTTGTCACAGGGTTGGATTTCCCGTGACGAGGCGTCTTCTCCCATCTAAAATGAGGAGAAAACACATACTACACTTTGATCCCGGCTAAAGCCTGATTGGATGCCCACTTGGACAAAATGTGGCACAAGGTCTTTTTTATGTGGCGTGACAATACACATACATATGCATATTGAGTACAATGAGAGAAGTGTTGCCGCAAGGTTGGAATCCCAACATTTCATTGTAAAATGAGGAGAACAGATGCTCCGCTTTGATCTCGGCTCGATGGCCGAGAAGCGTGCGGGAGTGTTTATCAAAAGCATTTGGCAGAGTTTGAATATAATTTCCTGAGATTGTATTTAGCTATGAACAACTTCATCATTTCCCCAGCCTGATTTATCAATTAAAATTGTGAGTACAATCTTGCCAACAAAAGATACGCAGATATTATCTGTTGATGGCAGACACAGAAAAATGCAAGAACTCCGAATTGGGGTTAATAAAAGAAAGCAGGAAGAAAGAGCTAACTATCTGTTATGGTCCAGGTTAGGACCAAGGAAGAACAGCACGAATACAAGAGTAGAAATAACGAAGATATATATCAGGGAATAATAATACAAGATGTGGAAAGTGTTAGTATGACTGTCAGTCTGATTTGGAGTGAACTACTATCGGCTCGACTCGATTCGTCTCTCTCTCTCTCTCTCTCTCTCTCTTGAGAGGCGTAGTATACATAGTGTTAGGAAGAGTTCATTCTGTAGTTATAAGTAAGGACCCATAACACTATCAATTATAAGAAGACAATGTGTGGACGTTAGCAAGATTAACAGCTACAAATCGGAGAGATGTCAAAGTTCAGAAATTTAACTTTAATGTCGGGAAAGTTATAACAAGGGATAAAAATGCTGACACAAAGGTCCAAAGGCGCAATCGAATAGTGAACGATGCCATCCACAAAACTAAACAAAACGTTCAACCCCAACTAGCAGATTTCATATTAATTATTGAAAGTATGTCCTCTGAGCGTTAAATTCTCCAAGCCATCTTTCTTCATTTTGTGTCCAAGAGATTTCAACATTTTTCTCTAAGTATAAGTATCTTTTTTGGTTTCCATTTTCCGTAAAATTTCTTTTTTACTCGTTTGCTCCGTCGAATTGTGTGCGAAGAAAACTATAGGAAAGTATAAAAAATAGATTTTAATAGTAAAATTACCAGCAATACATTTTTATAGTTAAATGACCAACCGTAAATTTTATAGTAAAATGAGCAACAAGACATTTTTATAGTAACATGACCAACAATACATTTTTATAGTAAAATTACCAGCAATACATTTTTATAGTAAAATGACCAACCATACATTTTATAGTAAAATGACCAACAATACATTTTTATAGTAAAATGACCAACAATAAATTCTAATAGTAAAATGACCGACAATACATTTTATAGTAAAAGCACCAACCATACATTTTTATAGTAAAATGACCAACAATACATTATTGTAGTGAAATAACCAGTAATGTATTTTTATAATAAAATTACCAAGAATTCATTTTTATAGTGAAATTACCAGCAATGCATTTTTATAGTAAAATGACCAACCATACATTTCTATAATAAAATTGAAGACATAATATACATTGTTAAAAAGACAAAAAAATACTATGATTAATCTGATTTCTTGTGTGAAGAATGAAGTTTTCAGTCCTCGTCTAATTTTGTAAGTTTATTGAATAAAAAAGTGCAGCTAAGTAATTACTTAAAAAAGCTGCTAATTAATGCAAATATAATAATGAATTAATATCATTCTTTTGAATTATAAAGTTGAATTTTCATCTTTCAAATTCGGCATTAAATAACCCATATAGGTGTTGATATACCGTTAAACAAAAACAACCAAGCCAAAGAAATAAGTTTATACCAAAACATATAACACCTACAGTGGATAACCTACAAACTATTTCTATAATGCAAACGTTTGCCATGAATGTATAAAATTATGTACACAATATATATGTATTTGAAGCCATAAAACTGCGTTCAAAATATCTAGATTTCACCATTAAATAAGCCATAGAGGTTGATATGCCGCTGAAAAAAAAAGAACCAAACTATGAATCAGAACTACTTATTTTCATTCACAATAATCCGTCTTCCAAATTCTGATTCTATTGAATTCCTAGATCCTGATAAATGTGTTATATCGGTTCAGAAATTCGTAAATGTCTGTTGAAGACCCAAACTCCTAATCATTTCTAAATTCATCAGGAATATGGCAAGGGAGAAAAGGGAGCCAGAATTCATTTAATCTCTTAAAAAAGTAAAATTGAAGACATGATATACATTCGTAGCTCGAAGAAACGTTATTCAATCCCTACGTTTCTTTATCTGTCATCCATTTACACAAGCATTTTTGGTTTTGTACTCGATGTTCCTCTTCGGTTCAAATTCTCCAAGTCTACTTTTCTCGTTTTTGTATCACAGAAGTATCGACTGTTTGTCTCTGCTAAGTGCCCTTGATTTTCCATTTTGCTTAAAATTTCCTCGGAGCTTACATGATTCGTTCAATGTATTCTCATCATCCTTCCGTTGCGCCATATCTCCGTTGTCTTTATCTGTGAGGTATTGTGTGACACTATGAGTTGGATATATGCGCACGCGTGTGTGTGTGTGCCCGCACATCTGTGTGTGTGTATATATACACCACCATATCTGTGTGTGCGTGCGCGCGCACACATATGTGCGAGAAGATTAGTTAGATTTGACCTGGGTATCAAACTTCAAGACCCAATGACTAGATTAGGAATCTAGATAAAAACATGTTTTGGACATATGGCCAAAAGGGTAGATGAGTGTTAAGTACTTGTCAAAATACGAAGATAGGAAAAAGACCGGCTCTGGTCAAAACTTAAAAGGGTCTGAATTTAATGTCCCTGAATCGGAGTCAGCTAGGCTAAGAAATATTTTTATGTCCACTTTCTTCAAAGGGAGAAATGGTCATGAAAAAGTTATGGGTTTATTCGTGGGTGTCCCTTGTCCGGAAATGATGAAAGAGGATTCTGCATATATACGGGAGCGCTTTGGGTCACAGCAGTTAGTTAGACTTAGTTTAGGTTCGAGGAAGGTTGATTTAGGCCGGAGCACGTAACAACGAAGAGCGACCCATTAGCAGCCGGACATTGTTAGCTAAGATATATATATTTTTTGGCCAGCCGAGAATCAGCCCAGAGTTAATCATCCACATAAAGGTCACACGCCTTCCCTCCTCTTTTCGTCCTACCCAAGTTTGTAGTTGTGTTTTTCTTTTGCCTGTGATCCTGCCTCTCGCTCGATCCGCCGCACAGAAATTCTACGACGTGGGGTCTATATCTTTGTGCAACGAGTTGCAGAGGTGGGTAGTCTCACAATTGGACTTTATCCGTATTTAGAGATACGACCATTTTGAAACATCATGTACAGAAGGAAACTTCTGTCACGCACTTATGTTTGACTAAGCAATAAATTATATAAATAAAATCCCCCTTGCTGTAACATAATCGCGGACAAGCGAGTTTTGCTAGGCATTATTGCCATAATAAATAAAATTGAATAAATAACCTTAACGCCGATATTACCTATATACTCACCAATTGTATACAGTCATATATTCGAATGTACGCCTGCTTTACAATCTCCTTTATCTACATATATGTACAAAGAAACATTAACACTAGAACGAGTGCATACACACCCCTACTTCTGCGACCGTTCTTCCAAACACACTCATGCAACGAACTAGTCTTTAATTCGTTTCTTACTTTGCATGCCAACTGAATACTGACTGAGATGATTTCCCGAGAGAATTTCTTCATTAAATGACACATAGCTACTCTATTTATGACTTTAGATTCTTTTTGCCCAAGCCACTCTATTCGCCACAATACACTCCATCCCATCGCCATATTGATTCAGATTTCCTTGATTTTATTGAAGACAATCGAGAAGTCGCCTATCAGCACTTACAGTCACTCAGTTTTATTGCTACTATTTCACCGGAAGCAACAACCTATACTTTCTGTCTTTCTATTATTTATTTATCTATTGAATAAATTATTTAATTTTCTTCTTTCATTTTTAAAATAAAATTCTTTTTGATGTCATAGAAGAAATTTTACCGGGTTAAATATGACCACTAAAAAATCTTTTAAAAAATTGATTTTATAAAGTCTACGCAAAACTGTATCCAAGTTTTCAAATCAGATTTTCCGCTTACGGAAACTTATTTTTCAGGGCGTATACGATCATGATTTTTGTCTTTATTATCTGAAACTTTCGCTGCACTACTGGGAAAGATAGTGGCTTGATTTAACCGTTCTCTTCTACACAGTTTCAAATTCAGTTTTCATTCTCTTAGGCTGATTGCCAACGAAAGAGCGATGACTTCCATAAGGGTATTTGCGCGAAAGTAACCAGCACATACTGGAACTGATTTTGAACTCGGTTCACTGATTCCTCGTACCGCGCTGATAACCGTAACGCTACATGCACATCTTCGAAAACCTCATGATTTACTTGAATTATAAACTTTTGATCTAAAATCTGGGTTTTCCCAAACATGAACCAATTTTAAATCGCGTTACATCCGCGTTAAAATGACAAACAAACTATGTCATATCCTTTAGATTTTGACCTTAGGTAATGATTTCATTATTGCGTTTTCAAGAATTTTACACCAGCTTTACAGTCAGTACAAGTGCCGGTAGTAAGCTTTCTATTTTAAGAGGAATAATAAAATATATTAACTGGCAACAAGTAAATAATTTCTTCTTACATTAGCATAAATTATGGGATATTTCTTCGCCGAGACGCTTATCCGAGAAAAAATATTTTAACAGTGATTCCAACAAAGTTGATTTTCTTTTCTTTGTTTGTTTGTTTTTTTTTTTTTGTTTTTTTTTTTGTTTTTTTGTTTTTTTTTTTGTTTTTTTGTTTTTTTGGTAATTGGGCATGTGACTTTGATCATTTTTTATTATTGGAGATAAAAATGTTTTGTGACTGGAGATATGACTTTGGTCAATGATTTAGTTATTGGAGATATCACTTTGGTCAATTTGTTGTGATTGGAGATAAGACTTTGGTCAATGATTTGTGGCTTGAGATATGACCTTGGTCAATGTTTTGTAACTGGAGTTATCACTTTGGTCAATTTTTGTGAGAGGAAATATGACTTTTCAATGTTTCATTATTGGAGATGTGACTTTGGACAGTGTTTTGCGTTTGGACATATGAATTTCGTCAATGTTTTGTGATTGGAGATATGACTTTGGTCAATGATTTGTGGCTTGAGATATGACCTTGGTCAATGTTTTGTGATTGGAGATATGACTTTGGTCCGATTCAAACAAAATTAATGCAAACACAAATTACAAGCAAACAGACACAAATTTATTTTCAGACTAAAACTAACATTCGCTCTGCTTTAGAGCAGCCACCTTTCAAAGGTGATGAGACCACAAAAAATGCACCCAGGTGTGTACAGATTCAGAGAAACTGTACCGCATACCAAAATGATTGTATATGTTCCTGATATAATGAATCGCTGGCCGTATCCAAATATGCCTCCACCTACTAGGGTTGGGTAACTAATCCCTGTTGAAAACGCTAGCTCAGGCATATTTTTGTTTTTTTCAATGCCCACAGGTGTAGATAGTAACTTTTAAAAGGAAAAATAAAATTTAAAATTGGCGACACTTAATTACTTTCTTTTAATATTTTATTAAAATTGTAGAATTTTGGCACATGGGGAAGGTTATAAGAGTGAAATATATCTAACAACTTTTTTCTTTCAAAATTTTTTTTTTTTTTTACTATTGTGTATGTTTGTGCCTGAATAAAGATATGACTTTTACTCGGTCTAATTAGAATGTGTTGATTGAGCGAAAGTTGGATCATATTACACGGTTATGAAATAAAGACGCAATTTTAATTTTAAAGACAAAAATAAAATTGATATTTGGATAAATAAGTCCGTAAGCTAACCCCGGCCACTCTCATTGGTTCAGCAGAAATATGTCTAAATATTTGTACCAAATCAATCTCTGGAATGGTTTTATCTGAAGAGAAAACAAAACAAAAAAGTAAGGAAACTAAGGGATCCGGGAACTTTCCAGAGAGTATGCAGCCAATTTTAATATCCCAGGAACTGGTTGTATGGACGACGTTACTTAGAAGCTAATCAGAGGAAACCTTGCTTAACATACGTGATTTTTTTTTAAACATCGCATCACTTTGGCCTGTCGGTCCCGCCTTCAGCGCAGATTAATCAAATAAAGTGGGCCGACTTTAAACCATCGACGAGATTAAGGATACGTGACTAGGAATCTGATGGAGAATTAAATAAAGATTTGCAGACTATTTTACAAAGATAGATGCTGGGATATGTTTATGTTCCCAAAGAGAATATTTTCATTTTTTGTTAATATTAAACCATTATTTAAACTATTAAAGTATCCAGTCATTTAATAATTAATATGAAGACAAACCATGTCGCGAGTAGGGAAAGAAAGAAAAAGCTCATTGCTGTAATTTTAAAACAAAAACAACATCCTACCGGAAGCAGAAAATGACTTTAAGCAAAGCAACTATTGAACCTTGGGATAGAGTTTGTTAATAGTGATGTTTTTATCTTTTTCTTTGCTAGAATGCATTCACAAAAACATCGGTAAACACCACTCCAGACATTCGAAGGGAGAAAAGTAGGCTAATTATTCTTTTGTACTCAAATGTTTTGATGAAAATTTAATTTTTAATTATTTTAAATCATAAGAGACTTCATTCAAATTCTTGAACTGAATGTACAAAGAATTGGCGGCCCGCAATTAATATAAACAATATTTTCATTGTTTGCATTATTGCGTGTTGACTGATATACACTTTGGCTTTGTTCAGATTTATTTGCAAAGGTTGATTTCTGTTCCATTCCTAAAAAAAATACTTTGGAAATAATAAAACGGATGCGAACAAAATTAAGGAATCTAGATAAGTAATAACAAAGTATTTTTCAAACTTCTTTGGAACTTGGAGAGTCCACAGGTCACAATGTAGTGTTGTCAACATTTGAGATGAATATGATAGCCCGAAAAAGTAACTGAAGAATAAAAATATACCCATGAACATTGGAGAAAAGGAAGTGAATTAATGGCTCCGGATGTGTGCACTGCATCAAACCATCTGTGGCTCTTGAGGCGTGAGATGTGAATTTTAGTCTCGATGGAAACTACTTCTTTAACTCCGCTTTTTTCATAGTGGCCAAAGAGGATGTCGGCCAGAAAAATGTGATCACGATGAAGACGAACAACAACAGAATTTGAAAAAGTCCAGCCCACGTAGCAAGAATGTGGAAACTGTCACCAACAGTCTCCGCACATCTGCACTGGTTCCTAAGGAGAAAGTTAAAGTTGATCAAAAGCGACTAAATCAAGATCTTGTGGTATTTCAACATCACGACATTCAGAGTCTTTAAGGCCAATAAACACTGTCACTTTCAAACAAGAAAATGCCTCTTTAGTAACGTAGGAGTTCCTGCTGAACAAAATATTACGGTCAAAGAAATTGACAAGCTCAAGAAATACAACGAACTCCATATTAAATTTGCCGGATTTTGGGATGTTCAAACCACTATTGTCCCAGTTATCGTTGGATCTTTGGGGGTCTGTACCCCGAAATTATGTACCTATATTGAGAAAATCGGAATAAAACTTACTATGCCTTCACTTCAGAAGTCTTCACAGTTTGGAACGAAAATATTCTTCGAAAAGTGCTATCTCTTTGAGATTGTCCGAGTTCATGGAAAACCTCCATAATGCTAGATCTGTTGTAAAAAAACGGAGAAGCCAAAAAATTCAAAATGGAGTTTCAAATGGGCGCAGAAATACAAGTACAGCACGGTACACCGGCTGAAGCTGCAAAATACTTAAAAAAGAAAGCAAAGACAGATGCAACCGACCAGATACAGAAACAATGGCAAGATAAACCGCGTCATGGCCAATACTCTGCCCGTACCAAACAAGCTGACGTAGACAAAAACCGTACCCATCAGTAGCTACGTAGTGCAGGGTTGACTAATGCTTATTAACTAGGAATTATCAAGCACATATACTAAAATACTGTCTTAGCCCAAAATGCAGATTCTGTGATAAATATCCAGAAACTATTGATCATCTTATATCAGGTTGCACGATATTGGCACCCACTGAATATAAAACCCGGCATGACAGAGTGGGCCAATTTCTGCACTGGAAAATTTGCAACTCCTATGGGAAGGAAACTGGAAGAAATTGGTATGAACACCACCCAGACCTGGTTACGGGGATAGGACCTGTTACAATTCTATGGGACTACACAATACACACTGACAGAACAATCAAAGCCAACCGCCCAGACATTGTTATTAAAGACCACAAACAAAATAAGTGCCTCCTTATTGATATGGCAGTCCCTGCAGACTGCAATGTGTCTTTGAAGATATTCGAAAAGCTGTCAAAATACAAGGACCTTGAAATAGAAATCTCAAAAATGTGGCACATGCGAATATCAACAATCCCTGTTGTAGTTGGAGCCTTAGGATTGGTTGGAAAAGATTCCAGTGGGCTAATTGAAGGGATCCCTGGAAGTCCATACCTCAAAGACATACAAAAAACTATTCTGACAAGTACAGCCCACACATTACGAAGGGCTTTATCTATGTAATTTTTTTTTTTTTTTTTGCTGTGGAAAGTGTCATAATACCATTTTTAACCTTAGGTCCCTGGTCGGGACCCGGAGAGAAATGTGTAAACGGCAGATATCAAAGGAAATAAAAAATAATAATAATAATAATAATAATAATAATAATAATAATTGTGATTAGCCCAAAATGCAGATTCTGTGATAAATATCCAGAAACATTTGATCATCTTGTATCAGGTTGCACGATATTGGCACCCACTGAATATAAAACCCGGCATGACAGAGTGGGCCAATATCTGCACTGGAAAATATGCAACTTCCACAGAAAGGAAATTGAAAGGAATTGGTACGAACACCACCCAGACCCGGTTACGGAGATATGATCAGTAACCATTTTATGGGACTTTACAATGCACACAGAGAGAACAATCAAAGCTAACCGCCCAGACATTGTTATTAGAGACCACAAACGAAAAAAGTGTCTCCTTATTGATATGGCAGTGCCTGCAGACTGCAATGTATCTTTGAAGATCTTCAAAAAACTTTCAAAACACAAGGACCTTGAAATCAAAAACTCAAAAATGTGACACATGAGAACATCTACAATCCACCTTGTAGTTGGAGCCCTCGGATTGATTGGAAAAGATTCCAGTAGACTCATTGAAGGGATTCCTGGAAGCCCATGCCTTAAAGAAATAGAAAAAAATTGTTCTCGCGTGTACAGACCACACCTTACGAAGGGCTTTATCTATGTAAAATGTGTGTGTTTTAATTTTTTTTTTTTTTTTTAATTGCTCAGTGGAAAATGTCATGATGCCATTTCTGAGGTTATGTCCCTGTGTGGGATCCGGAAAGAAATGAGTACAGACCAGAAATCAAAAGAAATAATAATAATAATAACTGTGCTTGTGTCTTCGTTCGTTCACACGGCCGGTGCGTCCTGCCAATACAAATCAGAAATAATGGAATATTCTATTTTGATGGCATGGAAAGACGGGGAAACGACAGTACCTGGTTTCAGTGAGAAAATGACAGAAAGAAAGAAACAAAGAAACAAAGAAACAAAGAAAGAAAGAAAGAAAGAAAGAAAGAAAGAAAGAAGTGTTCAACATCGTCTGCCAATATCTCAAAAAGAAAGAGAGAGAAAAGAAAAGAAGTTAGAAGTGTTTAACGGCTGTTTCAATGAAATGGAAAAATTTGTCCATTTCAAATCTTTTCATTTGTATCGACTTCTTAAAATAACGATCAGCATTTATATTTATGATTGATATATTTTGTTAAAGTTATTAAGTTCCAATATTTAACGATGTGATAGGGGAATTTCTATGAATATATTATTGTCGTAGAACTCGCCATGAGCTTCTAAAGAATTAAGATTCTTCAGAAAATTAAAATAGAAAAAAACTACTACTACGACGACGACGTATAATAATAATAATAATAATAATAATAATAATAATAATAATAATAAATGTTCTCCTGCTACACCAGGCATCATGGCTCTCATTTAAAAAGATAGACTCTTCTGTCTAAACCTTTTCTGGATAAATTTGGATTCTTTAATGTAACTATAACAACAAAGACATTTCGATTTAATTTTTGCCTCGAAAAAGTCGGAAGACGAAACGCGTCGGCAAAATCTAAGATTTTTTTTTAATTTTCATTTTATACCATATATATATATATATATATATATATATATATATATATATATATATATATGCTTCAGAATTATTATTGTTATGACGATTTTTGGTTCTGATAATATACATAATAGTTTTAGATGTGGTTGTAATTATTTTGATGCTGTTTAAATTAAACAAATTGTTTTGGAGTTAGTAGGTAGTATTATGCATCTGTTTTTGTCTCCTTAATTGTTGTTAATAATGTTGTTATCTCTTTGCGGTCGTATATTGTGTATGCCTTTCTATTAGCAATATGGATGAAATAATAAGGTTTCAGAAAGTGTTTTCTATTTATATTTCTTCTTTGGATAAGTATTGGGGGCTGCACATTCTTAGTGCTCTTACAACGAATCCTATAATTATTCTAGATTTCATCTTGCTAACGTGATGGCAATATCTATCTATCTATATATATATATATATATATATATATATATATATATATATATATATATATATGTATGTATATGTACACTATTTAGATTATTCAGACTATTGTCGCCATATTTATTACAACGTTTCGGCCGTTGTACGCTCCTACCTTCTTCAGGTGGTTGGAATGTCGAACTGAAGCCTTTATTTCGCTCACTGGTGTAGACTGTTCTAGTTCCACGTGCCATGTCTTATGGATGTCAGTTATCAGTTATCTCTTGCTTAATTCCCTCTCCAAGTTCTCCGCCGCATTGTAATAAATATGGCGACAAAGATGAGGACAATAGTCCGATTAATGTAAATAGTGTACATAATACTTCGTCTCAGAAATATAGATAAATATATATATATATGTGTGTGTGTGTGCGTGTGCATGTGTCTGTGTATGTGTCTCTGTGTGTGTATGTGTGTGTGTGTTGAGAGAGAGAGAGAGGAGATTATGTTGAAAAACCTATATTTGTTGTATAAAAGTCTGCAGCCTTATTAATTTACCTACCTACGTACGTACATATAGACTGGGTCAATAGCTGTCAATTTGATGTCAAATTAATGTTTACTCAGGCTATGATTAGCTTTTAATGGGTGACTTTCCTCACTCAATTCGCCATAAAAAAATAGCCGATCATTCAATCTGTAATCAATAGAGCGTTTCGGAAATCTTCGATTCTTATTTTATATTCGGTTCGACGAGAGCATAGTTCTAAAAATTATTGGCTCGGCTACAAAAACCTAGCTTCCGCAGCCTTCAGAGTGGAATAAAAGTTGTCAAGTTTATTACCGAAATGGAGTATTTTGTAGTGGGAAGTGGTTCGCGAACCAGTCTTACTACTGAGTTCGATCCTCATCCGCTGCTCCAAATTAATAACCTTTTACCAAACTAATCTAAGCTTAAGAAAAACATTTTTCGAACAATATAATAAACTGATTTTCTTTGCAACATGAGATAAATTCTTATTTTAAGACCGCTGGTATTATCTGTCTCCCAAACAATATTTAGAAAACATCGTTAAACGGGTCCGCAATAAGACGGAGTGTCAAAAGAACGGTTTTTCCAATGACACCGCTATTATTATAACTACCTTCACTCTTCGCCAATAGTTATGGTTTTAAAAATTGATGATTAGAATTGGAATAAAACTTAAAGATATGAATATCAATTTATACATATTTTTTTATTCTTGAGAATTTACAATGTTTAGTTACAAGAACAATTTCATATTTACAACATTCTAAAAACTAATACAATTTCCGTTTAACTCAACTCTTCACCGCTGCTATGGCCTGGTATTGAACTCACGACTGTTTGGGTCCAGTCACTGGATCTAACCATCGTCTTTATCCACTGGGCCATGTGTCCTTAAAGGGAAATAACTGAGACACCCGAAAGAGGAACGACACGTGGAACTAGAACAATCTACCCAGGTGGACGAAATAAAGGGTTCGGTTCGAAATACTATTCACCTAAAGCTACAACGGCCGAAACGTTTTAAATATGGCAATGAAGATGAGATAACAGTCCGATTAATGTAAATAATGCAAGTAATTATCTTACTTATTGAAATTGTTGACAAAACATCGGATAATTGCCGATTCAAACTTTATAAAATCGTAAGTAATAAGGATTTAGTTGGTTCGCGTATTTTAATAATTTAGTAAATGTTTTTTAAATTTATAAATAAAAACTTTTAAATTTTTTGTTCACCTCTGCTGTGTCAAGGTATTGAACTCACAACCCTTTCGGTCAAGTCACTCGATTACTTCAACCAACACTTTTATCCACTGAGCTATGTGTCTAGGTACCTGGCTACAGCAGAGGTGAACAAAAAGATTTGGGTTAAAGGGTAATAAATGAAGCAGATATCCGGTAAAGGCATGACACGTGGAATTAGAGCAATATATCCCATTTGATGAAATAAAGGGTTCGGTTTGAAATTCCAATCACCTGAAGAAGACCGGAACGTACAACGGCCGAAACGCCGTGAATATGGCAGCAAAGATGCGGGGAACAGTTCCAACAATGTAAATAGTGTAAATAATTATAATACCTCATCTCAGAAATATAGACAGATATTGAAAAAATTATATATATTATTGAGTTGCAAAGATTACGTTTACACAAAAGCACTGAGTGAAAGAGGTATTCAGATATAACCCTTAAGGATTTAAGCAATCATGGCTCTCCACAACTTCCTATCTTTTGTAGTTTTTATTGTTCTGATATCCTTTTACACAAGCACTTTAAACCTTAGAGCCCTGACCACTGCTTTACCGATGATAAAGAAAAATGACGTAATGCCCAGCCACCGGTTGAAGAGTGATAGAGGAAAATTACTCAATGCTCAACTACCGGTTAAACGATGGTAAACACTTGTAACTATTTTTATATCTACCATGAAACATTACATACCAATTATTTGCGAATTTTGACTCCAGGAGCTCAGGCAGAATGGTTAAAATTGTTCAGGAACGCAGGGTTCAAAGGGGGAATAATGTTACTCTTTGTTTCCCTCTGCCCTCCTTCCATTCAATATATCCGATGCTAGTCAGGAAATATTGGTCATATCTAAATTCAAAAGTTCACTGATAACCTCGGATATATTCTTCTTGCAATCGTTGTAGTATGCAAGCTACCTAAGTGTGTGAGGTCTGCCATATTGTTGTAGGTGGTCTATCTAAGCATTCGACTCATGAGTTTTCCCATGAGTCATTGGTCCCGAGTACGACATTATGTAGAGGACCGGGGGGTGAAGATGAAGAGAAAAGACGTGTGTTTAAATTTCCTGCTAGAAGAAGGTCCAGCTACAAGAGAATGTTGGACTTGAATATCTATGTCGCCATATTTATTACAACGTTTACAAACACAGACCACATCAGAATTACCTTCAAAAGCTTGACGACACTTCGCAGATATCTCTCCCGAGTAAGAGCCCCATAGAGGAGAACATGACTAAAGACTGCGTGTACGCTATCCCGTGCAGCTGCAGAAATAAATATAAAGGAGAGATAGGCCGACCCCTGAAGGTGAGGCTTCAAGAACACCAGAAAGCTGTAACACGAGGGGAAGTGGAAAAATCAGGCGTGGCTGACCACATATGGAGAGAGAAGGGAGATCACTGCCATCTGTGGGATCAGGTTCAGATCATAGACAAGGAAGACCATTGGAAAATTCGTAAACTTATGGAATCAGCACATATCCTAGGCCACAAAAATCTCCTGAGCTGAGAAATGAATACAATATGGGAACCAGTAATAAGGAGTGCCAAAGAAAAGCGATAATAACATTAAAGTTGCAATATGAGCTCTGGTAAAAATGGTTGTTGAGACATTAGGTTTATAATACCCAGAAATTCATACACAGATGTCCTCAAGGACACATGGCACAGTGGATAAAGGTATTGGTTAGATCCCGTGACAGACCCAAAGACTGTGAGTTCAATACCTGCTTAAGGCAGTGGAGAACTTTCAGAGGGAAAAATTAACAGGAAATAACTGATAACTGACATCAATTGAACATGGCACGTGGAACTAGAACAGTCTACCCCAGTGAGCGAAATAAAGGGTTCAGTTCGACATTCCAACCACCTGAAGAAGGCCGGAGCGTACAACGGCCGAAACGTTGTAATAAATATAGCAACAAAGATGAGGACAATAGTCCAAATAAAGTACATCTAATCTAGAGTGAAATAATAAAAAAAATAACCCTGAAAATAAGATGCTTGCCAAACAATTTTATCGAATTGTCATTTCAAGCGACATTTTTCATAGAGTGAGAGAGAAAGAATGGGGAGTTCTGGTTGAAATGTGACAGTAATATCACCTTGACTATTTTTGCTCGAAAACATATAATTAAATCGATTTATGTATTCCGTTTTTACAAGATGCTCGAACTCTTTACAAGTTTAAATATTTTAAATGACTTTTACGGATGCTATTTTTGTAATAAATAAACTTAAACGTATAATAAAGGTTTACTTTGTACTAAATTTTAATTCCTGAAATCAATTTTGAATGATTGATTGTTAGAAACCATCATACTACGATAGTACAAATTAAATCAATGGTAGAAACATTTGAAAAAAACATCGCTTAGACTGTCTGAAGATAGAAAGTGAAAGCCATCCTTAATTACATCTAAAATGAATAATTACTATGAGAAGGTAATAGCTCGCGGGACTATTGCTTCTTTTATAAATACTAAACAGTCGAATTGATGATGATCTGATGGACTAAGAAACCGACATACAAAATTGTCTCTGGTGCCTGAACTGATTGATCACTTACAATAAATGGCAAATTAGTTAAAAGGATTCAACATAGAGATAGGATCCTAAATAAATGGGTTGTATATAAACTCGAGTGAACCTAGGAGAAAAATAATCAACTATTTAGCTTTTCGCAACAACATTGGCTGTTCAAGATGACATCGTTAATTTAGAAATTCATTATCACAGCTTTAATTCGGAAAGACATTAGACAGCTTGACAGTTCCCTAAAGACGTCTTGCAAAATTATCAGATATTTGGGTTTGACCTTTCGTGCAATGTCCATTTTAACACTTCGATTTCATCGAGGATGAATTCGTGATGTCGAACCTGTTTTGCCTCCGGATTATCGAATTTGAAAGATAGAGCAGGAGAATGGACCCAGTTACTGTTCTGCGTTTAGTAATTACCATAGGTCACAAGAATAAACATCTTAAGAAGAGTTTATTATCTATATATCCATCTATTTATCTAGCTGCCTCTCTCTCTCTCTCTCTCTGTCTCTCTCTACATATATATATATGTACATACATACACATATATATATATACACATATATATATATAGAGAGAGAGAGATAGATAATATTAGTCGTCAATATATATATATATATATATATATATATATATATATATATTCCCAAGAAGATAGAATCCAGGTAAACTCAATATCCAGGACAGAGTAAGAATATAATATAAAATAAATATTAATGTTTGAGCCTTTCATATATATATATATATATATATATATATATATATATATATATATATATATATATATATATACAAGGTGCAGTAAAATACTTTTATAAACTTTGGGGACGGGTTCCTCACAAGCATAAAAGTCTCTACAAAACATATGTTCGCAAGTCCTTTGTTTTGAGTTATTAAGTTTAAAATTTTTTTACTGTAGATGGCGCTGTCTTGCTACGTAGACTAGGTTACATTTGTCATTCGTGTACATTTGTGGCTAGTCTGTTTTCAATGTTTAACGTGTGTAGTATTGAGTTAACTGAGAAGTGTTCCGTTTTACAATGGCAGGGTATTCATATCGTGACCAGGCAGATGTGATATTTACATACGGTCGTGTGAATGGTAACGGACACGAGGCTACACGGCTGTATCAGATTGCGCTTTCAGACCGAATGCAGCCGAGTTATCCAGCCTTTGCTGCTGTTTATCTTCGCGTTGCTGAGACAGGATCAGTGGCACTATAAACAATGGATCAAGGAATGATGCATATAGGCTCGTACGCCTGAACACGAAGAACACATTCTACAGGCTGTCGGGGACGGGCCAGGTATCTGCACACGTGAAGTGGCCCTAGCATGTCGTACATCTCGTAGTACCGGATGGAGGGTACTTTAAGAGCAGCTCCTGTATCCGTATCATTTGCAACGTCTTTCGCCTTCTTATCACTCACCGCGGGAGAACTCTTGCCGATGTTTTTTTTTTGCCCAAACTGCCGATCCGTTGTTCGTCTCTTCAATCTTGTTTACGTATAAGGTAATATTTGGAAGAGATGGAATAACAAACTTACACAACCAACATTTGGAGGTGGACCGCAATTCCCCTGGTAAAACACAGGCTAGACACCAGCTTCAGTTTACGATTAATGTATGGGCTGGAATTGTAGGTGACTGTCTGGTAAATCCATATTTTCTCCCAGTACCTTTTACAGGAGGTGTCTACAGAGACTTTATTTCGAACACTCTTCCTGACTTGCTAGAGGATGTACCCCTGCTAATACGAAGACGCATGTCGTTCATGCATGATGGGGCTCCAGCACATTGTAGTCACATTGGCTGACTTCTACCATGAAAGATTGATAGGTAGGACAGGAACGGTTCCGTGGCCTGAATCTTTCCCCCGAAATCAATTTGGATTTTTATCTGTGGGGCCACCTAAATCAATAGGTTTATGCAGCAGATATCAATAATGCAGAAGCACTTCATCAACGTGTCATGGGGCCTGCAAAATCATTCCACACCGTGTGGGAGTATTTGAAAGGGTCCGCCAGTCAATGATCCGACGGGTGCATGCGTGTGTAGAAGCAAGTGGAGGACATTTTGAAGACTTGTTATGAGTTTCTGGGTTGAGGTAATACGATGACCTTTTGAATATTTGACCTTGTTTTGACGTCAGAACATACAACCTGTATATGTACAAATATCTAAAGAATTCATGGATTTATTTTTAATCCGACATTTTTACTACTTTAAACGTTAAAATATTGGACACTTGGTATTTGAAATAGACGGCCCTTTTCTTATTTATTAAACACTATAATTAAACATTAATTAAACACGTAAACATTAATTAAATTTGTTCTCCGGTCGGAATTGAGCCATTGTTCGCCTTTGTATATATATATATATATATATATATATATATATATATATATATATATATATATATATATATACATGTATGTATGTGTGTGTGTGTGTGCGTGAGAGAGAGAGAGAGAAAGTGAGGGAGAAGGGAGAGAGAGAGATTGTTTATTTTTCCCCAATGCCTTTCTTCATTGTTCGATTTCAGACGGTGACATATAGACACTCAGATAAATAACTGTATACATATGAACAGTCTGAAATAGATAGATAGATAGATAGATAGATAGATAGATAGATAGATAGATAATGAAAAGTACGTAATAGATAGATAGATAGATAGATAGATAGATAGATAGATAGATAGATAGATAGATAGATAGATAATGAAAAGTACGTAATAGATAGATAGATAATGAAAAGTACGTGATAGATAGATAGATAGATAGATAGATAGATAGATAGATAGATAGATAATGAAAAGTACGTGATAGATAGATAGATAGATAGATAGATAGATAGATAGATAGATAGATAGATAGATTTCGAACAGTCCTACATCTAATATTGTAAAGTATAGGTCATAAAGTAGACTTTCTTTCTCAGACAATCTTGACGATATTGGTAGCATATTTGTAATTGGAATGAAAACTATTCTATGTAAATTAGAGATATAAAATTAAATTTGATGTTGCGACGTGAAGAGAGGAAATTATTTTAACGTCCTTTTCGCGCCCTCGAAGGAGGACATCAACCTCCTAACAAAATCAGTAAATGTGTGAAAATAAACAAATGCTTAACAAATATAATTGGCAGCACATTTTGTCATTTCTGTATTCATCACTCAACGTCTATGTTGGGAGGTGTTCGATCAGTGGCCAAACCCTGTTACGTTTTAATGTGAGGACCACTCCCCGATGAAAGGACAAGGACAGTGACACGTACAACAATCAATTTCCTAACTGAATAATAGCACTAAACTAACAAATACATTCTAGTAGGTAAATGTTTTTACTAAATGTTCTCTTAATACAAGGCCCAAGAGCCACTCAATGTAGCGGTCTACTGAATAAAGGTGTCGTATGAACGCAAGAGGAAGTAAGTATGAGAATATGTAGGAAAGATAACGGTTGACTTGAAAAAGTTATGATCATATATATATATATATATATATATATATATATATATATATGAGCAATCGTCAGGTGAACTGACCATTGCATCTAGAATGAAACAGCCTGTGGTCTTTGAGTGGTGACTTCAATGTTCACTTTTATATTTACATACGCTCTATCTCTGATATTGAGCACTTTATTCCATAAATATACCACACCTTAAAACTATATTTCTTCATATATATATATATATATATATATATATATATATATATATATATATATATATATATATATATATATATATGTGTGTATGTATATATATATACTTTACAATTTGAATTAAGAAACCTTGAGTAAATGACCATTTCACCTGAAAATGTTTCAATGGTCATTTACTAAAGGTATCTTAATCCAATTGTAAAAAGAAATGCTCTGTTTAAGGAAAATAAACATTGAGCGCTCTTTTGTGAGTCAGTTTTAACAGATTTCAAATTCAATTTTTTTTAATAGGACTTGCTTGGATTATAACAACGGATTACTATAAACATCTCTTGCCATCCATCCCCAAACATTTTCAATTGGGTTCAAGTCCAGTGAGCATGCAGGATGTCTCAAGAGATGGACCCCATTTTCTTGTAGAAAGGGCAAAGTCCGACATGCAACGTGGATTGCAGCATTATCCTGTTGGAATAACCATCCATCCCCATACAAACGATGGCCCTCCATCTCCAACGATACTTTTTGTAGCATGCTAACATAACCAGCCACTGTCTGATGACCCTGCACCACCTGGAGCTCCATCGTCCCTCTGTAAGAAAAGGCACCCCATGCCATTAGGGACCCTCCACCACTATGACGTGTGGAGAAAATTTCAGGAGGCATGTTTTTGTAATGCCAATATCGTTGGAAGCCATCAGGACCATCTAGATTGAATTTTTTCTCATCAGAAAACAGGACTTTCTTCCACTTCTCAATGTCCCATGTTTATTATTCACCACCAAACCTTAAACGGTTCACTTTGTGACGTGGAAGCAGCCGAGGAATTTGTTTGTGCTTTTTATTTACCATGCCTTTTTGTTGTAAGTGTCGTCTGATGGTTACTGGACTGCAATCAGCATCTGTGGCTGCCTTAATTTGACTAGAAGAAAGTCCACTGGATTTCACAACAACCCGTCTTATTCTCCTACTCAATGCCGGAGAAATTGGGGGGGGGGGCTACCAGTAGATTTTGCATTTCCATAATTCGCACTGACCTTTAGAAAATTGCAAATCACAGTTTTACTGTGATTTACCTTAGCTGCGATCGCCCACTGTGACAAACCTTGATTATGAAAATCTAGAATTCAAGCACGCTCAACTTCAGTAGGTTTGCTTGCTTTAGGCATGGTGCCACCTTTATGCAGCGATTGCTAATCTCTAACTGAACAACAAACATTAGAATTACCCCACATCTAACAATTTATACCCCCTGGTCTTAAAGTGTAAAACGCCTCATTTTATAAAAAATTCCATTTCTGAATAAATTGATTGTAACTTTTTGTCTACATAACCTTTTAGATTATAGAATTAGTAAACTTAAGTAAGAAAAAGTTTATAATGTATCCATGACAAACAGTCTCTTATAAAAAATTTTCAAGTGGTCTTAAATTTTTGATCAGGAGTGTATAGCCAAGTTTTTCATGGTAAGCGTAGTGTAGGCCGTCCTTGGTTACGCATCAAGGACAGACTCAAATATAATTTAAATGCTACAAACTTCCCTATAGAGGAGATCGAATTCGCTGTTGAAAACCGAGCAAACTGGAGAAAGACCTGCCACCGAGGTATGACTAACTTTGAAAAGAATCGTTTCAACCGTCTGAGAGAGACAAGAAGCCACATTAAATCTCAGGCCAATACATTACATCAGTCCGTATGACGGTCACCCTTTCAGCGTGTCCCTTGTGCGGACTCATTTGCAAATCCCGTGTAGGATTGAGACATGAGCATAAAAATTGAACTGAAAGACACTTCATACGTCGAAAACGATGGGAGGGTCCATCACACACACACACACACGTACACACACACACACACACACACATATATACATATATATATATATATATATATATATATATATATATATATATATATATATATGGCAAACGTAATGTAGGCCGTCTTTAGTTACGCTTCAAGGACAAACTTAAATACAATTTAAAAACTGAACTGAAAAAATTCATACGTCGAAAATGACGGGAGAGTCCCTCCTCATCATATACGTATACGAAGAATGTTGGAAGTTTACTCTATTCGTTCTCATAGTACCCGGATATATATATATATATATATATATATATATATATATATATATATATATATATATATATATATATATATATTCATACATGTTTCATTAAATAATATAGATAAGTGTTGTCTATATATTTTATGTAAGTTTTTTTCATATAGTCTGATAAGCTTAATAACATTATCATTAAACAATGAAAGAAAATCACAATATTGATACATATTTTTTTAATCCAATCTAAGCTTTCGGCTTATATATATATATATATATATATATATATATATATATATATATATATATATATATATATATATATATATATGAAGACGACAGACAGGTTACTACGATTAAGCTTTTATTTAATTTTTCTTGTGTTGGAACAATTTTTTTCTTTTCTGGACATAGTGTTTATATATATATATATATATAGAGAGAGAGAGAGAGAGAGAGAGAGAGGTGGGGGGAGAGAGAGATTGCTCTGTTATTTTGCATTGAACACTTTTTTTTCGGATGCTGAAAATCCTCATGTATATCCAACTTTTTCATAGTAAGCTTAATGTAGGCCGTCCTTGGTTACGCTTCAAGGACAAACTTAAATACAATTTAAATACTGCAAACATTCCTATAGAGGAGATCGAACTCGCTGTTGAAAACCGAGTAAACTGGAGAAAGATCTGCCACCGAGGTAGAACTAACTTTGAAAAGAATCGTTTCAGCCATCTGAGAGAATTAAGATATTAACACTAAATCTCGGGTTAATACATCCGCCCATACGACGGGCGACCCTTCAGTATGCCCTTCTTGTGGATTTGTTTGCAAATCCCGTGCACGATTGTCGTCTCATACGAAACATAAACATGAAAACTGAAACTTTCATCATTAAAAGACATGTCTGCGAGGATAGAAAACAATATTCCCAGTAAAGAATATCTTCGGTAGGTGAACTGCTGTAACTAACGTTAAAGGGAACAGAAACAACGAAAGATATATAATATCAATAATTTATAAAATTTATAAGACATTGTATTAATCAAATATATATCTGCGGTTTATATCTTTAGAATTTGTTTATAAACAAAAGTTCATATCCTATTTAATTTGTTTCCGTCATAGAAAATGACAATTCCCCTACCCCCCAAATTATCATCAATGGATCAACCATTAGTAGGTTAATACCAATTATCTTGAGAGAACATCGATTTACTTATTAAATTCTCACATGATGCACTGTAGGTCCTGGCAGGTGATTTAATTATCAAATGAGCATTTCAATCTCTTGTATATTTATTTACATCAGAAAAGAAGCGTGTTCACATTCAGTGAGTGGACAGCTGCAATGTCCGATAAAGGAGAACAGATGTAAAAGTGACAGAAATGATATAAAATTAAATTAAGCTCGCCTTATTTGTTTTCAGTAAATTCACAATAATTTCGTTAAAATCGACAAAAGGCGTCTGAGTTGATTAAAAATAATAGGTAGGTAGGTAAACACACACACACACAGACACACACTCATATATATATAGAGAGAGAGAGAGCAAATATATAGAAAAATAGGAAAGAACACGTTAGGTAAATAATCCGAAGTTCTTTAGTATTTTTGTTTTTATTTTTAAAAAACAGTGCTCAATACAATATATATATATATATATATATATATATATATATATATATATATATATATATATATATATATAGGTAACTATACTCGTGTCGAAAAAACTTCGAATTCTTGATTTAACAATAGCCAAATCAATCTCGAAGGGAAAAAAAGGGTTTTAAAAAAGAAAGAGCCAGATCGTCAGGATCGTTAGGTTTGACTATATATATATATATAGTTAAATTCCCAGATCAATTCTGTGGACATGACAGATTGGTATAAAATGACAATTGAAAAAAATCGTAGATTTTGCCGACACGTTTCGTCTTCCGACTTTTTCAAGGCAAAAATGAAATCGAAATGTCTTTGTAGTTATAGTTACATTAAAAAATCCAAAGTTTTTTAAATTTGGATTTTTTAATGTAACTCTAACAACAGAGACATTTCGATTTCATTTTTGCCTTGAAAAAGTCGGAAGACGAAACGCGTCGGCAAACTATACTGTTTTTTTCAATTGTCATATATATATATATATATATATATATATATATATATATATATATATATATATAGGGAAGACGACCCAACGTTTGCATCTGAGAATAAAACAGCACTTACACCCCAGACTTTTGAATCCGGATGCCAGGAAAAGTCAACTAACCAATGCTTCTGGCTCTTCTATTGCAGTGCGTGTAATAAATAGCAGGAATTGTGTTTTTGATTTTAATGGTGACCGTTTCTCGATTTTATCTAGGTCCCACTACTCATATCAGCTCAAGGTTCTAGAGTCCTTTTATATCAGATCCCGTGAGGGCCTTCCCTTTGTAAAGAGAGGGAATGCTTACAGGGTCTGAATGTTATTGGACTCTAGTTTTCTTGAAATTCATTTTTCCCTCCATTCGTTATCATTAATATCAATTAAATTCACACGTTTATTTTTTTATATCCCAGAAATAAACTTGATGAGGCTGGGACGAAACCGGTTGTTTTTTGCTTTTTTTTCGTTTTTTTTTCTTTTTTAGCTTTTAAAATATACATTATAAAATGCCATATAAAACTGTTTTACATTATAACCTATTTATTTGATAATTACCGGCATTTGAATTGGTGTTGAATTTATTTTTCTTCGTAATCATATCTTCTATTGTCTTGGGTTTCGTGGTAAATATCCTAGTATTAAGGGTAACTAATTCGATTTTAAATTTATCAGAAATATTATTAAAGTGTAGGATAATCAATTTTCTGTTGTTGGTGTGGGGTAGTTCTTTGGATTAGTGGATTTTGCTAGCTTATTTTCTACCTACCTACCTATATTTATATTTTCGACCAACCTACCTACCTATATATATATATATATATATATATATATATATATATATATATATATATATGTTTTTTTATATATATATATATATGTATATATATATATATACATATATATATTTTATCTAGGTCCCACTCCTCATATAAGCTCAAGGTTCTTGAGTCCTTTTATATCAGATCCCGTGAGGGCCTTCCCTTTGTAAAGTGAGGGAATGCTTACTGGGCCTTAAAGTTATTGCATTCTAGTTTTCTTGAAATTCATTTTTCCCTCCATTCGTTATCATTAATATCAATTAAATTTACACGTTTATTTTGTTATATCCCAGAAATAAACTTGATGAGAGGCTGCGACGAGACCGGTTGTGCCTTTTTAGCTTTTTAAAAATGCCATATAAATTTTGCTTATTCCGAGCTATCGTTGAATTTTGTACCATAAAAAAATTATATACATATATAAATATATATATATATACATATACATACATACATTTTCCCCTCCCCCTCCTTTTTCCTCCTCGTCTTCCTGCCCTACCTTCCTGTTTTTTTGTTTTGTTTTTTTTTTTCTTTCGCTACGCGAATTTGCGTATTTTTGTTTTTGTTTTTTTTATATATATAATATTATTTTTTACTTCACTCATACAAATTAATCATTTCATTTTTAATATTTTAATTGTATGTAGGGTGTTTGAATGAGTAAAAGTAATTTGAAATAAATTATTATTATGTTTCCAGTCGACCCTGGTGAGCTTGGGAACGAAACCGTCTTGTTTGTGTTTTCATCTCTTATTTTTTGTTTTTCATAATGCCTATAAGAAATCAATTTTACGTTTTCTTTGCAATATTACGGTTTTGTACCTCCAACAATTTATTTAAATATATATATATATATATATATATATATATATATATATATATATATATATATATAAGCATTTCACCCCAAGCAAGGTGAGATGCCACTAGCAGCAAAGGGGTTACAGAGAGTGGGAATGAGAGTAAAGAGGTGTGATAGAGGAAAGGATGAAGAGAAGGACAGGGAATAGATCAAGGCATCTGGAGATGTCAATTGACATTACATTTGAATAATCGCAAATTATAGCTATCAGGGAAACAAGTAATAGGAAGAGAATTCCACAGACGGGAGGTGCGAGACATGATGCTATTGGAGTAGAAGAGACGGCTACATTTAATCGTTTTGACAGTGAAAGGGTGGGACCTAGATGCCAACCTAGTAGTACGCTTAAATTCATGCAGTTGGACCACCAGTGAAAATAGCTCGTCAGAGCAGTTGCCATGAAAATATTTGTAGAAAAGACAGAGGGAGGCGACGGCACGTCTGTGAAACAGCGACTGTAGACGAGATGCCAGATCAGGACCAATCACATTGCATATATGTCTTTGGATTTTGTCGAAAGCCCTAAGGCGAACAGCGGGGGCACCAGACCATATATGGCAGCAGTATTCCCTGCAAGGGCGAATGGTTGATTAATAGATTTGAATGGTGGACTCGAACGAGAAAAACTTTCTGGAGCGACACAGGAAACCAACTTTCTTGCGGTGGATGTAGCAATTGATTCAGTGTAATTGTTCATTCCCAGGTCAGCGGACATTGTGAGACCGAGCAGTCGCAATGAGATGCTCTCGTGGAGTTGAGCATCAGAAATTTTAATGGGAGGCAGGGATGGTTCCCTGCGGTGAATAATAATAGCAGTTTTGTTTTAGAGGCATTAAAGTTAACCAGCCAATTTTTGCCTCAGTCCACAACCGACTGGAGGTTCTTTTCGAGACTAACGGCCAGGTTAGTTTTGTCAGCGATACCAGACTTGTTATTTAGGCAGGAGTAAATAGTAGTGTCGTCAGCATAGATGCCTACTTGGGAACTGATGACATCGGGGAGATCGTCAGTGAAGATAAGGAACAGAGTAGGACCCAGGATAGAGTCTTGGGGAACACCTGCGTTCGTGGGAAAGGAACTGGAGGAGAATCCGTTAAGGGCGACCTTCATTGCACGGTTTGACAGGAATTATCATATTAAGTCAAATAATCGACCAGAAATTCCGTATCCCTTAAGCTTACGAAGGGGGCCAGCATGCCAGGCCCTATCAAATGCTTTAGAGATATCTAGAGCCACGGCACGAGCTTCTCCGTTATTGTGGAGTGTTTGGTAAACAATTTCAGTTATGGCCGTGAGCACATCAGCTGTAAAACGGGCAAAGTGGAAAACATATTGCTTATCAAAGAGCAGATCATGGGATATAATGTGATTAACCACTTCAGCGTTGATTAAAGCTTCAAAGACTTAGCCGAAGAGTGGTAGGAGACTGATAGGACGGTAGTTAGATGGGTCAGAAGGGCCTCCTGAGTTCTTAAAGAAAGGCACAATAGATCAGGACTTCCAACGGGCTGGAAAGCAAGATTCAATGAGGCAGTATTTATATAATTTAGAGATGGCAGGACCCAGTACAAGAGCACATTGCTTCAGGACAATGGCTGGTATCCCGTCTCCACCGCTAGACTTATGGGTTTCTAATTTTGAGATTATGCCCAAGACCAACGATGGGGTTTTGTGCAACTCGCTCAATAGAGTTCTAGGGGGAAAATCAGGTGTGGGTACACCGGATGAGTCAATCGTTGAGTTGGAAGAGAATTTCCGAGCAAAGCACCCAGCCTTATAAGCTGAGGAGGTCAGGTCCTCAAAATTGTTTGTATGCCAGCAAGGTCAGTTATAGAGTTTTTAAGCCACTTGGTATGGTGCGCATTAAATTCTCCGAACACGAATATATGAGCAAACGGATGGCGAGAGATAGCCTTGTCTATATTGTCGGAAATGCTTTCGAGTACACCAGTCTTGGGAGGATGGAGAGCGATAGAGGAAGAGGTAGCTTACAGCATTGAGGAGAGATAGACGGAGACATAAGTATGAGTGGTCTGGAGATTCGAGAGAGAGCTCTCTAGCCAGTGGGAGATGATCTTTGACGTAAACTCCAAGGGTTTGAGAATCTTTTCTAAGCAGAGGATGGTAACCGGGAATCGAGGACAAAGGAGGGGATAAACGAGTCGATGTTGGTCTCGCAGAGCGCCAGTATATCGGGAGACTTCTCAATGAGGAACGATTCCACACCGCTGAAGTTGGTTCGAATGCCACGGCCGTTAGAAAAGGAAATATTAAAGGGTTTAGGTGATTTTTTAAGAGCTGGTTTTGGTTTACTTTTTTGATCGTTATTTGTCATGTTGGGTAACCTTGGAAGTGAAAATGAGAAGGCCTGACGTAGAAGTAGCAGAAAGTCATTGTCTGTGACGTGAGAAGAAATGACCTGGTGCAGCCTTCCACATAATGTGGCCTCAGGGTTGCTCACCGGAGGTGAATGCAAGGACGCCTTTCCTTGCGCGACATGGCACTACAGGTACCCGGGTATTATACAAGATTTGACTAAAAAGAATTATATTTTCCAAATTTTCGGATGTGTTGAGTATCGTGCACGAAACATTTGCAGTTATCAAGAATCGATATGGCTACTGTGCGACTTTGTCTACATCCTGGTATTATTTGGGAAGCTGGACGTTTGAAATGATCTAGCGTGACGTAATGTATAACGGCGATTAGAAACGAGCCCGCACAAAAAGAATGCGACTTACTTACTTATTTATTTCATTTAAATTTTTATTTTTATATGTTATTTTTATTTTCTCACACAGCTCAACTCCTGTACAACAACCGACAAAACATGGGCTCCTCCAGCGAAAAGCATCACACCCTCTCCTTACCAGGTGATTTGCCGACAAACCATGGGCTCCTCCAGCGACATACATTACACCATCTCCATACTCGCTGATAGCAGACAAAACATGGGCTCCTCCAGCGATAAGCATCACGCCTTATCCTTACCCGGTGATTGGCCGAGAAAACAAGTGCTCCACCAGCGACATGCATCACGCCCTCGCCTTTTCCACTGATTGTCCGACAAAATATGGGCTTCTCCAGCTACATAGACCACGCCCTCTCCTTACCCGCTGATTGGCCGACAAAACATAGGCTAATCCAGCGAAAAGCATCACACCCTCTCCTTACCCGCTGATTGGCCGAGAAAGCATGGGATCCTGCAGCGACATAAATCACACCCTCTCCTTACCCGCTGATTGGCCGAGAAAACATGGGCTCCTCCAACGACATGAATCACGCCCTCTCATTACCCGCTGATTGACAAAGAAAAGATGGGCTCCTCCAGCGACATGCATGACGCCCTCTCTTTACCCATGGATTGGCCAACAAAACATGGGCTCCACCAGCGAAAAGTATCCCATTCTTTCCTTACCCGCTGATTGGCCGAAAAAACATGCGCTCAACCAGCGACATACATCACACCCTATACTTACCCGCTGATTGGCAGACAATCCATGGGCTCCTCCAGCGAAATGCATCACGCCCTCTCCTTACCTGCTGATTGGCCGACAAAACATGCGCCCCTCCAGCGACATGCATCACGCCCTCTCCTTACCCGCTGATTGGCCGACAAAACACGCGCTCCTTCAGCGACATGCATCATGCCCTCTCCTTACCCGCTGATTGGCCGACAAAACATGGGATCCTCCAGCGACATACATCATGCCCTCTCCTTACCCGCTGATTGTCCGACAAAACATTGGCTCCTTCAGCGACATGCATCATGCCCTCTCCTTACCCGCTGATTGTCCGACAAAACATGGGCTTCTCCAACGACATGTATCACGCCCTCTCCTTACCCGCTGATTGGCCGACAAAACACGCGCTCCTCCAGCGACATACATCATGCCCTCTCCTTACCCACTGATTGGCCGACAAAACAAGGGATCATCCAGCGACATACATCACGCACTCGCCTTACCCACTGATTGTCCGACAAAACATGGGATCATCCAGCGACATACATCATGCCCTCTCCTTACCCGCTGATTGGCCGACAAAACATGGGATCCTCCAGCGACATACATCACGCCCTCTCCTTACCCGCTGATTGTCCGACTCAACATGGGCTCCTCCAATGACATGTATCACGCCCTCTCCTTACCCGCTGATTGGCCAACAAAACACGCGCTCCTCCAGGGACATACATCATGCCCTCTCCTTACCCACTGATTGGCCGACAAAACATGGGATCATCCAGCGACATACTTCACACCCTCTCCTTACCCGCTGATTGTCCGACAAAAGATGGGATCCTCCAGCGACATGCATCACGCCCTCGCATTACCCGCTGATTGTCCGACTCAACATGGGCTCCTCCAGCGACATACATCATGCCCTCTCCTTACTCGCTGATTGGCCGACAAAACATGGGATCCTCCAGTGACATACATCATGCCCTCGCATTACCCGCTGATTGTCCGACAAAACATGGGCTCCTCCAGCAACATACATCATGTCCTCTCCTTACCCGCTGATTGGCCGAAAAAACATGGGATCATCCAGCGACATGCATCATGCCCTCTCCTTACCCACTGATTGTCCGACAAAACATGAGGTCCTCCAGCGACATGCATCATGCCCTCTCCTTACCCGCTGATTGGCCGACCAAACATGGGATCCTCCAGCGACATACATCATGCCCTCTCCTTATCCGCTGATTGTCCGACAAAACATGGGCTCCTCCAGCGACATGCATCATGCCCTCTCCTTACCCGCTGATTGTCCGACAAAACATGGGATCCTCCAGCGACATGCATCACGCCCTCGCATTACCCGCTGATTGTCCGACTCAACATGGGCTCCTCCAGCGACATACATCATGCCCTCTCCTTACTCGCTGATTGGCCGACAAAACATGGGATCCTCCAGTGACATGCATCATGCCCTCGCATTACCCGCTGATTGTCCGACAAAACATGGGCTCCTCCAGCAACATACATCATGTCCTCTCCTTACCCGCTGATTGGCCGAAAAAACATGGGATCATCCAGCGACATGCATCATGCCCTCTCCTTACCCCTGATTGTCCGACAAAACATGGGCTCCTCCAGCGATATGCATCATGCCCTCTCCTTACCCACTGATTGTCCGACAAAACATGGGCTCCTCCAGCGATATGCATCATGCCGTCTCCTTAGTTTATTTACTAATATACCAGTATAAGAAACTATAAACATTGTCCTACAGAACATATGCAATTACCCTTCGTTCCCAGTCTAAAAAATAAAAATAAAGATCATGTTTGTGATCTTTGATATGGGATTCAGGATTAAGTTCCTCACAAATGCAATGAATCCGAATGTGACAACCATAGAGGTATCTCACTTTTGGGAAAATTCCTAGGATCATCTTAAACAACCTCATCTCTTCTCTGAGAGATTCATTCTTGTCTGAATCCCAGGGCGGGTTGCGGTTTGGTTGAAGCTCTTTGGACATGATTTTCACTTTGAGGCAACAACAGGAGAAAGGATTCATTTTTTTTTCTTTCGTTCCGTTTCAAGGGTTTCTTTTGAGTCTCGTCCTTAGGAAGCTGGGGGTGTTCATGAAAGGATACCATCATGCCCCCCTTTACATCTGCGAATGAGGGCCTCAGTCAGAACTAGTAGAGAGGTGTCACACCCATTCATTGTCTCTAATGAAACAAAACAAGATTGTCTTCTTGCATCACTCTTATTTGCTTTGTAATATTCTATCATGCTGGAAACGGTATTTGACTTAAAGATGGCGTGAGATTTGAGTTTAGGACAAGTGGCGGCTTGTTCAATCCACAGCACTTCAAAAGCAAGAATTTAGACGATTATGAAAACTGATTATGACTTGCTCTTTGCAGACGATTGCGCACTTTTAGCCCACACCATTGAGGGTATGTAATGCATTGTGAGCAATTTCTCTTGTGCATCTAAAGCTTTCGGTCTAACCATTAACCTATAAAGCACAATGTGCACCAGCCTATCTTTAACCATCTCCCATCTGTTGCTCCCATCTGTTTATGTTGATGGAATATTCTTGATTTTACCAATTTTATCTAGTGATGCTAAATTGGACAACTAAATTGTGTGATTAGAAAGGCTAGCTCTGCCTTTGGTAATCTTTATCACAAGCTTTGGAATACACGTGATGTTTCGTTAAAGGTAAAAATTGGTATATCTTGGACTCTGTACTGACAACACATCCATCAACTCGATGCCTTCCGCATCTGTTGCCAACGTACGATCTGCAACTGAAAACTGAGCGATCGCATTAGAAACAGTGAAGTTCTAAGTAATTGCAGCCGGACAGGTATTGAAACCATGCCCATGAAAGTCTAACTCAGGTGGGTAGGACATCTTTCTCGTATGAGCGACAGCAGATATCCAAAACAATTCCTTTCTGACCAGAGATTTTCAAAGACAATATGAAGCGAAAACAAAGCCTCAAGGTGCCTGTCGTTATTCTCATCTGTACAAAGAGCGAAGTCGACTTGAACGCAGTGATCAAGTGCATGTAAATATTAGAGCAAGTTGACAGACTGCAGTTCCTCCCAATGTCACCTCTGAGCGTAGACTCCAATGCTCACTTTTATATTCATATTTACATATTGAACACATTATCCCATAAATATAGCACACCTTAAAACTATATTTCTTTCTTTATAAATATATATATACATAGAGAAAGAGAATTTTAAGTAATTTATATATGTATATATATATGCATATATATATATATATATATATATATATATTTTATATATATATATACACAGACATAACACACATATATATGTGTAAAGTATTGGGTCATGCTGGCAGTGTCCGTCTATGAATTACTTCAAATTTTTCTCTCTCCCCTCTCTCACTATATATATACACACACACACACACACATATATATATATATATATATATATATATATATAGAGAGAGAGAGAGAGAGAGAGAGAGAGAGAGAAATTGTTAGGAGGATTTGATAATTATAATTAAGTAAACCATTGAGTCTGAAAGAAACCTAACAGAATGCAGAAAGCACTGGACGGCCGTTTCGCCCTATATTTGGGACTCATCAGCAGTGCGCATCCACTACCGAGAATTGAAACCCTGACAGTTGAGTTATCAAACAAACGTCGTAGCAACTGTTCCAACGGGCCTCGGTGACGAAGAGGTACCAAATCAGACTCAATATAGCGCCGCTCGCTCACATATTCCGTGGTGGAACTCAACTGAATCATAGGACTGTGCCCCCGGGAGCCACGACTACTATCACCAAGCCGCTCAAACTGAAGCATTAGAAGCCGGATCAAGCAATGATATACACATGATAGAAATTGTTAGGAGGATTTGATCATTATAATTAAGTTATTCAATCAGTAATTAAGTAATTCAGTATGGATCAATTCTCGGTAGATTGATGAGTCCCAGTGCTTTCTGCATTCGGTTTAGGTTTCTTTCAGACTCAATGAATTACTTATATATATATATATATATATATATATATATATATATATATAGAGAGAGAGAGAGAGAGAGAGAGAGAGAGAGAGAGAGGGAGAGAGAGAGAGAGGGGGGGAGGGAGAGTGTCTAAATACACACGTGTTTATATATATATATATAGATGACGAAATATAGTCTTAAAGTGTGCTATATTTATGGGATAAAGTGCTCAATATCAGAGATAGAGCGTGTGTAAATATAAAACTGAACATAGAAGTCAACACTTAAAGGCGACAGTCTGTTTCATGCTAGATTCAATCGTGAGCATGAAACAGACTGTCGCCTCTAAGTGTTGACTTCTATGTTCACTTTTATATTTTTTCATATATAAATATATATATATATATATATATATATATATATATATATATATATATATATATGGAGAGAGAGAGTGATTTTAAGTAATTCATGGATACTGTTAGCATGACACAATACATGTATATATATATATGTGTGTGTGTGTGTGTGTGTGTGTGTGTGTGTGTGTGCGTGCGTGCGCGCGCTCTTGTGCGTATGGAGAGAGGACCAGAGAGTGTGTGAGTGCCAGCATGATACAATCAATTGGTAAAACTACAAATGTAATGAGAAGCAGTTTAACTACAGCAACACCGACTGTCTATTGCTATGGTTATGACTGGAGAGGAAGATTGCACATGCAAAAAACAAAATTCATTGTGAAGGACGTTACTTTAAGATATTGAAGTGTAAATTACCAATTCATGCCAGACGGCCTCGCCTGGTACTTTGTTGACAAAGAAAAGAAGTTACTTCTAATAGTAGCTCTTATCGTGGCGCCAGACCCCCAGGCATTCTTGAAAGATAAGACAACATAGAAGAATATTGAAACTCTGAACTAGAACTTCAGACGCTATGATATATAATAGACGACGTCTTCTTAGTAATTGTTGCAATGACTGACAATCGACCTCGACGAGAAAGATCATTACACAGGGTATATAATAATAATGTCAAAGTAGTGTTGTATGAAATGTATAAATATATGGGAGGGATTCAGTTTCATTTCTTTCAATGCTACGAATTACATTTAATTGGGTAGCAATACCTTGAGTATAATACGACTAGAGTATAATACAACCTCGTGGTTGTGAATCTAAAAACATGGTATAGATTGCATCCTTAAATATACTACGAATAGAGTATAGCTAAAACATGGAATAGATTGTATCCTTGAGTATAATACGATCCCGTATTGCAGCCATTGCTATGTAATTTATTTTTAAAATTGTAGTGAACAAAACAAGATCTAGATTTAAAATTCAAATGCTAAACACTGACTCATTGATTTTGTTAGAATTTAAAAAGACTCGAATTTACAAACTTTGCTTAACACACACGCAAAAGCGAATCCAAAACAAAACTCGTGAAATTGCACACCTTGATGTGAAATGTTTTTCGGCCAATAGAAAACTAGGGAACATTTAAAAACAAAATTCAAATGATCTTCAATTCTCAGAAACAAATTCTTTTACAGACCTTTTCGCGAGCTGACGCGAAGTTTGTTCGTCGTCCAATGGTAAGGCCCGAATCATATCCGGGAGTGAATTCCCAAATGACCTTTTCATGCCCCACAAACAAAATAAAAGACGGGCAAATTCGCCTGTCACTAGAGAGAAGGAGACGAGCGTATTAACACGTCTCTTGACAAACATCAAGCGATCGTTATTATTATCTCTACCTTTCTCCCTCTTTTATACTTGATAAACGAACGGAACATTTTAAGACTGAGTGATTACTTCAAAGACATTTCTACTCTAAGATAACGCTCATACATACATACATCCACACATACGTTCCTGTCTACGTACACATAAACTCATTCTTGCAAGGACTACTACGAACATTTTGACGACCTTGTATCAACCAAAATACATTAATTTTATTTGTGAAGACCTTAATTGATTTATATGTATATAAATTTGTTGTTTCACTTTAAAATTTGATTTCCTTGTTTTCCCCTCTTATGGTGGGCTATCTAACTAACAAGGCCAAATCAAACTAATCTGTTTCAACACTCATACACTTCACTATAACTGATAACCCACTATACCGTATCATCCATTAAAATCTCGATGCCTACATATATTTTTATAAAATATTTAATTTTTTATCGATAGGAAGAGAACGGCAAAGTCGACGACGGCAAAACCTATTTCAAGACCAAGTTGAAGCAAGATGATCACTTAATGGACAAAGGTTTCTGGGTGCCTCACATGAAAGACTTGAAAAAATAAGACTACAATCTCAGAAACACAGGACTAAAGGAACTGATTAATTAAACGATTCATTCTGCCCGGGAACTAATTTTGTCTAAATGCAGATAAATATTTTATTGGTGTAGATAAAATGACCAAGGGAAGTAATCATTCAAAGATTTGCTAACTTACTTTGATTTACCTCCCTTTCCACTACAGATGGGACAGAAAATATATAAATAAATACACATTGTTAAGAATAATAGGCCATGCTATAAGGAGCGCTGTCATAACAGACTCGTCATTTCTTCACTTCTCTACGTAAATCAAACCTTCCTCCGAATTATGGATTGTTTTCTTATATGTCCTTCCTGCCTTATGAGTATCTCAGTTCGAATCACAGCTCCAATTTTACTCGGCCATCTTTGTATATTGTCGTCCATAATTCCAAGTTTTTACACCACAAAAGCAAGAATTCTACTTTCATAAAAGCTCCCCACGTCAAAGCGTTGCTATTTTATGTTTCAAATCTTAACAGCTTCCCTGTTTTTTCCTTTTCTTTCTCAGCTACCCTTACATTTCTTGGTATCGTTATATTGATAATCCAATATTGTTTGCCCTTCTTCTGGATAAGAGGGATTACCACATTGAACGACGAAGTCCCAAGGCAGCTTTCTTCCTTTCTTCGATGTGCCGTTTCCCTAGAGAACGATCATTATTCGCCAGATTATTTCCTGTCCTTTGTTGCTCTTAATAAACTTTGTATTTTTGTTATCTCTCCTAAATCCTTTTCTGCCATCTAAAAACTCAAACTCGCTAGGTAGGTTATGCGTTGATAACCACTGTCCTTCCTGCCTTCTGAGTATTAAATTTTCCAAGCCCTCTTTCCTCATTATGTGCCTTTGACATTTGAACTCTTCCTCTTCCTGATGTGTTCTTTTTCTTTCTATTTTTCTTAAAACAGGTTTACACACACTGTTTCCACGACTTCAAGTGGTTTTTGCACATCCAACATTTTATCTCTTTCTACTATTTTTATTGTTATTAGTAGTAGTATTAGTAGTATTAGTAGTCGCATTCTATTACTATTTATTTGAATTGTCATACCAAATGACTGGTGTCCATCGTTGGGGATTAATTAACAGTATTACTTCTCAAAACACCAGTCTCCTTCACAGTACCCTTGTAAACCCCAGCATTCATTCCTCAGATTTCTAAATCTGTTACACATTCTCAGATGGGGTTATGCGAATCAATACGTTTTTATAATAAAATTGATATTAAACCAATTGATGTTGATAAAATAATTCAAGATATGTCATTTATATGGGAGTATATCGTTTACATGTCAGCTCATAATTATTCATCATATTAAAAAATATTGAAAATCTCTGTCTATAAAAGGCAGGATGTGTTTGTGTGTGTAACGAATGCACGGCCGCAATTTTCGACGGATGTGTACCAAAATTTACATGCACATGCTCCAAGTTAGCGGGAAGGCCAACACGACATTGCATTTCCCAATTCCCATCGATAGTGGAAATAATCGATTTTTTCATGCTTCTACGGTAGTTTTCATGTAGTTTGCGGCCATTTTCTACTGGCCAGAGTGAGAGCCTATAGCTGGCTGCCACGAATAGGCAGGAAGATTCTATTGGCCAGCGTGAGAGCCAACAGCTCACTGACACGAATGTTAACTAGCATGCAAAAAAAATCGATAGCTCCATTCGTCACAAGTGGGAAAAATTTAAATCTGCATGGCACTTTACTCCAATTGGCTCATTCGCTTGCTTAAACTCAACGTTGATTCTGATTCCGCAGAACTGGGTTGGGTGTGGAAAAAGTATTTCTTGTTAAAATTCTTTTTTCATTCGTTTTTTTTAAAGCTGATCGTTTTGTGTTCATTTTGTTTAGTTCTTTGTTCGTAACAGATTTAATGTTTAGTTTAGAGATTAGAAAAAATTCCCATTGTGAGATAGGCAAGAAGTAAGGCATGTAACAACATCAACACGGCAAAGGGCACTCCTTTAAAGGCAAGGACGGGCAAAAATATTTAAAGTCAAGTGATAGCGATTGCTGTATGAGTCGTGCAATTTTTGAATCAAGCACGGGCAACGCCGGGTCATGCTGCTAGTCACTTATAAGTGTGAGCGCTGGTCTCAATGATAATACGGGACATTTACTACTTAAGATTATATTTTATTTACTCCAATACTTCGTCAGTTATTCCCAGACAGTGTGTGGAATTTTGCCTCGTTGTGACTTCAACCGAAACGTGATCCTTCCATTCTTGTCTGCGATGTGTGTGAGACTATCCAAATCATCTCAGAGGAGGTTGTTTATATATTTACCTGTCAAACAATAAGCCTTTGTCAATTTCCTGGTACCCCCGGCTTCTTTCATGAGCCACCTTCAGAGTGGTTATACGGACATTTAAAAAGAAAGATATTCACCGTCAAAGACGATATTCTGTTATGTTAACAAAGACGATTTCTATGCGACATTAACGATCGCGGAATAGCAGACACTGGTCGTAAGTTCAAGATGCGGTTCTATGACGTCATTCCACGTGAGAGCCGAAAGCTTAGATCAAAGGAAGAGATTAAAAAATATCCAAATTTTTGTCTTTATTTTCACCCGAAATTGAAGCAACCACACCGACTTTAGAACGGCTAATGGTCAGACATGATAGACGTTCATTGTCTGTTATATTTAATAATATATGTTTAAATAATCATCTACTGCCCCAAAACACTATATATATATATATATGTGTGTGTGTGTGTGTGTGCGTGTGTGTGTGTAAGAGAAAGAGATAGAGAGAGTGAGTGTTTGTGTGTATGTGTGTGTAAGGAGACTTACTTTATTACTATAAGTCTTACTATGAGTTTCTTGACATACTAAAACCTTCATCAGTCTTTTAATATTGTTAGTTTTTCTAACGTTTCAAATTTAACATTACTTGAAGTTTTATTGCTTCGCAGACGTCATCTTTGCTTTAATATTGTTTTCTACTTCAATATATTTCTCTTTTAATGACGGAAGTTCTTTATTTAAGAGCTTCTGAGGGCCATTTAATTTGGGAGCTTTGAAACCATTTTGGTATGGTGGCTAATAATTAACTTCGCATAATGTTAAAGTGCATTGTCATATACTTTAGCGTGAAACTACTTCACTGTAATCTGTAGCACTCAAAAAACATTTTGTCACAGAAACTACAATAATGTTTTCCTGACGCTGCCATCATATTTAAAGACCCCAATAATTTTATTGCCTACAATACTATCGTAAACATGCACCTAGTTTTGTTCGAAATCTTGTTGCTTGTCTATTTCCATAAAGGACCCAAACCTTAGCCTAGCTATCACGATCATTCAATGTCACGATATCTTTATCAGTAAACATTCTTCTTCTTCTATACGCCGTGTCTCTTCAAGAAGTAGTTGATCATGGCTCTCCACAATTTCCTGTCCTTTATAGTGCTTAATAAATGTTGTATATATTTCTTATTTATCCTAAACCTTGTTCCGTCATCCATTTACTCAAGCTAAGTTATGCGTTGGTTTCCTCAGTCCTTCTCGCCTTCAATCTGTCCTGTGAGTATCAAATTTTCCAAGCCCACTTTCCTCATTATGTGACTTATAAATTACAACTGCCTGTCTTCTTTTTATTTCCATTTTCTCTAAAACGGCGTCGTTGTTCACATGTCCAATCCATGGTATCCTCAGCATCCTTCTGTAGAACTATATTTATGTTGCTCTTCTTCATCTTTGAGAATACTTTCCAGAATTCACTGTCATATTGGAAATAACAGTTGATTATTCTTTTCATTGTTTTAAGGAAATTTTACTGGTTCTGAATACAATGTTTAACTTTCGGGGTGCATCTTTGGTTATCCCAATGCGCCTTCCGATTTCCGAGTCGCGCTTCTCATCCTATGTTAAAACACTTCCTAGCTATTAATGTGATTCTGGTATCCTCAGTTCGCACGTTGGGCTGCCCCTTTTGCTAACAACTTCTGGCTCTGTTAGACAATCAGCTTTCATGTACTTCTTCACATAATTTACACGTTCTTATGCGTGTTTTTTGCTGTTGACTTAAATATGGTAGAGTGTCTGCATACTGAACTTTCGCCAAGGATCTTGATATTCTGACTATAGTCTTTATGTCTATATTTGCAACACAATCTTCACATTTTTTTTTCTTGTCCCATTTTCACATTTCTTATCGATATTATTTCTAAAATAACCTTAAATTCTTGAAGCAAATCATTATTTCCTATTCCCATCTAACCAATGTTCTCTGTGATATTTATTTACACTATTTGCATGTGTACTGTTGTCCCCATTTTTGTTGTTGTTATCACAAGATTTCGGCCGTTGTTTCATCAGGTGTATGCCGATCCGGATAACTTATATGGAATTCTGAACGAAATATTTTATTTAATCTCCGAGGATATACTGTTCTTTTCCACTGCCTAAATCTCGGGATATCTCGTTTCGTTATTATATTTTAGTTCTGTTCAATCAATTGCTCGCCCACTGAGACCAAGTGAATACTGCCCGATCCAAGGATTGTACTCACAATTACTATGTCAACAACAAAGATTAGGACAATTGTCCACAAGTAAATAGTATGAAAAACATAAGTCCTCATCCCAGAAATTAAGATAGTTTTGTGATCTCTTCGACATTTTTGGACTTTCTAATGCTTAGTATCTTTTATTGAATAAATTTAAAATATCTTATTTCTCTTTTGACGTTATATCTTTCTTACAGCCCATTGCAATCTTTTATATCTGAAATAAAATATAGATATCAATGACACTATTTACATTATTCGGACTATTGTCGTCATCTTTGTCGCCATATTTATTACAACGTTTAGGCCGTTGTACGCTCAGTCCTTCTTCAAGTGGTTGGAATGTCGAACTGAATCCTTTATTTCGCTCACTGGGGTAGACTGTTCTAGTTCCACGTGCCATGTCTAATATATGTCAGTTATCAGTTATCTCCTGTTAATTTTTCCCTCTGAAAGTTCTCCACTGCCTTAAACAGGTATTGAAGTCACACTCTTTGGGTCCTGTCACTGGATCTAACTAACGCCTTTATCCACTGTGCCATGTGTCCTTGAGGATATCTGTGTATGAATTTCTGGATATTATAAACATAATGTCTTAAACTATCATTTTTACCAGTGCTCATATTGCAATTTTTGCTGTTATCATATCATGTTTTTACCAGAGTTAATATTGCTATTCTTGTTTTTTTCTTGCACTCTTTATTACTGGTTCCCATATTGCATTCATTTCTATGCTTGGTCGGCTCAGGAGATTATTGTGGCCTAGCATAATAAATATGGCGACAAAGATGAGGACAATAGTCCGAATAATGTAAAGAGGGTACATTATACCTCATCTCAGAAATATAAACAGATACTGAAGTGCCGAAACGTTGTAATAAATATGGCGACAATGATCAGAACAATAGTCTGAATAATGTAAATAGTGTACATAATAACTCAACTCAGAAATATAGATAGATACAGAAAGGCCCAAACGTTGTAATAAATATGGTGACAATAATAATGACAATAGTCCGAATAATGTAAATAGTGTACATAATACCTCATCTCAGAAATATAGACAGATACTGAAGGGTCGAAACGTTGTAATAAATATGGCGACAAATATGAGGACAATAGTCCGAATAATGTAAATAGTGTACATAATACCTCATCTCAGAAATATAGACAGATACTCAAGGGCCGAAACGTTGTAATAAATATGGCCACAAAGATGAGTAAATAGTGTACATAATACCTCATCTCAGAAATATAGACAGATACTGAAAGGCTTAAACGTTGTAATAAATATGGCGACAAAGATGAGGACAATAGTCCGAATAATGTAAATAGTGTACATAATACCTCATCTCAGAAATATAGACAGATACCGAAAGGCCGAAACGTTGTAATAAATATGGCGACAAAGATGAAGACAATAGTCCGAATATTGTAAATAGTGTACATAATACCTCATCTCAGAAATATTGACAGATACTGAAAGGCCGAAACGTTGTAATAAATATGGCGTCAAAGATGAGGACAATAGTCCGAATAATGTAAATAGTGTACATAATACCTCATCTCAGAAATATAGATAGATACAGATATCAATCAATCAATATAAAATGCTATTTTATATAGTTCTTTACAGTATGAGGAACAACACTTCAGTTACTTAATAAAATGCCAAATCACCAAATAAGATATTGGAAACATTTCTAGCGGGTATTAGATGTTATTCGGTTAAATTCTCATTTTCAAAATGGTTATAAATCATTTAATTCTTGCCAGCATCGATTGCTTAAAACCAATCTTATTGTGAATATATTAACTTGCAGAAAGAAAGTGACAAAATATAATTTCGAGTCCAGTGTTTCTGCGCGTCTCCAAGTACACTGGTTGCTATGGGCGAGACTGTCACCTTTATATTACACACACACACACACACACACACACACACACACACATATATATATATATATATATATATATATATATATATATATATATATATATATATATATATATATATATATATATATAAGTAATAATTAGGAGGATTTGATAAATGTAATTAAGTAATTCATCGAGTCTGAAACCTCAACAGAATGCTGTAAGCACTGTCACAGAATGCAGAAAGCACTGGACGGCCGTTTCGTCCTATATTTGGGACTCATCAGCAGTGCGCATCCACTACTCTCGGTAGTGGATGCGCACTGCTGATGAGTCCCAAATATAGGACGAAACGGCCGTCCAGTGCTTTCTGCATTCTGTGACAGTGCTTACAGCATTCTGTTGAGGTTTCAGACTCGATGAATTACTTAATTACATATATATATATATATATATATATATATATATATAATGTTCTCGGGTAAGTTCTCTGGGTTTTCCTCCAGTCTCTCACCGCTCTCTGTTTCTTCTTTAGACCTTTGAAACTTCTACGACTCGAGTCAGGTTGGCTTCTTTTTTTACTTGTGATTATCAGAACCAGTCTACTTGTTGAATTGACTCGACGATTATTGGTTTCTCGGAATAGTCTCTGTTTTGTGCTGGTGTCATTTGTCTGCTTTATCAAACTCATGTTATTTGCACAGTTCCTACTGTATAACTGATGCTACCCCGTCGGGCCTAATCTTGTATTCTTTCTGTGCCAGTTTCCTACATTTACTCTAATGTTCCAAAAAGGATCAGTTTCTATTTTCTGGTGTGGGGGGTAGATTTTGTTAATCCTCACCTAGATGTAATATGCCCTAATGCAGATTATAAGCTTCTTCTAGGCTGAAAAAATTAAGGATTCCATTTCTTTTTTCAAGTGTCCTCTGCGAGGCTTTGCCTTTGATATTTACGTCCGCTATGGTTTTATTTCCCTTTTATATTCCCCATGTAGATTGTTTTTCTTTTCTTTTTATTTCTTTCCTTGTATTTTTCACTCCTATATTTCTTTTGCCAGTTTTGTTCTTGCTAACATTTTTAATCGCATTGTTGAATACATTTATCCAGCTTTATTTTACTCGTTTGTACACTGCTTTTAGTGTTGAGTCCTCTTCTTTTCACCGATAAACAGTGTCGTTGTCATGACTTTCCTAATTCGTCCGCCCATTCATTTCAGTTCTTCTTTCCTTCATCCGAGAAATGGTTTCGCAAATCTCGCTACTGATACTGCCCGAGTTTTCATTCGTTTTTATCAGGTCTCTGTTATTTCATTTAGTTTCTCGTATTTTCTTACTCTCCCTTCTTATTTTCTCTCTCACTTCCTCCCACTTTATTGAATCGTATTCGAGTAGTCTATACTATTTATTGTAATTCTTTACGGCTAATACCTTCATTGACCTGTTATCTCCTATGCCAACTGTCATTGGTATCATGTGGCGAATTACAAATATTCAGTAGTTCCATACTATTATTTAGTCATAATTGTAATACGCTATATATAATATTCTTGATATACTCTCGACATATACGTAATAATTTTTGTAAAGAAATCTTAATCATAACCAATTGTACTCTTAATGAGACTCTTTGCCTTGAAAATCTGTTGGGACTAAAGCTCCATCCAGACCTCAAATTAAATTCGCATATTCGCTCCATCGCTAAAGATACTGGAAGAAAGGCCCTGAACCATTCCAGAAAGTACCTTACTCCGCATATATGGCAGATCAGAGTAAAAAGAGAATATTTCTACAATATCTGGTTTACTGCTGACCAGTTCTCATTGTCCAGCCTTGAGTGAGTCAAAAAGCGATTAAGCGGTCCTGTGAGTGATGAATTATTTTCTACCCTGCAATCCCTTTCCCACAGACGAAACGGTACTAAGCTGTCGCTGTCACTGTAGCAAATACTCAGATGAGCTTGGCTCTACCACTTCGGACTACAGCTATGAACCGCCTTGCAATGCACAGGGCGTCAAATCATCCTCAAACCTTTCGTATTCTTTTGGCATGGAGAAAATTCCACTCAGACAGCCTCTTTCCCAGAACTGGCGCTTGGTGGAATTCCCCAGCGAATACTTTTCCGACCACTACAATCTTAACCTAAGAAGAAGTCAAAAATAACATCCAGCAACATTACTAAAGATAGAGATATGCAATATGGTAGGTCCTGATCCGGCATCTCGTCTACACTCACTTTCTCACAGACGTGATGTGGTTTCTCTCTTTTCTAGAAATATTTTCATGGCAACTGTTCTGACGAGATACTTTCACTGATACGCCAACTGCATAAATTTAAGCGTGCTACTAGGTTGGCATCTCGGTCCCACCCTTTCACTGTCGAAACGGTTAAATGTAGCCGTCTCTTCTACTACAAAATCTTCTCTCGCACTTCCCGACAGTGAAACTCGCCTCCTCCTACTTGTTTCCTTGATAGCTATAATCTTTAAATACTCAAATGCAATGCCAATAGACATCTGATGCCTTGATACTGATCACCGTCCTTCTCTATATCCTTTCCTCAAACACCTCTCTTTTCACTTGCTCTCATTCTCTATAACTCATTGCGTGTTAGTGGCACCCCCGCCTTGCTTGGGGTGAAATGCTTAAAAAAAGAATACTGTGGAGAATGCTGAATTAGTAAGAAGAAGTGTTATCTGTTTATTTTTAGTGAAATTCATCAGTTATTACTAATGTAAAAAAACTGAATACTTATCTGTTTTAGTTCCAATTAAAATAATAATAATAATAATAATAATAATAATAATAATAATAATAATAATAATAACTGTTTGGGGTTGGATGTTGGTTGATTTTGTATAGCGGTATATTAACCTCTTGGGGTTATTTAATGCCAAAATCTAAATGTTTTGAACACTGCTTTATGGCTTCAATTAAATATATTTTGAACGCAATTGTATGCCTTTAACTATAGTAAAATGTATTGTTGGTCATTTTTCCATGAATATTTATTGTTGGTCATTTTACTATAAATATGCATTGTTTCTATTTTTATACTTTCCTGGTGATTGATTTTTGTTTGGGCGTTCAATGTTTGCTAAAAAATGGGACCCTTACAGGTGCTACCATCCCGGCTGAGGGTGAACCTTGGAACATAAGCAATTAAGAGGTGGTTCCACTCTCCTCAAAACATCCAATCTCCTGGTCAGAGGACTTGTAACCGGATGTAGTTTATCGTCATACCCAGGACTCCTGTTTTTTGGTCGTACGACTTCATCATAAAACAACCATAATGGAAGATCTTTGACACGCGCTTGGATAGCGATCACACTGATATCAGAAATGTACACAAAAAGCAGCCCTAAATGGGACCCGAACTGTTGCTACCATCCCGGGTGAGGGTGAACCTTGGAACAACAGCAATTAAGAGGTGGTTCCACGCTCCTCAAAACTTCCAATCTCCTACTCAGAAGACTTGCTGCCGGATGCAGTTTATCGTCATACCCAGGACTCCTGTTTGTGGTTGTACGACTTATAGAACCTCCGATAATGCAAGATCTCTGACACTCGCTTGGATAGCAATCGATCTGATATCAGAAATGTACACAAGAGCAGCTATGAATTAATCCTAAAAGTAACAAGCCGTTCTAATTGTCCATTTTATCATTTTCAGGAATCATTCTGTTACGCAGGTCGCCTTGGAAATACCTGACATATTTGTGAGTACGCAGGTCGTAGCACTTCTTGGAACAGCTCCTGTAGTGAGGAAAATATTGTATCTGTCGATATTTCTGAGATGAGGTATTATGTACATTATTTACATTATTCAGACTATTGTCCTCATATTTGTCGCCATAATTTATTACAACGTTTCTGCCGTTGTACGCTCCGGACTTCTTCAGGTGGTTGGAATGTCGAACTGAACCCTTTATTTCGCTCACTGACTGTTCTAGTTCCACTTACCATGTTTAATAGATGTCCGTTATCAGTTTCAATATGAGCTCTGATAAAAACATGGATGATAACAGCAAAAATTGCAATATGAGCACTGGAAAAAATGATTTATAATACCCAGAAATTCATACACGGACACGTCGCACAGTGGATAAAGGCGTTGGTTAGATCCACCCAAAGAGTGTGAGTTCAATGCTTAAGGCAGTGGAGAACTTTGAGCGGGAAATTAACAGGAGATAACTGATAACTTATATCCATTAAACATGGCACATGGAACTAGAACAGTCTACCCTTGTGGGCGAAATAAAGGGTTCAGTTCGACATTCCAACCACCTGAAGAAGGCCGGAGCGTACATCGACCGAAACATTGTAATAAATATAGCAACAAAGATGAGGTCAATAGTCCGAATAATGAAAATATTGTGTCTCTAATTTTCATTTCTGTCAGGCAACAAGCCCTGGTTGAAAGGAAAATAAGTATTAACCGAAATATGTTCCCGCTTAGAGTCATTTTTTACTCTTTTACTATTTATACTGAGCCTTTTTTTTTAATAAATTTAGTATTTCAGATGGGAAAACAATTTAGATTTAAAATTGGATCCTCTCGCCATCACAGAAGCCACAAATAACGAACTAAGAATAAGAATATGGAGAAGATGACGAAGACGAAGATTGATCGATTCATTTGTTTTATCCGGATTGTCAACCCTTACGTTGTTTATTCAAGGGCGAAATATTCTTGTTTTTAAGACTAATTCTTGTTTTAGCGAGTGATTATCACATTCGCAATTTTCTTCTTTTTTTCTTTTTGAGAATAACAATTACTAATAATTAATTACTAATTATTAATAACAATTACTTTTTCGAGATACAAGACCTACTATTTAACTCATAGATGGGAGGAGTGATGAATTTATGCCTTCCCTAAAAAGTATTTGCGCGTAAGTGAATGTCCTGAATCCGACTGGAATTCGAACACGACTCTCCATGTTCACAATACATTAAACCAATCGCACGTTCATGAAGATGATGATGATGATGATGATGATGATGATAATGATGATGATGATGATGAATTAGATGATGATGATGATGATGATGATGATGATGAATAAGATAAAGAAGATGATGATGATGAATAAGATGAAAATGATGATGATGAATTAGATGAAGATGCTGAAGATGATGATGATAATGATGAATAAGTTGAAGATGATAATGATGATGAATAAGATGAAGATGATAATGATGATGAATAAGATGAAGATGATGATGATGAGGAATAAGATGATGATGATGATGATGATGATGATGATGATGATGATGATGAAGAAGACGATGAAGATTATTATGATTAAGAAGAAGTAGAAAGACAAATTTATTCAAAGTGTAATAACAGATATTGGAACAGAATTCTATGAAGACCTTTATGCTAATATGCCCCATAATTTCAGCCTTGTGTCAGATCTAAGCTCCGCCATAGCTACCCACCTAGAGAAATGACTTGGCCGTCATAGGTGATTTCCTAGCAGAGGTAAATATGAAAAGAGAGATATTTCAGGGAGAAGTTCTTATCTCTGATGTTATTTTTCGCTGCCATGACACGACTTAATCTAGTTTTGAGCTAATGTCAAGAAAAGTACCAATTCGTGAAGGCAGAAAAACGTGAATAACGTAAAATTGTTAGCGAAAAGCCAAACATAACAAAAAAGATTAATTAATTTACCGAGTGTATATAAAAGGATTTCGATAAAAAGGGATCTGTACAACTCGTGATGCACCAAGATCTAGGTCCACAGACGAATGATCAGATAGTCAGGGCTTCAACAGCAAATAAGCGCTTTTAATACTTACTTGCAATTTTGTAGTCGGGAAGAAATGAAGATAAATTTTAAAAACAACGAAAGAGAATGAAAAAAACTAACTGAGCTGTGGAAATGTGTTGACAACTAATATTATCTATTATTGTTTGTTATTTTTGTCTCACTCGTTACCTGTATGTTAATATTTTATACCTTATCTACTTCAATATTTTTAGCGCGTCCATATTTTATCTGAATCATATGCAAAAATGGATACGTTTTATTGGCGAAAAAGGAATAACGAATACACAAGTATTTTCTACCGAACCCAAACTTTTATCTTCATCTTGCACTGTATCTCCATCAGACAACAGTTATCATGCAGCAAATATTTTAACACTGTCAATCGCAACATGTTTTTCAGTCTTTCGCTAAGTTTCACAAAGCCTACCTGTGTACATCTGTCTTTCATCATTACCTCTCACCGCATATCTACGTCTCTTTTATATCTATATCCTTCTCAGTCTCTCTATGTCTCTCTTATATCTTTATCCTTCTCTGTCTCTCTACGTCTCTCTTATACCTATATCCTTCTCTGTCTCCCGACTTCTCTCTTATATCTATATCCTTCTCTCTCTCTCTCTCTCTCTACTCTCTCTCTCTCTCTCTACGTCTCTCTTATATCTATATCTTTCTCTGTCTGTCTACGTCTTCTCTTATATCTATATCCTTCTCTCTCTACGTCTCTCGTATATCTATATCCTTCTCTGTCTCTCTTATATTTATATCCTTATCTGTTTCTCTACGTCTCTCTTATACCTATATCCTTCTCTGTCTCTCTACATCTCTCTTATATCTATATCCTTCTCTCTACGTCTCTATTATATCTATATCCTTCTCTCTACGTCTCTCTTATATCTATAACCTTCTCTGTCTCTCTATGTCTCTCTTATATCTATATCCTTCTCTCTCTCTCTCTCTCTCTCTACGTCTCTCTCAGATCTATATCCTTTTCTGTCTCTCTCCTGTCTCCATGCTACTGTCTTTCTGTGTATCTCTTTCGTCTCCACCCCTTCCACACTTTGTACGTGTGTCTTCCCTCTCCTTCCCTACCTCTCTCTGTACATTTGTCTTCCTTCTCCATCCCTCCCTCTCTTTGTACGTCTCTTTTTCGTCTCCATACCTCCCTGTCTTTCTATCTGTATAGAAATTAATTTTTCCCTTCCCCTGGTTTTCTTTACCCTGTAATCCAAGCCCCTGACTTTCCTCATTCGTATCCATTTCCCCCCTGCTTCCTTACCTTCTTTTCCTTTTCGTTTAATAGTATTATGTAGTTTGTTTTTATCAAAAAGCCTAACTGATTCTAGCTTAGAAAACCCGGGCAAATGACGCAGATACTACATCATGATATAGTTAGGAAATCATAAAAGCGTAACGGTCGTACTTACAACAACAAGAATAATAATAATAAATACAAGGACATGGAAAAAAACACATAGTAATTATAATAATAATAGTAATAGTAATAATAATAATAATAATAATAATAAACGAGTACAGCCCACACCTTACGATGAGCATTATCTATGTAAAATATGTGTGTGTGTGCGTGTGTGTGTGTGTGTGTGTGTGTGTGTGTGTGTGTGTGTGTGTGTGTGTGTGTGTTTGTTTTAATTGGTCAGTTGAAAATGTCATGATGCCATTTCTAATCTTATGTCTCCTGGCGGGACCCAGAAGGAAATGTGTTCACCCCAAAAATCAAAGGAAATGAAATAATAATAATAATAATAATAATAATAATAATAATAATAATAATAATAATAATAATAATAATAAAGTAATAAACTACATGAAAGTAGTAAGTGTCTCTACTCTGTAGTAAAGGAAGCCGAAAAATTCAAAAAAGAGCTTCAAATGGGCACAGAAATTCAAATACATCACTGTACACCGGCTGAAGCTGCAAAAAACTTTTTTTAAAAATGCAAAGAGAAATGCGACCGACCAGATAAAGAAACAATGGCAAAATAAACCGCTCCATGGCCAATACTCTGCCCGTACCAAACAAGCAGACGTAGACAAAAACCTGCTCCCATCAGTGGCTACGTAGTGCAGGGTTGAAAGGTGAAACTGAGGGTTTTATAATTGCTGCACAAGACCAATGCTTGTTAACTAGGAATTATCAAGCACATATACTAAAATACTGTGTTAGCCCAAGATGCAGATTCTGTGACAAATATCCAGAAACCATTGATCATCTTATATCAGGTTGCACGATATTGGCATCCACTGAATATAAAACCCGGCATGACAGAGTGGGCCAATATCTGCACTGGAAAATTTGCAACTCCTATGGGAAGGAAACTGGAAGAAATTGGTACGAACACCACCCTGACCCGGTTACGGAGATAGGACCTGTTACAATTCTATGGGACTACACAATATACACTGACAGAACAATCAAAGCCAACCGCCCAGACATTGTTATTAAAGACCGCAAACAAAATAAGTGCCTCCTTATTGATATGGCAGTCCCTGCAGACTGCAATGTGTCTTTGAAGATATTCGAAAAACTGTCAAAATACAAGGACCTTGAAATCGAAATCTCAAAAATGTGGCACATGGGAACATCCAGAATTCCTGTTGTAGTTGGAGCCCTTGGACTGGTTGGAAAAGATTCCAGTAGGCTGATTGAAGGGATCCCTGGAAGTCCATGCCTCAAAGAGATACAAAAAATTGTTCTGACAAGTACAGCCCACACTTTACGAAGGGCTTTATCTATGTAATTATTTTTTTTTTTTTTGCAGTGGAAAGTGTCATGATGCCATTTCTAACCTTAGGTCCCTGGGCGGGACCCGGTAAGAAATGTGTAAACGCCAGATATCAAAGGAAATAAAAATAATAATAATAATAATAATATCAGAAACAGAATAATAACAAAATATATTATCGGAAACAGAATAATAACAATAATAATTATTATTATTATTATTATTATTATTATTATTATTATTATTATTATGTTGCTAATATAATTATTTCAGGGTAATTGTGCTGATGAACTTTCATCTATGGTATCTAGACTTTATGAATTTAAGCGCAGTACTAAATGGGGGGGAGCAAGACTTCAACTTTTAAAGTATTAGTATTAGAGAATTGACAAACTTACTTTCACTTGGACTCCAGTAAAAACCTCCAGTTACGAATGGCTTGAAAATCCCCCCTTGATGCAAATAGACTTCCTTGTCGAGTGTAAGGGCCACAGCCTCACCACGTTAGGATCACAGCGTCACCACCCTAGTTATCGTGGCTGTGATTTCCGTAGTTCGTAGGCTTTTATGGAATGGAATCATTAGATGCAAGCCCAGCCGATTTTTAATTCAGAGTTTTCCTTCTCCTAGTCTAGTTACCAACCAAGGCTAAAGAACCCAATCTGCGTAACTTGGCGGGGAAAAAAAACAATGCCGAAGGGTACTTGAGCGAAAGGGAACAGAACGATATTGGTGGGAATTTCAGCGTCGATAACCGCTACGTTACATGTAGATTAGGCGTGATTTGGTTTGGTTTGGTTTGGTTTGGTTTGGTTTGGTTTGGTTTGCAGCATATCACCTCAAGCGGTTATTTAATGCAGACAAGATTTTTAGGATGGTTTCATATGAATAGAATATATATTATTTACAAGAAATCAGTTTGTAGATCAGGTTTCATTGATTTTTTTTTTTTTCAAAAATGTATTGCTTTTTATTTTTACTATAAAAATCTATTTTTATACTTTCATAGTGTTTTGACCCCAGTTGAAGGTTGACTACTTGCCTATAGCTGGGACCCCCTAACAGGTGCTACCACCCCCGCCAGGATTGACTTGGGAACATCAGCAAGTAAGAAGTGGTTCCACGCTCCTGAAAATCTCCCGATCAGAGGCCTTGCTGCCAGATGTAGTTTATCGTCATACCCAGGACTTATATCAGGCGTGTAAACTCAATTAGTGCAAATTATAACGAACTGAAAATAATTTTGATAAGCTTCGACATTTCTCACTTAATTTTAACATAGATGATAAAATTTCCTCTTCACCATGATTCGAAATAAATATAATTGCATCAGTATTTATCGCTATTTTAATTATATTTGTCTCTAATTTAAATTGTGTAATTTCTAATTATGAAAGCGATGGCGTAGTCCTGGAATCGAGTTACTTGGAGAGCTGGTCGACTGTCTGCTTTGAATATGGTAAGAAGGTTGAGGTGGGCTTTGTAGTAAATTGCGTTATGGTGATCAGGCGTCCGTACTAAGCATGGCGTTATTTTGAACGTTTTGTAGGGCGCTTCGGCTGACCAAGTTGATTAATGAGGACGGATCAGTCGAGGGCGGGAAACGCAGCAGTGTTAGGCAGTAATGGAATCATATTAAGGAATAAAGCGCGCATACCACACACTATCTGATGTAACGCTTGGTGGGTTATGCGTTGTTTTTCTCTGTCCCTCTTGCCTTAAATCTCTTCTATGAGTGTCATATTTTCTAAGCCCTCTTTCCTCATTATGTGCCCGAGAAATTTCAACTGCCTCCTGATGTTAATTATCAGTATCCTTGTTGTTTCCATTTTCTCTAAAGTTTTGTCGATGCTCACATGATATTCTCAGCATCCTTTGGCAGAACCACATTTCTGTTGCTTCAAGTCTTTTTTTCATTTGTGAGGAGATTACCATATAGGAGAACTGATATTACGTAACAGTTCAGTACTCTTTTCTTTGTTTCTAACGAAATATTTCAGTTTCTTAATACTTTGCTGTACTTTTGGAAGGCATCTTTCTCTATCCCAATACGACTTTACCTTTCAGTGTCGCACATTCTGTCCGCTGTTGAAATACTTCCAAGATGTTTAAATTGTTCTGATATAATAGTGATTTTCCAAGCGTAGCTTAGATGTGGCAGAAGGCCGAAAGTAGGGGGCACCCAGTTAGGATCGCTCTCACTACTCAGTCTTAATTGTTCTAGCGAGACAAGCTTACTAACCATTAGACCGCCTCGACGTGCCCCGATAGATAGATCGATAGATAGTGATTTTCCAAGCGTAGCTTAGATGTGGCACAAGGCCGAAAGTAGAGGGCACCCAGTGAGGATCGAACTCACTCTTCAGTCGTAATTGTTCTAGCGAGACAAGCTTGCTAGACATTAGCCGGTCTCGAGGTATCCCGATTCTGATATAATAAATGCAAAAGCGATTTTGAACCGCTAAAAATTTACTTATAAAATATACACAGAATAACAAAACTGTCAGACCAGTAAGGAAAATGACCCTGACATCAACACAAAGAAATCAGACAATTTAAAAATAATGCAAAAGCTAGGAATTAAAGTGACGCAGTATATTGAAAAATAACGTCAACATCATCATCATCATCCTCATCATTATCTGTCCCATAAATAGGTGTGGTTGTAGGGTCATTGCGCAGTTGAACAGCTGACTATATTTCTCTACATATCTGGGTTGAAAGTCGGAGAGGTTCTTATTCCTGCGTAGTTTGTATTTGGGCAATAGTGCGTATCGGAGCCCATATCTCTCCAGGTCAAACCACTGCCAATGTCCGCCAGCTTGACGGAACGCCTTTGTCGTGGACACGTGGCTGTTGATTCTGGTCGTTGACTTTCAGGAAGCCCTCCACCCAGTGATGACATGTCATAGATGCAACTGGTTGTATACATAACCATGCAGCCCAGTCTAACAACGTGGTGTTTGTTAGCAGCTCACCCTGCAAGAGGGGATCATCCGGTCTTTGACGGGTCTTTTTTCGTAATCCTGCTTGTCGTGTAGTCACCTTATCCCAGCAAAAGCATGATAGGAGAACCGATTATGCGACAGGTAGGTACACGGTAGTAACAGCATTCGTAGAGTGACCTGATATAACAAATAAGAAATATCAAATGAAATAAAAAATAAATACAAAATATTTGTACTGGAGGAAATAAATTTAAAAAAGGTTTTAGTCAAAAAGGAAGAAAACCAAAAGTGCCTGCCAATCCAACAATTTTCCTAAATAATGTTACCCCGACAGCACTGCAGTCAGTCTTACGAATCTCAAGTGCCGCCAATCTTATCTCGAGTGTCTTAAGAACCAATTATTATGGACATAATTCTAACATTCTTTCTTCAGTTCTTGGGCAAGTTCCTGGCAGAATTCCATTTTTATTAATTTATATCAAATATAAACTATAGTCGTAATAATGGCATCACGACATTTAATTGACGAAAGAAACGCAATAATAATAATAATAATAATGATAATAATAATAATGATGATGATGATGATGATGATGATGATGATGATGATGATAATGTTGATGATGATGACGACGATGATGATGATGATGATGGTGGTGGTGGTGGTGATGATGATGATGATGACGATGATGATGATGATGATGATAATAATAATAATAATAATGTGGCAGTTAAAAAAACAGATTCTGTAGTAATTGGAACTTTGAGTCTAATAACGAAAGGAACTCAACAACAAACCAACAAAATCCCTGCTACACCATCTCTCAAGCAAATCCCCAAAATTATTCTAATATACACAGCCCATATCCTGCTAAGAACTTTGCCCGTTGTCTTTTTTGTTTTTTGTTTTGTTTTGTTTTGTTTTTTGTTTACGGCTGATTTTTGTTTAATTAAGTGAAAACATCAAAAGAATCACATCCTTGGCTTTTGCTCAAGGTGTGAAGAGATTTTTTTTTTTAATTTTGAAGAATGAGGTAGTTAAGCTGACTTGGAAATACCAGCTAAGGTCTCTGGGAACACCCACGATTGGAGACCGTCTCAGTGGATGCATTTCTCACGTGTACAACCCACTCTTTACGAAGGGCTTTATCTATGTAAATGTTTGTTTGTTTGTTTTTTGTCCGTGAATGATGCCATTTCTAACCTTATGCCTCTGTGCGGTACCTGGTTTGGTTTGGTTTTGTAGACCAAAATCTGAACCGCCAGGTGTCGTACCTCGGGGATGTAGGAAATTTAGCAATTTTACGAGAATGTTGATAGATTCTTTTTTATTCACTACCGTATCTATACACATAAATGATACGAAATTGCTAACCAAGGATATAGAACCCAGCCTGTTCTGCTATTCAACCCATAGCCGAGGTGGGGAAAACATGTGGCTTCATTTTTTTCTCTAGTGTATTTAGTAAGTAAGTGTTACATAATGAACCCTACAGGAATTGGAACTCCACTCTCCGATTTCCGATTTGGGGCTATGTCATCGAAAACGCTTGCAAAACTCATCTGTCCTACTTAATCTTATATCCCAACACTAACTCCTTCTAAACGTTTGCCTTCTTTTACTCTCTCCTTATGTTCCGAAAACAGGAAACAAAGACGCAAAAGCAGGATTAGAGATTAGAACCTGTTAGAGGTTTGGGGTAACCTTATGTACTAGTGAGCCAACCAAAATGAGCTGACTCATTTTATAGTTGACCAATAGAAGAGTTAACCAATCAGAAAGCTCAAAATATTCAATTCAACGTGTATGAAGGCAGCCATGGTTTTTTTTTCGAATATTCATTGCCAACCCCCGAGACCTTCGAAGACTGAAGAATTACGGAACAGCTGCTGGTGGTATTGGCAATATAGTCAGATCCAGTAGAGTGTCTGATCCGTGAGTTTTAATCTTTAACGTTGTTTCATAGAACAGATTACGTACTGCGCTGGATTCTATATTCATAGACTACGACGAACATGGTCAACAGAATGGCGGCGCCAATACTAAGTAATATCAGAAGTGGTATAATCACTAAGAAAGTTGGACAACACATGCGGAACAAAATTAGGAGAAACAACGGAAACAAATACAAAAGAGGAACAGACAAAATATCTTGGCTAAGGAAAATAGACGCAAGAAAGAGCGACACCGAATCAAGGCGTGCAGAGAGAATAGTTATCGTAGCATTGGGAATCTTCACGAAGAACTTTGGCAAAAAGCTAGACGAACTGTGAATAAGGGTAATGTACTGAACCTACACGACGACAATATTATTAAAAATAGTTAAAATATTAAGAAGCGTGGTGGATTATTCAAAAGAAGTGGTGTCACTTAATCTTTAATTTCCACTACCAGATACGAAATTGATGCGAAAATTCAATGAGTAAAGTATAAAGGTTTCAGAGTATATATATATATATATATAAGGAAATGGTTTGGTTTATTTTGTTTTACGGCATATCAACCTCAATGGGTTATTTAATGCCGACAACATTTTTAGGATAGATTCGTATGAATAGAATATGCATTCTTTGGTTTAGATTGGTTTGGTTTATTTTGTTTTACGGCATATCAACCTCAATGGGTTATTTAATGCCGACAACATTTTTAGGATAGATTCGTATGAATAGAATATGCATTCTTTGGTTTAGATTGGTTTGGTTTATTTTGTTTTACGGCATATCAACCTCAATGGGTTATTTAATGCCGACAACATTTTTAGGATAGATTCGTATGAATAGAATATGCATTCTTTGGTTTAAATTGGTTTGGTTTATTTTGTTTTACGGCATATCAACCTCAATGGGTTATTTAATGCCGACAACATTTTTAGGATAGATTCGTATGAATAGAATATGCATTCTTTGGTTTAAATTGGTTTGGTTTATTTTGTTTTACGGCATATCAACCTCAATGGGTTATTTAATGCCGACAACATTTTTAGGATAGATTCGTATGAATAGAATATGCATTCTTTGGTTTAGATTGGTTTGGTTTATTTTGTTTTACGGCATATCAACCTCAATGGGTTATTTAATGCCGACAACATTTTTAGGATAGATTCGTATGAATAGAATATGCATTCTTTGGTTTAGATTGGTTTGGTTTATTTTGTTTTACGGCATATCAACCTCAATGGGTTATTTAATGCCGACAACATTTTTAGGATAGATACGTATGAATAGAATATGCATTCTTTGGTTTAGATTGGTTTGGTTTATTTTGTTTTACGGCATATCAACCTCAATGGGTTATTTAATGCCGACAACATTTTTAGGATAGATTCGTATGAATAGAATATGCATTCTTTGGTTTAAATTGGTTTGGTTTATTTTGTTTTACGGCATATCAACCTCAATGGGTTATTTAATGCCGACAACATTTTTAGGATAGATACGTATGAATAGAATATGCATTCTTTGGTTTAAATTGGTTTGGTTTATTTTGTTTAACGTCATATCAACCTCAATGGGTTATTTAATGCCGACAACATTTTTAGGATAGATTCGTATGAATAGAATATGCATTCTTTGGTTTAAATTGGTTTGGTTTATTTTGTTTTACGGCATATCAACCTCAATGGGTTATTTAATGCCGACAACATTTTTAGGATAGATTCGTATGAATAGAATATGCATTCTTTGGTTTAGATTGGTTTGGTTTATTTTGTTTTACGGCATATCAACCTCAATGGGTTATTTAATGCCGACAACATTTTTAGGATAGATTCGTATGAATAGAATATGCATTCTTTGGTTTAGATTGGTTTGGTTTATTTTGTTTTACGGCATATCAACCTCAATGGGTTATTTAATGCCGACAACATTTTTAGGATAGATTCGTATGAATAGAATATGCATTCTTTGGTTTAGATTGGTTTGGTTTATTTTGTTTTACGGCATATCAACCTCAATGGGTTATTTAATGCCGACAACATTTTTAGGATAGATTCGTATGAATAGAATATGCATTCTTTGGTTTAAATTGGTTTGGTTTATTTTGTTTTACGGCATATCAACCTCAATGGGTTATTTAATGCCGACAACATTTTTAGGATAGATTCGTATGAATAGAATATGCATTCTTTGGTTTAAATTGGTTTGGTTTATTTTGTTTTACGGCATATCAACCTCAATGGGTTATTTAATGCCGACAACATTTTTAGGATAGATTCGTATGAATAGAATATGCATTCTTTGGTTTAGATTGGTTTGGTTTATTTTGTTTTACGGCATATCAACCTCAATGGGTTATTTAATGCCGACAACATTTTTAGGATAGATTCGTATGAATAGAATATGCATTCTTTGGTTTAGATTGGTTT